>OU342743.1:490904246-491504246 GCA_910589775.1 Avena eriantha | reverse complement strand
CATCGCGCACCCAAACCATTACTCTGCGCACGAATAGGAGAATCATGCAACCAACCCTCGGAATTAGACTAAAGATCTCGACAATCGAGGATCGGAAACAAAGAAGTGCTGCAGGGATTCATCGGATCTGATGTAGAGGAGGTCGTCGCGTTGGAAAACACTGGGAGACACAAACAAGGAACAAAGGATGGTACCACAGATAAACGATCATTCAGATAGCATGAAGTCCGGAGGTAGAAACACCGTTGCCAAAGGAGGAAGCGAAACCCTGAAGGTACGATGGAAAACCCAACCACGAGAATTCCTGGACTCGAAGAAAAGATAAGGGAACAGATCCAAAACACGCAGAGGTAAGAGGAGAACAGCGGAGGGGTAAGGAGTAAAATCAGACCTAATCAGATCTATCCAACCGATTTTTCAAAATAGTTTTGACACTCTACTTCGGCCGTTAGCTAGGTTCTCCTACAGGCTAGACTTGTGGGGTATCGCAACTGCTGAGCTCTGATACCACTCTGTAACACCCTCAAATCGGCCCTATGCAAGTTTTAGCCCTTTCCGCCAAACCCGCATAGAAACGATTCAAGGACACCCACCAAGCACTTTCGTGCGGGTGGAAAACGAAGTAATACCTAGGTTGAGGTCGTGGGTAGTGGCACGCACAGTGATGACGCCTCCACCTGTGATTGCCCCTTGGCTTTGGGAGGCTTGGTGCTCCAAGTAGCGCACAAGGATGCCTCCCAAGTTAAGTGACAAGCCGCAGTTGATGTAAGTAGCCATTGCAAGGACTAGGATGTCCTCCTCGTTGAGTCTCGTGAACTCATTACGTGCCTACAAGGTGTTAGCAATAACATCGAACAAATAGCAAATTGAAGGATGTTGAATATTTCCCCCTTGTTCACTCTACTAGTGAAACTCATTCCATTATAGTATCATTCGGGGTAGGTTCTAAGCCAGTACAGGATGTGTGTAAGGCATGAATATCATTGTTTGGCAAATTAAAACATGTGCACCATTCATCTAATGTTAAGGTGTAATTGTTGATCATCAGACGGAAAGAAATAGTGCCTCTCCTTGCCATTGTTTAATGGTGCTTTGCAACAAACTTAGAAATTCAATGGTTAAGCGACGGTAAGTAGGTACATCATTGTACACAAAGTTTTTCAGGCCAACAATATTGCAAAGTAAATTAAATTCATCAGAAATACCGAGTTGGTTCAATATAATGGGGCAAGCCCACTTGGTGGCCTTCACTTATGTAACTACCTCGGTGAATTACGCTCTTAGTTACATGCCTGGATGAGCGAAAGTGGTTAAAATAGTACGGTGGGGCCCGTGGCCACTCACGGTAGACCTCTCGGTCGTCCTAACCACTTTCAGAACATCAGGACAAGAACGAGCGGCGTAATCGGCATGCGAAGGGATCAACTACATACACAAGTGAGTATGTATGCAAGCCACATACAACAGTCCTCAGAGCCATTCCATCTAAAAGAAATAGAAATATTGCATCGCCATACGGCAAGATCCAAATATCCTAGATAGGGATAATAGTTTACGATAGCTCCTCATACATCAAACATCAGAGTATCAGGCGGAAGCGGAAAACAAGATCCGAGTACGGATAAGAAGCAAATCGGCATAAGATGCCACATAAATAAACACATCCCGCCCACAGATCTCACAGATCCCCGTTCCCAGAATCTTTACACCGAGTGATCGTTACCAACATCATCCGTCTCCCACCCAGTATCCATCTTGCGAATACACCTGTTCGTCTGAATCAAACAATTTATCGTGTGAGACCCTAGGGATACTCAGCAAGTCTTTATGCCTCTAAAGGGGACACAACCTGGTGTGACGCAATTGCAGCAAAAGATAACAACTAACCAGCCTATAGATACTCGCTAACCATCCGCCTAACCAATGATAGACGGATGTCCGTTAATTAGAAACAACAGTTATAACAGTATAATTAACAGATCCATCCTCCTTCTCGCTTACCAACGAGAAAGCGGATGAACAACCCCCATCCATTGGCAGTTTTATTAACCATTCCATGAGTATGGCACTATTTACTAGTCAGGTACTTAGTAAATTTAAAAGCGGTACTTTAGTTACACTTGTCTATGATCGAGAAACTGTGCTCCAAGTCGTCCATAACCGCGGACACGGCTTTCAGAAAGATTTACCCTGCAGGGGTGCACAAATAGCAACACACACTCGATCAACCTCGGAAAAACCAACTCAAAACCCAACGAGGCATTCACGACAAAGCGATCACAGGATTCAGAAATATTTCAGGGGGCCACCCCATTAAGCTACTCGCAACGAAGCTAGTTGACTCCGAGACGGACTCAAGGTTTGCGCCAATGGTTGTAAACGACTGGGAACCCGAAAGTGTGACTGGGCTTGTCGATACCGCGAAAACGCTCCGCATCCAAAACAGTACAGTTGCTCCACGCACAATCTTAAATAAAACAGTAAAGCATGGCATAAGTACATGATAGTAACAAAGCCCCAAACTACTTTGTGGCCCCAAGAAAATAAGAATGAATCAAGCTCTGGCTCAGGGGGGTCCATAAGGCCTCCCGGATGTGGATAGTGCGAATAGTCAAGGAACAGGAATCAAGTACTCGGGGTCCTACGGGACACAAGTGAGCATGCAAAACCAAATAGCAGATATTGGTCACCGGTGCCTCTTTCATTAGTTATCCCATTACTACTCAGGTCAAGTTGTTTAGGTACCTCATTATCCATCAGACACTCACATACCCTACACATGCAGTTCTACGACCCACATGGCTCAAACAACTCCTGTAGTAATGGCTCATGGGATGGAGGAACAAGCTTCAGTGGGGTTTTAAAATAAAGGCTATGCAGTACTTGGGATTCAATTTAATGCAATCGCGACTCAATGATGCAAGGATAAGATAGAAGCAATAGGTACTATATGTATGCAAGCATGTGGTAGTGCTTGCCTGGTAGCTCAGTTGAAGCGAGAGATGGATCTGGGTATAACTCCTGTGATTCCTGATAATTCTCCTGCTGGGCGTCTATTCGAAGAAGAACCAAACAAACAAGGGCCAACATATATAAAGTGCACAAGCATAAGAATAAAATGCGACAAGCAAACAAACATGCCATGATGAATGATGCACAATTTACATGGCAATAAAGTAGCATGGCATGGGTGAGGTGTGGGGCAAGAATAAAGCATTTTATTATTTATATGGCCCAGTTTTATTGCCATAAACAGTTCTGATTTTTAATAATGACATGATGCATGCTTCAATTCAGAACAAGGAATGCCTAGATAGAACGGGCTCGTCGCGCTGATCGATTTAGACATATTATTTGCCGAATTTGGAGTTGTAGATTTAAAGTTATTAATTTATTAAGAAAAGGGCATTTTGTTGTAATTTTAATCATCTCGAAATTTTAAAGTGTTCAAACATTATTTTGAATAGCATATTTGAATTCCTTACATTTTTCTGATTCCAAAACATATATCATTTGTATTATTTGGATTTACAAATTAAAAGTTATTAAAAACATATTTGAATTCATATTTAACATTTTTCTAAAATTGTTTTTATTAAACAGATAATCGAAAAGACTTTTTATACTCAGCCAGACCTAGCCTAAGGCACTGACGGTGGGACCAGAGACTTCGCAGGCCCAGGCGGCAGCGGGGACTGCGGGTTGAGGATTCCGAAACCCAGGTGTCTCTTTGTAAAATGTACACAGCCGCTGACAGGTGGGGCTCCGGGGGACTGCGGGTTGAGGTTTACGAAAACGCAGGTGCCTTTTTGTAAAATGGTAACAGACACCGACTGGTGGGACCTGGCTGGACCGCGGGTTGTGAAACAAAAAGGTTGGGGGTTTTGTGCAAAGTGCCAACGAACCACTGTGGATCTTCCTCTGACGAAACTGACGCCAGACGGAGACAGCGCGGCGACAGAGCGCAAGGCGCGTGACGGGGAATCGAACTCGCGATCGAGCGCGCTCGCATGGCGGCGGTTGCCACTGCGGTGGAAGGAGGGATGTTGCAGGGTTCGGCTATGCGGCGAGATAAAGGTCCCGCGGCGCACAGCGAGAAGACGACGACGAACTCGCCGTGCATAGAGGGTGTTCGTCGCCGTGATCTACTCGTCTAGGAAGAGGAAAATGACGGGAGGGTGTCAGAGAGGTGCAACAGCTCACCGGGAGTGCGATGGTGGCGGTGGAATGGGCCGAGGTGCAGGGGATCGGCGACGGAGCTGGCGGCCGGCGAGGTTAGGGTTTCAGTGGGCGTCGGTGAACGGCGTCGCAGGGATCGGCTCCTCCTCGCTGGCGTGTACGGGGGTGACGCAGGGGTATACGGCGGGCTTCCTCGACACCCAATATCGCCACGCCACAGACTGCAACGACGAGGAGATGTAGGAGGCCGACGGTGGACGTCAACGGAGAAGAGAGGGGTAGCAGCAGGTGGTGGGGAGGAGAAGGGCGAGGCCCTGGGGATCTGGGGAGGCAGAGGAGGCGTGGGGAAGGAGATAAAGCAGAGAGGGAGAGGGGAGGTGCCGTGGGGGAGCGGGGTAGAGAAAAGGTGGCCTCAGTCACCTTTTCCTCCCTCTCCTTCACGTGCTCGGCGTGGCCGATCAGGGCAGGGGCAGGGGCAGGGTGTGGCTGCAGGTGGGCCAGAGAGAGGAGAGGCTCGGGTGTCCCTTTGTGGCAGAGAGAGAGAATGGAGAGGGAGAGGCTCGGTGTAGCTAGGGATAGCTTTGTCTAGGGTTTAGGAGAGGCTCGGGTTAGGGTTGGTGTTAGGTTAGAGAGGGGTAGCTAGGGCCAGGTTAGGGTGGTGCCTCGGCAAAGGAGGGTGGTGGGTAGAGCTAGGGTGGTTAGGGTTTAGGAGAGGGAAAGGAGAGAGAGGTTAGGACATGGGTTAGGGTTTTGCTTTTAAGAACAAGCAAAAATGGATGATGATAAGGAGGGGAAGATGTAGAGCCTTTTATATGTGACAAGCAAAGCCACATCCATGCATGATGGATCAAGATGAGGGTGGAAGGAAGATAGAGAAATGTTTAGGGTTTTGGTGCACAGGGCAAGGGGAGACAAGATAGTGAGGGTGTGTTGGTAAAAGCAAAGGAATAGAGCTTACTTGGCATGATCCCAAGAGAACATGATCCACTTCAAGAACAAATAAAACCAAAAGATCAAAGATGGTAGTGATCTTGCATGGCCCATGCATAATCATTAAATGCCATGTTTTCTTCTTGTCAAAACAATAGATAATTCACATGGCATTTATTCACATGCATTCCAAAAATATGGATCTAGGCCAAGCCAACAGAATAGAATTGGATCCATCCCAACTCACATGAGCTAGATTAAATGCCAAAAGAAAGTAAAGCTCATGGGTAATTAGGATGGTGGAATTATAAGGTGGTGACTGAGAAAGGTGATGGAGTTGAATAAAAGATATGCCCCCAACTCAACTTGGGCATCAAGCATTTATCAAGAACCAAATACAATATATCAAGATCCAAATACAATTACTAATGCATATGAGAGAAGAACCAAATGAAAAGGGTTTTATATGATGCTCAAATGCAAGGTGGCATGATGACATGAGCATGATATAATTATGATGCAACAATTATATGTAGGAAGTAGCCATTATATTACTAGACTAAGTAGCATTATATATGTTAGACAAATGGGATGCTACAACTTCGCGGGTTTTGATCTTGTTGAAGTGATCATGATGGGCCAAATCCCTGAACCGCATCCCCATGTTTTCCTGAGTGGCAGCCCGAGAAGCGCTAGCAGTGGCACGAGCACGAGTTTGGCTCCTTTGTTCATCATCTAAAACATTGAAGAAAGGAAAAAATAAAACTTTTTGATCCAATAATAGTAAGTGCATCATATTCCTCATCATAACACACTAAAGAATTCTCCTCAAAATAGTAACCTAGGCAAGAAAATCATGGCAATTGGTTCATAGTAGGTTTCACCCTAGATTGATAATGATAATAGGTCGAAGATGAATTTGTAAAAAGTAATTGGAGGATTGGAAGAGAAACATACCGTAGATCACTTGTGCGCGAGGGAATCAAAACAAATTGAGTAGAGATGAAGATCTCTTGAGGTGTTGAGAGAGTTTGGAGGTAGAAGAAAGAAAAAGGATTGAAGTTTTGGAGTTGGAAGTACCTTCCCATGCGATTTTGTGGTCAGACGCAACTATACGTGTGGAACTACACGGTCGAAACAAGGTGTTCCGGCCGTATAGTTGGCCTTTTGTCAAAATTTTAGGGTTTTCTCCTGGCGGCGCAGCTATACGGACGCAACTATACGGCCGGAACAAAATGTTACCGCCGTATAGGTTGTCATTAAACGGTCTGTCCCTGCGAAACAAAATATACAAAGGCATCGATATCTATACGACCAGAACTATACGGCCAAAATTTTTATTCCCGCCATATAGTTGGTCGTTAAACTCTCAGTATATATGAAAAGAAATTGTATGGAGGCACTGATATATATACGGCCGGAACTATACGGCCGAAATTTTTATTCCCACCGTATAGTTGGTCGTTAAACTCTCAATACATATGAAAAGAAATTTGTCAATGGCAAAGATATCTATATGGCCGAAACTATACGGTCGGAATTTTTATTCCCACCGTATAGTTGGTCATTAAACTCTCAGTATAAATGAAAAGAAATTTGTCGATGGCAAAGATATCTATACGGCCGAAACTATACAGCCGGAATTTTTATTCCCGCCGTATAGTTGGTCGTTAAAATCTCTGTGTGCATCAAAAAAAATTTGTTTCTTCGAAAACTATTTCTTTTCCTATAACTTAGTGATATACCTTGTTTTTGACAGAAAATTGATAGTAATTATTGTCGACCAACAATAGCATGAATAAAGCAAAATTTCAAGTACTACCGAACTTCTTATCCTCAAATGGAGTTTTCTAGCACTCTTTATTAAAACTAAACTAAAACTAAAAACTTAACTCAAACCTTTATTTCACATGGGTTCTCTCCCATGAAGCGCTCTTTTATGGTCAATTGCTTGACCTTGACGATATTCACTTGGGCTAGATGAGTGGAACACCCACTCCAAAGTAATTGGCCTTCAAAGTGATGGCCTCCTTTTCATCATGCTTGGCTTTCTTCTTCCTGGGGAAATGAATAACAAAAGGATCCCGTGAAGGCAATTGTAGCTTCATGTTACCTTCATGCAGATTAATCAAAGCCTTAATAGTTCTTAAGAAAGGACGGCCTAAAATAATAGGAGCAGTAGCATCTTCAGGCATGTCAGCAATAACAAAATCAATGAGAGTAGTACAACCTTTAATGTATACTAAAGTGTTCTCCTTAATTCCTACGGCTTGTTTGTAGGTAGAATCTGCTAGATGCAATTTTAACTCAGTAATTTCAAAGGAGCCAAGATTTAACTTGTTAAAAAGACTCTTTGGAATTGTTGAGACACTTGCACATAGATCACAAAGTGCAGCTATCTCATTGGATCCAATTTTAATCTTAATAGTAGGCTCAAATATGTCATCTAGTTTAACAGGTAATTTTTTAGCAATTTTTTTGTATTCTTCCTCAAGCTCACGTACCTTTATTGTTACTTGATTGACAAAGTGTTAGTACATAGCTTCCTCACTACCTTCAGTTACCGGAATCTTGACGTTGATCCTTTTTACGAGATCTTCAACGGTGTAGCTTGGTGAAGGAGCATTACTATAGTCAAGTTCTTCATGTCCTCTCTTTGGATCCTCATAATTTTGAGTTCTTCAACAGGATTGGGCTTAACTTTACCTACAAATTTAGCTAGAATGAGCGTTTGACTCTCGGTTATCTTACCTAGCTGTGCCTCGACGATCCTCGTTCTTTCTTGGAGGGCCTACAAATCATTTCTCAAACTAATAACTTGGTTACCAAGCATGGCATCATGATTCTCCATTATTTTAACAAGAATATTGTTTTGTTCATTTTGTGAGTCTATGAAAGACTTAAGTGTTTCTTGGAGACTACCATTACTAGTTCCCATATTATTATTAGTGTTAACAGCAGGACTAGCATAATGTTTTTGAAAGTTGGGATTGTAACTCTTCTTCCAAGCAGGGTTATAATCATTATGAGCTACGAAGTCTATTTCTTCAATATTTGTGTTCAGGGGTGGCTCTTACCTGGGTTTCCTTACCTTTTATAGCTAGTATGAGCTCATCCAATTTGGCATTGAGTTCTTCGTTTTCTTGTGGTGAAATAAAGTTCACCTTCTTCGTTATTGATCTTTCCACATGCCATTGGGGATGGTTGTCTTGCATATTGTCTAGAAGCTGCTTTGCTTCGGTAATATGTTTACCCATAAATGTTCCTCCAGCTGCAGTATCAAGCATAGACTTAGACACAGGATTAAGAGCATTATAAAATAAATGGAGGATTAACTAGTCTTCCATTCCATGACTAGGACAGTTTCTTAAGCATTCTTTCATCCTCTCCCATGCAAGTGCTAGTGGCTCACGCCCTTCCTGTCTAAAGCCATTAATATTAGATCGGAGTAGCATAGTCTTTGCAGGTGGGAAAAATTTAGTCATAAATAAAGAATTACATCCCACCCATGATGTAATAGTATTTCTAGGCAAAGATAACAACCATTCTTTTGCTCTCCCTCTTAGAGAGAAAGGAAATAAATGCAATTTGACCGCATCAGGGTCAACATCTTTTATATGCATCATATCACATATTTCAGTGAAAGTATTCAAGTGCATACCTGCGTCTTCAACAACAGAGCCTCCAAATTGATTCTATTGAACCAAACTTAAGTAGTGGGGCTTAATTTCATAATCATCAGCATCGATTGCTTGATGAGTAATAGGAGTATGCAAATAATCATTGTTGGGAGTAGCAAACTCCCCAAGCTTCTTTTTAGCCATATTTCCTATGTTTTTGGGTTTTCTTAAACAAAGAATTATAATAGTAAAAGCAAGAATTTAAAGGCTAACTATTTTTCTGGTTTATCAAATAAAGACTGAAAGTAAACTAACAAAATTAAAAACAAGAATTGAAACTAGCAAGGTTCCTAATAACCTCACCAGGGTAGCTATTGCTTCCCCGGCAACGGTGCCAGAAAAAGGATTGATACCTTCGATCCGGATTACGGATGTAGTGTAGCTTCTTTTTCCCTAGTAGACCAAGGTTATCGAATCCTCGGGAAGCAAATGGGTAGTGAAGTTACTTTAACGAACTTCAGGAGTTTTAGAATTCCTTTTGTGGTTTTACCGGACCAATAGCTTGCGTCTTTTTATTGTTGTCGATGATGGAGAGAGAGGGCCTAGGGTGTTCGGTTTCACCTGTAGCTGTGCAAAACATCTGATGGTAATAAAAGATAGAAATAAAGTATGCGTGTGCTTGTTAGAGCAAGATAAATTATATGTGGGCAGTGCATCCATAATTGCTATTGCCACCACAACTGCTTATAGGAATAACCTACTAGTCTCATCCATAGGAGAAAGAGAACTAATGATATGCATAGTGATGTCACCGTTATTCCCAAGCAAATCCCTCACATACAACCATACTATCCCTTCTGTCACTAGGGTTACCAACCTGCAGGTCAGTCATCACTCATACTCCCTATACCTGGCTCAACCCTCGGGGTCTTGGGTACCTGACAAGTCCTTGGATTGAGGAAAGAGAGGATACAATAATCATCATGTCATACAAACTAATACACGATCCCATCTATGATAAATAACATGCACAATTGCTACATGGCTAGGCCGAAGCCCTTAGCCCAAGGAGAATTACTCACACATAGAGATGAGATCAACAATCACAAACATTGTAATGACAATCATGAGATTGAAAGCAATATTCTTACAATGTCACCAATCGGAGAAGAGATATACCTATTACAAGTGGTGGAATATGGCTATGGAGATGGAGAAGGGTTTGGAGATCTAGAGGCGGCTGGTGATCTGTGGCAGACACTTTTTGGCGAGGTCTGGCTTGTTTTATCGTCGCCCGAGGCTTCTTTATATAGGGGTCCCTTCATGAAAGTTGTTCTATTTGACCTAACAGCGGTGGCGCCAACTGTATGACTAGAGCTATACGGCCAGAATTTTTGCTCCGGTCGTATAGTTGGTCGTTAAAGCATCTGCCTCCGTTGTACGGCTCCTGGTTTCTTCTAGTTGTTGGAAATCTCGTATCTTTCACTTTAATGTAGCGATTCCCTACTTTAACGACATTATATGCACATGGAAAATATAAAAGAAAGGATTGCATACCCCTCTGAATATTAGCATTAGTGGCAGGGTTTAGAGAGATATTTCATCAAGAATATGAGTAATATCCAGTTTAAATGTGGACGTAGATGGCTATATTTCAGAGCCATCAGCGGGCAAGTGTCATGATATGGTAATGTTATAATTTGTAGTATGGATTGCTACTCTTGGAAATTATAACATATCAAAGTGTAAGTTCCATAGACCTTGGCCTTACACATAAAGGAATGATGAAGATCATACCACAATGCAGAAGATAGTGATCAAGTGCAAGAACCATATCATATCACTTTTTGCACATGATGTTTGTTTGCATCTTATATTGCTTGTATGGAACTTTAGTAGAATTATAAGATGATCCCTTTTTTAAATATCAAGATAAGGATGTGTTCTTCCTTAAGTATGCACCGTTAAGAAAGTTCGTCGTTTCAAGACACCACATGATGATCAGGTGTGATAGACTCTATGTTTGCATACAACGGGTGTAAGACAGTTTTACACACACGAATACTAAGGTTCTTACTTGGCGAGCCTAGCATGTACATACATGGCCTCGGAAGATGAACCAAAAGGTAAAGCATGAGTCATATGGTTGATATGATGACCATCAAGATGCTCTCCTTTGAAGCTACACCAACTCATGCGATGATCGGTCTTGGTGTAGTGGACCTTGTTCATGTAATCACAAAAAAGACACGAGGGATGTTGTTTTTGAGAGGGAGTTCAGTTGTAATTTGGATTAGTTGAACTCAATCTATCATAAACTTAGTCTAAATAAACTTTGCAAATTATGTTGTAGATGGCACCACCTGCTTTTAATTTCAATGTGTTCATGGAGAAAGAGAAACTTGCAATGAATGGTAGCAACTTTAGCTACTGGGCCTTGAACTTGAGGATTCTCCTCACTGCTGCACAAAAGCAATATCTGCTAGAAGCGCCGCTAGGCCCCCACCTCCTAATGATGCCCATGGCGAGGTAAAGAATGTTTACTTAACTCGTCAGGAGGACCAAAATATGGTTCATTGTGGCATACTATATGGGCTAGATTCGGAACTCTGGAAGCGTTTCGAGAATGGCAATGACACCATTTAGGAACAAATATGTTTCAGATAAATATTATCAAAGAGCTGGAATCATTTTGATGGAGACCGGAATTGTTTTGGGTGAAACTGCTGAAATTGGTTTTGCGTGTGATATTGAAATGTTGCAAGGGGTTTTATGTGAATGTTTGTTATTTAAAGTAATTAACAGAATTCTTAATACAATAAATAAAAGAGTTTTATTAATTGTGAGTTTAATTAGATTTGGTGGAAATTTAATGCATGTGAGGGGACATGTTAGTGGAGGTGTGTTTATGTGAGTGGGAGCTCCACTCACATGAATGAGGGAGAGGTGGAGGCACCCACCTTGGCCGCTGGCCATGGTAGGGGCTGCCCCTCCCCAATAAAAGGAGCACCACCTCCTCCTCCACTCTCACACCTCCTCGTGAAGGATCTCTCTCCCTTCTAGTTTATTCCCCCATGTCTTCAGATTAGCGAAGTACATGTTTCCGGTGGGTTTGTCTGAAAAGAGTTGTTGCTTCCGCTGCATTGCTGGAGCGAGGACGCGGAGGTTCTCGGAGGACCGGACGTGTGTGTGATCAAGGATGTGCCACTAAGTTGCGGTTCTAGACTTCCTCACGATCTTGAGATCGGCAAGTGGACGACTACATCATGCACGAGTCCAACCTCGTAACCTATGTCGCTCTTCAAGGGTATGTTATCTATGGATGTATATCCACCCGTTGATTGTATCTAGGTTGATTGATCTTGGCTCTTAGTTGTTCAGTCCATAGGAATTTTTTGTTTTCTATGCTGCAAACCCAACAGTGGTATCAGAGCCTGATCTATGCATAGATACTTTGCACGGGTAGAACACATATGAGTATGTGGGTGCTGATGATCATGTTATTGTATCTTCTATGTATTTTTGGATACTGGTGGCATAGTGGGATGAAGTGGCCTGGACTAACTTTACATGTCCTCGCACATGACACCTGTTCCACGCTTGACATGCAACTACTTTTGCATAAGTGGCTAGCGAGTGTTTGTCTCTCCTACTATACTCAATGTCTGATTTACAACGAGTTGCTAATAATTTGATTATTATTGTTGTGGTTCCATGTTCGTAGGTATGAACGGTTCTATCTTCAAAAGCCTTAAACCATGCAAAAACATGCAATTGATAAATTGGAAGTGTCTAGTTTAATTGTTGCCGAGCAAGTGTCATGATATGGTAATGTTATAATTTGTAGTATGGATTGTTACTCTTAGAAATTATAACATATCAAAGTGTAAGTCCCATAGACCTTGTGCTTACACATATATGAATGATGAAGATCATACCACAATGCAAAAGATAGTGATCAAGTGCAATAACCATATCATATCACCTTTTGCATATGATGTTTGTTTGGATCTTATATTTCTTGTATGACGCTTTAGTAGCATTATAAGATGACCCCTTTTAAATATGAAGATAAGAATGTGTTCTTCCTTAAGTATGCATCATTAAAAAAGTTCATCGTTTCAAGACACCACGTGATGATCGGGTGTGATAGACTCTATGTTCACATACAACGGGTGCAAGACAGTTTTGCACACGCTAATACTAAGGTTCTTACTTGGTGAGTGATGCTCTCAACTTTCGACGTAGAGCTCATTGGGAACCCCAAGAGGAAGGCACGATGAATATAGCAGCAAGTCTTCCCTCAGTTATGAAACCAAGGTTTAATCGAACCAGTAGGAGCAAGGAAACACCCCAAAGGTGTTACTAGCTGAGCTTTGGCAGGCCGCACTACCGGTGCTAGTAGCAACGTGGAGACCTGCACAACACAACCACAGAACTTTGTCCCCAACTTGCGATGAGGTTGTCAATCTCACCGTGTTTTGCGGAAAACAAAGGATTAAACGTATCGAATGGAAAGAAGTAAAATTTTGCAGAAAGTAAACACAAAGCAGTAAGCAGTTGCAGATTGTATGTAAAGAAAAAGGACCGGGATCCATAGTTCACTAGTGGTGGCTCTCCTTAGATAGATAACATGCTGGGTGAACAAATTACAGCGGGGCTATTGACAAACACTGAGAAAGCAATACATGCATATACTAATCATCTTGACTCCTCTGAGACTTGATTGGGCATTACAACATAATACATAGACCGCCATCCAACAGCATCTATGACTAATAATCGACCTTCAGGTTATCATCCGAACCCCCTCCAGTATTAAGTTGCAAGCAACAGATTATTGCTTTACAAACTGTGTGTAAAGTAAACAATACAATTGTTCTATGAACAAAAGATCGTTGTTTTCTCCCTAGTAGCAACAACACATCTAGTACCTTAGAGATTTCTGTCACTTTCCCAGATTACCAGAGGCATGAACCCATTATCGAGCATAAATACTAACTCTTGGAGTTGCTAGCATCTACTTGGCCAAGATAGCTACTAACAACGGAAAGCATGCAAGATCTCAAATAACAAAGACATGATAGAATCAATAATCAATCTGAAATAGCATCTCAATATCCATCGGATCCCCGCAAACACAACATGTATGGATTACAAAAAGATGATATTGATCATGAACGGAGCTCACAAGATCTAAACATGAAAGCACAAAGGAGGAGAAACCAGCCATCTAGCTACTACATGGATCCGTAGTCCAAGGATGAACTACTCACGCATCACACCGGAGGCTTGCATGGTGATGAAGAAGGCCTCCAGGGTGAACTCCCCTCTCTGGCAGGGTGCCGGGAAGAGCTTCAGATCCCCCCGATCTAGGGACAGAGACGACGGCGGCTACAGACTCTTTCATGGATTTTTGATCGGATACTTAGGGTTTTCGTCCCGAGGGCAACTTATAGGTGGAAGGAGAGGCCGAGGGGGTGCTGGGTCGGTCAAGCCACCCCCTGGCGCGGGCCAAGCCTGGCTGCGCGGCCAGGTGGTGTGGCCGGCCCCTGGACCCTCTCCGTCTCGTATTCTGGCACCTGATCCCTTCCGGAAAAATAGGCACTTTGGCTTTTGTCCCGTCCAATTCCGAGAATATTCATTTTCTGACTTTCCTGGAACCAAAAACAGCAGAAAACAGGCAGCTGGCACGAGGATAGAAGTGATATACTCCCTCCTAATCTTGGGGATGTATGGGAACCTCTCAAAGATGATAGTAACACTCAAACTCAAAACTCATTTGTCATTTATGAGAACCCATGCTATGATAATGCTTTAGATGATGGTCCTATGCTTATTGATAACCCTCCATGTATAATACATGAGGATAGAAGTGATATACTCCCTCCGATCCATAATAAGTGTCGGTGATTTTGTATTAACTTAGTACAAAGTTTGTACTAAGTCTCTGACACTTATTTTGGATCAGAGGGAGTACTTGTTATCCATGATGATGCTCTTATTAGTAAGAGTTCTACTTTATTCTTAAGTTCTCCTAGTTTCACCATAGAGGAGAAATATGAACTTTCTAGGGAATATATATGTGATTTGCAAAATTCTTGTTGCAACCATGATATTGATATTGAAAATAGTACTAGCAGCTATTTTGAAAAAGGAAAGCATGCTAATGAATGTCATGTTAGTTATAATCCTCTTTACATGAAAAACTTTATGAACCTGCATGCTTTGAATGGTTACAATATTAGATTTGCTTCTAGTGAGTGCAAATCTAATATTGTAACCATTCAAAGCATGCAAATCTAATATTGTAAATAAATAGGACCACCATGATTGATATTTTGCATGCTTAGGAAAGAGCTACTGAAATAAACTATCCCATGAATGAAGCCATGTTTGAATAAATGCCATGTTTGATTGAGTGCCTTGCTTGAAATATAAAAAGGGGGAAAACAAAACTATTCATGTTATTTCTTTAGGTTGGATTGTTCATATGCTTTATGGAGTGATAACTTACAAGTGTACCATCTTGTGCTAGTTCTTATATTCAACATAAATGGTGTGCAATGCTTATATTGTCTTCTATAAATGACTTTATACTATGGGCACTTTGCATTCTTGTAGTGGTTACCATTGCTAGCTCCACCATATTGAAACAACCTCCTTTAGCAAAACAAACTTAGCATTTATACAAGAAACACCTGCCCAAATAGCTCAAGCTATATCCCAAAGTATACTATCATGTGTGAGTCATTACTTAGCTTCCAAATACTATTATTATGGGTATGGGTGACATGGAGAAGTTAGTCATGGGGTGACCACGAACTCACTAGACATAGAGTACCCCTTCCCAAAAGAAATAAGAGTATGCATACACTAAAATATGAGGGTAAAAACCCTCCATAGAAGGGGTACTACCGCTAAGATGAGGGCAAACCCTCCAAATATTTACATGATATCAAAAGGTGAGAAGAGTGAGTATGCAGAGGCTAGGCCTTCCCAAAAATCAAAACAAGCAAAATTGACATAGAAATATAAAGAGAAGCAAAAAAGTTCCAAAACAAGAATGCCAAAAAGAATCAGGTAATGAGGAGCAATGGAACTAAATGCTAATGATGAACTATGCTTCAACCATAAACTTAATGGATAGTGTTTGGAAGATAGCTTGTGTCTCACATATGATATTCCCTACTTGCCAGCCATACACTATTTCCAACCTCCTTTGCCAAATATCCTGACCATAGGACCGCCACTATATATATACTTTTCTCTATGCGAAGAATGCGCTATTGCCTCATAGTACTATATGCATTTGTGTTAGTCAATATAAACATTGTGTTTTCAAGTATGATATTATAAGAAGTACCGCTTTATGCTATGCTTGCTTATTGTTATTCTCTAAACAAAGAACCATTTAAATTTTTGTGATACTTGCTAGTGAAAAGAAGCACCAAACTCCAAAGCCCATGTTAGTTTTATCACCTTCATACTCGAGGACGAGCATAGGTTAAGCTTGGGGATGTTGATGCATGTAAAATGCATACATGAACTTTGTAGTTTGTTGATATGAATTACCACATATTTGCATCATATTAGTAGTTATTACCAAGGTTATTAATGATTATGGGAATTTTCTAAACAATCCCCTCTCTTTTGGTTTTAACTCCGTCTAGCAGAAAAACCTTCTGTTAGTGTTTTTGACTTTCTAGGAGGTACGAAACTCGAAACGGAGCTAGATCAACAAGAGCTATTAGATAATTTCCATACTAATCCAACAAGCTAAAGTAGGACCTAAGGGCCCCAATCATCTGAACAAGCTAACCCATTTACTTTAGGTCATGCCACTGGTGCTATCTCAGCCGTCGAAACTCTGATGTCGTCGATTCCATTGCCATTCGCTTCATTTTGACCTAAAAAATCTATATACACCCCTGGCGGCCTTTCTCGAGATGGACAGAGGTGGAGATCGAAAACCAAGTAATAGAGAGCCAGCAGGCCACCACCCGGAGGAAGATTGGAGGGGGAACGGCTGTCGAGATTGCCTCTGCCCGCCCCTCCTCCTTCCCCAACGCCATGATGAGAGGGGAGTATTCCACCCCCTAGACTATGGTTTTGTGGTGGTAAATTGATCTAATCTCTCTATGTATGATCATTGTTGAAGTCCATATGGTGTGCCTTGCATGAGTATGGATCTATATATGTAATTCGTATGGTCGATACTGTGGTATGAGATAATACTTGTTATGAATTTACCATTGTGTTGGATCTTTTATTGTTTGTCATACTTGACAAATATTATATGATGCATGTAATTGTTTGATCTATACTAAATGCCTTGTTTATCCATGTCATGACGTGATTGACACCACCAAGTTGAGGTAGATGAGAGAGATGTGGTAATGCACACAACATATGAATCATTGCACTAGTGTTTGGAATGTTTTCCATTAAGAAGTATGATGGACTGGGTTCTTGCACCAATAATAGGGTTATTGCAGTACTTGTAGCAACAAATATTTAAAGAGTTTGTCCCGATGGGAGCTCGGCAAACACGACCCCGCAGCCACGTTCTCAATGCGACCATGTTGGCACCCAAACCTGGGTTTCGAAATAGCATATTCTATAAGTTGCTAGGATAAATGAATTTAAGATGTTTTGTAATAACTACTAGTAGGACTAGAAGAAAACTAGAACACAAGTAAAACTGAAAAAAGGTGAATGCAATGAGATGAAATATTAATGCTATGATTTCTCAAGTAATGTTGTGTATACCGGTGTGCATGATAAGTGCTTATGGAATAGTTGTTCACCATAATTGTGGCGGCCCCTCATATACCGTTGTCTCCCACCATTGGTAAGTGGCAACTAGACAACTCAATTGTCCACACCCTCTTCGGACATGGGTCATCTTGTAAGAGAATAGGTAACAAGACCAATCAAGATAAACCAGAGCAAAGGCATTAAGTTCTATGGACAACCGTACTCCTTAGTAAGTGTGCTAGTCAAAAGATATCTCGTCTGTCACTTTGGGGTCAAGCAATTCGCAACACTATACCTATATATATCATGAGTGATCTTGAGGTAACTCTGGGCAGTGCATACTAAGCTACTATTGCCTCCAAAAATAACTTATAGCAAATATCATATTAGTTCTACCCATGGAAGAGTAGAGACTAATGATAAGTTTTGTGACACTCCATAAATCCCTAGTAAATTTTCCTCAACAATGGATTGGACGTCTCCAATCACTAGAATAATATCATGAATAGAACAATGTAAATAGAAAGCACAAACATATTAATTAACAAGAACACACCACACTTCAATTACTCAAATCATCATAACATTAATAAAAGGGGGTTCAAGCCATGTTACACCCATCACGGAGATCATGGTGGAGAAGGATGAAGGAGTAGTGGTGCTGGAGATGGTGATGACGGCGCGGTGATGGTGGCGTCGATGTGGTGATGGCGGCATCCTCCTTCGTATCCTCTTCTTTCTTGGATGGCTTGATGGTGTTGATGGAGATCTAGATCTTGGTGGAGCTGTAGAGGCTATGGAGGCGTGGATGCGGTAGATGGGATCTAGATCTTGTATATGGTGTATGGTGGCTTCCTCCTCTCTTCTTTGACTCCACCCTCCTTTATATAGGCGTTCAGGGTGCCCTAGGGTTCCCCTAATACCGTCTTAGGGAAGGTTTTGGAGCTTCTGGAGGGCGAAATCCCATCTTTCGCGACCTTTTTGACAACTATACGGCCGAAGCTATACGGCCGGAATTTTTGCTCCCGCCGTATAGTTGGTCGTTAAACCTTCTGTACTCTTTACTAGTTTGGCCGCCATTTCTTCATATAAACTCTGTTTTGGGTGTTCTTTGGGTCGTTGAATTCATATCGACGAGGGCTACAACCCTATCATCTTGGATCTTTATTTTCAAATGTTGGAAAATTTCACTTTTCCAACACCTCAAATGGCTAAGTCTGGTCCCTGCAGCTCATCCATACTATGTTCTCTTTGTTCTTTTTGCCTTTGTTTTATCCATAATCATCATCAACACCTACACACATGTCAAAGACAAGGAAGAGTTATAAAATTTACCTAAACTACTAAATGTTCAAAGCTCATATTGAATTTAATAAAAACAAGTAATCATGCATATCAGGCATAGCAATAGTTAGATGGAGCATGATATGATAGGCAAATGACACAATTTATTTTGCTAAAAAGTGTTGTATTATCATAGCCATCAACTTCCCCAAGCTAGATCTTGCTCGTCCTCGAGAAAAAGGAACCGATAACTTAATGGATGTGATCTTGCTTATCATTGGAAATCAATGCACCGTATCCTTGTTTTTCCTGCAAGCTCAAAGCAAGAGAGCACATAATCATACAAGGCAATATAAGCTCAGTTATATTATTCCAAACCACTATAGATTAGTCAAAAACTTCTATGCCCCATGTCAAAGTTAAATCTAGCTTGCAAGTAAACTTGTGATCCTTTTACACGCACTTTATTATATTTTTGTATTTTTATTTGTATAAGGCAAAGCTGAACATGGTTAGTTGTCAATCATAAATAGAAATAGAGTTTTCCAATGCTGCCCACTCATGCCATCTATTAAAGTATCTCAAGTGCAAACTTCGATTGTTGAGCTCATAGAAAATATATTTCTTAGTAACGAGACCATGCCAAAAGAGTGGTATATGTTCAATCGAGATTTTGTAGGCTAGGAAGGACACTCATGACCATTACCAAGGTTTCCCTTTTCGTTATAATGATTTCTCATAATGGTCAGAGGATTATTCTGACTTTTGCTTTTAATGCAAGCCCATGAGAATACCAATGCATACCCAAATATAGCATTTTTGCTACATATGTTGGGAAACTCATAGCCAAACTCCAAGAGTTTCCTCTTTTTGGATTGTCCAAAGGCCAGTGGAATTGTTAGCATCCCATGTTGTGTGACAGTGGCGCAAGACATGCATAAAGCAATATCTCAGTTTGATTTCCAAGACAATTTTTTTGCATATGTAATCTCAAAACTTTGAAACATCATTTTTTATTTTACAGCTCACTCAGTAAGCATCTATTAAGACCATCATTTCCAACATTATGGGGTCATGCTACTCCATAACCATTCACCTAAGACAATTCTGAATAGGGACAACTAGCAAGTTTCGAAGAACTTCTTTATTCTATTTTTTCTTTTCAAAATGTAGAGAACATGGCAATGTATATTTAGAGGATCATAATATTTTTCACAAGCTAGATAAAAGTTGAACAAGGTCCATCAAAGCTATGGCTTGTCTCCTATGGGGCCTAACATGAGCAAGTATATCCCTTATATAAATATTAACAAAAACTCA
Source organism: Avena eriantha (assembly GCA_910589775.1). Taxonomy (NCBI): domain Eukaryota; kingdom Viridiplantae; phylum Streptophyta; class Magnoliopsida; order Poales; family Poaceae; genus Avena; species Avena eriantha. The sequence goes on along the minus strand of OU342743.1, from coordinate 491,484,153 downwards.
CCTAAGCAAGCATTCAAAAACAGAGGGATGCACAATAGCATGAAACTTTTTAAGATAAAGAACTTTGCACAAGACTCTACGCATGCAAAACAACCTTCCCAAGCTAAGAATACCAACTTGAGAAGATCATGAAAACAAAAGAGAAAATGCAGTTATCAAAAGAGAGTATAAGAAGTGGTTACCGCCCCATGCTTAAGTTAAAGCAAGGGTGACACACTTTACCGTTGAGGTGATTTTAACTTCTAATTTGATGGACAAAGAACCTTTGCTTCAATGAATGCTTCATGATCCGGTGTATGCCTTCCTTAAGAACCTGGTAGGAACAAGACTAGAAAGACAACAAAATGTTTTGTGTATTTGAAGACACGGGTTTAGCTCACAAGTGATAAAAATACAAGTCCGACTGAGTTAGTTCATCAACCTAAACACCATGCTTAAGTCAACATACTAATTCCCGAAGTGCGCTTCTCCTAGGTTGTGATGAAGTGTAAGTGAGACAAAATATGAGACACAAGTGTGTAGCCCCTATGTGCTTATTTGAAAGAGGTTTGAGTTGGAAGGTTTTACTAGACATGAATAGATAGCCATGTTGAATTGAAGGAACCAAGTGGCTCATGCGAGTATTTGCACGGTTGGCACTACTGTACACGTCGTCAAGCAAGGTTCATGTCCCTGTGAAAATAACACACAGGATAAAATGCATCAGTTTTGTATACGAACATAGTTCGTTTACCCCACTGATAAAAGGAAATAAAAAGAAAACATTAACTTCTATAGAGAATTATAGTCTAGGAAGTTTCTTAGGTAGAACTTTATTGCTTGTAGATATTCGGCTCCCCCTCGATCAAGGGAGAAGATCCCTTATGGAGTTTTGTAACATCCCAAAATTTTCATTTGAGAATCATCATCATTGCATTATATCATCATGGCATGTACTACCTTGCATTAGGTTTTTCCTCCAAAAATTTGGTGAAATTTAGAGGCTCTTTGGAGCACTTTTGCTAAATTCAAAAAACCTAGAAAAGAAACTCTAAAAGAAAAAGAAAAGGAGGGAAAAGGATTTTTAAACAGCAGCAACAGTTTCTGGCATTTTGGCCCAAACCGGCCCAACCAGCCCACCCGGGCCTCCCTCTCCCTCTCTCTGTCTTTTCGCACACCCCCACAGCTCATCCCACCCACTTACCTCTTGGCCCCATGCCACGTCGAAGCCACCTCAACGTCTTCCACGCGAACGGCCGGCACCCCCTCCCCTCCTCTGCCGTTACCAAGTCCGGTTGATTTCGAGCGTTACCGCGAGTTAATCGCCACCACCACCGCCCCCTTCTTAATACCCTCCCCCTCCTCAACAGATTCCCCCAGCCACTGCCCCTGGAGAGCCCCCAGGCTCCCCAATTGCCACCTCAAACCGTCGCCGTCTGAAGCTACTCCGGCGACAATTCCGGTGAGCCCCAGCCACGCCACGCCCTCCTCTCTGCCCTGTAATGTTTGTCGTGTCCTGGCGCACGTTTTAACCCTGGCTGCATGCCTTCTCTTGCCCCAGGCCAACGATGCGAGCAACTCCGGCAAACCCCCTCTGCCGCCGCCGTCCATCGCTTGTTCCGGTGAAGGTAGGGTTTCTGCCGCCCCCTTTTGGCCTCTACTAGATCGTGCTGATCCGGGCGCATCTCGCTGACCTCTTATTTTGCTTGTTCGAGCCCCAGGCCGTCGTCTCCGACACAGAGCCGCGAGCTCTGTCGGCGATGCAACTCCGGCGAGGGATCAAGGCCAAGCCAGAGCACCCCCCCATGCCACCGTAACCTCCATCGAGACCGCCACGACCTCCTCGACCTCTGGTACGTGTCCACGGTCTCCTTGCCCCTGTAGAATCGCCGGAACGCCATCGGCCGACGCTCCGCCGCCGCGCGCAGCTGGTCAGCGCCGCCCGTCTCCGGCCAGGCCACCAGGGACCCTTAGATCTCTTGTCTGCGGCTAGGATTAGATCGAGGACGAACCGGTACGGGCTAATCAAATCCGTATGCTTATCACTTAAGATCCAACGGCCCGCAGCAGTCGATCCGATCGAACCGGTACGTGCCAATGAGATTGCGCCACGTCACCCAGGTTATTTGTTTAAATAGAAAACTAGACAAATTTTGTATTAAATTTAGAAAATCCATAACTTTTGATCCACAATTCAGAAAAATGCAAATTTGGTGCCTATGGATTCAGAAAAATAAGAAATTTATTATAGAGGCCTTGTTTCACACTTTTGCTTCTGAAAAATTGGAATTATAGGCAGAACCTTTTTAGGAGTATTTTTCTCATAAAAATTATTCCATAAATTGTTTTGGGGTATTTCTTATGCCTTTAGATCAGGTATTTTAACCTCTGTACTGTAGACTTTGTAAGTTATAGAATTGTGATCATATCATTGCATTTTGCATGCATTCATATTTTTGTAATGTTTTATTGATTGCATTATTGTTGTTATATTGTTCTTTGTGTAGATTGTATGGATTGTGAAGTTTGTTGCTGTGAGGATTGTACCTATTCCCCTAGCTACCAAGGCAAGTGATATTTCATCTCATGTCCTATTATTTTCACTATTGCACTAGTGTTATTTTGGTAGATCGTAGCATGATAGGATTATTTATATGTTGCTATACTATGCTATGCTACCCTATAGACTATATCTTGGTAGTATCTCCTAGTTGAAAGACTTCGTATGCTAGAGTGCTTAGCCATGCTATTAGAATTCGTGGGTGGAAAATACACATGAGATAGTATGGAAAGATATTATTTTGTTTGACTAAGAAAACAACTAATATTAATGAAACACCTGGGTGGAATGGGACTTGCTCGGATTATGTTGAGTGGTTACTCAGGGGCCATGTCTATGGTCAGCTGGTGTATCACACTTGTGGATGGCCACCCAGGAACAGAGAGATTGGAGACGTTCTTGTCATGAAGCTTCCAGTGCAGCCACATGGCATATGGGCTCTGCCTTGACCAACTAAGTTGCAAGAACTCAGCCAGACGGACAGAAGGTGGTAGTTATGATAGGATGGAACGCGTCTGTGGTGGTCTGAGGGATTGCTTCTGAAAAGTCTTGTCTCGATGCATGTCGAGTCTTGTGGGGATAGTGCACCACCTCTCAAGAGGGTAAAACTAAGTACTTAGCCGTGTCCCCGGTTATGGACAATTTCTGAGCCTCAAGACAGTGAAGCAATTCAATAATCTCCTCATCCAAATTTCTCTAAGTTAAAACTTGTGGGTAAACATGGGTAGAGGTTCAGTGATGTCTATCATTGGTACCTTAGTGTTGGAATGAGAAAACTTACTCTTCAAAAACTATAAGTTAAACTAGCTTTTAGCAAAGTCAGCCCAAACCCCACTTAGCCATATATTCATGTAGTTGTTGGATTATACTAAGTATCTATGGTATCACTTGCCAATACAATTCCAAATGTATTGACCCTTGTGGCTGTAACTTATTATGTTGCAGGATACTCTGATGATGAGTAGGGTTGCGGGTCTACACTCGACATGTTTGCCTGTGGCGCATGAAGACAAAAGACTCTATTATTATTATGCTATGTAATGTGAACCTTAAGTATCTTAGCCTTGGGCTAAGTTAGTTGTAAGAACCATTATATTCCTGGATATGCGATGTAATAATGGCCTTTGTTTCTTATCTTAAACTGTGGGTGCTAGCATATCGATCCAGGGACTAGCACTGCAATCACAGGGATCTTACCTTATTATGGTGAGATCTTACAGATGGTATCAGAGCACTGTGTTGCCTGTAGGTTCGTGACCCTAGAATGGATTAGACTAAGGAAACCCTTAGGAAAAATAACTTTATACTCCAACTTCACACTTGTCTTTTCATCTCGTAAAACTTTCCCTAATCATCCTTTCTCATCTATTTTTGTAGATGTCCACCATCAATGAATATGTCAAGAAGGGACCACTGATGACTATGACCCTGGAATGTGACACAGAATTTCCCAATGCACTCAAGAACCTCATGCTCGGCTTGGGAATGAATGGTGAAGCCGTGTACAAGGGATTTCCTATGATAGATGAAGGACAAGAGTATTGGTGGGTGCAACTCCATTTGTAAAAGAACAAGGAAGATGATCCCAAGAGTACGGGATTCTGCATGTTCACCAACTCTGAAATGCACACGTCATTCTTTGACTCTGCAAGGAATGCTGCATGGAAAGCTATTGAGGAACTTGGGGAAAGGCTCAAGTATAGAATGATCAATACTCAGGAGGATCTCAAGGAGGAGAAGCGTCTTGTCCAAGACTCAAAGGCCACTGTGAAACGCCTAAGTAAGGATATCATAGGCTTGGCTTTGGAGCTATGCGACCAAGACAAGCAGATTGCTGCCAAGGATGCTCAGATTGCCACCTTGGTTAAGAAGGAGTGAGATACTAGTTGGACCACCACCTTTGGCGTTTTATCACGTTAGTATTTTGATCATACCAACCTATGTGGTATGCCAAAAATAAGTTATGTTTGGAACCTTGACTGCTTGAGTTGAATAATGTATTGCTACTTGGAATGTTTTGTTGGTTGACTTTTATTTTGTGACTTGTGTTTTCTTTCTCTGTTGTGTGTTACTAATTTTCTCCATACTATGCAAAAGATGCCGAATTTTGTCTACAGCACGGCCGAGGATTTCAAGGGGACTCTCTTTGGGACTCGTATGTTGGAGCTCGTTGGTGTGCTCGCTCTTCCAATCCCTACCATTCAGGGACTTCAGCTGAGGAAGTTTCAGAGGAAGGACTTATGGCGATTCAGAGTTACCCAGCCAGGACGTGAGACAGAGCCCCAAACTGGGGAGATTACCTTCAAGATACTCCATGATGACATGGAGAGGGGCCTCGACTTCGCTATGCAGGAGCTGTTGGGACGCCTATGTGGGCGTCACTCTTCTGAGATCAGGAGCCACTACTTCCACTTCTTTGGGAGGCGTGACGAGGATGGAGAGCCTATTGTGTTGGATGAGGCCACTAAGGAGTCTATCAAGCCCGTGCGTCACTACCTCCAGGACTTAGAGAGCCTTATCAGACACCTTGATACTGATAGGACTAATGTGATACTTAGCAACGATGAACTACGAGTCCAACTTAAGGAGAAGGACAAGGCCTACCAGGAACAGGAAAATCAAATCAAGGAAATGGAGAAGCAGTTTGAAGACCAAGAGAAGAAATTCAAGAGCCAAGAGAAGAGAGTTCAGGAGAAGAACAAGAGGATTAGAGACTTGGAGACCGAGTTAGAGCTTGAGGACATTGAGCTGGAAGCGGATCATGAGGTGATAGAGAGGCTACGCACACAGAAGAGAGAACTACAGACAAAGATCGATGCTTTGACTACCAGCTTGGAGGAATACAAGGAAAGATTCGCCGCAGCAGGACTTGCACTAGTGGAGGAGGAAGTTGACATGGAGGAGTAGTGATACTATTCCATCTACCTATCGTTTTATTATTATCGAGTTGCATAGTTCATACCGACTTGTGGGTGACTATGCTAGTATGTTATTTTTGCAAACTCTGTTATTGTTATGATGTTGAACCGGCATGTGCTTGTTTGTTTGATTGTTGTTACTTTATTGGGTTATCTATCATTACTTACCCTTATTAAACCCACAGATGTCTCCCCGATCCAACAACGAGGATAACAATGACAATGGCAATGGAATGCAGTAGATGATGGCTGCACAGACACAATTGATGCAAATGATGACTCAATTCATGGCAAACCAGAATCAGAACAACAATAATAACAACCAGAACAATCCACCACCTCTGGATATGCTGACCAGATTTCTAAGGCTGAGACCTTCTACGTTCTCTGGTACTACTGACCCCATGGTAGCAAATGATTGGCTATGCTCTATGAATAAGGACCTAGTCACGGTAGGATGCACGGATGCAGAAAAGGTCAGATTCGCAGCACACTTATTGGAAGGTCATGCAACTACTTGGTGGGACAATTTCCAAGTTACTCACCCTATTGAGGAAGTGACTTGGGCAATGTTTGAGGATGGGTTTCGCACCACTCACATCTCTTCTGGAATAATGGGGTTGAAGAAAAAGGAGTTTCACAACCTCAAGCAACGCCACCGTAGTATTTCTGAGTACATCGAAGAGTTCAACAATCTGTCACGTTATGCACCAGATGATGTTGACACTGACGCCAAGAGAAAGGAGAAGTTTCTGGATGGGTTGAATGATGAAATTTCTATGCAACTATCTGTTGCATATGTTCCAACCTATCAATCCTTGTGTGATAAAGCTACCATCCTAGAAAACAAGATGAAGCAAGTGGAGGGTAGAAAGAGAAAGCACCATTTTGATAAGTTTGGATCAGGATCACCTCACAAGCACTCTCATGGTGAAGGAAGTGGGAGTTCAGGATTCCACAAGAATGGGAATCATAATAACCATCGTAACAATAACCACCACCATGATGGAAACAATCATCGTGGACATAACAAAAGTGGACTCAGGAACAACCACAATGGTCATGGCCATGGAAACCAAAATGGACAGAATCGTCACAGTCAACCAACAAAGAAAGACATCAGTCAGGTGGAATGTTTCAAGTGCAAGAAGACAGGTCACTATGCTAATGAATGCCCAGAGAAGAAGGCTGATGGGGCTAAGCTGAACCCATTCCAAAAGGGTCATGTGAATCACATCAATGTGGAGGAAATTCAAGAAGGATCTGATGCCGTGATCGGTAAGTTCAAGATTAATTCCTTTCCTGCACTTATCCTTTTCGATACTGGCGCATCACATTCATTCATTTCAAGAGCATTTGTAATCAAAAACAAACTCTCCACTGAAACCATTGGATGTCCCATTAAGGTAAGCTCCCCGGGTGGAGAAATGATAGTAAATTCTGGGTGTCGATAGATAACCCTAGAAATTGGAAAGAACAAGTTTCCGGTTAATTTAATAATCCTAGAGTCCCAAGGATTAGATGTAATATTAGGGATGGACTGGTTGACCCGTTATGAAGGAGTGATCGATTGTGCCAAGCGAACTGTTATGCTCACCACCCCAGAAAAGAAAAGGATCAGGTTCAAATCTAACTTTGAACCCAAGGGGAGCAAGGTTAATTATCTTAAGGGGGTTAGCCTAGACAGTGTGCCAATAGTGAAGGAGTACCCAGATGTGTTCCCCGAAGAATTACCTGGCATGCCACCAGATAGGGATGTGGAGTTTCTGATAGACCTACTGCCAGGAACTGCGCCTATAGCAAAGAGACCTTACAAAATGTCGGTGGATGAGTTAAAAGAACTAAAGAAACAGCTGGGAGAATAGTTGAAAAAGGGATTTATCCAACCAAGTTCGTCGTCTTGGGGAGCACCAGTTTTGTTTGTTGAGAAGAAGGATCGAAGTCAAAGGCTATGCATACATTATCGTTCACTTAATGAAGTAGCCATAAAGAATAAATATCCCCTGCCTAGAATAAATGATCTCTTCAATCAGCTAGAGGGAGCATGTGTGTTCTCAAAAATTGATCTTCGATCAGGATACTTCCAACTAAAGATTAGAGAACATGACATACCCAAGACTGCATTCACCACTAGATATGGGTTGTATGAATATACAGTGATGCCGTTTGGATTGACTAATGCACCAGCCTATTTCATGAATATGATGAATAAGGTATTCATGGAATTCCTTGACAAGTTCATAGTGGTATTCTTGATGACATATTGGTATATTCCAAGAGCAACAAAGAACATGAAGAACATCTACGCCTGATTCTAGAGAAACTCAGGGAACACAAACTTTATGCCAAGTTCAGCAAATGTGAATTTTGGCTGAATAAAGTGGGTTTTCTTGGGCACATAGTATCTGGAAATGGTATAGTTGTTGATCCAGTGAAAGTGGCAGCTGCGACAGAATGGGAACCTCCTAAATCGGTTAAAGAAATCCATAGTTTCCTTGGCCTAGCAGGGTACTACCGGAGGTTCATTGAAAATTTCTCTAAGATAGCAAAACCTATGACTGATCTGCTAAAGAAAGAGAAGAAATTTAATTGGACAGAAGCTTGTGAAACCAGCTTTCAGGAGTTGAAGAAGAGACTAGTGTCAGCACCAGTGTTATGTCTGCCAGACCTTGAGAAATACTTTCAGGTCTATTGTGATGCATCCCACCAAGGACTAGGAGGTGTACTGATGCAGGAAGGTAGAGTTGTAGCTTATGCATCAAGGCAACTCAAAAATCATGAAGTGAACTATCCTACTCATGATCTAGAGTTGGCATAAGTTGTACATGCCTTAAAAACATGGAGGCATTATCTTATGGGAAAACATTGTGAAATGTTCACTGATCACAAGAGTCTGAAATACATTTTTACACAGAAAGAACTCAACATGAGACAAAGAAGATGGCTAGAACTTATCAAAGATTACGATTTAAGTTTGCAATACCACCCTGGAAAGGCAAATGTCGTAGCCGATGCATTAAGCCGCAAGGCTTATGTAAATGGCCTCAATAAAGGAGAATTGCCGGAGGAGTTATGTGCCCAATTTAGAGAGCTGAGACTTGAGATAGTGCCTGAAGGGTACCTTGCATCCTTGGAAGTGCAACCCACACTGATGAACAGAATTCAAGAAGCCCAAGAGATGGACAAAGAAATAGAAGATATTAAAAGTAAGGTTAGTGAAGGCAAGGAAAAAGGATTTCATGTAGATGAACAAGGAATCTTATGGTACGAAAAACGTATCTGTGTTCCGCAGGATCTTGAGCTTAAGAAGTTGACCTTGCAAGAAGCGCACAACTCACCATATTCAATTCATCCTGGCAACACTAAGATGTATATGGATGTTAAGAAAAGATTTTGGTGGAATAATTTAAAGAAGGATATAGCAAAGCACATTGCCTTGTGCGACGTGTGCAGTCGTGTAAAGGCAGAACATCAGAAACCGGCAGGGTTATTACAACCACTGCCAATACCTGATTGGAACTGGGATAAAATCGGTATGGATTTTATCACCAGACTGCCAAGGACTAAATCTGGATACGATTCTATATGGGTTATTGTTGATCGCTTGACAAAAGTGGCCCATTTCATACCAGTAATGACCACCTATACAAGTGCAAAGCTAGCCAAGATATACATGAATAGGATTGTATGTTTACATGGGGTACCTAAGAGTATCGTGTCTGATAGAGGAACTCAATTCACTTTGCACTTTTGGCGACAACTTCACGAGTCATTGGGAACTCGATTAGAATTCAGTACTGCATTTCATCCGCAAACTGATGGGCAGACAGAAAGGACCAATCAAATATTAGAAGATATGCTAAGAGCATGTGCGTTAGATTATGGATCTAGTTGGGATGAAAGTCTACCATACGCAGAGTTTTCCTACAATAACAGCTATCAATCAAGCATAGAAATGGCTCCATTTGAATTCCTTTATGGAAGGAAGTGTACTACACCATTGCTATGGAATGGAGTAGGAGAAAGAAATTTGTTCGGGCTAGACCTAATCAAGGAGGCCGAAGAGAAAGTCAAGATGGTGAGGGATAGGCTAAAGGTAGCTCAATCTCGGCAAAAGAGCTATGCCGATCCAAAACGTAGAGAGGTTACCTATGAGGTTGGTGATAGAGCTTATCTCAGGGTATCACCACTTCGAGGTGTGAAGAGGTTTGGAATCAAAGGAAAATTAGCACCACGCTATGTAGGACCTTTCAAGATTTTGAGCCGCAAAGGAGAAGTGGCATATGAGATAGAATTACCAGAATCTCTGTCAGCAGTTCATAATGTATTTCATGTAAGTCAGCTACAAAAGTGTCACCCAGAGATGGAAGAAACTTCGTTGAAAGACACTATACCATTAGAGGAAGTTCAGCTAGAGAATGATCTCACTTATGAAGAGAAACCTATTAAGATTCTAGAGACAGCAGAAAGAATTACACGTACCAAGACAATCAAATTCTGCAAAGTGTAGTGGAACCATCACACTAAATCAGAAGCAACATGGGAGCGAGAGGATGAACTTCGGAGAGATCACCCTCACCTATTTGCTAGCCAACCCGAATCTCGAGGGCGAGATTCATCTTAAGGGGGTTAGATTTGTAACATCCCAAAATTTTCATCTGAAAATCATCATCATTGCATTCATATCATCATGGCATGTACTACCTTGCATTAGGTTTGTCCTCCAAAAATTTGGTGAAATTTAGAGGCTTTTTGGAGCACTTTTGCTAAATTCAAAAAACCTAGAAAAGAAACTCTAAAAGAAAAAGAAAAGGAGGGAAAAGGATTTTTAAACAGCAGCAGCAGTTTCTGGCCTTTTGGCCCAAACCGGCCCAACCAGCCCACCCGGGCCTCCCTCTCCCCCTCTCTATCTTTTCGAACATCCCCACAGCTCACCCCACCCACTTACCTCTTGGCCCCATGCCACGTCGACGCCACCTCAGCGTCTTCCACGCGAACGGCTGGCACCCCCTCCCCTCCTCTGCCGTTACCAAGTCTGGTTGATTTCGAGCGTTACCGTGAGTTAATCACCACCACCACCGCCCTCTTCTTAAACCCCTCCCCTCCTCGACAGATTCCCCCAGCCACTGCCCCTGGAGAGCCCCCAAGCTCCCCAATTGCCACCTCAAACCGCCGCCGTTCGAAGCTACTCCGGCGACAATTTCGGTGAGCCCCGGCCACGCCGCGCCCTCCTCTTTGCCCTATAATGTTTGCCCTGTCCTGGCGCGCGTTTTAACCCTGGCTGCATGCCTTCTCTTGCCCTAGGTCGACGATGCGAGCAACTCCGGCGAACCCCCTCTGCCGCCGCCGTTCATCGCTTGTTTCGGTGGAGGTAGGGTTTCTGCCGCCCCCTTTTTTCCTCTACTAGATCGTGCTGATCCGGGCGCATCTCGCTGACCCCTTATTTTGCTTTTTCGAGCCCCAGGCCGTCGTCTCCGATACAGAGCCGCGAGCTCCGCCGGCGACGCAACTCCGGTGAGGGATCAAGGCCAAGCCAGAGCACCCCCCCCCCACGCCACCGTAACCTCCATCGAGACCGCCACGACCTCCTCGACCTCTGGTACGTGTCCACGGTCTCCCTGACCCTGTAGAATCGCCGGAATGCCATCGGCCGACGATCCGCCGCTGCGCGCAGCTGGTCAGCACCACCCATCTCCGGCCAGGCCACCAGGGACCGTTAGATCTATTGTCTGCGGCTAGGATTAGATCGAGGACGAACCGGTACGGGCTAATCAGATCCGTCTGTTTATCACTTAAGATCCAATGGCCCACAGCAGTCGATCCGACCGAACCGGTACGGGCCAATGAGATTGCGCCACGTCTCCCAGGTTATTTGTTTAAATAGAAAACTAGACAGATTTTGTATTGAACTTAGAAAATCCATTACTTTTGATCCACAATTCAGAAAAATGCAAATTTGGTGTCTATGGATTCAGAAAAATAAGACCTTTATTATAGATGCCTTGTTTCACACTTTTGCTTCTGAAAAATTGGAATTATAGGCAGAACCTTTTTAGGAGTATTTTGCTCATAAAAATTATTCCATAAATTGTTTTGGGGTATTTCTTATGCCTTTAGATGAGGTATTTTAACCTCTGTACTGTAGACTCTGTAAGTTATAGAGTTGTGATCATATAATTGCATTTTGTGTGCATTCATATTTTTGTAATGTTTTATTGATTGAATTATTATTGGTGTATTGTTCTTTGTGTAGATTGTGTGGATTGTGAAGTTTGTTGCTGTGAGGATTGTACCTATTCCCCTAGCTACCAAGGCAAGTGATATTTCATCTCATGTCCTATTATTTTCACTATTGCACTAGTGTTATTTTGGTAGATCTTAGCATGATAGGATTATTTATATGTTGCTATACTATGCTATGCTACCCTATAGACTATATCTTGGTAGTATCTCCTAGTTGAAAGACTTTGTATGCTACAGTGCTTAGCCATGCTATTAGAATTCGTGGGTGGAAAATACGTATGAGATAGTATGGAAATATATTATTTTGTTTGACTAAGAAAACAACTAATATTAATGAAACACCTGGGTGGAATGGGATTTGCTCGGATTATGTTGAGTGGTTACTCAGGGGCCATGTCTATGGTCAGCTGGTGTATCACACTTGTGGATGGCCACCCAGGAACAAAGAGATTGGAGACGTTCTTGTCACGAAGCTTCCAGTGCAGCCTCATGGCATATGGGCTCTGCCTTGAGCAACTAAGTTGCAAGAACTCAGCCAGACGGACATAAGGTTGTACTTATGATAGAATGGAACGCGCCTGTGGTGGTCTGAGGGATTGCTTCTGAAAAGTCTTGTCTCGATGCATGTCGAGTCTTTTGGGGAAACTGCACCACCTCTCGAGAGGGTAAAACTATGTACTTGGCTGTGTCCCCGGTTATGGACAATTTTTGAGCCTCAAGACAGTGAAGCAGTTCAATAATCTCCTCATCCAAATTTCTCTAAGTTAAAACTTGTGGGTAAACATGGGTAGAGGTTCAGTGATGTCTATCATTGGTACCTTAGTGTTGGAATGAGAAAACTTACTCTTCAAAAACTATAAGTTAAACTAGCTTTTAGCAAAGTCAGCCAAAACCCCACTTAGCCATATATTCATGTAGTTGTTGGATTATACTAAGTATCTATGGTATCACTTGCCAATACAATTCCAAATGTATTGACCCTTGTGGCTGTAACTTATTATGTTGCAGGATACTCTGATGATGAGTAGGGTTGCAGGTCTACACTCGACATGTTTGCTTGTGGCACATGAAGACAAAAGACTCTATAATTATTATGCTATGTAATATGAACCTTAAGTATCTTGGAAAAAGGTACAGCCGTATAGTTGGTTGTTAAACCTTCTGTACCTTGGAAAAGAATTTTAACGAAGGCATCTTAACTATACAACCGTAACTATACAGCCAGAATTTTTATTCCCGCCGTATAGTTGGTCGTTAAACCTTCTAGAGTGACCAAAATTCACCTGTTTCTTCGAGGATTCTTTCTTAACCTGAAAGTTAGCGAAGCACCATGTTTTGAGAGAAAAATGACAGATTAAATTTTCGACTAACATTTAGCATGTATAAAACGGGATTTAAGTACAGCCGAAAACTTCAACAAGATTACTCTAATAGCAAGACATGTGAAGAATAAAAGTGCCAATGCAACATGCATGCAACTAGACTCAAGAAACAAAACTAAGAAAGATGCCTAATGATTTCTGGGTTGCCTCCCGGGAAGCGCTCTCTTTAAAGCCATAAAGCCAGGCTAGGATGCTCCATACATTTCCAACCTGGATCCCAGGGGATATCGAATCGAGGTAAGGTTGTACATACCAGCTTGGAGCATCTTGAAGTAGAGTTCGGTCGGAGTCATACCCAGCTTACGGTGCATCAACATCATGTAGATGAACAAGTTCTCGCTTTCAAGCGAGTGTTGATGCACCAAGCTTGCTGAACATGCCTTCGTGTATAGCTGTGAGATTTAACACATTTTTATGGCTTTTATTGATGGTTTTCTCCCGGATTTGATTGTTTTCTAGCTTTACCTAAAGCTAATACTTCGGTAACAAAGAAAACTTGGTTTTTAATGTGTGTTTTAGGTTCTGAATGTCAACAGAAGGTTTTAACAAGAGAAACACAATATTCAGGCAAAAACATGCAATTATCTCTTTGGAAGCACTCGAGGGGAGCATACAGAGGCTTTAACGAGCAAATATATGGCGGGGATATTTTTCCGTCCGTATAGTTCCCGCCGTATAGCTGCCGCCGCCTCTGTGTTGTCAAAAGGGACAACTTCTGTGAAGAGGCCAGATGCAAAAACACAACGCAGCCGCCGCCATCCCATCCAGAAAGGAGAAAGAAGAGATCCAGAGAGGAAGGGGAAGACGTTCTTCATCTCATTCCACGATCTTCCACCTCCTAGCCAATACAACCCCATAGCCACTACTTGTACTTGAGAGAGGGAGGGATCTTCACCTTGCAAGACTAGGGTTTGAGATTTTTTTCTTCCAATCTTGAATTGTGTTGGATAGTTTTCTATTCTTATTGTGGATCTCCACAATAATATCAAGAAGAATTCCCTTTATTTGGTTATATTGATGATCCGTTCCTCTCTCATGTGTGAGTAAGTTCCTTGGGCGTGGAAGATGTAGGGGATTGGTGAGATGTGATGTGCCTTCATATATGTTCCATTAGTTTGTGAATGATTCTAATTACTATATTATGTGTGCTTGACTATCCGTGGGATGCCTAATGCTTGTTGTCCAATTAAGGGCGGCCCAGACAACATGATGCTTTGTTCTACATAGATAAGATCTTATTCGCTAGCAGACCGACGACCCCCCCGGGTGACACGGGGATATCAATGGAAAGCTAGTAGACTTGAGAATAACGAGGAACCACTGTGCTTATTGCATTAGTCCAATACAAGGAGCTTAACCGCTAAGCAACCTGAAGGGTCTTAATTGTCTAGTGTCTGACCATGGTTTTGGTAACAAACTAGTAGGATTATTGAAGTTGGGATGAAATTTACCAAGAGGAGTTCCGGCTAATTATGGGTTGCTCGCCTACACATATACTTATAATACTATAATTGTTACATTTATCATTCGTCCACCTAGCACAGTCACTATCACCATGAACTGAATCTCCCTACGCCTTCTTTTGCCATCTACAGGAAACAACAAACAACCAAGTCGTTCTTTACTTTCATGCTTTTTATTTCTTAACTTTATATTTTAGTTATATTTAAATACATCTCATTTAATCAAAACCCCACTCTTATTTGAACACTTGCAGTCAATTCACTCAAAGACCCGAGACAACTTCAGGTGTGACAGAGACTTCACTCATAAACACTTACCTTTGGGCTCCCTATGGGATTGATATCTATACTTCGAAACTAGCTACAAATGATATGTGCACTTGCAGACATCAAGCTATTTTCTAGCACCGTTGCCAGGGAGCTAAGCGCTAAGTGTTTGTCTTTTGACATTTCAGATGTTGCTACTACAAAATGTTCTCCCTAGGAGATAGAGGGTCTGCACGCTCTGGTAGGACTTACCGGATTATATTGAGCGCGTGCCTGCTCAAAGGCGCGAAGAAATTATTGAAAAACTATTAATCGAATAAAGTTGAAGTTGAAAACCTGAGTGATATTATGGAAATCATGTCTATTTACAGGCAACTCCCATGAAGTCTGAGAAAACTCTTAGAGAATACAGTGCTCCAAGTTCTGAATTTATTAAACAACCAATAGAATTCCCTAATCTTGGAGTTAGAGAATATCGATTTGATGGTGGAATTATTAAAATTTTGCAGGAAAAAGCTTTCAGTGGAAGGGAATATGAAGACCCAGGAAGGCATATTAGAGATCAACGATGTGATAACATCGCTTGGACAAAATGGTTTGCTAAGAGACTTCTCTCGTCTAAAATTATTTCGTTGGTCTCTAAAAGGTAAAGCTCTAGACTAGTTATATTCTCTCCCTCGCCATTACATCAAATGTTGGGAAAACTGCATTGTTAAATTCATAAACAGGTGTAATCCTTTTTAAAAGGTAATTGAACTAAGAAAGAATATAGGCAACTTTAGTCAGAACGTGGGAGAAAACTACCCACAAGCCTGGGACAAATTCTTTGGAATGAAAAATAGCATTCCCAATCATGGCTCTTCTGAATCAACTATTTGCCATTTATTTTACCACGGTCTTAATACTCAATGTAGAGAGTTGCTTGACTTCTCAGCAAGAGGATCGATAAACACTTTAACTATTAAATAATGTTTGGAATTAATGTCTACTAGGGCTAAGAATGATTCTTTATATAATCCAGATTTTGGCACTAAGCTAGAAAAAGGGATACTCCAGATAACTCCCGATCTTATGCCTGAAGTACGCAAAACAATGAAAGAAAAAGGTATACCTTCTGAACTTGTTAAGGAAAACAAAGTAGACTTGTTACAAGATTTAACTGAAGAAGATGAAACTAGAAAAGTTTTTCAAGCATTAAAACATCGATAAGCAAAATCTCATAATAACTTGCATAAGCACTTTCAAAAACACAAAAAGATTTTGGCGGAACTCACAGTAAACTATGATGAGATTGGCCAAGGAATATATATGTGGTTTGCAAAATTCTTGTTGCAACCATGATATTGAAAATGGTACTAGCAGCTATTTTGAAAAAGGAAAGCATGCTAATGAATGGCATGTTAGTTATAATCCTCTTTACATGAAAAACTTTATGAACCTACATGCTTTAAATGGTTACAATATTAGATTTGCTTCCAGTGAGTGCAAATCTAGTATTGTAACCATTCAAAGCATGCAAATCTAATATTGTAAATAAATAGGACCACCATGATTGATATTTTGCATGCTTAGGAAAGAGCTACTGAAATAAACTATTCCATGAATGAAGCCATGTTTGAATAAATGCCATGTTTGATTGAGTGCCTTGCTTGAAATATAAAAGTGGGAAAACAAAACTATTCATGTTATTTCTTTAGGTTGGATTGTTCATATCCTTTATGGAGTGATAACTTACAAGTGTACCATCTTGTGCTAGTTCTTATATTCAACATAAATGGTGCGCAATGCTTATATTGTCTTCTATAAATGACTTTATACTATGGGCACTTTGCATTCTTGTAGTGGTTACCATTGCTAGCTCCACCATATTGAAACAACCTCCTTTAGCAAAACAAACTTAGCATTTATACAGGAAACACCTACCCAAATAGCTCAAGCTATATCCCAAAGTATACTATCATGTGTGAGTCATTACTTAGCTTCCAAATACAATTATTATGGGTATGGGTGACATGGAGAAGTTAGTTATGGGGTGAACACGAACTCACTAGACATAGAGTACCCCTTCCCAAAAGCAATAAGAGTATGCATACACTAAAATATGAGGGTAAAAACCCTCCATAGAAGGGGTACTACCGCTAAGATGAGGGCAACCCCTCCAAATATTTACATGATATCAAAAGGTGAGAAGAGTGAGTATGCAGAGGCTAGGCCTTCCCAAAAATTAAAACAAGCAAAATTGACATAGAAATATAAAGAGAAGCAAAAAAGTTCCAAAACAAGAATGCCAAAAAGAATCAGGTAATGAGGAGCAATGGAACCAAATGCTAATGATGAACTATGCTTCAACCATAAACTTAATGGATAGTGTGTGGAAGATAGCTTGTGTCTCACATATGAGATTCCCTACTTGCCAGCCATACACTATTTCCAACCTCCTTTGCCAAATATCCTGACCATAGGACCGCCACTATATATATACTTTTCTCTATGCGAAGAATGTGCTATTGCCTCATAGTACTATATGCATTTGTGTTAGTCAATATAAACATTGTGTTTTCAAGTATGATATTATAAGAAGTACCGCTTTATGCTATGATTGCTTATTGTTATTCTCTAAAAAAAGAACCATTTAAATTTTTGTGATACTTGCTACTCAAAAGAAGCACCAAACTCCAAAGCCCATGTTAGTTTTATCACCTTCATGCTCGAGGACGAGCATAGGTTAAGCTTGGGGATGTTGATGCATGTATAATGCATACATGAACTTTGTAGTTTGTTGATATGAATTACCACATATTTGCATCATATTAGTAGTTATTACCAAGGTTATTAATGATTATGGGAATTTTCTAAATAATCCCCTCTCTTTTGGTTTTAACGCCGTCTGGCAGAAAAACCTTCTGTTAGTGTTTTTGACTTTCTAGGGGGTACGAAACTCGAAACAGAGCTAGGTCAACGGGAGCTATTAGATAATTTCCATACTGATACAACAAGATAAAGTAGGACCTAAGGGCCCAAATGATCTGAACAAGCTATCCCATTTACTTTAGGTCATGCCACGGGTGCTATCTCAGCCGTCGAAACTCTGATGTCATCGATTCCATTGCCATTCGCTTAATTTTGACCTAAAAAATCTATATACACCCTTGGCGGCATTTCTCGAGATGGACGGAGGTGGAGATCGAAAACCAAGTAATAGAGAGCCACCAAGCCACCGCCCGGAGGAAGATTGGAGGGGGAACTACTGTCGGGATTGCCTCCGGCTGCCCCTCCTCCTTCACCAACGCCATGATGAGAGGGGAGTAGTCCACCCCCTGGACTATGGTTTTGTGGTGGTAAATTGATCTAATCTCTCTTTGTATGATCATTTTTGAAGTCCATATGATGTGCCTTGCATGAGTATGGATCTATATATGTAATTCATATGGTGGATATTGTGGTATGAGATAATACTTGTTATGAATTTACCATTGTGTTGGATCTTTTATGGTTTGTCATACTTTAGAAATATTATACGATGCATGTAACTGTTTGATCTATACTAAATGCCTTGTTTATCCATGTCATGACGTGATTGACACCACCAAGTGGAGGTAGATGAGAGAGATGTGGTAATGCACACACCATATGAATCATTGCACTAGTGTTTGGAATGTTTTCCGTTAAGAAGTATGATGGACTGGGTTCCTACACCAATAATAGGGTTATTGCAGTACTTGTAGCAGCAAATATTTAAAGAGTTTGTCCCGATGGGAGCTCAGAAAACACGACCCCGCAGCCACGTTATCAATGCGACCATGTTCGCACCCAAACCGTGGTTTCGAAATAGCCTATTCTATAAGTTGCCAGCATAAATGAATTTAAGATTTTTTCTAATAACTACTAGTAGGACTAGAAGAAAACTAGAACACAAGTAAAACTGAAAAAGGTGAATGCAATGAGATGAAATATTAATGCTATGATTTCTCAAGTAATGTCATGTATACCGGTGTGCATGATAAGTGCTTATGGAATAGCTGTTCACTATAATTGTGGCGGCCCCTCATATACCATTGTCTCCCACCGTTGGTAAGTGGCAACTAGACAACTCAATTGTCCACACCCTCTTCGGACATGGGTCATCTCGTAAGAGAATAGTGTATTAAGGTAACAAGACCAACCAAGATAAACCAGAGCAAAGGCATTAAGTTCTATGGACAACCGTACTCCTTAGCAAGTGTGCTAGTCACAAGATATCCCGTCTGTCACTTTGGGGTCAAGCAATTCGCAACACTATACCTATATATATCATGAGTGATCTTGAGGGAACTCTGGGCGGTGCATACTAAGCTTCTATTGCCTCCACAAATAACTTATAGCAAATATCATATTAGTTCTACCCATGGAAGAGTAGAGACTAATGATAAGTTTTGTGACACTCCATAAATCCCTAGTAAATTCCTCAACAATGGATTGGACGTCTCCAATCACTAGAATAATATCATGAATAGAACAATGTAAATAGAAAGCACAAACATCATAACATTAATAAAAGGGGGTTCAAGCCATGTTACACCCATCACAGAGATCATGATGGAGAAGGATGAAGGAGTAGTGGTGCTGGAGATGGTGATGACGGCGTGGTGATGGTGGCGTCGATGTGGTGATGGCGGCGTCCTCCTTCGCATCCTCTTCTTTCTTGGATGGCTTGATGTTGTTGATGGAGATCTAGAACTTGGTGGAGCTGTAGAGGCTATGGAGGCAGCACGGCGACAATGCGCCGCCGTGGAGGCGGTAGATGGGATCTAGATCTTTTATATGGTGTATGGTGGCTTCCTCCTCTCTGCTTTGACTCCTCCCACCTTTATATAGGCGTAGGCGGTGCCCTAGGGTTCCCCCAATACCGTCTTAGGGAAGGTTTTGGAGCTTCCGGAGGGCGAAATCCCATTGTTTGCGACCTTTTTGACAACTATACGGCGGGAGCTATACGGCCGATATTTTTGCTCCCGCCGTATAGTTGGTCGTTAAACCTTCTACACTCTTTACTATTTTGCCCACCATTTCTTCATAGGAACTCTGCTTTTGGTGTTCTTGGGGTCGTTGAATTCATCTCGATGAGGGCTACAACCCTATCGTCTTGGATCTTTATTTTGAGAAGTTGGAAAAATTCACTTTTCCAACACCTCAAATGGCTAAGTCTGGTCCCTGCAGCTCCTCCATACTATGTTCTCTTTGTTCTTTTTGCCTTTGTTTTATCCATAATCATCATCAACACCTAAACACATGTCAAAGACAAGGAAGAGTTATAAAATTTACCTAAACTACTAAATGTTCAAAGCTCATATTGAATTTAATAAAAACAAGTAATCATGCATATCAGGCATAGCAATAGTTAGATGGAGCATGATATGTTAGGCAAATGACACAATTTATATTGCTAAAAATTGTTGTATTATCATAGCCATCAACTTCCCCAAGCTAGATCTTGCTCATCCTCGAGCAAAAGGGATCGATAACTTAATGGATGTGATCTTGCTTATCATTGGAAATCAATGCACCGTATCCTTGTTTTTCCTGCAAGCTCAAAGCAAGAGAGCACATAATCATACAAGGCAATATAAGCTCAGTTATATTATTCAAAACCACTAGTGATTAGGCAAAAACTTCTATGCCCCATGTCAAAGTTAAATCTAGCTTGCAAGTAAACTTGTGATCCTTTTATACGCACTTTATTATATTTTTGTATTTTTATTTGTATAAGGCAAAGCTGAACACGGTTAGTTGTCAGTCATAAATATAAAGAGAGTTTTCCAATGCTACCCACTCATGCCATCTATTAAAGTCTCTCAAGTGCAAACTTCGATTGTTGAGCTCATAGAAAATATATTTCTTAGTAACGAGACCATGCCAAAAGAGTGGTATATGTTCAATAGAGATTGTGTATGCTAGGAAGGACACTCATGACCATTACCAAGGTTTCCCTTTTCGGTATAATGATTTCTCATAATGGTCAGAGGATTATTCTGACTTTTGCTTTTAATGCAAGCCCATGAGAATACCAATGCATCCCCAAATATAGCATTTTTGCTACATATGTTGGGCAACTCATAGCCAAACTCCAAGAGTTTCCTATTTTTGGATTGTCCGAAGTCCGGCGGAATTGTTAGCATCCCATGTTGTGTGACAGTGGTGCAAGACACGCATAAAGCAATATCTCAGTTTGATTTCCAAGACAAAATTTTGGCATATGTAATCTCAAAAGTTTGAAACATCATTTTTTTATTTTACACCTCACTCAGTAAGCATCTATTAAGACCATCATTTCCAACATTATGGGGTCATGCTACTCCATAACCATTCACTTAAGACAATTCTGAATAGTGACAAGTAGCAAGTTTCGAAGAACTTCTTTATTATATTTTTTTCTTTTCAAAATGTAGAGAACATGGCAATGTATATTTAGAGGATCACAATATTTTTCACAAGCTAGATAAAAGTTGAACAAGGTGCATCAAAGCTATGGCTTGTCTCCTATGGGGCCTAACATGAGCAAGTATATCCCTTATATAAATATGAACAAAAACTCACCTAAGCAAGCATTCAAAAACATAGGGATACACAATAGCATGAAAACTTTTTAAGATAAATAACTTTGCACAAGACTCTACGCATGCAAAATAACCTTCCCAAGCTAAGAATACCAACTTGAGAAGATCATGAAAACAAAAGAGAAAATGCAGTTTTCAAAAGAGAGTATAAGAAGTGGTTACCTCCCCAAGCTTAAGTTAAAGCAAGGGTGACACACTTTACCGTTGAGGTGATTTTAACCTCTACTTTGATGGACAAAGAACCTTTGCTTCAATGAATGCTTCATGATCCGGTGTATGCCTTCCTTAAGAACCTGGTAGGAACAAGACTAGAAAGACAACAAAATATTTTTGTGTATTTGAAGACACGGGTTTAGCTCACAAGTGATAAAAATACAAGTCCGATGGAGTTAGTTCATAAACCTAAACACCACGCTTAAGTCAACATACTAATTCCCGAAGTGCGCTTCTCCTAGATTGTGATGAAGTGTAAGTGAGACAAAATATGAAACACGATCGAGTGTGTAGCCCCTATGTGCTTATTTTAAAGAGGTTTGAGTTGGAAGGTTTTACCAGACATGCATAGGTAGCCATGTTGAATTGAAGTAACCAAGTGGCTTATGTGAGTGTTTGCACGGTTGGCACTACTGTACACGTCGTCACACAAGGTTCAAGTCCCTGTGAAAATAACACACAAGATAAAATGCATCGGTTTTGTATACGAACATAGTTCGTTTACCCCACTGATAAAAGGAAATAAAAAGAAAACATGAACTTCTATAGAGAATTACAGTCTAGGAAGTTTCTTAGGTAGAACTTTTATTGCTTGTAGATATTTGGCTCCCCCTCGATCAAGGGAGAAGATCCCATGTGGAGTTTCGAGGTTTTTAGAAGAAGAAGGAAGAAGAAAGAATGAAATTTTGAGTAATGGTTACCTTCCAATTAGCGTTTGAGGGGTTTTTCCATCTATACGGGCGCAACTATACGGTCGGACCAAAAAGGTCCCACCATATAGTTGGTCGTTAAACTTACAGTACCTTGAACATCAAAGAGTAGATGACGTCGATATCTACGGCTGCAACTATACAGCCGGACCAAAAAGGTCCCGCCGTATAGTTGGTTGTTAAACCTTCTGTACCCTGGAAAAGAATTTTGACGAAGGCATCTTAACTATATGACCGTAACTATACAGCCATAATTTTTATTCCTGCCGTATAGTTGGTCGTTAAACCTTCTAGAGTGACCAAAATTCACCTGTTTCTTCGAGGATTCTTTCTTAACCTGAAAGTTAGCAAAACACCATGTTTTGAGAGAAAAATGATAGATTAAATTTTCGACTAACATTTAGCATGTATAAAACGGGATTTAAGTACAATCGAGTTTATGCAACACATAGTAAGAATAAATTCTACCTTTCGAAAACTTCAACAAGATTACTCTAATAGCAAGACATGTGAAGAATAAAAGTGCCAATGCAACATGAATGCAACTAGACTCAAGAAACAAAACTAAGAAAGACGCCTAATCATTTATGGGTTGCCTCCCGGGAAGCGCTCTCTTTAAAGCCATAAAGTCAGGCTAGGATGCTCCATACATTTCCAACCTGGATACCAAGGGATATCGAATTGAGGTAAGGTTGTACATACCAGCTTGGAGCATCTTGAAGTAGAGTTCGGTCGGAGTCGTACCCCGCTTACGGTGCATCGGCATCATGTAGATGAACAAGTTCTCGCTTTCAAGCGAGTGTTGATGCACCAAGCTTGGTGAACATGCCTCCGTGTATAGCTGTGATAGCTGTGAGATTTAACACATTTTTTATGGCTTTTATTGATGGTTTTCTCCCAGATTTGATTGTTTTCTAGCTTTACCTAAAGCTAATACTTCGGTAACAAAGAAAACTTGGTTTTTAATGTGTGTTTCAGGTTCTGAATGTCAGCGGAAGGTTTTAACAAGAGAAACACAATATTCGGGCGAAAACATGCAATTATCTCTTTGGAAGCACTCGAGGGGAGCATACAGAGGCTTTAACGAGCAAATATACGGCGGGGATATTTTTCCGTGTGTATAGTTCCCGCCGTATAGTTGCCGCCGCCTCTGTGTTATCAAAAGGGACAACTTCTGTGAAGAGGCCAGATGCAAAAACACAACGCAGCCGCCGCCATCCCATCCAGAAGGGAGAAAGAAGAGATCCAGAGAGGAAGGGGAAGACGTTCTTCATCTCGTTCCACGATCTTCGACCTCCTAGCCAATACAACCCCATATCCACTACTTGTACTTGAGAGAGAGAGAGGGATCTTCACCTTGCAAGACTATGGTTTGAGATGTTTTCTTCCAATCTTAAATTATGTTGGATACTTTTCTATTCTTATTATGGATCTCCACAGTAATATCAAGAAGAATTCCCTTTATTTGACTATATTGATGATCCGTTCTTCTCTCATGTGTGAGTAAGTTCCTTGGGCGTGGGAGATGTAGGGGATTGGTGAGATGTGATGTGCCTTCATATATGTTCCATTAGTTTGTGATTGATTCTAATTACTATATAATGTGTGCTTGACTATCTGTGGGATGCCTAATGCTTATTGTCCAACTAAAGGCCCAGAAAACATGATGCTTTGTTCTACATAGATAAGATCTTGTTCGCTAGCAGACCGACGACCCCCCAAGTGACACGGGGATATCAATGGAAAACTAGTACACTCGAGAATAACGAGGAACCACTGTGCTTATTGCATTAGTCCGATACAAGGAGCTTAACCGCTAAGCAACCTGAAGGGTCTTAATCGTCTAGTGTCTGACCATGGTTTTGGTAACAAACTAGTAGGATTATTGAAGTTGGGATGAAATCTACCAAGAGGAGTTCAGGCTAATTATGGGTTGTTCGCCTACACATATACTTGTAATACTATAATTGTTACATTTATCATTCGTCCACCTGACACAGTCACTATCACCATGAACTGAATCTCCCTACGCCTTCTTTTGCCATCTGCAGGAAACAACAAACAACCAAGTCATTCTTTACTTTCATGCTTTTTATTTCTGAACTTTATATTTTAGTTCTATTTAAATACATCTCATTTAATCAAAACCCCACTCTTATTTAAACACTTGCAGTCAATTCACTCAAAGACCCGGGACAACTTCAGGTGTGACAGAGACTTCACTCATAAACACTTACCTTTGGGCTCCCTATGGGATTGATATCTATACTTCAAAACTAGCTACAAATGATATGTGCACTTACAAACATCAAGCTATTTTCTAGCACCGTTGCCAGGGAGCTAAGCGCTAAGTGTTTGTCTTTTGACATTTCAGGTGTTGCTACTACAAAATGTTCTCCCTAGGAGACAGAGGGTTTACACGCTCTGGTAGGACTTATCTACCGGATTATATTGAGAGCGTGCTTGCTCAAAGGCGTGAAGAAATTATTGAAAAACTTTTAAGATCGAATAAAGTTGAAGTTGAAAACCTGAGTGATATTAGGGAAATCGTGTCTATTTACAGGACAACTCCCATGAAGTCTGAGAAAACTCTTAGAGAATACAGTGCTCCAAGTTTTGAATTTATTAAACAACCAATAGAATTCCCTAATCTTGGAGTTAGAGAATATCGATTTGATGGTGGAATTATTAAAAATTGGCAGGAAAAAGCTTTCAGTGGAAGGGAATATGAAGACCCAGGAAGACATATTAGAGATCAACGATGTGATAACATTGCTTAGACCAAAAGGTTTGCCAAGAGACTTCTCTCATCTAAAATTATTTCGTTGGTCTCTAAAAGGTAAAGCTCTAGACTAGTTATATTCTCTCCCTTGCCATTACATTAAATGTTGGGAAAACTGCATTATTAAATTCATAAACAGGTGTAATCCTTTTAAAAAGGTAATTGAACTAAGAAAGAATATAGGCAACTTTAGTCAAAACATGGGAGAAAACTACCCACAAGCCTGGGACAGATTCTTTGGAATGATTAATAGCATTCCCAATCATGGCTCTTCTGAATCAACTATTTGCCATTTATTTTACCACGGTTTTAATACTCAATGTAGAGAGTTTCTTGACTTCTCAGCAGGAGGATCAATAAACACTTTAACTATTAAATAATGTTTGGAATTAATGTCTACTAGGGCTAAGAATGATTATTTATATAATCTTGATTTTGGCACTTTTTTGGAAGCTCTTTATGAAAATCCCTGCTTCCTTCTATGAAGGGCCTTTCTTTTACTTTTATGTTGAATCTCCATCTTCTATCTTTATGCACCTATTGAGAGAGAATAGTGGTCATTCTTAGTTTAATGTGCATTGTCCCAAAACTTGTTGAATGATTCATAACTTTGATATTGCTTGTTCTTGAACTATTTGTATCAAGTCACCCTTATGAACTTTGAAGGTGTCCTATGCATTTATGTTTTGCTACACTATGAGGGACAAGTTGAATACCATTCTCATTTTGTTTTCTATATGTGAAACAAACAAACGTCTTTTAAAGCATTGTTATTCATGAATCTCTTGTTTGTACCTTTTCGTGTTACAACATAGTTTCTATGTCTTATTGTTAGAACTATATCTTTCATGCTATGTTAGAGTACTATGATCCCAACTATCAATGTTTTACAAATACCTTGATCAAGATTGTGATGTTGCATGTCACCTCAAAAATTATTCTTTTTTATCACTTACCTACTCGAGGACGAGCAGGAGTTAAGCTTGGAGATGTTCATACGTCGTAAACGTATCTATAATTTTTGATGTTCCATGCTTGTTTAGTATCTACTTTCTTATGTTTTGTCCACACTTTGCAGTATTTTTACACATTTTCTAGAACTAACCTTTTAACAAGATGCCACAGTGCCAGTTGCCTATTTTCTGCTGTTTTGGGTTTCAGAAAAGCTAGTAAGGAATTATTCTCGGAATTTGACCGGACAAAAGCCAAAGTCAATATTTTACCCAAAGCAACACGGAGTCCGGAGGGGAGACGAAGTGGCGCACCAGGGCAGCCACACCTGGTGGCGGCGCGGCCAGGGGCGCGCCACCAGGGGTGTGGGCCCCCTGGTGCTCCATCGACCTTACCCTTCCACCTATAAAAGCCTCCCGAGATGAAAACCCTAAGGACCTGATCCAAAATTCCACGAAAGAGTCTGTAGTTGCCGCCATCTCCATCCCTAGATTGGGAGGGATCTGAATCTCTTCCCGGCACCTTGCCGGAGGGGAGAGATCACCCTGGAGGCCTTCTTCATCACCATGACTGCCTCTAGTGTGATGCGTGAGTAGTTCATCTCTGGACTACGGGTCCATGTAGTAGCTATATGGTTGGTTCTCCTCCTTTGTGTTATCATGTTTAGATCTTGTGAGCTCGGTTCATGATCAAGATCATCTATTTGTAATCTTACATGTTGTGTTTGTGGGGATTCGATGGATATTGAGATGCTATTTCAGATTGATTATTGATTTTATCATGTCAATGTTATTTGTGATCTTGCATGCTTTCCGTTATTAGTAGCTATCTTGGCCAAGTAGATGCTAGCAACTCCAAGAGGGAGTATTTATGCTCGATAGTGGGTTCATTCCTCTAGTAATCTGGGGAAGTGACAGGAATCTCTAAGGTACTAGATGTGTTGTTTCTACTAGGGAGAAAACAGCAATCCTTTGTCCATGGGACAATCGTATTGTTTACTTTACACACTTTGCTTAATGCAATTATTTGTTGCTTGCAACTTAATATTGGAGAGGGTTCGGATGATAACCTGAAGGTGGATTATTAGTCATAGATGCAGTTGGATTACGGTCTATGTATAATGTTGTAATGCCCAATCAAATCTCATAGGAGTCAAGATGATTAGTATATGCATGATGCTTTCTTGGTGTCTGTTAATTGTCCCGCTGTAATTTGTTCACCCAACATGTCATCTATCTTAAGGAGAATCACCTCTAGTGAACTATGGACCCCGGTCCATTCTTTTACCATCAATCTACCATCTATTTATTGTTTACTGTTTACTTTCTGCAAGAAATTACTATCTTCCATGCAATACGTTTAATCCTTTGTTTTCAGCAAAACTGGTGAGATTGACAACCTCACTATAAGTTGGGGGAAAAGTTCTGTGGTTGTGTTGTGCAGGATTCCAATTTGGAAACAATACCTTGGAGTTGTTTCCTTGCTCCTACTAGTTCGATAACCTTGGTTTCATAACTAAGGTAAAACTTGTTGCTATGCTCATCATATCTTCCTCTTGGAGTTCTCCAACGAGTTTGATATATTTTGTGACATCACCTTCCCCTCCCGCATGCCAAACCCTCCTCCCCACGAGCTCCTATCCCAATCCCGAGCTGTCGTCTCTGCCCCGCCTCCTCCCAGGTATCGCCGCAGAGCCACTCCTCGCCACATGGACCCCGTCCCCGTCCCCAACCTCTCGTTGTCGCCTCACCCCACCGCCGCCACCAGGGACGCGAGCTCCCCGTTGCCTCTCTGCCTCGCCTCCGGCCGCTCTAGTGAATCGGCGGAGCTTCGCCGCCTCCCTCCCCTCGTCTTCCTCGCCCTACCGTGTGTTGTCCCCGATCTTCCTCGACTCTGGCACGGGACTGCCTCAGCTTGCAGGTCACGAGCGCGCCCCTCTCAGCGCCTTCCCCGACCTCCGTCGCCCCTGTGAGTCGCCACGCGTGCGAGCCCATCCTCGCCCATCTCCTAGCACCGCCCGGACGCAGCTTCCTCCACCTGACGTCCGCCATCGCCTCCGTTTTCCTCCTCTAGCCCGCCGGCCTCTCAGGCACGCTGCCGTGTTGCCATCTGCAACGTCACTGACCCGGATTTCCGAGCTCGAGCACGCGCGCATGGTACTATTGTCAAGACGTTGGTTCTGCTGTGTCTCCTCTGTTTTCTTTCCCCTTTGCTTGTACATGGTGGGATGGTGGAGATTGATGCTGACACGGTCTCCTGAGACCCACATCTGTCTTTGCAGTCCGTTTTGCCTCTGACGCCAAGTTTTGTACGAGCGCACCGACATACACCAACACCATCCCCTCAACAAGATATTCGATGCCACACGAGAGATCGGGATTGAGACAAGACGAGACCTAAAGGACTATGCAAGACCATCGGCACCATCACCTGAGAACTTCGTCAAGGTTTCCAAGTTCTCCATCTAGATTTGATGTTCGAGACCCGATCTCGAGGACCACGAAGACCGATCCTGGCGAGACCGATCCCCTGAACCCTCAGACCCCAAGACCTTCGACCCCAATGTGTGGTCTCCTTTTCTGAGCCCTATATTATATATGACATTATCAATTGTTGCATATTAAATTGTTCATGTCGCATACATATTTTGTGGTTTGGGGGCATTATGCCGATTCATCTCATAATTAGATATGGAGACTAAATGTGAGCTATTCTAGTCTTATATTGACTCCATTTAAATTTGTGTAGCGACCCGATGCCATGTTTCGCCTTGTTAAGCCAACATTTAAATTGCGGGGTATCTAAACATGAACCTATTAATTAATTGTTGGGACCCTGGTTCCACTTAATATTGCCTAGTTGCACCGCACCTTTGTCATGTCATGCATCATATCATTATCATGCTGATTCTTCTGCATTAGTTGTAAGTATTGCATCGCTTGCTTCTTTTAGTGTTTTGCTTCTTCACGGATTAGGTCATTGAGTGGATGTGAGTGTCGACAAGTTTCTTCAGATAATGTATCTTCGGTAGTGTTTCCCAGGAGAGCATTCTCCCCCTTTCTACCTATTTTGCATTTATAGTCTTTATTTCCTCCAGTTGATCTATTGCTACCTATGTTGCGATGCTTTAGTATTTTCGTACCTGTAATATCCCTTGCTGCCTTTATATTGGCTTGGACACCTCCTATTACCTGTTGTTTGGTAGATAGCCGGCCTTGTGTGTCGTAGTCACTTGCTCAGGTGCTGCTTCGTGTCGTCAAGTACCACAGTTGTTGGAAGCTTACCATATGCTTTATGTTGGAGATGATCATGAATTTAATTACAACTTGAAATTAAAATGCTAGGAATAGATATAACTAATGCAGAGGCACCGGTGGGCAATAGATAATATTTGGTTCTTCCACGCTCACTTGTGTCTCGTAGGCCCCGCCTGTTCCTTGACTATTCGCACTATCCACATACGGGAGACCCTATGGATCCCCCTTTGCCTGAGCTTGATTCACACTTTATTTCTTGGGGCCATAAAGTATTTTGGGGCTTTATTACTATCATGTACTTATGTCATGCTTTATTGCTTTATCTATGATTGTGCGTGGAGAACCTATACTGTTTTGGAACGTGGAATATTTTCGCGGTATCGACAAGCCCAGTCACACTTTTGGGTTCCCAATCGTTTACAGCCATTGACACAAACCCTGGGTCCGTCTCAGAGCCGTCCAACTTCGTTGCAGGTAGCTTAGTGGGTGCCCCCCTAAAATGATTTATGAATCCTGTTAATGCTTTATCGTGAGGACTCGTTCGTTTTATTTGGTTCTTCCCGAGGTTGATCGTGTGTGTGTTGCTATTTGTGCACCCCTGCAGGGTAAAACTTTCTGAAAGCCGTGTCCGCTGTTACGGATGACTTGGAGCATAGTATCTTGATCATAGGCAACTATAACTAAAGTAGTGCTATAAATTTGACTTTGGAATGACTAGTAATCAGCTACACTATGATGGAATGAGTAAATAAAGGTGCCAACAACTGCTGGATTTGGGATGTCTCCTACTAATGGTATCTAATTAGTAAATATTGCAACTACAACGGAATGGTTAACAAAAACTACCCACTGTTTATGATATCAGGATGACTCATGCTATCTATATCTAACTAGTAAGTGTTGCAACTATAATGGAATGAATAAAACTGCCAACTGAGTGAGTTCCTTGGTTTGACTTCCTCATTTGGTCTTGAGGAGGAAATACTAGGATGGGTATGATTGGTGTTAGTATCAGGTTGGTTCCGAATAGGTCTTTCTTATCCCTCTCTAATAGCCGTAAGTTGTATCGAGTCTCTAGAGGTTGTTTAGTGCATGCTTTGATGTCGCTTCAGTCCACCATACCTATGTAGGCGAGAGCCACCAAATTCTAGACTCGTCGTGTACTGGCCTCAGTACTGACCACTCCATTTTCCTTTTCCCTTTGTCGGCACCCCTTTTGTTGTAGCAGGTTTAAGATCGATATCGTTAGCGGGGTTACCCTTCCGCTTGGCCTAGGCAGGGTTATGGATGCCATTGGTTATTCTTGAGGGCTCTTAGCCCAATTTGCTTCATATCCGTACTCGAATGTTGTATCGTTTTCAAGGTGATTTGGATCTTTGTATTGTATATCTGTATTCTTGACTCAATGAGTTGTTGTATATATGTTCTGTGGGTTCCATCGTGAACTATTGTGTAATGATATTACTTTGTTTTCCACCCGCACGCAAGTGCCTAGTGGGCATCTTTGAATTGTTTCTATGCAGGTTTGGCGGGAATTGCTAAAACTTGTATAGGGCTGATTCGAGGGTGTTACAAAAGGCTGGCAACATAGG
This sequence comes from Avena eriantha, assembly GCA_910589775.1. Taxonomy (NCBI): domain Eukaryota; kingdom Viridiplantae; phylum Streptophyta; class Magnoliopsida; order Poales; family Poaceae; genus Avena; species Avena eriantha. The sequence goes on along the minus strand of OU342743.1, from coordinate 491,453,246 downwards.
GAAGGAGGGCGCCGATCTACTATTTTGGGACAAGCATCTTCAAGCAATATCTGGGCTACGTAAGCCCTAGCTATAACCTGGCCACCCCTTTATAAGGTGAGCCAGGGCCTCCAAGGAGAGGGTCAGTCCATTTGCACTAAGGGAAAACCCTAGAGAGAGAGGAGGGGAGTAGTAGTTCATCTTCTTCCTCTCCTCGATATAGCTCAAGGAGGGCAGGTATTCATCTAGAGATCGTAATATAAGATCTAGTGTAGGAGTAGAGGGTTTTATCTCCATAGGAGAGCCTCAAACCTGGGTATACCGTGTGTGGTCTTGTGTTCTTGGTGTGCGTATCCACCGCACTATCCCTCCCCGGATACCACTAGTGTCATTGGCCCCATCTTTAGCCTACCCATGGCATCTGTCGTGACACCACCACGACAGATAAAATTGGTTTTATTGTTTAGGACTTTCAATTAATAAAGAATTTAACTTGAAATTCTTTTATTTTTTAAGTTTTTTTGTTTTAAAATACTAAAACTAAAAATAATAATTTAATATTTCTTTTTCTAAACATTTTTAGATATTGGGATATCACTAATATTTATGTTTATCTATGTTAATAAGTTTTTTTTAAAGTGTTTATAACTTGAATTTTATTTATTTCAAGTTTTTGGGTCTTAATCTCAATTAGGTGAAGAACATGATTAACCATGTGATTGATGTGGTTTCATCAAGGCATGATCATTTGAGTTGCAAAACATTTTTAGTTGGTTTTATTCAAGTTGTTGGATCTATTTAACGTAATGCAAATGGGTTTAGTTTCATCAGATTCCACATATTTTGTAAGTTATAGATGGATTAACAATGCATGGTTATTATGCACTTTAGAACTTATGATTGTGTGTTCTGATTATCATAGGATCGTTCAAATGTGTAGAATATAGTGTAGATTAAGTATACTTATTGATGAATTGATTTCTAGTGGTTTTATATGTGCTTGAACGATCTAAAATGAGATTCCTAGATTGATTTTAGTTGTTATGATTTGAATTCTTGAGTGTGTTCTTGAAGTTCTTGGTGTTCTTAGATGTGTTATTGATGTTCTTGGTCTTCTTGATGATCACAAGAGCATCCAGTTGTATAGGATGGTATCTACATCGAATAAATTACCTTGAAATTGAATTTTTGTGCCTAGGTCATGTATAGATGATATAAAGATTCATTTTTGGACAAAATTGTGTTGTTGTCCAAATTTGCTTGATAATCTGTGCAAATCACTCTCCTCATCCCTCACTACCCACTAATCTACTACTATTTGATCCTAGAGACTAGACTATAACCTTTGTAGATTCCTAAGTTTGCTTGGTGAAGATCTATAGATGCTCCTCCTCCTTTTTCTTCGTGGTCTTGAGTTGTTCCTCAAGTTCTTGCTCCCTTGATCCCTCTAGATCTCTCTCTAAAGTGATTGTGTGTGTTTTTGGTCCAACCTAGGATGGTGAGTTATGAGGCTTGGGTCTTGGGTGCATGACTATTTATAGTGTCCTGGGATACATAGGATAGTGACACCTCACTATTTTGCATGGGTGACTCATGCTTTAATAACTGTGCAACCGTCCTTGTAGTTTGGCTTTATGTGTATATTCATCCCCCTTCATGGTAGGATGACACCTCATGTGGTGACTCATCAATTACATGGATGACTAGGCTACTAAGTGTCAATCTCTCATGAGATACCTTGGTTACCAAGGTTCCTAGGGTAGCTTAGGATAGAAGCAACTTGGGATCCAAGTTTCCTATGTGGCATTTTGAAAGATTTCTTTTGGATCTTGACAAGTAGAATTTGTCACTAGATGGGATTTGGGATGAATTGGACATGTGGGCTGATGTGCACAAAGTGAAAACTTAATTTGCAAATTCAATGATAATTGTATGCCTCCATCTTAATTAAGTGAAAACTTAACTAGCAATGTAGGTGATTTGATATCATCAATGCATGATTCTTTAAGTTGCTCAAGTGTAAAATATGTTTGAATAATTCAAATGTGTGGATCCTCATGGATGCCATAGAGAAGTATTTTGGTTATACCCAAAATATTTTAGAGAATGATTTTAAGTCATTATTTCCTCATATAGAAATATGTGTTATTCATATTTGACTCCACCATTGTCTCAGACTTAAATATGTTTGAATAAATCAAACATTTGAATGGTTATGAGTAGGACAGAGAGGTATTTCTCATCTCTCAAAATATTTTTTAGGAAATGGCTTTAAGTTTATTTCTTTCTCACATAGTAATATGTGTTATTCATATTTGACTCCACCATTTTAAAGGAATTTTCCTTAGAAATTATTTTGGATAACCAAAACTATTCCTTTATATTTGGTTGATACAAATATTCTTCAAATACTTTGTACCATATTTTTAAAATAGAATGGTAGGGATTACTTTCCTGTTTAGGAAAGAATTTTCATATGAGAAGAATAGTTAAAACTTTCAAATGGTTCCTTATCCAAAATTAATATTTTGGGATACTTAGGCATTCCATAGTTTCTAATGATTTCATTTCTCTTAGGTGATTAACTCACAAAAGATTTCCTCTCTTATATCTTGTCTTAAAAGTTTACTCCATAAGTTGGTTCTCATTTGAGTAAAGTCTCAAAATATATTTTTCTTGTGGTGAAGGTACTTTATAAGATCTTCTGCAACTAATATTCCAGCCAAAATTCTCATAAAGAATTTGATAGGTGATTTATGTAGAATTACTACTGGCAAGTATGAATGGTTTCAAATAATCATTCTTATGATGAAAAGCATAATATGTTCTTTGTGTGTTTTACCCAAGACAATTATTTGTCTCATATGTTAATATTGACGACTAGGAAGGTTTGCATTTTACTCTAACTCTAGTGCATGTGATTATCCTGTCAACATAGCACTAGGGTTTACTATAGGTGGATGGATCTAGTTCACAAGGTGTGAGGTGTAGATGATCTCTACACTTGTATTTCTAGGGTTAGAAGTACAGATGGGAAATGGTCTACCAATCATGGTTTATTTCAAGAATAGGTTTTTCAAAGTTTAGTCACTTGCTATGCATGCAAACATAGGGTTGAATTTCTCTCATGGATCATCTCAACACTTAAGTCTTAAGGTTTAGTAATAGGAAAGACATGGTCTCCTAATCATAGGATCATGTCTATGATTAGTTTGTTAGAGGTAAGTCACCAACTATGTAGGCTAACATAATATGTATTTACTCTTTTTGAATTGCTAAGAAATTTTAAGTATATGCCCTAGTTGGAAATACAGTATCAGTCATCCACTTAATTCCCCTCAGTATTAAGTAGGAATTATACTCTTCAAAAGTTTTGGATATTAAGATGGCTTAGGAATGGGATTTTAAATTAATAGTCAATGGTTAGTCCAATGACTTGGATACAAGGACTTGTATAAATGGCTTAGTTGTGATTGTCTTCTCACTAGCCTAACACTAATGAGTTTTCAACAAGGTTTACTTCAACTAAAGAGTAGTTGAAGTTATAAGTATTCCCATTTATGTTTGACACTGGCTAGGGATTCACAAGTTTTAAGTTACTTCTATCAATCTCCTAAGGGAATGCCTATCAGTTGTCTTAAACTTTCTTTAGGTCAAATAGGAATGTAACATTATCAATTCCCAAGTGAATTGTTGGTGATAAAGTAGTCTTGACAGTGGTCAGACTTGATGTAGGTTTTAGAATTCATGATTGCTTATAAAGTATGCTCAATAAGGTTTGGTCCATAGGATGATACTTAAGACTTAGTACATATATCATCCTTGTTTAATAAGGTAAGATGTTGTATAAAAAATAATGGATAAATCAAGTTTTAGATATGCTAGGATTTGATCATATGCTAAGGTTTGTTTAGCACATGAGTTAAATGAGGTTTAGAGAAGATAAGTTAAACATCAAGGTTTACTTGTTCTTTAAGTATGTGGGGTGTCTTGATTAACTTTTATTCGCAAATCTTACTTCTAACCTTCCTAACATAGAATCTTACCAAAGATTATTTCAAAGTCGGAACACTCAGCATGATGAACTAGTCCTAAATCATCAGCTCAAGTGGAACTTCAATCACTTTGACAAGTTCTATCAAAAAGTTTTCAGTTGGCCTAGATTTTCTATGCATGGATGCAATGCACACAGCTATCCTCTACCCAGTGGTGTGTTCCACACCGTAGGCCACTCCACATGGGCCCATACCCCCCTCGGGCATCCTCTCGCCTCCTCCTTTTACATATGCCTCCATCTCGATAGAAAACCTACACTCGATGGTTTCCATGATTTACAAAGGCAGTGGAGAAGACGAAAGTCTTCTCCTACTCCGGTAGAGGGCATGCCCTGCTACTCCAAGGCAACCAGAGATGGGGAAATCGACGCCATCATCATCACCACTCCTCCTTGTCATAGGGGAGAGTCTCTCCATCACCATCTCCATCTCCCCCAACACCAGTACCATCTCCATCTCGATATAGACATCATACACCTCATAGTTTGTGGTAGATTGAACCCTGGAATATTGTTTAAGTGTTGTGTGCATGATTGTGCTTAGTAACTTGTCATTATTTTGTGGTGAAGTTATACTTTCAGATTGTGGTGTAATCCATATGCTAGTGGTTCGTGCCATGTTTCACTATTGTGAGTAGTTCCCCATGTTCCTAAGGGGATATGATGAATTGGCTATGATTTCCATATAGTATGCAATGAGTATTTTGTTAAGTTTTACTATTTTATGTGGTTCTATGATGGTAATATGTGAACATCAACTGCATATTACTTCACCTTTATGGGATCATAGGGTTACACCTTAGTGTAACAAAGATAGAAGGGAGGGATGGAACGACAGAAACTGTGTCATGAGACTTTGAGTTGCAGTAGGGGGTTCTTGATCAGGGACCTGCAATGGTTGGAATTTTATGTCTTAATGAATCCTTTGGTTGCACATTAAAATGCCCTTAGGATTAATCATTAGGGGCGCACTTGCACATGTATATGGCTGCACCTATTTTAGGCTTTGTCCAACGACAATGAAACTTGACAAGATACTTACCATACTACTTTAGAAATATTTATGCTGAGTAAATCCATGGAACCCTCGGTAACTATTGTCACATATAAGCACACATTTGATCTTGTCCTCTTGTTGCATAGAGGATTGGGCTTTCTCTAAAAAGAGCATTATTTTCTTGCAATATTCTTTACAGTAATTTGCTTTTCTGCAAACCATATACCCAAATCATAGTTTTTTGCATCTTTTACTGTTTTACTTGTTGAACTTGCTAACCAATACCTTCGTATCCTTGTGGGTTTGACAACCTTTTCTATAATGAAAGGAACTACAATATATCTCTTGCACTTGGGAGACATCACCACTGTACTTTGCCATAGGATTTTTTTAATTTATTTTAGGAGAACATAATCCATTTTCTTCCTATGAAGTCCTCAAGTTCTTATAGTACCATAGTTAAGGTAAAATAACAGCAAGTCCCTCGTTGGAAGTTGTTGAACATATTCATGATATCATATTTTAAATTTACCTAATTTCTAATTGAACACCATAGGGAACCCGTCTTATCCTAGTGTTTTGTTCTTTTCCATTTGCATAATTGCTTCATGCACTTCTGTAACACCCCAGTTTTAGCTAAATACTAATTAGGGTTTAATGTGCATTGCATGAGCATCATTATTTTTTGCTAAGTTAAAATGCATCCAAGAAATAATGCAAAACCCTAATTTCTCCCTCTTTTTGAAAACCATTCCAAATGGTTATGAATTTTGGAAAATTACAAAAAGTGAGGAGCCCAAATTGTATAGAAGGGCCCCTAATGTATTTTCATATTTTATAAACCTTCCAGTATTTTTTAAACACCAAAAACAGATTTGTATTTGAAAATACTAATGGAAAACATAAAACAGAAAAAGAAAACGGTTTCAGGAAAATGGAGCCAGCTAACCCTAATAGGCTGCTGCCCACTCCCTTCCTTCCCTCCTGCAAGCTTTCCTGTGGCCCACCCAGGGCATGTAACACTTCGGCCTTCCTCTTTCCCTTTGTCTTCATCATCGACGACGCACAACACCTCGTTGTCGTTGCCTCCACCGCCCGATGGTCGCCGCCGAGCACCAGGATGCATGATGACGTCTTCCTTCGCCTATAAGGACCCCTTATGACATAGGAGAAGCCCTAGCATGCCTCTGCCTTCCTCCCTCGCTCTCCTCCGCCTCGACCTGAAACCCTAACTCACAGGAGCTCGACGACACCATCGTCTCTGGCCTACCTAGGACTAGCCAACGCCATGGTTGGAGCCGCCATGGTATTCTCTCTCTTTTGCCCCAATCGGTACAAGGCAGAGTAGACCCAATCGACCCCTTCCTCCCCAAGCCCGACAACCATTGTCGCTGTTCATGTCGTCGCCTACTGCCTCACCGTCGTGTTCTTCAGCTTCAGGGTGAGAACCCGGTTCTCCTCGACCCCTTCTCCCGCTCTCTCTCGCCCTCTACCGCTCTGCCACCGTAGCTCACCGAGCACCGCCGCCAGACACCGTCGTTCTCCTTGCTCCGATGACCTTAACCAAGTGGCACCTCCACTAACATGCTCATCGCACTCTCCCACATCGAACCCAACCATCTGTGCTTCCTGGAGTGGCCTTTGTCATTGTTGGCGACCATCGTCTGAGAGTGGATGTTGTGCTGACGTCATGCCCACATCAGGCTAGTGTGGCCCGTGGGCCTGTTGACCGCTGACCGCTAGCGTGGCTGCTGATGTGGCCTCGGGCCCAGCAGTCAGTCATGGTGGCTAGGGCCAGCCCCTGTGTAAAATTTTATATGCATGTGCTGATGTCATGATGATGCAGTAAAGGTTTTAATTTGCGTTAATAATTTCAGAAAATGTATAAACCTTGTAAAATTAATATATTTTATTTTGTAATTCATAAAAATACAAATAATATATCAAAATGTTCAGAAAAATGAGATCTATCTCATAGCATAAAAATCATGCATTGTTAAATAAATTTAATTGCAAATTTAATTAGAATAACCAACTGAACCCCGTAGGTGACTCCGAGGTTCCCCTTGTTCTAGGGTTTGCACCCCTCGGACCATGTTTAAAATGGCCAAGCATGCCTTAGGGTTACATTTCAATACTATTAACTTGTTATCATCATCCTTTCTTGATAATTGCATCGATGCTATGTGTTGATTGTTTTCCTTTCTTTCTGGTGTTTGGTTCTTCCCTGGTAGAATACGAGATCGGGTCCGAGATCGAAGAACAAGATCAATACCATTGAAGATTGAAGAACAATACTTGACCAACCGCAACCAAGTCAACTTCAAGATATCTAAAGCTCTTATTTTTGGTTATCAATAGGCAAAGGCAAGCATAGCCCCACCATGATACAATCCTATGCTTTCAAAGTATTTTACTTCTTGCCATGATCCATACAATTCTACTATGGTCTTTTATCGATAGATAATATCTATCTGTTGTATTACTCCTTTTGAGCTTATATGACCTAATCCACTGCTCCTAGCGTAACTAGGTTTGGATTATGTGCACTGCTAGACCTATTATCCGTGTCTTGCTTGGTCATGCTTAGCTGTCAGTGCTGGTTCATCTAGATGATGTATCAGATACAAAGAATCTATTATGATAAGAAAACATGATGAGATGAGATCAGTGGTGAAGTGAGGTAAACATGCTAAGGCTTGTATGGGAGGCCACGGTGGGATGTGGTTTTTGTAGTCCCATGCTCGCCACCATTAGGACCTGAGTTCTTGCCTCGGAACCAAGACAAGTGTACAGCCACACGGGACTAGGAATCCCTCGACCAACTAACTTTCCTAGTAGATTCCATGAGTTACATAGTTCGGGCGTTCCATTCGACATATGCATAGAAAATGTTTTGAAAGATTTAGCGGGTAAAGGTGCATCATAACAGAAAGGGAAGCGTGGACCAGGTTGCTTGGGGTTGACAGTGCCCCTGGTAAACCAACCTCGCCTCACATCTCTAGGGACCAGCTTCTGGACTTGACCTGTTACGGTGGAACCATACTTAGGGCATGAGTCATGGTCTCGGCGATAGTAAGGTAAAGATCGTGGCCAACCACCCTCTGCCAGCCTTCCAAGGAAGAGGGCTAATAGCTTGGCATTAAGATTTGGTTGATACGTGTGGGTAAAGTTGTACACCCCTATAGGGTTTAATCTTTTAAAAAAGTTGTGCCCACGGTTATGGACGACTTGGGAATGAACGTGAGATCATAGAGAACATTAACCTAATTGTAAAACTTGTCAACTAAGGTTTGTTAAGGGTGCTTTCTCATGGGTACGAGAGGTTGATCCGAGGTGTGATTCGAATCATGATGAAGATTTATTAGATATCAAAAGATGATAATCAATACTTTGGATATGTGGCTCTCTTATCCCCTTTTAAAATGTTCCGATTAGATGAGCTTCTACTCCCTATTGGTTTACAAAAAAAGATGGCTTGCCACCAGCCATAAGACTTGCGGAGTACACCCTATACTCACCCTTGCTTTGTTGATATTTTTTGTAACAGAGTAAATGTTCCCCTAAAGACAAGTTTGGTACAACATCGACACCGACGAGTAGCTTGGGATTCCCAACCGCCAGCCTAGAATCTATGGGTTGGGACATCATCGTTATGCTTCAGGCCTCTTAGACCATTTGTTAAGTTTGCTATACTTAATAGCATAATTTCCTTCCGTTGTTTGATGTTTGTGGTCAGTGACCTCTGCTTGTAATATTTTGGTTGTCTGCTTAGTTATGAGCTTGCTGTAATAATTTTTTTGTCACAGGGTGAAGGAAATATGCCCTGAGAGGCAACAATAAAGTTGTTATTATATATTCCTTATATATGATAGATGTTTATTTTACATGCTAGAATTGTATTGATCGGAAACATCAATACATGTGTGTTTAATAAACAAAAAGGGTTCCTAGTTATGCCTCTCTTATAGACTAGCTTGTTGATTAACAAGATGATCAAGGTTTCCTGATCATGAACATTGGATGTTGTTAATAACAAGGTCACACCATTGGTGGAATGATGTGATGAAAATTCATCCGAAGTATAGCATTACGATCAAGTCATTATGTTTATATTGCTATAACATCATACGAAGTAATCTTTATCCTTAGACCATGAGATCATGTTAATTGCTAACACCGGAAGAGTATCTTGATAACATCAAACGTCACACCGTAACATAGTGACTATAAAGATGGGTTAAGTACTACGAAGGTGTTATGTTGAGGCTCATGGATCAAGGGTGGAATTTGTCAATCCAGATGACGGATAGATATACTCTGGGCCCTCTCGGTGATATCACATTAAGATAGCTTGCAAGCAACCGATATGATCACTAGAATGTTATATCACGGGAACAAGAAAAGAGTGCATGTCGGTAACGAGATCAAACTAGGTATGGAGATACTGATGATCGAATCTCGGACATGTAATATATCGAGAGACAAAGGGATTTAGTTACAAGCGTTAAAGGTTCTCACGATCACAGAAGTCATCGTTGAATGTGTAGGAGTCAGTACTGATCTCCAGGTCCCGCTGCTGATTATTGATCGGAGAAGGGTCTCGATCATGTCTGCATTATTCGCGAACCGTAGGGTGGCACACTTAAGAGTTACCGGACACCATTTTGGAGCACATATGTTTCAGACGAAAGAATTACAAAGCGCAGGATTTGTTTCGGGTGAAATTGCAGAAAGTGGTTCTGCATGTGATATTGAAATATTGCAAGGGGCTATATGTGAATGTTTGTTAATTAAAGTAATTAACAAAATTCTGAATAAATTTAATAAAAAGAGTTTTATTAAATGAGAGAGCATTAAATTTGGAGAAATTTAATGCATTTAAAGTGGAGACTTTAAAAGGGAATGTGAAGAGGCATTTTAATGTGGAGGGGTTACCACCACATGAATGGAGGAGGTGAGGGGTCACCCCCCCATGCGCCGGCCATGGAGAGAGGGGGCACCCCCCCTCCTCCTATAAAAGGCCAGCCATTCCCTCCTTCATCCTCACACCTCCTTTTGAAGGATCTCTCTCCCCCTCTAGAATTATTCCCCCATGGTCTCGGATTAGCGAGATACATGTTCCCGGTGGCATTTCGTCTGGAAGGAGTTGCTGCTTCCGCTGGATCGCTGGAGCGAGGAGGTGGAGGTTGTCCGGTAGCTTGAACGTGTGTGCGAGTGCGGATGCGCTGCTGAGTTGCGGTGCTCGGACTTCCTCACAATCTTGAGATCGGCAAGTGTACGACTACATCAACCACGAGTTCCTACTCGTTAACAAAACTCGTTGTTTTCGAGGGTAAGTTCTCGTTGGATGTGAGTCCAGCCGTTGCTTTGTACCTAGTAGATAGATCTTGGCTTGTAGTTCACACCGTAGGAAAATTTTTGTTTTCTATGCTGCGGACCCAACAGTGGTATCAGAGCCTGATCTATGCGTAGGTGCTTTGCACGGGTAGTACACATATGTTTATATGTGGGAGATGATGATCATGTTATTGCATCTTCTATGTATTTTGGATATTGGTGGCATAGTGGGATGAAGCGGCCCGGACCAACCTTACATGTCATCGTACATGAGACCGGTTCCACGACTGACTTGCAACTTGTTTTGCATAAGTGGTTGGCGGGTGTCTGTCTCTCCTACTATAGTCAATATCTGATTTACAACGAGTTGCTAATAACTTAGTTATCCTCGTTGTGGTTCATGTTCGTAGGTGAGAACGGTTCTATCTCCGAAAGCCCTAAGCCACGTAAAACTTGCAATTGATAAATTAGATGCGTCTAGTTTAGATCGTTGCTGGGCTAGTGTATTGATATGGTATTGTTGTAAGTAGATGTATGATAGATACTCTTACAACACACTCAACGTGTAAGTTCCATAGACCTTGGCCTTACACACAAAGGAATGATAGAGATCATACCACGATGCAAGTGATAGAGATCAAATGCATGGACCATATCATCTCACTTTACACATTAGATGTTAGCATCTTATACTGCTAGTTTGGCGTTTTGGTAGCATTATAAGATGATCCCTCATTTAGATATCAAGATAAAAATGTGTTCTTCCTTAAGTATGCACCGTTCTGTGGATCGTGTTTCGAGACAAATCACGTGATGATCGGGTGTACTCGAATCTACGCTTTCGTAGGAACGGGTGTAAGACAGTTTTACACACGCGAATACTAATGTTCTTACTTGGCGAGCCTAGCATGTACAGACATGGCCTCGGAGCACGGACCGAAAGGTTAAGCATGAGTCATAGTTGATATGATGCCCATATAGATGCTCGCCTTTGAAGCTACATCAACTCACGTGATGATCGGACTTGGTGTAGTGGATTTGGTTCATGTAATCACCAAAAAGACACGAGGGCTGATTATTGATCGGAGAAGGGTCTCGATCATGTCTGCATTATTCGCGAACCGTAGGGTGGCACACTTAAGAGTTACCGGACACCATTTTGGAGCACATATGTTTCAGACGAAAGAATTACAAAGCGCAGGATTTGTTTCGGGTGTGAAATTGCAGAAAGTGGTTCTGCATGTGATATTGAAATATTGCAAAGGGGCTATATGTGAATGTTTGTTAATTAAAGTAATTAACAAAATTCTGAATAAATTTAATAAAAAGAGTTTTATTAAATGAGAGAAGCATTAAATTTAGAGAAATTAATGCATTTAAAGTGGAGACTTTAAAAGGGAATGTGAAGAGGCATTTTTAATGTGGAGGGGTTACCACCACATGAATGGAGGAGGTGAGGGGTCACCCCCCCATGCGCCGGCCATGGAGAGAGGGGGCACCCCCCCTCCTCTCTATAAAAGGCCAGCCATTCCCTCCTTCATCCTCACACCTCCTTTTGAAGGATCTCTCTCCCCCTCTAGAATTATTCCCCCATGGTCTCGGATTAGCGAGATACATGTTCCCGGTGGCATTTCGTCTGGAAGGAGTTGCTGCTTCCGCTGGATCGCTGGAGCGAGGAGGTGAAGGTTGTCCGGTAGCTTGAACGTGTGTGCGAGTGCGGATGCGCTGCTGAGTTGCGGTGCTCGGACTTCCTCACAATCTTGAGATCGGCAAGTGTACGACTACATCAACCACGAGTTCCTACTCGTTAACAAAACTCGTTGTTTTCGAGGGTAAGTTCTCGTTGGATGTGAGTCCAGCCGTTGCTTTGTACCTAGTAGATAGATCTTGGCTTGTAGTTCACACCGTAGGAAAATTTTTGTTTTCTATGCTACGGACCCAACAGTGGTATCAGAGCCTGATCTATGCGTAGGTGCTTTGCACGGGTAGTACACATATGTTTATATGTGGGAGATGATGATCATGTTATTGCATCTTCTATGTATTTTGGATATTGGTGGCATAGTGGGATGAAGCGGCCCGGACCAACCTTACATGTCATCGTACATGAGACCGGTTCCACGACTGACTTGCAACTTGTTTTGCATAAGTGGTTGGCGGGTGTCTGTCTCTCCTACTATAGTCAATATCTGATTTACAACGAGTTGCTAATAACTTAGTTATCCTCGTTGTGGTTCATGTTCGTAGGTGAGAACGGTTCTATCTCCGAAAGCCCTAAGCCACGTAAAACTTGCAATTGATAAATTAGATGCGTCTAGTTTAGATCGTTGCTGGGCTAGTGTATTGATATGGTATTGTTGTAAGTAGATGTATGATAGATACTCTTACAACACACTCAACGTGTAAGTTCCATAGACCTTGGCCTTACACACAAAGGAATGATAGAGATCATACCACGATGCAAGTGATAGAGATCAAATGCATGGACCATATCATCTCACTTTACACATTAGATGTTAGCATCTTATACTGCTAGTTTGGCGTTTTTGGTAGCATTATAAGATGATCCCTCATTTAGATATCAAGATAAAAATGTGTTCTTCCTTAAGTATGCACCGTTCTGTGGATCGTGTTTCGAGACATCACGTGATGATCGGGTGTACTCGAATCTACGCTTTCGTAGGAACGGGTGTAAGACAGTTTTACACACGCGAATACTAATGTTCTTACTTGGCGAGCCTAGCATGTACAGACATGGCCTCGGAGCACGGACCGAAAGGTTAAGCATGAGTCATAGTTGATATGATGCCCATATAGATGCTCGCCTTTGAAGCTACATCAACTCACGTGATGATCGGACTTGGTGTAGTGGATTTGGTTCATGTAATCACCAAAAAGACACGAGGGATGTCGTTTTTGAGTGGGAGTTCATTAGTAATTTGGATTAGTTGAACTCAATCTATCATAAACTTAGTCTAAATAAAATTTACAAATTCTGTTGTAGATGGCACCACCTTCTTTTAATTTCAATGTGTTCATGGAGAAAGAGAAACTTGCTGCGAATGGTAGCAACTTCACCAACTGGGCTATGAATTTGAGGATTCTCCTCACTGCTGCACAAAAGCAATATGTGTTAGATGCGTCGCTAGGCCCTCCACCAGCTCCTGATGCCCCTGACGAGGAAAAGAATGTCTATGTGACTCGTCAGGAGGACCACAACTTAGTTCATTGCGGCATACTGTATGGGCTAGAGCCAGAACTTCGAAAGCGTTTCGAAAATGGCAATGCCTTTGATACCATGGGAGAATTGAAAATGATTTTCGATACCCATGCTATCGTAGAGAGTTATAATGCTACAGAAAAGTTCTTTAGTTGCATGATGGAGGAAAACAGCTCCGTTAGTGAGCACGTACTCAAAATGTCTGGATACGCCGATAAGCTTGTGTCCTTGGGAATAACGATTCCCATTGACTTAGGCATACATCGTGTTCTCCAATATCTGCCACCTAGCTACAAGAGCTTCGTGATGAACTATAATATGCAGGGCATGAAGAAGTCTCTTCCCGAGCTTCTGTCAATGCTTAAGACTGCAGAAGTGGAGATTAGGAAAGAACATCAAGTGTTGATGATCAATAGGACCACTGGTTTCAAGAAAGACAAGAAAGGCGGCACAAGGGAAAGAAGGGTGGCAAGTCTGTTGCCACGCCTGAAAAGAAACCTCGAGCTGGCCCTAAGTCTGACACCGAGTGCTACTATTGTAAGGGGACTGGCCATTGGAAGCGCAACTACCCCAAGTATTTGGCGGACAAGAAGTCCGGCAAGGCAAACAAAGGTATATGTGATATACATGTTATTGATGTGTACTTGACTAGGTCACACCATTGGTGGAATGATGTTGTTAATAACAAGGTCACACCATTGGTGGAATGATGTGATGAAAATTCATCCGAAGTATAGCATTACGATCAAGTCATTATGTTTATATTGCTATAACATCATACGAAGTAATCTTTATCCTTAGACCATGAGATCATGTTAATTGCTAACACCGGAAGAGTATCTTGATAACATCAAACGTCACACCGTAACATAGTGACTATAAAGATGGGTTAAGTACTACGAAGGTGTTATGTTGAGGCTCATGGATCAAGGGTGGAATTTGTCAATCCAGATGACGGATAGATATACTCTGGGCCCTCTCGGTGATATCACATTAAGATAGCTTGCAAGCAACCGATATGATCACTAGAATGTTATATCACGGGAACAAGAAAAGAGTGCATGTCGGTAACGAGATCAAACTAGGTATGGAGATACTGATGATCGAATCTCGGACATGTAATATATCGAGAGACAAAGGGATTTAGTTACAAGCGTTAAAGGTTCTCACGATCACAGAAGTCATCGTTGAATGTGTAGGAGTCAGTACTGATCTCCAGGTCCCGCTGCTGATTATTGATCGGAGAAGGGTCTCGATCATGTCTGCATTATTCGCGAACCGTAGGGTGGCACACTTAAGAGTTACCGGACACCATTTTGGAGCACATATGTTTCAGACGAAAGAATTACAAAGCGCAGGATTTGTTTCGGGTGAAATTGCAGAAAGTGGTTCTGCATGTGATATTGAAATATTGCAAGGGGCTATATGTGAATGTTTGTTAATTAAAGTAATTAACAAAATTCTGAATAAATTTAATAAAAAGAGTTTTATTAAATGAGAGAGCATTAAATTTGGAGAAATTTAATGCATTTAAAGTGGAGACTTTAAAAGGGAATGTGAAGAGGCATTTTAATGTGGAGGGGTTACCACCACATGAATGGAGGAGGTGAGGGGTCACCCCCCCATGCGTCGGCCATGGAGAGAGGGGGCACCCCCCTCCTCCTATAAAAGGCCAGCCATTCCCTCCTTCATCCTCACACCTCCTTTTGAAGGATCTCTCTCCCCCTCTAGAATTATTCCCCCATGGTCTCGGATTAGCGAGATACATGTTCCCGGTGGCATTTCGTCTGGAAGGAGTTGCTGCTTCCGCTGGATCGCTGGAGCGAGGAGGTGGAGGTTGTCCGGTAGCTTGAACGTGTGTGCGAGTGCGGATGCGCTGCTGAGTTGCGGTGCTCGGACTTCCTCACAATCTTGAGATCGGCAAGTGTACGACTACATCAACCACGAGTTCCTACTCGTTAACAAAACTCGTTGTTTTCGAGGGTAAGTTCTCGTTGGATGTGAGTCCAGCCGTTGCTTTGTACCTAGTAGATAGATCTTGGCTTGTAGTTCACACCGTAGGAAAATTTTTGTTTTCTATGCTGCGGACCCAACAGTGGTATCAGAGCCTGATCTATGCGTAGGTGCTTTGCACGGGTAGTACACATATGTTTATATGTGGGAGATGATGATCATGTTATTGCATCTTCTATGTATTTTGGATATTGGTGGCATAGTGGGATGAAGCGGCCCGGACCAACCTTACATGTCATCGTACATGAGACCGGTTCCACGACTGACTTGCAACTTGTTTTGCATAAGTGGTTGGCGGGTGTCTGTCTCTCCTACTATAGTCAATATCTGATTTACAACGAGTTGCTAATAACTTAGTTATCCTCGTTGTGGTTCATGTTCGTAGGTGAGAACGGTTCTATCTCCGAAAGCCCTAAGCCACGTAAAACTTGCAATTGATAAATTAGATGCGTCTAGTTTAGATCGTTGCTGGGCTAGTGTATTGATATGGTATTGTTGTAAGTAGATGTATGATAGATACTCTTACAACACACTCAACGTGTAAGTTCCATAGACCTTGGCCTTACACACAAAGGAATGATAGAGATCATACCACGATGCAAGTGATAGAGATCAAATGCATGGACCATATCATCTCACTTTACACATTAGATGTTAGCATCTTATACTGCTAGTTTGGCGTTTTTGGTAGCATTATAAGATGATCCCTCATTTAGATATCAAGATAAAAATGTGTTCTTCCTTAAGTATGCACCGTTCTGTGGATCGTGTTTCGAGACATCACGTGATGATCGGGTGTACTCGAATCTACGCTTTCGTAGGAACGGGTGTAAGACAGTTTTACACACGCGAATACTAATGTTCTTACTTGGCGAGCCTAGCATGTACAGACATGGCCTCGGAGCACGGACCGAAAGGTTAAGCATGAGTCATAGTTGATATGATGCCCATATAGATGCTCGCCTTTGAAGCTACATCAACTCACGTGATGATCGGACTTGGTGTAGTGGATTTGGTTCATGTAATCACCAAAAAGACACGAGGGATGTCGTTTTTGAGTGGGAGTTCATTAGTAATTTGGATTAGTTGAACTCAATCTATCATAAACTTAGTCTAAATAAAATTTACAAATTCTGTTGTAGATGGCACCACCTTCTTTTAATTTCAATGTGTTCATGGAGAAAGAGAAACTTGCTGCGAATGGTAGCAACTTCACCAACTGGGCTATGAATTTGAGGATTCTCCTCACTGCTGCACAAAAGCAATATGTGTTAGATGCGTCGCTAGGCCCTCCACCAGCTCCTGATGCCCCTGACGAGGAAAAGAATGTCTATGTGACTCGTCAGGAGGACCACAACTTAGTTCATTGCGGCATACTGTATGGGCTAGAGCCAGAACTTCGAAAGCGTTTCGAAAATGGCAATGCCTTTGATACCATGGGAGAATTGAAAATGATTTTCGATACCCATGCTATCGTAGAGAGTTATAATGCTACAGAAAAGTTCTTTAGTTGCATGATGGAGGAAAACAGCTCCGTTAGTGAGCACGTACTCAAAATGTCTGGATACGCCGATAAGCTTGTGTCCTTGGGAATAACGATTCCCATTGACTTAGGCATACATCGTGTTCTCCAATATCTGCCACCTAGCTACAAGAGCTTCGTGATGAACTATAATATGCAGGGCATGAAGAAGTCTCTTCCCGAGCTTCTGTCAATGCTTAAGACTGCAGAAGTGGAGATTAGGAAAGAACATCAAGTGTTGATGATCAATAGGACCACTGGTTTCAAGAAAGACAAGAAAGGCGGCACAAGGGAAAGAAGGGTGGCAAGTCTGTTGCCACGCCTGAAAAGAAACCTCGAGCTGGCCCTAAGTCTGACACCGAGTGCTACTATTGTAAGGGGACTGGCCATTGGAAGCGCAACTACCCCAAGTATTTGGCGGACAAGAAGTCCGGCAAGGCAAACAAAGGTATATGTGATATACATGTTATTGATGTGTACTTGACTAGGTCACACCATTGGTGGAATCATGTTGTTAATAACAAGGTCACACCATTGGTGGAATGATGTGATGAAAATTCATCCGAAGTATAGCATTACGATCAAGTCATTATGTTTATATTGCTATAACATCATACGAAGTAATCTTTATCCTTAGACCATGAGATCATGTTAATTGCTAACACCGGAAGAGTATCTTGATAACATCAAACGTCACACCGTAACATAGTGACTATAAAGATGGGTTAAGTACTACGAAGGTGTTATGTTGAGGCTCATGGATCAAGGGTGGAATTTGTCAATCCAGATGACGGATAGATATACTCTGGGCCCTCTCGGTGATATCACATTAAGATAGCTTGCAAGCAACCGATATGATCACTAGAATGTTATATCACGGGAACAAGAAAAGAGTGCATGTCGGTAACGAGATCAAACTAGGTATGGAGATACTGATGATCGAATCTCGGACATGTAATATATCGAGAGACAAAGGGATTTAGTTACAAGCGTTAAAGGTTCTCACGATCACAGAAGTCATCGTTGAATGTGTAGGAGTCAGTACTGATCTCCAGGTCCCGCTGCTGATTATTGATCGGAGAAGGGTCTCGATCATGTCTGCATTATTCGCGAACCGTAGGGTGGCACACTTAAGAGTTACCGGACACCATTTTGGAGCACATATGTTTCAGACGAAAGAATTACAAAGCGCAGGATTTGTTTCGGGTGAAATTGCAGAAAGTGGTTCTGCATGTGATATTGAAATATTGCAAGGGGCTATATGTGAATGTTTGTTAATTAAAGTAATTAACAAAATTCTGAATAAATTTAATAAAAAGAGTTTTATTAAATGAGAGAGCATTAAATTTGGAGAAATTTAATGCATTTAAAGTGGAGACTTTAAAAGGGAATGTGAAGAGGCATTTTAATGTGGAGGGGTTACCACCACATGAATGGAGGAGGTGAGGGGTCACCCCCCCATGCGCCGGCCATGGAGAGAGGGGGCACCCCCCCTCCTCCTATAAAAGGCCAGCCATTCCCTCCTTCATCCTCACACCTCCTTTTGAAGGATCTCTCTCCCCCTCTAGAATTATTCCCCCATGGTCTCGGATTAGCGAGATACATGTTCCCGGTGGCATTTCGTCTGGAAGGAGTTGCTGCTTCCGCTGGATCGCTGGAGCGAGGAGGTGGAGGTTGTCCGGTAGCTTGAACGTGTGTGCGAGTGCGGATGCGCTGCTGAGTTGCGGTGCTCGGACTTCCTCACAATCTTGAGATCGGCAAGTGTACGACTACATCAACCACGAGTTCCTACTCGTTAACAAAACTCGTTGTTTTCGAGGGTAAGTTCTCGTTGGATGTGAGTCCAGCCGTTGCTTTGTACCTAGTAGATAGATCTTGGCTTGTAGTTCACACCGTAGGAAAATTTTTGTTTTCTATGCTGCGGACCCAACAGTGGTATCAGAGCCTGATCTATGCGTAGGTGCTTTGCACGGGTAGTACACATGTGTTTATATGTGGGAGATGATGATCATGTTATTGCATCTTCTATGTATTTTGGATATTGGTGGCATAGTGGGATGAAGCGGCCCGGACCAACCTTACATGTCATCGTACATGAGACCGGTTCCACGACTGACTTGCAACTTGTTTTGCATAAGTGGTTGGCGGGTGTCTGTCTCTCCTACTATAGTCAATATCTGATTTACAACGAGTTGCTAATAACTTAGTTATCCTCGTTGTGGTTCATGTTCGTAGGTGAGAACGGTTCTATCTCCGAAAGCCCTAAGCCACGTAAAACTTGCAATTGATAAATTAGATGCGTCTAGTTTAGATCGTTGCTGGGCTAGTGTATTGATATGGTATTGTTGTAAGTAGATGTATGATAGATACTCTTACAACACACTCAACGTGTAAGTTCCATAGACCTTGGCCTTACACACAAAGGAATGATAGAGATCATACCACGATGCAAGTGATAGAGATCAAATGCATGGACCATATCATCTCACTTTACACATTAGATGTTAGCATCTTATACTGCTAGTTTGGCGTTTTTGGTAGCATTATAAGATGATCCCTCATTTAGATATCAAGATAAAAATGTGTTCTTCCTTAAGTATGCACCGTTCTGTGGATCGTGTTTCGAGACATCACGTGATGATCGGGTGTACTCGAATCTACGCTTTCGTAGGAACGGGTGTAAGACAGTTTTACACACGCGAATACTAATGTTCTTACTTGGCGAGCCTAGCATGTACAGACATGGCCTCGGAGCACGGACCGAAAGGTTAAGCATGAGTCATAGTTGATATGATGCCCATATAGATGCTCGCCTTTGAAGCTACATCAACTCACGTGATGATCGGACTTGGTGTAGTGGATTTGGTTCATGTAATCACCAAAAAGACACGAGGGATGTCGTTTTTGAGTGGGAGTTCATTAGTAATTTGGATTAGTTGAACTCAATCTATCATAAACTTAGTCTAAATAAAATTTACAAATTCTGTTGTAGATGGCACCACCTTCTTTTAATTTCAATGTGTTCATGGAGAAAGAGAAACTTGCTGCGAATGGTAGCAACTTCACCAACTGGGCTATGAATTTGAGGATTCTCCTCACTGCTGCACAAAAGCAATATGTGTTAGATGCGTCGCTAGGCCCTCCACCAGCTCCTGATGCCCCTGACGAGGAAAAGAATGTCTATGTGACTCGTCAGGAGGACCACAACTTAGTTCATTGCGGCATACTGTATGGGCTAGAGCCAGAACTTCGAAAGCGTTTCGAAAATGGCAATGCCTTTGATACCATGGGAGAATTGAAAATGATTTTCGATACCCATGCTATCGTAGAGAGTTATAATGCTACAGAAAAGTTCTTTAGTTGCATGATGGAGGAAAACAGCTCCGTTAGTGAGCACGTACTCAAAATGTCTGGATACGCCGATAAGCTTGTGTCCTTGGGAATAACGATTCCCATTGACTTAGGCATACATCGTGTTCTCCAATATCTGCCACCTAGCTACAAGAGCTTCGTGATGAACTATAATATGCAGGGCATGAAGAAGTCTCTTCCCGAGCTTCTGTCAATGCTTAAGACTGCAGAAGTGGAGATTAGGAAAGAACATCAAGTGTTGATGATCAATAGGACCACTGGTTTCAAGAAAGACAAGAAAGGCGGCACAAGGGAAAGAAGGGTGGCAAGTCTGTTGCCACGCCTGAAAAGAAACCTCGAGCTGGCCCTAAGTCTGACACCGAGTGCTACTATTGTAAGGGGACTGGCCATTGGAAGCGCAACTACCCCAAGTATTTGGCGGACAAGAAGTCCGGCAAGGCAAACAAAGGTATATGTGATATACATGTTATTGATGTGTACTTGACTAGTACTCGCCGTAGCACCTGGGTATTTGATACGGGATCGGTTGCTAATATATGTAACTCGGTTCAGGGGCTACGGAACAAGCGACAACTAGCAAGGGATAAGGTCAGAATGCGGGTCGGCAATGGATCAAAAGTTGATGAGATCGCCGTCGGGATGCTACCTCTCCATTTGCCATCGGGATTAGTTATAAACCTAAATAATTGTTATTTAGTGCCTGCACTGAGAATGAACATTGTATCTGGATCGTGTTTGATGCAAAGTGGTCATTCCTTTAAATCTGAAAACAATGGTTGTTCGATTTATAAGAATGATACCTTTTATGGTCATGCACCTATGTTGAATGGTTTATTTCTGTTGGATCTCGATAGTAATATTACACACATTCATAATGTTAATGCTAAAAAGATTAAACTTGATGATGATATGTCTACATATATGTGGCACTGCCGTCTAGGTCATATTGGCGTTAAACGCATGAAGAAACTCCATTCTAATGGACTTTTGGAATCACTTGATTTTGAATCATTTTATACATGTGAGCCGTGCCTTATGGGCAAGATGACTAGAACGCCGTTTTCCGTTTCAATGGAACGGGCGACAGATCTATTGGAAATCATACATACTGATGTGTGTGGACCAATGAGTGTGTCGGCGCGAGGTGGATATCATTATTTTGTTACTTTCACGGATGATTTGAGTAGATATGGGTATATCTATTTGATGAAACACAAGTCTGAAACTTTTGAAAAGTTCAAGGAATTTCAGAATGAAGTGGAAAATCATCGTAATAGAAAGATCAAATTTCTACGGTCTGACCATGGAGGAGAGTATCTAAGTTACGAGTTTAGCACACACATGAAAGAGTGTGGAATAGTTTCACAACTCACGCCTGCCGGAACACCACAACGTAATGGTGTGTCGGAACATCGTAATCGTACCTTATTGGATATGGTTCGATCTATGATGTCTCTGACTAACTTGCCACTGTCATTTTGGGGTTATGCACTGGAAACAGTTGCATTCACTTTAAATCGGGCACCATCTAAATCCGTTGAAACGACACCGTATGAATTATGGTTTGGAAACAAACCTAAGCTGTCATTTCTTAAAGTTTGGGGATGCGATGTTTGTGTGAAGAAACTTCAACCAGATAAACTCGAACCCAAAGCGGAAAAATGCGTCTTCGTAGGATACCCTAAGGAAACAATTGGGTATACCTTCTATCACAGATCCGAGGGAAAGGTTTTTGTTGCCAAGAATGGATCATTTCTTGAGAAGGAGTTTCTCGTGAAAGGTGTGAGTAGTCGAAAGGTAGAACTCGAAGAGGTTATTGAACCTTCTCTTCATGGAATGGCGAGTGGCGCAGCACCGGAAGTTGTTTCGGAGTTGACTTCACCTGATGAAGAGAGAGCTAATGATAATGATCATGAAACTCCAAAAGAGGACACTACTGAACCTCGCAGGTCAAGCAGGACACGTGTAACTCCTGAACAGTACGGCAATCCTGTTGTGAATTTCATGGTTGATGAAATGGATGACCCTGCGACGTATCAAGAAGCGATGATGAGCCTGGATTTCAACAAATGGCTAGAAGCCATGAAATCCGAGATGGAATCCATGTACGAGAACCAAGTTTGGAACTTGGTGGACTTACCTCACGACCGAAAGGCCATTGAGACTAAATGGATTTTCAAAAGAAAAACTGATGCTGATGGTAATGTGACCATCTATAAGGCTCGACTTGTCGCAAATGGGTTTCGACAAATTCAAGGAGTTGACTACGATGAGACATTCTCTCCCATAGCGATGCTTAAGTCGGTTAGGATTATGTTAGCAATTGCTGCATATTTCGATTATAAAATATGGCAGATGGATGTCAAAACTGCGTTCCTCAATGGTAATATTGAAGAAGAGTTGTATATGATACAACCTAAGGGTTTTGTCGATCCTAAGGATGCTAATAAGGTATGCAAACTTCAGTGATCCATCTATGGACTGAAGCAAGCACCCCGGAGTTGGAATCTCCGCTTTGATGAGGTGATCAAAGAGTTTGGATTTGTCCAAACTTATGGAGAGGCTTGTATTTACAAGAAAGTGAGTGGGAGCAATGTGGCATTTCTGATATTATATGTGGATGACATATTATTGATTGGAAATGATATAGATCTTTTAAACAGTGTTAAAAGTTATCTAAACAGCAAATTTTCGATGAAAGACCTTGGTGAAGCATCATATATATTAGGCATTAAAACCTATAGAGATAGATCAAGGCGCCTAATTGGGCTATCGCAGAGTACATACCTTGATAAGATATTAAAGAAGTTTAATATGGACGAAAGTAAGAAGGGGTTCTTACCTATGTTGCAAGGCAAGACATTGAGTAAGACTCAAAGTCCGGCTACAGCGGAAGAAAGAGAGATGATGGATAAGATCCCCTATGCCTCAGCCATAGGCTCTATTATGTATGCCATGTTATGTACAAGACCGGATGTGGCATATGCTATTAGTTTGACTAGTAGATACCAATCTGATCCAGGTTCGAAACACTGGATAGCGGTAAAGAACATCCTCAAGTACTTGAGAAGAACTAAGGATATGTTTCTTATATACGGAGGTGAAGAAGAGCTAGTCGCTAAGTGTTATGTCGATGCTAGCTTTAACACCGATGCGGATGACTCTAAGTCTCAATTCGGATACGTATTTCTCTAGAACGGAGCAGCAGTTAGTTGGAGGAGTTCCAAACAACCTGTGGTGGCTGGATCAACGACGGAGGTGGAATATGTTGCTGCTTCAGAAGCGGCGCAGGAGGCGGTTTGGATGAAAGAGTTCATTACGGAACTAGGTGTGGTTCCCAGTGCGTTGGACCCAATGATGATCTATTGTGACAATAATGGAGCCATAGCCAATGCAAAGGAACCAAGGTCTCACAAGAATTCCAAGCATATTAAGCGCCAGTTTCACTCCATCCGTGACCATGTCAAGGATGGAGATATAAATATTTTTAAAGTACACACAGACCTAAATGTAGCAGATCCATTGACTAAAGTTCTCCCTAGGGCAAAACATGATCAACACCAGAACTCCATGGGTGTTAGATTTATCACTATGTGAACTAGATTATTCTCTCTAGTGCAAGTGGGAGACTGAAGGAAATATGCCCTGAGAGGCAATAATAAAGTTGTTATTATATATGATAGATGTTTATTTTACATGCTAGAATTGTATTGATCGGAAACATCAATACATGTGTGTTTAATAAACAAAAAGGGTTCCTAGTTATGCCTCTCTTATAGACTAGCTTGTTGATTAACAAGATGATCAAGGTTTCCTGATCATGAACATTGGATGTTGTTAATAACAAGGTCACACCATTGGTGGAATGATGTGATGAAAATTCATCCGAAGTATAGCATTACGATCAAGTCATTATGTTTATATTGCTATAACATCATACGAAGTAATCTTTATCCTTAGACCATGAGATCATGTTAATTGCTAACACCGGAAGAGTATCTTGATAACATCAAACGTCACACCGTAACATAGTGACTATAAAGATGGGTTAAGTACTACGAAGGTGTTATGTTGAGGCTCATGGATCAAGGGTGGAATTTGTCAATCCAGATGACGGATAGATATACTCTGGGCCCTCTCGGTGATATCACATTAAGATAGCTTGCAAGCAAGTGATGTGATCACTAGAATGTTATATCACGGGAACGAGAAAAGAGTGCATGTCGGTAACGAGATCAAACTAGGTATGGAGATACTGATGATCGAATCTCGGACATGTAATATATCGAGAGACAAAGGGATTTAGTTACAAGCGTTAAAGGTTCTCACGATCACAGAAGTCATCGTTGAATGTGTAGGAGTCAGTACGGATCTCCAGGTCCCGCTGCTGATTATTGATCGGAGAAGGGTCTCGATCATGTCTGCATTATTCGCGAACCGTAGGGTGGAACACTTAAGAGTTACCGAACACCATTTTGGAGCACATATGTTTCAGACAAAAGAATTGCAAAGCGCAGGAATTGTTTCAATAGAAACCGGAAATTGTTTCGGGTGAAATTGCAGAAAGTGGTTCTGCATGTGATATTGAAATATTGCAAGGGGCTATATGTGAATGTTTGTTAATTAAAGTAATTAACAAAATTCTGAATAAATTTAATAAAAAGAGTTTTATTAAATGAGAGAGCATTAAATTTGGAGAAATTTAATGCATTTAAAGTGGAGACTTTAAAAGGGAATGTGAAGAGGCATTTTAATGTGGAGGGGTTACCACCACATGAATGGGGGAGGTGAGGGGTCACCCCCCCCATGCGCCGGCCATGGAGAGAGGGGGCACCCCCCTCCTCCTATAAAAGGTCACCCATTCCCTCCTTCATCCTCACACCTCCTTGTGAAGGATCTCTCCCCTCCTCTAGAATTATTCCCCCATGGTCTCGGATTAGCGAGATACATGTTCCCGGTGGCATTTCGTCTGGAAGGAGTTGCTGCTTCCGCTGGATCGCTGGAGCGAGGAGGTGGAGGTTGTCCGGTAGCTTGAACGTGTGTGCGAGTGCGGATGCGCTGCTGAGTTGCGGCGCTCAGACTTCCTCACGATCTTGAGATCGGCAAGTGTACGACTACATCAATGTAACACCCTCGAATCGGCCCTATGCAAGTTTTAGCCCTTTCCACCAAACCCACATAGAAACGATTCAAGGACGCCCACCAGGCACTTTCGTGCGGGTGGAAAACAAAGTAATACCATTATACAACAGTCCTCGATGG
The DNA here is from genome assembly GCA_910589775.1 of Avena eriantha. Taxonomy (NCBI): domain Eukaryota; kingdom Viridiplantae; phylum Streptophyta; class Magnoliopsida; order Poales; family Poaceae; genus Avena; species Avena eriantha. The sequence continues at coordinate 491,427,487 of OU342743.1, read as the reverse complement.
GACCCACAGAACAGATATATATACAACAGCGACTCCCTGAGTCAAGAATACAGATATACAATACAAAGATTCAAATCACCTTGGAAACGATAGAGCGTCCGACTACGGACAAGATGCAAATGGGGCTAAGAGCCCTGAAGAATAACCAATGGCGTCCATAACCCTACCCAAGCCAAGCCAGAAGGGTAACCCTGCTAACAACGGCGATCTCAAACCTGCTAAACACAAAAGGGGTGCCGACAAAGGGCACAGGAAACAGAGGAGCGTCAGTACTGAGGCCAGTACACGGCGAGGCTAGAATTCGGCGGCTCTCGCCTACATAGGTATGGTGGGCTGAAGCGGCAGCGCAGCGGCACTAAACAACCTATAGAGACTCAATACAACTGGCGGTTATCAGAGAGGGATAAGAAATACCTATTCGGATCCAACCTGAAGCTAACACCAAACAAACCCATCCTGGTATTTTCCCCTCGAGACCAAACGAGGAAGTCGGACCAAGGAACTCACACGGTTGGCAGTTTTACTCATTCCGTTATAGTTGCAGCAATTACTAATCGGATAAAGATAGCATGAGTTATCCCGAAGCATAAGTAGTGGGCAGTTTTAATCACCATTCCGTTGTAGTTGGAACATTTACTAGTCAAATATAATTGTCCTGAGGAATCCCAAAACCTAGCAGTTGTTGGCACTTTTATCACATTCCATTGGAGTTGTATTACTTACTAGGCAGGTATAGTATGTCACAGGTCACCACCGATCCACCAGTTGTTGGCATTTTTAGTTTCCATTGCGTTATAGTTGCACCTGATTACTAGTCACATGTTAAGTCAAGTTTATAGCACTACTTTAGTTATGCTTGTCTATGATCGAGATACTGTGCCCCCAAGTCGTCCATAACCGCGGACATGGCTTTCAGAAAGTTTTACCCTGCAGGGGTGCACAAATAGCAACACACACTCGATCAACCTCGGAAAAACCAACTCAAAACCCAACGAGGCATTCACGACAAAGCGATCACAGGATTCAAAAATATTTCAGGGGGCCACCCCACTAAGCTACCCGCAACGAAGTTGGCCGGCTCTAGAACAGACCCAGGGTTTGTGTCAATGGCTATAAACGACTGGGAACCCGAAAGTGTGACTGGGCTTGTCGATACCACGAAAACATTCCACGTTCCAAAACAGTACAGGTGCTCCACGCACAAACTTAAATAAAGCAGTAAGGCATGGCATAGGTACAGAATAGTAATAAAGCCCCAAACTACTTGTGGCCCCAAGAAATAGAAATGAATCAAGCTCTGGCTCAGGGGGGTCCATAAGGCCTCCCGGATGTGGATAGTGTGAAAAATCAAGGAACAGGTATCAAGTACTCGGGGTACTACGGGACACAAGTGAGCGTGGAAGAACCAAATAACATCTATTGCCCACTGATGCCTCTACATTAGTTATATCTAGCATTTTTATAGTTGTATTTAAAGTCATGATCATCTCCACCGATAAGCATCTCCACAAATAAACATATGCCATCATTCCAACAACTGTGGTACTCGACAACACAAGATCGCACCTGAGCAAGCAACTACGACTCGCAAGGCCAGCTATCTACCAAACACGGGTAATAGGAGGTGTCCAAGGCAATATAGAGGCTGCACGGGATATAACTGGTGCACGGAAACTAAAGCATCGCGACACGGATATCAATAGATCAACAGGAGGAAATAAAGACTATAAATGCAAAATAGGTAGAAGGGGGAGAGATGCTCACCTGGGAAACACTGCCGAAGGATCATATCCGGAGAACTTGTCGATACTCGCATCAACTCATCGGCCTAATCCGCGAAGAAGAAAACACTAGCACAAACACCGGATCCACTATTTAATACTACGGCAAAAGATCCGGCATGATTATGATATGATGCAGATGCGGTGCAATTAGGCAGTATTAAGCGGAACCGGGGTCCCAGCAATTAATTAAACGGTTCAAGTTTTTCAGATACCCCGCATTTTAAATGTTGTCTTAACAAGGCAGGGCATGGTATCCGTTCGCTACACAAATTTAAATGGAGTCCGGAATAAGACAACAATATTCTGCATATAGACTCCATATTAATTATGCAGTGAATCGGCATAATGCCCCCAAACCACAGACAGGTATACATGCATGAACAATTTAATATGCAACAAGATATATGGCAATTTATAAAATAGGGGCTCGAGAAAAGGTTCACACATGTCTGATCGACGATCTTGGGGTTCACCGGGGTCGATGGTTCGGTCTTGGCGGGGTCGGTCTTCGGACTCCGGGAACGGGCTTTAGTGTTCGAGAAGGAGAACATGAAGTCGGTGCCGAGGATTCTTTAGACTCGGGGTCTCGGTGCTCCGTGTAGAAGAATTCGGGGTGCGGTATCAGATCGGTCCTATCGACAAGATGATCTTGTCGGCCCCAACACTGGGCATTGGTTTCTCCGCGGAAGAGCTTGTCGATGGCAAAAACATGAACACGGTCATCAGTGGTTATCGGGGCAGAATGCATCAACACACGGGAGGATGGGGATAGTCTAGTCGTTCCGTACCACCAGAAAAACGTCATGTGCACCTTCACTGTCTGCCAACATAAACAGGGGACAGCCCCAAGGCAAGCCCGACGGCGGACAGACATGGCAGCGTCGGAATGAAGCAGGCGACCCCGGTTGGCTGGGGAGAGGTACGGAGGCGAGCGCGGCCTGGCGGAAGGAAGGCTGAGGTGGCGCTCTGGGGCGGCACCATGGCCTGGGGTGGGGTCGGCGCGATGCAGAAGGCGGCACGAGGAGGCGAGGAGAAACAGGACCGTGGAAGGATGCGGCGGCCGGACTCGAGCGACCAGAGGCGGCGTTGCAGGGACCCGGGCGCGCTGGCCGGCGGCGGGGTCAGCGACGACCGGAGGCGGGGCCTGGCGGCGGCCGGAAGGAGCAGGGGCGGGGGAGAAGGCGGCGAGGGTCTCCGCGTGAGGAGAGAGGCGAGAGGAGGGCGGGGAGACCCGGCGGCGGGGGGCGAGGGGGCCGGCGTGGGGCTCGCGGAGGAGGAGGAGGTCGCGGCGGCGGGGAGAGCGGCGGAGCGCTGGCCGGAGGCGGAGGCGAGGAGCGCCGCGGGGAAGAGGCGAGAGGCGTCGACCGGCGCGGGAGAAGGAACAGGGGCGGCGGGGCTCGGGGAAGTCGCTGGAGAGGCGGCGGGCCGCGAGGAGAGGGAGGCGACGACAGCGAGGCGCGCGGCGGCCGGGGATCTGGCGGGGGTAGAGGGAGACGCGGTGAGACGACGCGGTAGGTGGGAGGTGAGAGGCGAGGGCGGAGGCGGTGACCGGAGCGGGGGCCGAAGCGGTGGCGGAGCCCGACGGCGACGGAGGGAAGAGGTCGCGGGCGGCACGGTGGCCTGCGGTGGGTGAGCGGGCCGACGGGGAGCAGAGGCGGTGGCGGAGGGGACGCCGGTGGCGGGGAGGAAGACGCGGGGGAGTGAGAGAGAGGGCAGGCGCGGGGCATGGGGTGTGAGGTGGGGCGCGTGGGGATCGAGGCCGGGCGGCTGTCGGTCGGGACGTGGTGGTGGGGCCAGGAGCGACGGGGCGGTGGGGGCTGGCGCGACGCGCGCGGTTGGTGCGTGTCTGGGTCTCACGGGTGGCCGGGGCCACGTCGCGGGCCTGTCCGCTGGCGCGGACGAGCGGGAAAAAAAGGCAGGTGGGCCCGGGCGCGGAAGGAGAGGCGGTCGGACGGTGAGGTGGGCGGGAAAAAGCTGGAAGTGGGCCCGGGGAGTGTGGCAGGGCAGGTGCTGGCGTGGTGGGGCCTGAGGTGGGTTCGACTGGTTGAGGGAAGGGAGTAGGTGGTGGCTGGGTGGGACCAGCGGGACTGAGGTGGCGACATGGGATTGGAGGGGGTGAGGTGGAGGGGCTGGGTAGGAAAATAGGGGTAGGATATTTTGTGGGAAAAGTTTTGGGTGTCTGCTGGGTAGATAGGATTTTATCTGGAGGTGACCGGCTAGGCTTTCGGGCCTGGCGGGCTGCCTCCTAAAAAATAATTGAAAGTTCTATTGTTTAAAACGGGGCTTTTGAAAACCGTTGGTAGACAAAACAAAATATTCCAGAGACCCGGGTTTTACTTTGAATGAAGGACGGGGCGTTTAGAAAACAAAACCAGGCTTTTCGAAATAGTTTTATGCAAACAAATGGAAGATGGCATGACGATGCTCAAATGCAAGGTGGCATGATGACATGAGCATGCGGTCATGATGATGCAATGCACAAAACAACCGCGATTTTCTAGTAGTGGTTTTTGCGGGATGCCACAATCAACCACGAGTTCCTACTCGTTAACAAAACTCATTGTCTTCGAGGGTAAGTTCTCGTTGGATGTATGTCCACCCGTTGCTTTGTACCTAGTAGATAGATCTTGGTGTGTAGTTCACACCGTAGGAAATTTTTTGTTTTCTATGCTGCAGACCCAACACAGGGTTACTATTGTGTTACGATTCTTCACTGGATATCCTCGAGTTGTAGGTTAAGCTTAGGTCATACTAAGGTCTGGGATTTGTTTAACCCTAATCCCGATGGTGTCATAGTTTTTGGTATCAGAGCAGTACCAATAGTAGGAAAACCTTGCTATTTGTCGATGTTGATTGTAGTGCTTGTAAAAACTATTTCAAAGATGAGAAGTATTTGCAAAAACTCTAGTATGCTTATTTTACTTCTTACATGGTATCGCTCTAACTCTAGGTCATCTTATCTTGTGTTGGTTTGGAAAAGTTTTGATATCTCTTCTAGTCTTTGAAAGCTTAGGTGCCTTCTAGGCATGCCGTTTCTCAACCAGTTGACCTAGTGTTGAGCTCTCTAGAGTTGTGTGTGTTGTGTTACTTGTTCCCTTTGCTCCGCTTTAGTTGAGGGATTCATTTCCATCATGATCTCTCTGTCTGATGGAACCTAAGATATAATGTTCCGTAGTATTCTCTTCTAGGCTTCGAGGTTTCTCTTTGCCTTGTGTGACTCCTTTTTGTTTATTTGGGTACTTCAGAAGTCATTTCTTCTTTTGGAAGCTACCTCGTGATTACTATCTTGCAGTGTATGTTGTGTCACTCAAGTAGTAGTTACTTCTTTCCCGAGATTTAACCCTTGGACTTGAACCAAAGGTCCGGGATTGTGCAAGATTCTGGTGCTGTGAGTCTTGTACATGAAGCTGGTCTTTAACCCAAGATCCATTCCTTTGACCCCTGTGGCTAATGTTTAGGCATTACCTTAGGATGGCTAGTGCCATAATTCTAGCCTTCAAGCTCGTGGTTGATGTCGTTATTAAACAGCGACAACAAAGGACTTCCCCTACCACTAGCTATGGCAGATGTTCTTTAATGGAACCAAATAGATCACGACAAGAGCAGTCCTCGTGCGTCTTGTATCTATACTCATGAATCTGCCACACCTTCCCCTATTCTGCGTCGGTTTCTGGAAGATTGATAAGCTATGCATCCACATCACGGGATTCTATCATGAGCATGTTCCTCTCCTCTTATTGTTCCTGACCTTTTTCTACATTTGGTGGGCAAGTATAGTAAATGAGCATTGCAGTCTTCCAATGCAAGATACTCTTGTGGTCCATCATGACAAACCAATTCGAGATGTCAGGAGAAACAAACTCCGGTACCTTGTCATTTCTAGGACCAGGTTAAAGTTTTGTAACCCGCAGATCAAGAGGCAATAATTAGTTCCTATATGTTCTACCTTAAAGTATCACACCCTTTTATACTAAGAGGACATGCTGAGTTTCGTGACCCTCTTAATGAAGTGATGCTCTCCACATGTTACCACCCTTCCTCTGAGCTTTCGTGCTCGTAGATGATGCGTTTGCATAATAATGTGGCCATTCCAGATTCTTAGCAATTCTCATTGCTTTGAACTACAAGGACATTTGTGTCATTCTTAGTGTGATGGTTAACCCTATCACTAAGTGAAGGAGGAATGTGATACCAAGTCCATTATTTTGGTGCATTCTCTTCAGTCAAAGAGTTAGGCTTGTGTCGAAGATCTGAGACTATGTCCTCTTGCCTTACCAAGCAAGTTTCCTCTCGAACTAAGTGACATATCGGTGGTCCATGATATTCTAGATGTCTGCTAGAAATGTCACCATGTTGCCACATGACCGTGTTGTCAAGTTTGTGAGGAAGCCAGTTCTTTGAACTGCTATTTTCTCCAAGAATCCGTACGGGATACCCTGAACTAGTTAATTGAACTTGGAGAGTTGTAAGACAAAAGTTCTATCCGGCTTAGTTTATCTTAAAGGGATGTCTAGTTTCGCTCGTGCTGGAGAAAGATAGTATTTCCTTGTGGATATGTTATCTTCCCCCACCTTTGATTTGATTTGGGTTATCATCAAATCAAACTCATTCCAAGGACTATCTTGATGATGTTTCTATTCATGATGTTTCACCTGAGTACATCTTCATATCCATCGGTCTAACCAATATTATGCCTTGTTCATACAACATATGAGTTCCTCTTCCTAGAGTGTCTCGATAAGTTTTTTATTAATCCCATCAATGTCATCCTTATCCTTTCCATGCTATATTAGATTTATATTGAATAGTTGGCATTAATGTTGGAAACTTTTAAGAACCTGCTTTGGTTCATCACGAATCACGGGTTCTGGATGTTAGAAGTGACCTTATCCGATTCACGTGCAAATGTTGAAAGATGTCATCGTGGATTTGGGTAGGGTTATACTTGTTTCCTTAATGACACATGTGTATTTTGTTGCAAGTACTCAATGTATGAGCAACTATCCCTCGACAAGTTCTGACTACATGGGTCTAGCAATGTAGCTCAGTTTTTTGGAGCTTGACATTGTAGTCCATGTCTTGAGAATCTAATGACTTTACGTTTGGTAAATGTTGCACACTTTCAATTCGGACTTGCTAAGTCTGAAGTATCATTCCACTTAACCAAATCTGAATCTTAAGTAGATAAATTGGTTGGTGTTCTTCAAGGTTTTGACATAGGTCTCTTCGAAAGTTCAGCAAAATTGATGTAATGGTTGACACAATTAGCCGGAAGGCCTATTATCAAATTCTCTTGATTCAGCAATAACAACCACTCTTCATGAGGCATCTTCTATGATTTATTATAAGAGTTCTGCTCATGGTTTTCTTTATCTCCAAAGTCCGACCTTTACTTGATGTTTGTTTTCTCGAACATCAAGGAGAACATTTAAAGTAGTGTTGCTAAATGTCTCTTGGTCGAGCCTCTAGAATATTTATGTTGGCAAGCGTCTCATTGTGCCAAGTAATGGAAGTCTGAGAATGAAGTTTCTTTTTCCTCGTGTCATCAGGAATCCCCCTACTTAATCATCCTGGTGGTGTAAAGTGATATCATGATCTTTGGAAGATATTTTGATAGACCTAGATGAATAAAGAGTTTCCTTCAGTTCCTCTAAGATGTTTGAAGAGCGAAGATGATTTTGGTTATCAAAAATTCCTCTTGTTACATGTTCCTTGTGACTCTTACGAGTCCTCGCCACAAAACAACCTTCTGTCTTAACCTTCTATTGAACGAAAGAGTGACCCTTCTGTTTCAAAAGTAGTTCAATAGTTTAGTTATCCGTATCTTTGTAACCCTGAAAGCTCTACTTAAGCCGTCTAGTAGAGTTTCATCTCTCGAAGTGTGTGGTCATGTTCTTTCTGTCGAAAGCTCCCCTTTTCAAAAGCTTATACTCTTCTAAAGCTCCATGATCTCAATCCTTATGAAGCCCAGCTATCTGTAAACTTGAAACCATCTCCTCTCGTTTCCTCCGTTACCTTGGCGTGTTTCATGTCGTCATCTCAGAGTTGTTTATGAACACTCCCTTCCATGATTTGACCATGAGATACTCGGTGTGTTATTTAGTGTGTTTCCCTCTTATCCTTAGAGTAACCCTATTTCCTTCTTTCTTCCTACCATTGGAATCCAGGGTCGATATTATCGTAAGGGGGATAGAGCTGTAACACCCTAGTTTTAGCTAAATACTAATTAGGGTTTAATGTGCATTGCATGAGCATCATTATTTTTGCTAAGTTAAAATGCATCCAAGAAATAATGCAAAACTCTAATCTCTCCCTCTTTTTGAAAACCATCCCAAATGGTTTTGATTTTTTGGAAAATTACACAAAGTGAGGAGCCCAAATTGTATAGAAGGGCCCCTAATATATTTCCATATTTTATAAACCTTCTAGTATTTTTGAAACACCCAAAACAGATTTGTATTTGAAAATACAAATGGAAACAGAAATCAAAAAAACAAAATGATTTCAGGAAAAAAATGGAGCCAACTAACCCTAACACGCCGCAATCCACTCCCTTCCTCCCCTCCTGGACGCTTTCTCGTGGCCCACCCAGCCCATATGCGGCCCACCCGGAGCCAGTAATGCTCCATCCCTCCTCTTTCCCTTTGTCTTCATCATCGACGATATGCAGCAGCTTGCTGTCGCTGCCTCTACCGCACGATGGTCGCAGCCTCGTCACCGAGCGACAGGATGTGTGTTGTCATCTCCTATAAGGACCCCCCGCCGACACAGGAGAAGCCCTAGCATGCCTCTGCCTTCCTCCCTCGCTCTCCTCCGCCTCGGACCAAAACCCTAACTCGTAGAAGCTCAATGGCGCCATCGTCTCCGACCTCCCTAGGACTTGCTGACACCACGGTTGGAACCGCCATGGTCTTCTCTCTCTTTTGCCCCAATTAGTGCAAGCAGGAGTGGAACCAATCGTCCTAATTGACCCCTTCCTCCCCAAGCCCGACGACCATCGCCGACATTCGTGTCGTCGCCTCTGTCTGCCTACAGCCTCGTCATCGCATTCTTCAGCTTCAGGGTGAGCACCCGGTTCTCCTCGGCCCATTATCCTGCTCTCTATCACCTTGTAACACTCTGCTACCATAGCTCGCTGAGCGCTGCCGCCAGACGCCGTCGTGCTCCTTGCTCCGATGACCTTAACCAAGCGGCGCTACCACTAATGTGCTCGGCGCACTCTCCCGCATCAACCATCCGCGCTTGTTGGAGTGGCCTCTATCGTCGATGGCGACCATCGTCTGAGGGTGGACGTCATGCAGACACCACACCTACATCAGGCTGGCGTGTCCTGTGGGCCTGTTGACCGCTGACCGCCAGCGTGGCTGCTGATGTGGCCTCAGGCCCAGCAGTCAGTCATAGTGGCTAGGACCAGCCCCTTTGTAAAATGTTTTATGCATGTGCTGACATCATGATGACGCAGTAAAGTTTTTAATTTGGGTAAATAATTTCATATATTATATAAACCTTGTAAAATCAATATCTATTATTTTGTAATTCATAAAAATACAAACAATATATCAAAATGTTCAAAAAATGAGATCAATCTCATAGCATAAAAATCATGCATTGTTCAACAACTTTAATTGCAAATTAAATTAGAAGAACCAATTGAACCCCACAGGTGACTCCGAGGTTCCCCTGTTCTAGGGTTTGCACCCCCTCATACCTTGTTTAAAATGGCCAAGCATGCCTTAGGGTTACATTTCAATACTATTTAACTTTTCATATCATCATCCTTGCTTGAGCATTGCATTGATGCCATGTGTTGATTGTTTTACTTTCTTTCCGATGTATGGTTCTTCCCCGGTAGATACGAGATCGAGTCCGAGATCGAAGAACGAGACCAACACCATCAAAGTTTGAAGACCAATACTTGACCAACCGCAACCAAGTCAAGTTCAAGATATCCAAAGCTCTGCTTATTGGTTATCAATAAGCAAAGGCAAGCATAGCCCCACCATGATACAATCCTATTCTTTCAAAATATTTTACTTCTTGCCATGATGCATACGATTCTACTATGGTCTTTTATCAATAGATAGAGTATCATATCTGTTGCATTACTCCCTTTGAGCTTATATTACCTGATCCACTGCTCCTAGCATAACTAGGTTTGGCTTGTGTGCACTACTAGAGCTATTATCTGTATCTTGATTAGCCATGCTTAGCTATCAGTACTGGTTCATCCAGATGATGTATCAGATGCAAAGAATCTAGTATGGCAGGAGAACGTGATGAGATGCTATCAGTGGTGAAGTGAGGTAAACATGCTAAGGCTTGTATGGGAGGCCACAATGGGATGTGGTTTTTATAGTCCCATGCTCGCCACCATTAGGACACGAGTTCTTGCCCTCGGAACCAAGACGAGCATACAACCACACGGTACTAAGAATCCCTCGACCAACTAACTTGCCTAGTAGATTCCATGAGTCACGTACGTAGTTCGGGTGTTCCATTCGACATATGCATAGAAAACATTTCGAAAGATTTGGCGGGTGAAGGTGCATCATAACAGGTAGGGAAGCATGGACCGGGTTGCTTAGGGTTAACAACACCCCTGGTAAACCAACCTCGCCTCACATCTCTAGGGATCGGCTTCGGGACTTGACCCATTACGGCGGAACCATCCTTAGGGCGTGACTCATGGTCTCGGTGACAACAAGGTAAAGGTCATGGCCAACCATCCTCTGCCAGCCTTCTAAGGAAGAGGGCTAATAACTTGGCATTGAGAGTCGGTTGGTACATGTGGGTAAAGTTGTACACCCCTGCAGGGTTTAATCTTTTCGAAAATCCATGTCCACAATTATGGACGACTTGGGAATGAACGTGAGATCATAGAGAACATTAACCTAACCGTAAAACTTGGTAACTAAGGTCTGTTAATAATGCTTCCTCATGGGTATGAGGGGTGATCCTAGTTGTGAGTTGAGACTAATGAAGATTTGGTGGATATCAAAAGATGATAATCAATACTTTGGAGATGTCACTCTCTTATCCCCTTTTAAAATGTTCTAATTAGACGAGCTTCTACTCCCTTTTGGTTTACAAACAAAGATGACATTATGCAAAATAACCCCACCAGCCATAAGTCTTGTGGAGTACACCATGTACTCACCCTTGCTTTGTTGATACTTTTTGTAACAGAGTAAGTATTCCCCTGAAGATAAGTTTCGTACGACATCGACACCGACGAGAAGCTTTGGGTTCCCGGCCGGTAGTCTGGAATCTATGGGCTTGAATGTCATCGTTATGCTTCAAGCCTCTTAGGCCATTTTTTAAGTTTGCTATACTTAATAGCATAATTTGCCTTCCGTTGTTTGATGTTTGTGGTCAGTGACCTCTGTTTGTAATATTTTGGTTCTCTACTCAGTTATGAGATTGCTGTAATAATTTTGTGTCGCAGGGTTACTGTTGTGTTACTGATTCTTCAATGGATATCCTCGAGCTCTAGGTTAAGCTTATGTCAGACTAAGATCTGGGATTTGTTTAACCCTGATTTCGGGGATGTCACAACTTCTTCTTCTGGTGAAATCTGAGGGATGTCCCACAATTCGGATTCTATTAGAAACTAGGTGGACGTACACTCTTCGCCACGCCTCCTACAATATATTTGGCAGAGGGTGGTAGGTGGGTTGTACTCATTGCTGGTAACACATTTGTTTTGTTTGTGTTACCATAAATAAATATATGAGAATTTGCGGGTTGAGTGTTTTAGTAGGTAGAGAAATGTGTCATTTCCATGTTAGACATGTCTGAAACTGAGAGATCTGACTTTAGACGCAAGAAACGGGCCCTTATTTTATATTGAAGCTCATAGGTAATATAGGGGTACCAGTGTTTCTTCAAGTAAACAAAAAGGTACATCGAGCAAACTTCAAGCAAAAATACATCGAGAAATAGACCAAGTTAGTACCACAAGAAACTGGCATGTTACATGATCAAGGTAAAATCTAATGATGTCAAAACAAGCTAACTTCTGAAGATCCTATGTTAGTTTTGTTTGACTACCTCAAAATTGATGCTTGCAACTATTTGAATTGTAGAGCTTCAAGGTAAGGCACAACTTTGTATTCAACACTTATAAGTGGCTAGATTATTAAATGATCAGTTTAGTCAATATAGACAACCTGATTACATATACATGATATATTCCAAATTATTCACTGGTTCATTAAAATTTAAAAGAGAAGGTATGGCTGGAAGTCGTCACGAAACTTTACATAAAAGCAAGATCTAATATGTAATCAAGTTTGATAATTTTTATACATCAAAATGAAAAATAGAAGTTATGACTTTTTTTTGGACCCACTTAGTCGATGAAACCCGCTTATTCATTAATCATAGAGCATGCTCCAAGTCAAGGGCACTGAAAATTTTATTACCCATATAGAAATTGTAGAACAACGTAGAACATGTATCAATTTACACAATCATCTAATGTATTCTCGAGAGTGAGGTCGGGGTGATGTTGAATCAGTACTGGACATGTTCGAGGCGGGGAAACAGAGGCACACGCTGGACAGGAGATGGTGGCCTGATGAGCGGAGGGGGCAGATGTGAGAGGGAGAGCTCGGGAGCGGAGGGGACAGCGCACGTTGCTGGGAGAGACGAATGAGGGGCTAGGATGGGAGGGAGCTCGGTTGGAGGAGAACATGACCGAGATGGGGGTAGGGGTGGGGACGGGGACAGGAGAGACCAGCTCGTAAGACTCCGGTCAACACCTGAAACTGTAGGGTTGAGATAACTCAGAATGAAGATCAGATGGTCAGAAACACGCGTGCAGGCAGATGGCCTCAGATAGCTTGCTTTTGCTCAGGCTTAAGCTATAGTATAAGAGAAAATTCCTTATTTGACACTACTTCCCAATATGATTTCTTATTTAACACTAAATTTTTTCCACTTCCTTATTTGACCAATTGTGTAATTTGTTTGCCTTATATGACACTTCAGTGTATTTTGAAAGCTAATGTAGTTAGCTAGGTACCTACAAAGACATTTTTGCTATTGGTACATAATATGACAAAATTATAAGAAATGTTGTTGTACGGTGATGGAGCCAACAAATTAATGCACGTGATGGAACCTCCATCGTAATTTGATGACATATTTCTGCACATAGTTTTTATATATATAATCTATTATATATTAAAAGTGCATGACACGTTTACAAGAAATTGGATAATTAATTAGAAAAAAATCCCACAATAATTAAAAATATCCGGTCATCTATTACTGAAGAAGACTACATCAATTTAAGATCTGCCGCATGGTAAAGGGCAGAGCTAGCTCAGATTGAATATTCTTCAGAAAAAAAAAGCTCAGATTGAATAATTCTGTCACCGGGCCATCTCTCTTTACACGGCGTTGCGCGACTCAACCTGAACAAAACCCATCTAATAGTTACATCAGCCCAATCAAAACCAAACCCGCTGAATTTTTCACCCAAACTGAACTAAGCAAGTCTTAAACTGTGGGCTGAAACCGTATATGGAAATGTGTTAAGAACTGTTGGAATCAAATTAGCGACAACAAGACTACAAGGAGCCAACGCCAGTTCGAGCGAATCGATCTCATGCAACGATGCATGGACGTCTCTCGCCCGGCCGTCCCTACGCAGCGGAGCTCGCCATGCTGCCGCAGTTGCAGCTCTGCACCGCCGTCCTCTGCTACCCCTACCACGAAGGAAGAAGCCCGACGACCAGCCCGTTGATGACTGAATCGTTTTGGCCCATACCTAACTAATACCCATCCGATTCTTGCAGGAACCAAAACCAAACCGAACTGTTGACGTGACCCATAACAAACCGAACCGATTATACCCAGAGCAAGGAACCAAACTCTTTCACCCTCTGAACTAAAAACCTTTGCCAGATTTATGCGCGACTGATACTCTGATCCCGGCATGCGTGTTAGACAAGTACGAGTGGAAACGATTGAACCAGGGGCATTTGGGTCCGGCTGAAAAAAAATTAACGGAACCTTTTAACAGAAGTGACGGTAGTGTCATATAAGGCAAAGAAATTTCACAAGTGAGTGAAAAAAAATTAGAGTCAAATAAGGAAATATATTGGAAAGATGTGTCAAATAAGGAATTTTCTCATAGTATAATAAGTAACTATGTGCATGTGCACCAATAACTTCTTATAGAATTTCTGTCATATAATATTTAAGATTTTCCTGTCCTATTATTGTTAATTTTCTTATCATATTACTATACATTCATCTTGTTCAAGCTAAGATATCTTTTTTATTCTATGCTTGTGATTTGCTATTAGATGAAAATACTTGGTGTTATTTCCCCATTTCTGAACATGCTTTACCTTAGCGCGTTGTGCCCATTTTGATTCCATTTTAGCAATTTGCTCATTAGCATCTCTCATAGTTTTCCTTTCAGAAACATTGAGAAGCATGGACTCCACTTTCGGATCCAACATTTCTATAATGTTTAATAGACACTCCTTTCTATACCTATACCTATATATCTATACCTAATAATAAAAAACGGAATGCTTCTGTGAATCAGCTTTTTATTTTGAATCTTTTTGCCCTCCCACCAAATCTCATATTACCCCGGTGATGCCATCGTACCGGTTCGTTAAAAACAATCCCGACTCCCAACTCCCGAGCGAACCAATCCCCTCCCTGCCTCCTCCACCGGTGTATAGGGAAAACCCCTGCCGCTTTCTCCACCGGCGGACAAGACCCTCCCTTCCCCTTCCTCTTGCCACCGGAAGCTGCTCTCCCATGGCCGACCAACTCTCCTCCCCTCTGCCTCCGCCCCCTGCGCAAGTAGTGACCAGCTACCGCTGGGCATCTCCGTTCGATTCAGGCGACATCTACCACCACAAATCGGTCCTGCAGCCCTAGAGGAACAAAATAATGAGGACAACAAGTTAGATTCACAAGGAACTAGATCCAACCACCGCATCGAGTGAATCTCCCGCGCTTTGTCTGATGCAATGATGTTGGGCGGCGACCTTGAGGACGAGTGGCTGGCTGATTTCGTTGCCGGCCTCCCTATCTTTGGTTAGAGACTCGTCGACTGACTCAAGGAGTTGGCCTCTTGGCTCCTGGCGATGCCCGATAAGGCGCCGTTCCGACCGGGTCTGTATTCACTGTCGTGCTCTCCGGGTCGAGTCAGAGGTGGACATAGACCTCGGCATCTCCAAGGTCCAAGCACCAGCAGGTGCTCAGCCTTAGCGTCGGCAAGTACAATGGTCCCCCGACTTGGTCACTAATTGAGAAATCGTCTTCATCGTGCAGAACAACATCAAGAGCTTCCTTGTCGTGGCGCTATGGCACAATTTCGCTGGGCAGGTAGCTGGGTTATCGACGCTCAGTGCTGCCACAAATTGGCCACCATGGTGGCGATATGGAGCTCTGCTCCTTCGAGTACCACCGCGTCGTGCCCCTGTAAGTTGCCGGCTATCGAGCACACCCTGCTGCGCAGAGTGGAGGAGGCACGGAGAGGCCTGGAGGCATCACGGCAGCCACGGAAGCCGTATGGGCCTAGACATGCTCAACTGTCAAGCCGAGGCTTCGTTGGTAGTATCTCGCTTCAGTTTTCATTCTTTCTTACAAATGGTAGATACAACGTGGCAAAGATGACTTGGACAAATGCTGATGGACATTGAAGGCACAATGAGGCAACGACAAAAATATTTTATGTATACACTCCGAGTGGGTCAATTAGACATTGGAGGTTAGTCTATAACTCTATATAAACTTTTATTCCCACATTCATTTTCCTTCAATCTTAAGGGACATCTTTTTGGAAGAATGGCAAGCCATGTGGTCATAGTCGGAGCGAGAAAATTACAATTTTTCTTAGGCCAACTAAATCAAATATGTTCCTGGTTCATAAAAAAGACTGGAATCGTTGTTGTTGTTGGATGTTATTTCCCATCATATATCCTCTTTGGCCATGCCCGTCGTAACAACAACTTTCTTCAGGCTGGTGATGCTCATATTGTCGATCATTGTAACAGTGGTATATGAGACAATAAATCAAGACACCGAAGACCGTATATATCCTCTTGGTCACGCGGTCATACCCGTCGTAACATCGATAACTGATGATGCACATGTTGTCAATTATTCTAACCGTTGGTGCCCGAGACAAAAACTCAAGACACGTAAGGCGGTCTATATCCTTTTGGCCATGCCCATCATAACAGCAACAAGTTTCTTCAGGCCAGTGATACTCATATTGTTAATCATTCTAACTGTGATGCCTGAGAGAAAACTCAATAAACCTAATATAGTCTGGTAAATTATGATATTATTACACTGGAGCATGTTAACGATCAATCAAGTTCAAAATTCTTATTATTCTATCATCTTGACAATTTTCGGCCTGCTGCTTCTAACAAGCCGTAATCAATATAATTGGAGTGGTGTGCTCCGTCGATACCACATATATACCCAGTACCTCCATGAGATCGGGTAAATGGCGAAGTGGAACAAGATAGTATGTATCTAAAATGGAAAGGTAACCGCAAAGGAAGAACTACGATTCTTGACAGTAACCTAGGAGTCTGAATTAGACTCCGGTGTATCTGTAATAAAATCATCGATTTTTTCTGTTGCAACGTACGGACATTTGTGCTAGTATATATATAATAAAGAATGTAGTGTTTCTGTCCTTCGTCCGTTTTTGGACAATTTTCGCCCTGGCGTTTCGGAGATATTACACCCTTGCCACCGCGGAGTGAAAATGAACGGTTAGTTTGGAAGAAAAACGAACGCCGACCCTGCTGCTCACCAAGTCAAAGGTCTCCAGGCTGGAGCCTGCAACCGGCGGTGCATTGGAAATTTGGAATCACCATCTACCTTCGTTCGGTAGCCAAAACGGCGAGCGTTTTCCCACCGGCGAAACCGCGAGCGTTTTCCCACTGGCGCTGGGAGCGGTTGCAGCTCTCCCGCATGAGGAGGGCGGAGCAAATACACCACAGTAGGAGGGCATGGCAACGCGGAGGCCCTCCGGGGGCAGCTCTTAGTGGCCAGAATCTGGCCGGTCTTGGAGAGGAAGCGATGTCGACAGCGGCGGCGACGGCCCAAACACGAAGAATCGGTCCAGGGCGGCACCGGATCCAGCACCCAGGGAGCCCCCGTGGCGAGCAGGGGAGCGGGTACATTGGGGAGGTTGGGGATGACGTCGACGTGGACGGTGGGTCGTTTATTTTTCCCGTCGGGCTGGCCGCCACCCGCACGAACCTGAGTCACTCGCGCCGCCACCCACTCCGGCGGTAGGAACATGACCCCCACCCTGCCCTCTACTTCTCCCCTTTCGTAGCGCGATTCCCCAAGGCCTATGCGGCTCTGCCCCGAGCAACGACCGGTTTCAGCCCCTGATTTGATGGCGCAGCCTCGCTGCCTTGAAGCGCAGCATTCGAGCACAGAGATGGCATTATCCCAAATGCGGATCAAGAGATGGAGAGTTGATGCAAGGAGATCTGGGCAACTCTACTCCATCGCGCCCGCAGTTGACTCCGTGTTCTCTAGCAGAACGAGCATCGAGGCGCTGGAGCGCTTGATCGGTCGGCGAGCTCTGCTCACCATGGTCGGATGATGGTATCCACTCAGCATCCTGCAATTCAATTTTAAGGGCGGCCCTTCCTTACTGCTCCGGTCTGCCCGACCGTGAACAACGCTACCAAGTTCAAGGACTTGCGATACGGACACTGCAACTAATTTTCAGTTAAAGCACGCCAAGGATGGACAAGAGCATGAAGGTAGGATATTAAAGTATGATTTTGTATAATTGTACAAGCCTCTACGACCGCTGAAAATATCCTACTATTACAATTAGACTAAGTGACATAGAGCCGTTGAATGGTGGAAGCCTTTCATTTTGCTGTCAGACTAAGAGTTCAAGTGTCGAGTCACTGTTCGATTGACTCCTATTAAGGACGAGGTGTGATTCGGTGTCCCCTAAAAGTTAAGTTTGCATGAGACAGATTTATTTTGATCTATATTCAGGCTATGTATAGCTTTGTATAGGTATAATCTGTCGAGCTGGTATACTCCACGTTCTTACAGGCTGATCCCACCTCCTGTTATCGCGATCTACGTTTTGCATGACATGTTTTGAAATTTTGTTGCTGCGGCTATATACCTCTCGATTCCCGCCTCCAGCAGGCACATGAGTATACGTGTATGGTGAGTATATGTCTAAGAGGACCATACGAGCTTCGGGTTTATACGGTCTTCGAAACGAATCGGTATCGAATTTTTTATTGTCCAAGTTTAAAAAGGAGGGAGGACACCAAAGCAGAAGTGATTATGGAGAGCCTCTCATGTAGCAGTATACTACAAGTTTGAAAAGTAGTATATTACTCTCTTTGTTCTTCTAGATATTCCAAAGTATAGATTTAGACTAAAATGAATGAATCTAAATAATAAAACATGTCTTTTTTGCTGTAAAAATAATAAAATAAATCTAGATACATGCATTTTTTTAAAAGTTAGAAGATCTTACATTAGTGTGAAGGAAGTGCTTTATTCATCTAAAAGATATAAGTAACTTGGATAAGAGGCATGTACCTACAAACTAAAATGTGTCCACGGCAACTGCGGCAGGTACTATCACTAGACAATTGAGTAATCCTACTCGTGTGGATTTGTAGAGATTATTGATTATGTTGCATGATTTATAAAAAATAAAGATCAGCCGATTATGAAAAAATTCTCCATGCTCGTCGGTTCTTTTGTTTTGGTGCAAGATATTTCTGCGATGATTTACGTGAATTATGATCAGTACGACTCTGTTACAGTTGATTTCAATTTATAAATCCAATTTAGCAATGAGTTGGTATTTGGCGAATTTGAAAATTTCTTAATTGTTACTAAAAAACTCAGGTAACAGTTACATTCTACATACCTCAGTACCTTACGTTATTTTTCACACCGTTGCAACGCACGGGCATGTGTGCTAGTTCTTTCTTATAGCCCAACCCCTTAATGAATTGCTAAGGTGAGTGATCTTATTCTGTCAAACCTCCGTAGGGTTTGTACCTCGATTGATGGAATCCCACTCTTCAACTGCCATCTCAAAAAAACCTTATTGGCGCAACCACGAGAGCAAGGAGAAGTGGGACGTGTTCCCCATGTGAGCTTATTCAGTGGAATTAAGGAGTAACGGTGTATAATCTGACCTTGATCTGATTGGTGCACGCATGTACATGTGCTATGTGCTCAGTGCTCAGCATCAGCATGTCAACATCTGCAGCCCGTAGGGCTATGATTTGGCCTGGGCATTGCCCCCCACCCCCACCCCCCGAACCGATCGGATCAGTTACTCGCGTTCTTAGAATTTTCCGTTTCCTGATTTTGGTGACCGATCGGTTTCCTAGAAAAACAAAAGTCAAGACTTCGATTCGTTAATTCGGTAATACTGAGGACATCGATCTATACTTTCTGATGAAATTGCAGGTTCCACCAGGTTTTGGTCGTGGCGTTGCGTATTTCACCAGGTCTACGTCTTTTTTCGGCATTCACTAGGTTTTCGTCTAATATGTTGTACATTGGTCTAAATGAGCCATTAGTCTTCCATTGACATGCAATCTGACACTAGGCCCCACATAGTTGAATTATTTTGACATGATGTATCCGTATAAAGGACAAATTTTCATTTTGACAATTAGAGAAAATAATAACGCTAGATTCAGTGGTCGGATGGACGCCAGAGAGGACAAGCGGCGCGGTCGCAATAGAGCCCTGCTCTTCCCTACTATGGGCTAGGGCGAAAGATTCTAGAACACGGACGTGTGACCTGTGCGACGTCCTACTCCACGTTGCAGGACGGTGGACGTCGCGCGCGCCATGGGCCCGCCGTCATCGTCTGCGTGCATGACCGCGCGGTAAGAGGCGTTCTCGACACGACAAGCGTCCGCACCCGCCAGGTGGCGGGACCCAATGAGAGCCGATGTGGCGTCGTGAGCCCATGCCGACCGCGGTCTCTCGCGGCCATGGGTCCCGTCCGGTGGCGACGTGTCGCACTAGGTCCATGCTAGCCGCAATTTCTCGTGAACGTGGGACTCGTTTAGAACATATGACTTGGATGATTCATGTTGCCCCTTGCGCCTTTTCTTTTGCTTTCTTCCACGCTTTGTTTTGTACTCAGGTGGGTCTATGTCAGCTGAATATGTACACATGTTTTAGTCCATGTGTGTTGTCCTGGTACTGGATGGATCGAATTCTTGTATGCCTCGCTTTAGGTCGGCATCACACGAGGATGGGGAGGATAGCTGAAGTACTCGCGACCCTCATTGGGATCCATCATCGGCGGTTAGTTACGGGCGATTTGCCAGCCGCCGCCACGACCCTCGGGGATGTGCTTCACAGGGAGGGTGATGGAACTGGGTGCAGTGGGTTCAGTTTTTTTTGAGAGACGGTGGGTTCAGTTCGGTCGCCACGACTGGTTGGCCCGGACCGTTTGGGGTTTCGTGGTAGGTTAGACTTGGTTGTGTGGGGCCTAGTGTCAGATTGCCTGTCAACGGAAGACTAATGGCTCGTTTAGACCAATGTGCAACGTATTAGACGAAAATCTGGTAAATGCTGCAAAAAAGACGTAACCTGATGAAATGCACAACGCTACGACCAAAACCTGGTGAAACCTCCAATTTCCTCATACTTTCTTCGCAACATGACACTCTGGTTGGCGTTGGCCATCATGTATTCATGTTGATGCTTACAGGAAGTCTCGTCCTGTGCACGGGTAGCGCCATCGTTGCGTCAATGCAGCCACAACATTGCCGACCAGTCACAACCAAAACGAAGTGTAGGTTAGGGACAATGTAAAGAAGGACAATGAAGAGCACTGGAGGGACAAGATGCGCCGTCTGTGCTGGGAAGTCGCCACTAAGTGACCGCCGTCAACTGCCATGGTGGAGAGAGCATGAGGTGGCACGCAGGGAAGAAGGCATGGTTAGGTCTGGAAGAATTTGATGGGATGAGTGGGTACTTGAGAGTAGGGGTGGGCATTCGATCATGACCAAATATTCGGTCTTTGTTTGGTTTTTTTTAAAATCGATCTTCCAGAAACAAAGACCGAAAAATACTTGCATTTTTACTACCCGACAAATTCGGATACCTAATAATTCGGGTTCTGGTTCGGTCGTAACCGAACAGTGTGGTACAAGATAAATTTGTATCATTGTATTCGTTATTAAAACTTCTACGGCTACTTATTAATGAGTAAAAAGATAGATTAAACTTCCATTCATTATTTTCAAGATAACACCTGTGTACTTGCTAGTAACAATCACCGACATGTACATGTCTATAATACAAGCACCTAAATTCTAAATTTGAGAACAGAGAAAGGGTAATGGATGACCAAACTGAACCTAACCAGCTAGAGCCGCTTAGAAGTATTTGCCATTTCTCTATGTTGCACGTAACACTCACAAAAGTATTCACTATCAAATATATATTATCATTGTATATAATGGAGTGAGCTAACTTGATCATGGAGAGTGGAGATGGCCGCTCTCGCATGAAGTTCGGTCTATTCAGGTATCAATAACTAAAGACCGAATTGATTGAACTAAATTTGTTCTTTTAATATTTCTACCCAATTTTCTAATCGGTGTTTTGGGTATCGGTCTATTTGATTTCAGTCTCGGTCTTTTCGGTTTCAGTCATCGGTTTCTCTGCCCATCCCTACTTGAGAGATCTACTGTTCTCCACATAAATTGTGATGAGCTGGGCTGTTATTTCGACTGCTGCAGAAATTTACTCGGTTCCTGGGTCAATTCGGTGCACTGAGAAATCAACCAAATCAATCGGTTTCGCTCGTATCAGTCTCAGTTAGTTACAATTCATTCGGGTCAGTGTTCTCTCCTCAATTTATATGCCCACCCCTTACTGCGATATTGCACTTACGATTATGGGATGGACAGCCATATATTGTTGACATCTTAGCAGATCCGTAGCATACTAGCATTAGTAGGACATCAACAGCAAAGGCATCATCAATCCCCTACCTTCAGGATGTTTAAAAGCCAACTAAGGAAAGAAACTAAACTGTGCCAAAAATCCATCAAGAACCAGGCTAATGGAACCCAAGCCCAACAAATAACTTCTGTTGCAAAATTAGGGTATTCAAATCCCTGCCCCAAACAAACAAGTCGCCAGTTCCCAGAAAACAATTCCCTTCAACCTGTAGAATATGCCCAACAAAACAAATATTGAGTATTGAAAGTCTGCAACACACAAAGAACAAGTTCAACAGGTAAACGGATCCCACAAGTAGTCACAAACAGTGCTGACCAAACATCCAGTACTTGACAACTGGATTCAGAACACAAAAGTCTGTTCGCTACATAACCTATCAATATAGTCTACTTAGAAAACATGGTAGAAATGAAGGCACTGCAACAGTTACACAGTAAAGTTTAGTCCTCTGCTCCCACCATGCCGTCAAGGATTCTCGAACTAAAATTCATCCAGCCTGCATATAAAAGAAAGGTTTAGGTTGCTTCTTTATCACATCTCCTCCCCCATATAATCATAGCAGAAGTATAAAAGTAAAAAAGCAACGGAACCTTTCAGGTGCAGGATCAAGTTGGGCTCCTCCTGTCAACTGGTGGACCATGTCCATTATTGGAGGGTGACATCCTACGCTCACGTCCATCAGGGCTAGGAGATCGACCATTTGACATGTGCTGCCTCTTGTCCCGAGCATGTGGTGGAGAGTATGACCCCTCAGGAGAATATTTGCTACGATTCATGTCCCTGCAAACAATCAAATGTTTGACCTTAGTATGACTTATCTCACTTTGACAGGATGCAAAACAATAAAAAGTGCACGACAACAGACAAGTATATGAACAACATGTTATCAAGAGCAAACTAAATACAGAGACCTACAAACTTGTCAACAGCAGCTAATGCAGCACAGAAACATCACCATTGGCTGGCCATGGCCATGCCTCTACTGCCAAGCCAACTGAATAGAAATGTGAGATATCAATGTTACCTGTTCCATCACAAAATTGGCTACCCACTTTGATCCCAAAATGTAAGGTGCAATGTACTAAGGCGTTGCGCCTGCTGGCTCAACAGCATCAGCTCACTTGAAAAATAACTGTTTTCCTCAGATTTCTTAGCCAAGATTATCTTTAGACTCTTGAGTGCTAGTACCACTTTATCTTTAACAGTAATGCCTTTCACATGCTCCAACTCTGGAGGTCATAGTACTTTCACTTTGGTCTTTATTCACCAAACATCATGATTCTCTTTTGGGCTTTTAGACTCAAGATTCTTTGTTGACTGGATAATATACAAAACCAAGGCAACGTAATTTAGAGCACAACTAAATAGCCTTTACTTCAAGCACAGAATTGATAATAGCAACTCATCAACATACATCAAACAGTCAAACATAACTCATGTTGCTAATGTTAGATATTGATTAAGGATGTGTAAGGTTTATGGCATGCGCTACAAACTATTTTATTGTTAATCTTTACTAAGCTCTGCAGGCTAAAAATGGAGTCAGCAATTCACACAAGTTACACAGCCATAAATTAATTCTCCAGAAAGTTACTTCCCTCCCAGCCTGACTAACCAGATGATGAAAATGACAATTTTATAAACTAACCACTCATATAACCAGGGATATTTAGCAATCAATTCAAGATGAAGATTTCTATGACAGAACACTTCCAAGAATAAATTTGGAAGCTGAAATATGCTTCAACAGACATTTATTTGTCATTATTTAATCACAAAAGTAATAACAATCGGATTTATCCATTTTACTGTATTGTATTTCTAGATCATGGACATGATGAGGAAAAACTATAGGTAACTATCTTTAGGAGAATATAATCAACTCGAGGTCCTTCTTTACTTAACCTAAAATCAAATAGTCCCTCCGATCCAAATTAATTGTCGCAGATCTAGGCAAAATGGTGCCTAAATCTGTCTAGGTTCAATGAACCCAGACAACTCATTTGGATCAGAGGTACTCCCTCCGTTTCAGAATATAAGATGTTTTAGCCTTTTTCTGAAACACATGTATCTAGACGTCTTTTAGTGTGTAGGTTCGGAGCAAAATGAGTGAACCTACACAGTAAAAGGTGTCTAGATATGTGAGTTTCAGAAAAAGCCTAAAACATCTTATATTTTGAATTGGAGGGAGTAGTAGTCTATAATAGTGGACAATACCAACGACTGGTTTGATGTCATTCAACCATGTGCCTTTGTCAATCTCAAGAGTGAAAATTCAAGGTAAGGTGAAGTTGAATTTATTTTTTCCATTTAAATCCCTTCCATCTTGGCTCGGCACTTCACAGAGCTAGGCTGATGGTGAACATGTCTAAACAATGAACAAAGCGCTCTACAAAACAATTTGGACCTGCAACACTAGTGCAGCATATTACTACAACTTTGGTCAACATAATAAGACACCGATGTCTACCAAAAAGACACCAATAAATCGTAAATGCCAAACGTGTATCAGGATATGCCAACAGACACAAACACATAAAATTGATCAAGAGGTGTTCAAAGTTCAAACAGAAGCAGTATGAACAAATAACAAATCCAAACAATGATAACATACTAATCACATCTATGTTTAAGAGAACTTCTAGATCAAACCTGGAGTGCAGCCTAAGAGGAGAAGGTCCAGGAGAATAAGCTGCAAGGGAAGAGATAATATTGAAAGATTAGATGAAAGACTATAAGATTTGTTTAAAGAACTGCTGTATACTTACAGGGATGACGAGACCTCGGGGATCTTGATAGGGACTGCCTTCTTCTGAAGTTTCCATCCATATGCCTACCACTGTATAAGCAGAAGCAATAATATATCTCTTGGCTACTTCAAATTTGATATCTACTATCCTATTCTTAATGCCTAAGTAGATAAAACAAAGAATATATGTACCTCGATCTTGTTCTGAAGCGCATTTCTTGTGGAGTTTTTCTATTCTCCTCAGCAAAAACTATTGTAATCTCTCGACCACATATAACTTGATGATTCATTTCTTGCTTGGCATATGCAGCATCCTCAGGGTGGCGAAATTTCACAAACCCAAAACCACGTAGTTCCCTGAAAGTACACATCATTTTGACCAATGATCATGAAACTACATGTTATTACTCAACAAAATAAAAACAGGTAGTTCTTGGAAAAATACATATCAATTTTAATAATGGCCAAACAACTACTTGTTCAACCCAAAAAAAAAGAAACCTATAACAAATTCATGTGCCAACAGTTGCTATTCCAACATCATTTTAAAAGGCGCAAATGCTAGGCACTAAATACACAAAGGAATTGTTTGCATATATAGCATATAAAATTATTCAGCAAACATATACTTGTTTCAGCATCCAAATGTAATATAAGCATAAAAATACAAAAACACTCAAGATATGCTGTAATTACTTTGTGTGGAAATTCCTCGGAAGGTACACATCCTTTATAGGGCCAAATTGCTCGAATGGACCACGGATGTCTTCTAGCCTTCAAAAGATAGAAAAGAGGCAGAAGATCATAGACAGTTAGCGGAAGTGTAGAGATCCACACACAGAATAAGACGGTGTATAAGGGAATGGCAATGTATAGTGAATATGAATGCCAATGTATAGTGAGTAAGTGGCTACTAGCATACCACCATGTGTCATTGGAGCAGTAGCAAAAGGTGGAATACAAGATTCTGATGGCAACCGCAAGATGCCACAAAAAGGGTCTAGCTAGACCAGTACTATTATATTTCATATACTTAGAGCATCTCCACTCGTCCCCCCTAAAGACCGAAAAAGGCCAAAATAGGGGCGTGGAGAGAGAAAACGCAGCCCAGCCGTGTCCCCCAAAATAATTTTTCATCCGGCGCGGGCATACAAGATACCCGGCGGCCCCAGGCCAACCCCTGCCCATAGGGAGGCAACTGGGGGCGCCGGCTAATCAACAAAGCGTGGAAACGACGCCACGCGTCCCTGGAGGACCACCTCTCTTCCCAATCGAGATAAAAAAATTGGGATTCGGGGGTGCGACTGGCTAGCCTCTGCCCCTCATAAATAAAAACTAGCCAGCACCCCCTCATAAGGGCAAAAATATGTCTCCGCCGGAGACCGTATGGGGGTTTACGAGTGGAGATGCTCTTAGCTATTTAAACAAATGGAAGCATTTATGGGGGAAAAGGATACTGGTTCACCAAGCCAAGTATAAATATACATAAGACCGTATAAATCATACTACAACCAAAGCGAACCATCGACATGCTTGCACCAAGTAACTAGGAAACAATATACAGATTTAACGGCACACTTCGTCTGCGAGGTTATTATGGTTAACGACGCAACGCACTGCTTCCCTAGGTCAGATGTGCCAAAATCCCCAGGCTCATGGCTAGTTGGGAAGGAGAAATACCTGGCGGTGAGGGATATGTTTCGGACTAGGAGCCCAGTCGGCGCCGACGGTCGGTCGTAGTCGTACCCGCGGCGGGGCCCGCCGCCGCCACCACCGCCCCCACCTCCGCGGTAGCGGTCGCGGGGGTCGTCGTAGTGCTTGTAGCGGGGAGGGCTACGGCTGTACCTCCTGCGTGGGCTGTAGCTCCGGCTGCGGCTGCGGCTGCGGTACCCGGCCATTGACGCGGAGCCTGAGAGAGAGAGCGACCGCCCTTGTTTAGTTAGGGTTTCTCCGAGGTTTGGATAATTTGGAACGCAGAGAGACAACACGAGTAGCCAGCCTCCTCTGCTTTTATTTAACTCGGGGGAGAACTCGCGGGCCTCATGGGCCATGGGCCATGGGCCAATTCCAAGTCAAACCTCAACCAAATCTGACCACCATCCCGGCCCCGTGCGCTCACGACAGCATCTCACATTCTTCTCCTCCCCGGCCGCCGCCGCCGCCGCTCGCCGCGGATCACCACACACAATGTCCCCGCCTCCGCGCCGCTTCGTCAGACACAAATCCTCCAGCGCCGACGCCGATCCCGCCCCGGTGCCGGCCGCCATCGCCGACGCCGCCTCCCGCGCGGCAGCCGCCGTGCTCCGCGCCCCGCGCTACGAGTTCCGCCTCCTGTCGCTCGTCCCACGCGCGCTGCTATTCGACCCGAATTGCATCCGCCTCACCCTCTCCCGCCTCCTTCCCTCGCAAGCCCCCTCGCTAAGCTTTCTCCTCTTCCTCGCCTCCCACCTCCCCGTCCCGGAGGAAGCCCCTGCCCCTTCGCCACAGCTCCCCGGCATCGACGCCTTCCTCCTCCGCCTCCCGCCGCCTCTTGCCGCCGATGCCGCCGCGCTGCTCGCGTCCTACCTCGGCCTCCACCCCTCCCTGCCCGCGCTCAACGCCGCATCTCGCGCCGCCCTCCGCGCCGCGCGCCCCGACCTCGTCTTCCGCCTCTTTTCCACCTTCTCGTCCTCACCTGCCTTCCCAGGCGACGCCGCCACCGTCGCATGCCTCGTGCGTGCCTGTGCCGCCGATCACCGCCCGCTCGACGGCCTCCGCCTCCTCCGCGACGCTGCTCGACGTGGCTCCCCTCCCTCGCCTGATGCTGCCGCCGACCTTGTCGCGGCCTTTGCAGCCGTCGGTAACTTCGCCAAGGTGTCTGAGACGCTCCACCTCATCATCTGCGCGGGGTGTACTCCAGATACGCTTATCTACCAGCGCATCATACACGGGCTATATGCTCGTGGCTTTGGCGACGAGGCCCTTCGCGTCTTCAATGAGATAAAGCTACGCGGTTATGCCATAGATGCAGTCACATACAACACAGTGATCAATGGTTTATGTAAAATGGACCGCATTGCTGATGCGCGGCAGATGTGGGATGAGATGGTGTGCAAAGGTACTGAGCCCAATGAGTATACATATTGCTCTTTTCTTCATTACTACTGTAAAGCTGGTGATTTTGGGATGGCTTTCAAAGTGTATGAGGAAATGCTTGGGAAGGGATTCAAGGAGAGTACTGTCAGTTGTACCATTATCATCAGAGGATTTTGTGCCAATGGGATGGTGGAAGAAGCGGCTAGGGTATTTGAGGGAATGGTTACAAAAGGGATTGAGCATAAAGTGATCACTTATAACACATTGATTCAGGGGCTATGCAAGGCTGGGAGGTTGGCTGAGGCGATAGGGATGTATCAGCGACTATTGTCTTCTGGTTTGGAGCCAAATGTGTGGACTTTCACTCCACTCATTGACAGCATGTGCGAGGAAGGACAGGTTGATGATGCTGTCGAATTGCTTAGGTTGATGCAGACTATGGGCTTGAAACCTTTGGTGCGTAGCAATGATAGTGTCATAAATGGGTTCTGTAAGGTCAGGAGGGCTGATGATAGCATGGCATGGTTGGCTGGCATGTTGAAGGACAATCTGAAACCTCGGGAACACACGTTCAATTCTTTGCTAGAGTTGCTGAGCAATTCTGAGCGAATGGATGATGCACTGCTAGTTCTAAGTACAATGTTTAAAACTGGATATGGATTAGGCAGTTTGGCTTGTACTATACTTATTGATAAGCTATGCACAGGGAGTGTTTCTTATTCTCATAAGCTGGAGAATATTGTGAGCACCTAGTAGCATTTGACTACCTTGCAAATCTTAGAAATGTTCTTTTTTCCCCTTGATTGATATCTTGGCCGAGAATTTTTCTATTGGTGTTGTCTGAAAGAGTACACAAATGACTTCTGTTCAAAATTCTGATGACCAAGAACTTGACTCTTGAGGTTGCTAGTGCTATGGTTCATATATAGATTATGTGTTGGCCTTCAACCATTCCAGTAATTGTTGGATGGATATTAATGAGCAACAGCGACAGCTGTCAAGAACTGTGCACTAAGAGGTGGCAACAGCAGTGATCGTCGGCGATGGCTAACAATTCATCCTTGCAATAAACCAAATACCAGTGATGGTGGAGATCTAACGAGCAGGACCGTAGCAGTTCTTCACGAACTGCAGTGGGCATCAAGATGCCCATAGAGCATCTGAACGGCGAGCGCTGTGGTCTCCACATCACCGCTCTTGGAATCTCCATCGCCAGGTTTGTATTCTGCTTTGGCTCTATAATACGCTATTCCCTTTTCTATCCATTTTGAATTTTCAAATCTTAGCAAAGTTAACCCACATCTTAGATGCTCTATATTCCTTTGAGCACATCGATTCAAGATAGTTTTCATTTTCTAAGAGATCTCTGATGGTCTATATGTAGAAACCTAAAGAGTAATGGCTGTTAGGTGTCTTCTTTGTTTGCTACTCCTATATTGGTTGTGATCACATCTTATATCATGGGACGGAGGGAGTATTTCCAATTTTTGTGTTATGTAGTTTATTTTCATCCTTAATTCTTTATCCAAGCTGATATTGCGTGGTATGTCTACTTTTACCCTCGCTGGGGTTTATATATCTATTTCCCTTGTTAAATGTTGCTTAATCAAAGTTGGTTCATGTCAGTTGTTTGATTTCTTTACTGTAGATTGAACTTGATAGTTCCTGGAATTGCAATTTAAGAGCAAGGAGTTTTCGAAGCAACTATGTGAATTGATGCACAATATCTCATGGTGTCTTGTTCTGTATCCATCAATGATGTGGACATGACCAGCAAGGACATACAACCAGTACTTCTACTTCACATGTTGATCAAGAAAAAGATAAGAGATGCATATTTACATCTGAATGTGTAGATCTTGCCCTTCGCCATGTATCTACTCAGAAGGGCATATACAGAGGACCAAGGCTAAAGTATTCCTCCATTAATGTTTATTTCCATCAGTTAGATTTTTTGGCAATGATGTTGTTGGGTGATTCTACTATCAAGAGAATCAGGATCCATCACTATTATATGGAGCATAAATTTCTTTTTCACCTACTTGATTTTTATATCAATAATGCTTTGTTAGTGTATTGCTCTTTGTTCACATGCTTAATGTTGGAAGTACATGGTTTTTGTGCTGTTAGATGGTTAGAGTTGAATTTACTAAAGGAGGGTGCAACAATGTTTCATTTATTTTACAAATTAAGCAAGAAACGGTCTACCTTAAGTAGAATAGGCAAGTTTAAGCCACACTTTTTAAAGTAAACGTACCACAAAGAAAAGCAATTCCTCCATTGTTTTGAAACTACTTGTTTTTGTGATGAATTCAGTTATTGAGTGTTATAAGATAGATAGCCTGAACCACAAGAGGCGTGACATTGTCTTGAGCTGTAGATGAGCCTCAGGGGCACTGCTGAACTAATGAAAGGTACTGGGAATATAGAGTCTTACCAATCCCATCTAATAAGTAATTAATCACAGATCATATCTCTAATTTAAAAGATCAACTGCCTAAGCGAGAGCTGCCATGGGTGCAGTGCACGTATTCTGTATGATTCCAGATTTATCTTCTAAATGGCGAGAGTTTTATCTGAACTGATCTTAGTAATTTTGGTGTCAGCCAATGCTATTGAGATTCTGCAAATAGCAAGTTTGCAACACAGCTTGTCTTTTGTTATCTAGCTGCTTTAGGCACATTTTCAGTTTAGTGCATTTGACTCTGAAGAATTCAATGGAATACTGAGAATTTGAACTCGTTTACTAGTAAAATGTTATGTCTTGCTTGCTCCTCTTACATGTGATAGGAATCGATCCACTTATTCTTTGTTCCTATTGACAAGTAACGCTTTGTTTTGCTGATCTTTTACTCTCGGTGACTTCTTACAGTAGGATTGATGAGAAATACTGAAGAGGAAAGATGTGGATAGTTTGAGTCTATGCTTAATTTTCTTGAGCAGGAGAGAAATACTGAAGAACTTCTATGATAGTTCTCGTCTATGCTTATTTTTGTTGCACAAGGGGCATTGTAACACCTCCCAGCCCTACTGAATATCATGCTTCCGTTGAATTCATTAGTACACTATCATTGGTGTTGCTGGAGATATTCTCTAACCAGTAAATCAAATTTTGTACGCAACACCTCCAATGAACCGAGTTATCTGTGGGTGCTTAGAAGCTCTGTGTTGATCAGGGCGATGAGCATGGAGCTCAACCAAAAAGCTGTACTGGCAAGTGGAGCTTTTGAGTTGAGTGACTTGTTCTTACTACCTCTGTTCCACAATATAAGTCTTTTTAACAAGCTAAAACAGCTTTCTAAAAAGGCTTATATTATGGAACGGAGGTAGTAATATTATTGGGTGTCTTGATGAAAAAAGGAAGATGATTTTAGGTTAAGTCAGGGAAGACAACCTACTTTCCTCCAGCTCATCTAGCGTGCAATTGTGTATCTACTTGGAGGGGGATCTGAAGATCTTTCTTCTCTACTTTAGATCCCACGTTGATCTGTGGCAGGTAACATGAACTTCTGTGCAAGCTTTGGAGGCATCAGCCATGTTCTTTATACCGCACACTACGGGCCAAGTTCTTTTGTTTCCCGCACTTTAGCCAGTGGCAGCCTCTTTCCTGGTCACCTACTTTTGAGACCATGTGGCTGATGCGAGAGATTCACGTAGCTATGCATAGGAACTGAGGCTGACCCATATATTAACGTTCTCAACTTTGTCTAAATAAGAATGGATCTAGTCTAAATACTTAACTAGATACATCCGAATCTAGACAAAGTTGAGAACAATAATATAAACCGGAGGGAGTAGCTTAGAGCATCCAGCACTCAGAGTAACCTGTTGTCACATTTTTTTAGCCTAATACAATAGTTGGCAACCTCATGCCGGCGCGGGCCAGCCCTGGGAACCAAACAAACTCATTCTCCACCCACTCCAACTCTCCCCATCGGTCTCCTGACCCCTGAATCGCCATAGGTGCCGACGCAGCTGCCTTGAATCGCCACCGGTGTCGACGCAGCTGTCTCCTTGTGCTTGCCTCTTTCCTGGTCACCTGCCACGAGAATCGCCACGCGTCGAGCTCTATCATCTCGCCCTGCCAAGGATCCGTCTGCAGTCCACCGCCACACCTACTACTGTCGTTGTTAGCAACTTCTCCGTATCCGCCTCCGACGCTCGACATACCTAGCTGGGAGGACGGAGAGATGAGTAGTGCTTCATGACTCGGCGATGTGTGTGCTTCTCCCTAGTCGTCATTTCTTTGTGCAGTGTAGGAATTTTAGATGAAGAATAGATTATGCCAACGTTCTTGTAGTGCAATTTGCTTAGCTTGCTCGTCGATTTGTAGTTCCCCGAAGTAGAGTATGCCCTGAAACCATCTTCTCCCTAGTCGTCGTTTCTTTGTGCAATGTAGGAATTTTAGATGAAGAATAGATTATGCCAATGTTCTTGTAGTGCAATTTGCTTAGCCTGCTCGTCGATTTGTAGTTCCCCGAAGTAGAGTATGCCCCTGAAACCATCGATGACCCCGCATGGACCGTTGCCCACCTAGAGGATGTCACTTCGGACGATTTGTGTCGTCTCCATGGTCGTGTGCTGGAGAAAGCCGTTGCTTTTGAGGGGATGAACACATGTCGCCACTTCTACACCTGCTCACAACACAATGTAGATATCATGGTAGGATTTCTCAATTTTGCAAATTGAAATGTCCCAATTTTCTTAATTTTGCACATTGAAATTTCTAGGATGGTATAATCTGTGGCTCTGTGAGTTGGGCCGGTCCTTAGTGGCCTTTGACAGTACAACATGCATTATCCACTTTCTGGGATATGTATGAGAGGAGCAACAATTCAAATACTAAGGAGAAGATTAAAAATCCTGGTTAAGAACTTGTTTGAAGAGAAAAATAAGTTAGATGCAAAATACACTACTTTGATGGCAGATTTGCATAAGTTTTTTGATACCGCTGAGAGGCGGGTGTTGCGGGACAACATGGCAAAATTGAGAGTGGATGAGGACACCGTATTGGACAAGATGAAGAGGGAGAGAGATGAGTTGCTAGAGGAGAAGAAGTGGGATGAGGAAAAGAAAGCAATGAAAGAGGAGAAAAAAGGTTGGAGTACATGTTGTTTGATCTTGTTAAAGCAGATGATGGAAACAAAGATAAGATGAAGAAGATCAAGAAAATCCGCGATGAATAAAAAAATATGTAATAATTAGTTTAAATTGTTGTATGGATTGTTCTATAAGACTACTTGCATGTACTTAGATGAAGATGATATAGCTAAATGTGTAGTTTGAATATGCTTGCATGTAGTTTGATCTAGATAAATTCTTGTGTGGTTTGAATCCACCATCCGCGATGCTTGGCCGTTTACGCCAACATTGATGATGAGGCATTCTTAATGCCCATGGACGCCCATCTCCCCTACTACATGTGCCCTCCCTCCATGACATAGGTATGCCTCATCGGGCATGTGCCTATAGCCTACCTGGCTCAGCCCAACGAGAGGCCCATATGGCAATCTGCTAAGATCCACGAAGTTCAAGATAGTTCGACTGGTACAAAGCCCATCAAGATATCGACTCCTAGCGTGTATAACAAGAAGATCCGGATTAAGGGAATCTAGAAATAGCGATCAACTTGTAACCTACTTGGACAGTACCTGAGACCTAGTCTCTCCATATATAAAGGCTAAGAGGGGCCGCTGAGGAGGACAGAACAGAACATAACCACCGTAGCTTACGCCAGGTTGAATATACGCAACCCTAGTCATTGCGGCGACATTGTAACCTTGATCATCATCATCATCATCAATCAAGAACAGACAAGCAGGAAAGTAGGGTATTACCCTCCAAGGGCCTAAACTTGGATAAATCGTGCCTCCCTCTTGTTTGTTAGCCGACGAAGTCACCGGTGCATACCTTCTTCCCAAAACCCAAGTCCATCAACCATGGACATTGTCGCGGCGACCCCACGTGTAATGCCCGGAAAAAAAATCGAAATAAAAATTGCTTGTTATTTTATTTTTGCATCATCATGCATATTTCTACCTCTCAAATGGTTTGTTGAAAGCCTATTCTGTTTTCTAATTATTCCCCTTTTTATTTCAAATTAAAACCCCGGCCTTTACTGATATTTCGTTTGTCTAAAAGCTATTTACGAGAAGTCTTTTAAAAATAAAATAAATAAATAACAATATTTTTCGGAGAGGCAGCCAACCAGGCCCAAAAACCCAACCGGCCACCTACCACCCAGCCTAACCTAAATCTAACACCAAACCCTAACCCTAAAACACACACCCAGCACACACCGGTGCTACCACCCGCTTGAACCAAACACGCACGCAACGCACAAGCCCACCACTCTCACGGAACGTGCACGAGCACACTAACCACACACGACGCACTCGACACGCTACACACCTAGCATGTACTCACACCACACCAGACCAAGGCACGCACGCAAGGCCCACCTACCCTCGATTATTCCCAGCGTCACCAACCCCCAGATTGTGGCCCTTTCCCGCATCGAGACTCCTCCTCCTCTCTACATCACGACCGGCCCTATCGCATGCGCTCGCGAGCCCCGCTCGATCTCCTTCAGGCAACGTGCATGGCTGCCTCCCTGCCTCTCTCTGGATGACATGGAGATTCCTCTCATGCCTCTACTACGACCCGCCGCCCCGCACCCTCCATCGCCAGCGCCACCTCGTGCTGCAGCCTTGCCGCCGGACACTCCTCCCTTCACATTCCCTCGATGTCGCTGAGCCCATCATACCTATGTAGATGAGAGCTGCCGAATTCGAAGACTTGCCGTGTACTAGCCTCAGTACTGACCGTTCTCTTTCTTTTTCTTTTTCCTTTGTCGGCACCCCTTTGGTTTTGGCAGGTATGTGATCGACGATGTTAGCAAGGTTACCCTTCTGGCTTGTCCTGGGCAAGATTGTCATCCATTCTTGGTTATTATTGAGGACTCTTAGCCCCATTTAGTTCTTAACCATACTCGGATACTATTTTGGCTTTCTTCATGATTTGTATCATTGAATTGTATCATCTTAATCTTGGCTCATTGAGTTATTGTTGTATATATATGTTTCTTGTGGATCCTGTTGTAAACTATTGTGATGTAACTACTTAAGGAGATATGCCCTAGAGGAAAATAATAAATAGGTTTTTATTGTCATATCTCAATTAATTTATAATAGTTTCATATTGTGCTATAACTGTGCCAAGTAGAAACATTGGTACAGATGTGGTATGGAACAACCAAGTCCCTAGTAGCCTCTATTCATACTAGTTTGTTGGTCATGAGGATGATGTGGGTTTCAAGATCATGGGCATTTATGCCAATTGACAACAGGGTCATATCATTGGAGAATGATGTGATGGACAT
The DNA here is from genome assembly GCA_910589775.1 of Avena eriantha. NCBI lineage: Eukaryota > Viridiplantae > Streptophyta > Magnoliopsida > Poales > Poaceae > Avena > Avena eriantha. Next base: position 491,392,497 of record OU342743.1, on the reverse strand, counting down.
TCCTCGAAGGATTGCAACACGATCAAGTCATATAGTTCATTGTTGCAATAGCTAAATCTAGACTCCTTTTCCTTAGACCGCGAGGCTATATCAATCACTGTCCCTCGAGAGTGCTTAGATATCATCAAATGTCATCCGGTAATACGGTGGAAATAAAGGTGTGTTCAGGTACTCGGAGGAACCGTAGAGGCAATATATGTCAAGAGCAGGATTTGTTCGCCCACATGATGGGTAAAGATACATACGGCCGGGTTGGTGAGAGTACATTCATAATGTTGCAACATGTGACTCGGTCACGGGGATGCAATATCATGGTAACAAGAAAATAGAACTTGTTGTTAACGAGATTTAACAAGGTATGTGATACCAATGACCGGATCTCGAATAAGTCGTATCAAGAAACAAAAGGAAATTGGATGCTACATTTACCGGTTCAAACAACATTGTCATCAGGAATGCATAAGGGTCACATGGATATCCCTAGTCCCTCTGTTGATCATTGATATAGATCATGTCTAGAGCATTCCCGAGCTGTGAGGGATATACTTAAGGGTACGATGAGAGCGATCATTCGTACGACGGAATCATAGTAGAGAAAGAGAAAACCAGAATTGTTCCGCAAAGAGATCTGAAGTTGTTCGGAGAAACAATAAAGGAAAAGACCGGAAAAAGTGTTTTTGGATAAATGAGAATTTAAATATACATATAGTATATGTTAATTATGAATTAATATATTCTAAATAATATTTAAATTAAGATTTATAAAAGCAACTTTCATATTAGGCCAAATCCTGGAAGGGAAATAGCCTAGAGAAAAATCTACAGAAAAAAGAAAAGGAAAAAGAGAAACAGCCCATCCCACGTGGGTGGCAGATAACAGCCGCCACATGGGGCGGACTGCAGCCGCTGGCGCCGCCGTGGTAGGCCACTCGACCTCGGCCCAGCGGGCGCTCAGGGGAGCGGGCAGGCCATGCCGCCACTGGCCGCCGCTGACTGCCTGCCCACCCGGGCAGGGCAAGTCGGGCCGCCGGGCGCCGCAGGTCGGCCCACCTGGTCGCCTCTCCCTGCCGCCCACTGCTGCTGGCCAGCCGGGCCATGCAAGCGCACGTGGGCCGTCGGTGTGGGCAGCGCCGGACCACCCGGGGCACCTCCTGATGTGTTGGCTGAAGGCCGCTGGTCAGCTGGGCCGAGCCAGGCTGGCCCGACTCGATCGCCTGTGCTGCTGGCTATTGGGCCAAATGCGGCCAGCCAGCCCATCCGACTGGTTTTCTTTTTCTTGGGAGTTTTCCAATGAAAATAGTCCCACATGGCTTAGCCTTTGAGAAAGGCACACCCCCTTAGCCTATATAAAGGGGTGCCCATGGGTGGGATAAGACACACCAATTTTTGGAGAAGTCCTTTAGTTAACTTTCTCCTTCCCTCTGTCTTTAGCTCTTGTGACCATGGCCCCAAGTCTGGGTTGTGCGAACAAGGCATACCTGCAGCACGCCGTTGTGCTGCGAGGATTCCTAGCAGGATATCAACTTCCGCACTCCCGGCGGGATCGGGGAGATGGAGGTCTCATCGTGCACCGGATGTGTACGAAGACACGAGGCGCAACACTTGGGGCGTTTAAATATCGTGAGCCGGAGCTACTCCATGATGAAGAAGGAGCAAGGGGTGACCTGCGAGGAGCTTCATGACCTTGAGGTCGATTACGAGTATGACTACATCAACCACATTCCCCTCGGAACGTTAACCGCGTATGGTCTACAAGGGTATGTATTCTCTATGCATCGACCGTTACCGCATTACTACATAGATAGATCTTAGGCAGTTTTTGGGGTTCCAATGTAGGAATTTTTTTGTTTTCTGCTGCAGATTCCCTTCAGTGGTATCCGAGCCGATCTATACGTAGGAGTGTTGTACGGTCAGTACGCACAAGTATTGTGCGGGCATCGATCCCTTAGTTGTTACCCTCTAACGTGTACTTGTTTATATCACGGTATTGTTTGATGAAGCGGCCTGGACCGACCTTACGCGTATTCGTACGCAAGACTGGTTCCACGCTAAACATACGGCTTGTACCGTATAAGTGGCTAGCGGGTGTCTGTCTCTTATTCAATAGTTGATATATCATTTACAACGGAGGGCCCCGAAAGGGGTGTAATAGAGACAACTGTTGGATCCATGTTGTGGTTGGAAAGTTCGTAGTTTAGAAACGGTTATATTATGAAAGCCCTAACAACCATGTAAAACTTGCAATAGATAAAGTAGAGGCGTCTAACTTTATTTTGCAGGAGGGCATGTGATTATGATATGGCATTGGTCGTTACGGAGGTAAAGTAGTTTACTTTTCTGTTACTAAGTAGTATAGTAATAGTCATCGTTCCGATGGACGAACTGGTGGAGGCGTCGTGGACTTGGCGTCAAACCAAGGGCAAGATAGAGATCATGCCGGAGCGCTCGATGGAGATCAAGGCGCAAGAAGGACCATAACATATCATATTATACATATGATGTTGATACTTGTTTTACATATTATTTTGTGCTAGTATTAGATACTCAATGGTAGCAAATAATATAATCCCTATTTAATTCCAATGATCTGTTCCCCTTGTGTGTGCACCACCAAGAAAGTTCTTCGTTATGAGGCAGGCCGTGAGGAGCGGGTGTCAGACATATCTACGTTCGCATACAGTGCGTGTAAGCCATGTTGCACATTGAATAATCACAAGTTAGATTTGGCGAGCCTAGCATGTTACAGAGACATGGCCTTAGAACACAAGAGATCGAAAGATCGAGCATGAGTCACATGGATGATGTTATTGGCATTAGGGAATGGCTACCTTTGAGGCTGCACTAATGGCCATGATGATCGGGGGAGGTGCAGAGGATAGGGATCATGTGATCACTAAAATTGTCCAGGGGATGACAATTTTAGTGGAGACCAATTATAAATTGATCTCTTATTATAAACTTAGTCTAGATGTCTATTTGCAAATATCTTAGTAGTTCTTGGCCTATCCCATTGAGGTCCTTTGCGACCATGGGAATATATTGCTTAATGTGGAACTTAGCAAAAGGGTCCAACTTCATAGATTAATACCCACGCCTAAGGGATATCCTCGTAAAAGGTGATATTCTCTTCTTGATACAATAACCATTAGGAGATAATTCGATGACTCCGCAAAGGTTGTGTTTTCTCCATAATCATCCAATAAGCTATTCTCCATTCGATGGAGAGTTGGGCTACATTTTGTATTCTACAGAATAAGGCACATAGAGTATGAGCCGTTGGATGGGTTTTCCTCCATCATGGATGAAAAGGGAATATTTGGAGAAACACTTCGCGATCTTGCATTAGAGTTGAGAACTCTTAGAAGGGCTTGATTGCAAAAGGAGGTCATGGATGAAAAATGTATATGTTAGATATACAAAGTTATAAGTGTAATTTTTGCAAAACTCGTTGCAGTTTGTAAATTATTTGATACTTGCCCCGTTTTGGGAAAACATGATGGTCTGCTTGAGAATTGCTGAATTTGAGGCAACGTGACTTGATGACAGCAAGAAAAACAGTTGATGGCCGACATCACCTATTTCCTTAAAGTTTATCATTTGGATTAGTGGACTTGAATATAATTTTGTAATCCTTGTTTGTGTGTCTTGCTTCTAGAGAGACGATTATTCATATGAACGAGTTACAAGCCCGGTGTACTATTCTTATGAACAATACCTTATGGTCACATTACGATTATAAATAAGTTATTCTCATCACTATGTTAATGGTAATAGTTTAAGCATTTATAAAAGGATTAGAATGCTAAAAGATATCCTAAGTTTAATAATAAAATGACACTAGTTTAAGTCATTTTGGTTTTTGCATGTTCTTAATGAAGATCGGGGTCCTAGATGCTTAATCTAGAGACTTTGCAAAACCATGCCTCTTGGGTAGGATGACTAAAACTCCGCATTCTGGTAAAACGGTGATATGCGAAGAAATGTTAAATCTTATACATAGTGATGTGTCGTATTTTCAACAAGTAGTGGAAATCATCAGTTGATTGTGGACTTAATTAAATAAACGTATTTAATTAATGAAACATAAGTTTGAAACAATTTGAATTGTTCAAATGAGTTCACAACAAAATGGGATATTGAGTTAACCGAATTAACAAGTCTCTTCGATTTGATCGACATGACTAAAGTATTCAAGTTAAGTTTAGCATAAAACGGACTTGTGAAAGATGTTTCACAAATTATGATAATTGGATGAATTCAAACTATGTTGAAATGTCTAAACATCATAATCATTTTGTATTAGATTCATATGATCTAATATTATCTCTTATCGGGGTTATAGTTGTCGTTTAGAGTTAGAGGTCAAAATAAGCAAACACTCATTTGAAATACAAAGGAATATCTAAAGATTTGTGGAAACAAAATCATTAAGAGTTATGGCACGTTCGAGTTTCTAGAGATTTCGATAAGTCGAAGTCGTGGCGAATAAACAAGTCTTTGTAGAGCGTTCTTAGGAAGCTATGAATGCATCTTCCACAAAGGGGCAAATATGTTGTTGTCCAAAGTTGACGTGTCTTGATGAAGATTGATGTCTATGCACTTCTATTCTTGTAGACAGTTGTTGGGCCTCCAAGTGCAGAGGTTTGTAGAACAGTAGCAAGTTTTCCCTTAAGTGGATCACCCAAGGTTTATCGAACTCAGGGAGGAAGTGGTCAAAGGTATCCCCTCTCAAGCAACCCTGCAATCAATATACAAGAAGTCTCTTGTGTCCCCAACACACCCAATACACTTGTCAGGTGTATAGGTGCACTAGTTCGGCGAAGAGATAGTGAAATACAAGTGGTATAGATATAAGATAACGATGCTAGAAAATACTTTGATGGCGTGGAAAAGACTAAAGGCAAACTGAAATAAGGATGGAAGCAAGCAAACATGTAACCGATCTAGTCGCAAACGGTGTATCAATGCTTAGAAACAAGGCCTAGGGATCATAATTTCACTAGTGAACACTCTCATATAAATATCTTCTCTTTATGATACTACTCTTAACTACTCTCCGGTTGGACACTCTAATCGTTGGTAGGGCTATAACAGCACACCTCAAAGTAGCGGTTATTATAAAGGTAATTACAGAGGTAATAACTTCCAAGACTCGTCTAAAACTTTTGGGTTATCTCCCAATAAATACTTATCTTTAACGCCTTTAAGTTAGGCATGATAGTTTGAGAAGATGCTCACATAAGAAATATGAATTGAAGTAAAAGAGAGCATCAAGAAGCAAATTCAAAGCACATTTAAGTCTAACCCACTTCCTATGCATAGGAATCTTGTAAAGAAAAAGTCATGAAAGCACAAAGCAACAAGAATAGTAAAGCAAAACAAGTGCAACTTCAAGACTTTCAACATAAAGAGGGGAAAGTTAATGTTGTTGAGATACATAAAACCATGTTTCCCTCTCTCATAATAACTTTCAGTAGCATCATGAATGAAATTAACAATATAACTATCACATAAAACATTCTTACCATGAGCCACATTCATATAATAATTATTACTCTCCACATAAGCATAATCATTCTTATTAATTGTAGTGGGAGCAAATTCAACAAAATAGCTATCATTATTATTCTCATCACCATAATCATCAAATATAGGAGGCATATTGTAATCATAATTAATTTTCTCCTCAATAGTAGGTGGACTGAAAATATCATATTCATCATTGTAATCATCATATATTGGAGGTTTGGTATCATCATAAGCAATAGAATAGCTATCTTCCAAAGCTGGGGAACTAAAAAGATCATTTTCATAAAAACTAGCTTCCCCAAGCTTAGACTTTTCCATAGCATTAGCAATAATGGTGTCCAAAGAATTCCTACTAACAACATTTCTATTAGCATGCAAATAAAGTTCCATAGGTTTTTTAATTTTCTCTTCAAACACTTCATGTCCTAACTCAAGATAAATACTATAAAGCTCTCTAATTTTGTTGTTGTTTTCCATTAAGCCTAACTAGTGAAAACAAGAAACAAAAAGACAAATTGTAGAATCTAAAGGAAATAACTTCGAGCACTCACACCGGAGGATGTGATTACCTTTACCTTACCTCCCCGGCAATGGCGCCAGAAAATAGGCGTTTGCCGTGGGAGGTTCTTCTTCTTTAATCCTCCGGTGTGAATACCTTTTACCTTACCTCCCCGACAACGGCGCGAGAAAATAGGCGTTTGCCGTGGGAGGTTCTTCTTCTTTAATCCTCCGGTGTGAATACCTTTTACCTTACCTCCCCGGCAACACCACCAGAAAATAGCTTGATGTCTACGCACTTCTATTCTTGTAGATAGTTGTTGGGCCTCCAAGTGCAGAGGTTTGTAGAACAGCAGCAAGTTTTCCCTTAAGTGGATCACCCAAGGTTTATCGAACTCAGGGAGGAAGTGGTCAAAGGTATCCCCTCTCAAGCAACCCTGCAATCAATATACAAGAAGTCTCTTGTATCCCCAACACACCCAATACACTTGTCAGGTGTATAGGTGCACTAGTTTGGCGAAGAGACTTTTTTTCCCCCGAATCTCCCCTTCGGTGGCGGCGGTGCAACAGAACTTTTTGTGGCTGGAGGCTTGAATTTTTTAGGGTTTATGCCTCGGGACGCTTCTTATAGGCCAGAGGGCAAGGTCGGTGGAGTGCCAGGAGGCCCACACCACCTGGTGGCGCGGCCAGGGCTAGCCCGCGCCACCATATGGTGTGGCCAGGCCCTGGCCCTCCTCCGTCTCGTATTCTGGCTCCGTGAGTCTTCCGGTAAAATAGGAACTTTGGCTTTTGTCCCGTCCAATTCCGAGAATATTCATTTTCTGACTTTGCTGAAACCAAAAATAGCAGAAAACAGACAACTGGCACTGTGGCATCTTGTTAATAGGTTAGTCCAAGAAATCATATGAAAGGTACTCCAAAGTTGGAACAAAACATAAGAAAGTAGATAAAACCAAGCATGGAATATCAAAAATTATAGATACATTTGCAATGTATCAACATCCCCAAGCTTAACTCCTACTCATCCTCGAGTAGGTAAGTGATAAAAAGAAAGAATAATTTTTGAGGTGACATGCACCATCATAAACTTGATCAAAGTATTTGTAAAACATTTAATGTTGGGATCATAGTACTTCAATCATAACATGAAAGACAAAGTTCTAGCAATAAGATAAAGAAACTATGTTGCAACATGAAAAGGCATAAACAAAAGATTCATGAATAACAATGCTTTGCAAGACGTTTGTTTGTTTCACATAAAGAAAACATAGCATAGTGGCATTCAGCTTGTCCCTCATAGAGTAGCAAATATAAATGCATAGGACACCTTCAAAGTTCATAAGAGTGACTAGATACAAATAGTTTAAGAACAAGCAATATCAAGTTATGCATCAATCAACAAGTCTTGGGACAATGCACATAGAACTAAGAATGGACACTATGCTCTCAAAGTAGGTGCATAAAAGTAGAAGGTGGAGACTCAACATAAAAGTAAAAGAAGGGCCTTCATAGAAGGAAGCAGGGATTCAAGTTTCATAAAGAGCTTCCAAAAATTATGGTACTTACTAGCTTTCAGCTCTCATTGCCCCTACAATAAGCATCTTGAAGTGATTAAGGTTAAAGTGAACAAACTATGGTGTACATGCTTGACGAAGTACAAGTTAGAGATCTCATGTCCCTTGAATACGAGGGCCGCTCCTCATGGTACTCAAGTTTAGTCACCGGTAAGTTCTTGTCATCAGAAGTACATGTGTATCATAGAGAACCGCCAACGGGGTACCCCTTGCCCGATGATACGGAAGAATCCCCATATCAAAATGACAAGGCAAGCAGAAAAAGAACATCTCAGCAATCTTCTTATTTACCATGGGAATATGGTGCTTTTTTGTCTCTTTCCTCTTTTCATAATCTCTTTCTTTTTTCTTTTTCTGTTTTTTCTCAATATCTGACTCCTTTTTTATAAGAAGAATGCTTCATAGATAGCTCATTATGGTTACGCTGCAGGTTTCCACCATGTCAGCATGGATTAGACCGGCGGCCGAGGCGTTTCTCTAACACATATAAATAACTCCATGGACTTACAAGCTCCCCTTTCATTTCACACCGACGACATCCATATACAAAAGAACATGATATCAACTAGGTACAAGTACCAAGTGCAATGTTGAAAGCGTTCCCCATGACAGCATGGTTCTGCTAATTCCCAACAAATAAGTGCAAGCATATACAACATAGACGACACAATGGTTCAAGTTTATTAAGGGCAAGAAAAGTAAAGTGTGCCATCAAGTTCGTGAGAGCTTTAATCACTAGTTTTCTCATAACAAGTTTAATTTGGAAGGTAAACAAAAGCATGAATATACTTGGAATAGCATAAGCTAGTAGGTAGGTATGGTGGACTCTTTGGAATAACTTGGTTTAAGGAGTTGGATGCATGAGTGGAACTCATACTTGGTTGTGGAGGCTAGCAAAAGACCGGGAGCGACAAACTAAGAGAGCAATAATGGTCATAATCATGCAGAGCGACAAAACATCATTGATCAAAGCATAAAGTGATACTACAAGTTGAAAACTAAAGGATCATAAAGGCTATGGTGACTTGAGATAGTCATAACATGGTGTGAGCATGCTCCAAGTCAACCCAAATAAAGCATCAAAGGAGAATACCACTATACTATGTTTTAATATGCTAAAACAACGCATGATTCATCCAAGGCACATTAAGCAATCTCAATTGTTTATAACAAGTCATGCTACAACAAAGAATACTAAGCATAAAGCCAAAACAATATCAAGCATGGCATGACAAAGCATAGGCCATAGTCAAAAACAAGCTCCCTTTACCACATAAGCATGAACTTTCCTACTCTTTTCCAAACCAAACCAAACTATTTGCAAACCAATGTATGAAAGAGGGGCTCCAACCAATTTATTCAGAAAACTAAGCAAACCAAGCAAACTAAAAACCAAAACGAAAACGAAAAAGAAGACGCTCCAAGAACAACACAACTGTGCATAACAATAAAAATGAAGCGTTTGGAAGAAACCTCGAATTTTTATTGATGAAGAAGGGGATGGCTTGGGCATCCCCAAGCTTTGACGCTTGTACTTCTTGGATATTTCTTGGAGTGACACACGTAGAATCCCCAAGCTTGAGCTTTAGTCCATACTTCATCTCATTACTCGTTCCTTCCATACACCTGAAATTTTTCTTCATACAAAACTTCACACAATCTTTATTAGCAACATTAGTGCACTCAAGATAAATAAGTCTTAAGGTTCAGTTCTAACACCAAATAAACTTCCATTAGAACACTAGATACTGTAGCAATTCCCTCAAAAAGCTCAATTCCGCAAAAGAACTAAAAAAGGAACCAACAAGAAGCAAATGCAAATAATGGCAGAAATCTGTCAAAACAGACCAGCAGATAAAGACAAATTTTTTCGAAGATCTTCTGTTGCTCAAATCAAACAGTGTTGAACTAACTAAAGTTAGATAACAACCTGGGGAAGAAGCACAAAAATTCACGCCTCAAAAGGACCTACAGAGAGTTTACACGAATTTTTACGGTGAGGCACAAAAATCTGTTTCGGGACAGCAACTTTCCCAAGCATTACTTCTCTCTGATTAGAGGTTACTCTTGGCACAAAAAGCAAATAAAAATGATAAGTAGCGGTTATTATAGAGGTAATTACAGAGGTAATAACTTCCAAGACTCGTCTAAAACTTTTGGGTTATCTCCCAATAAGTACTTTTCTTTAACGCCTTTAAGTTAGGCATGATAGTTTGAGAAGATGCTCACATAAGAAATATGAATTGAAATAAAAGAGAGCATCAAGAAGCAAATTCAAAGAACATTTAAGTCTAACCCACTGCCTATGCATAGGAATCTTGTAAAGAAAGAAATCATGAAAGCACAAAGCAACAAGAATAGTAAAGCAAAACAAGTGCAACTTCAAGACTTTCAACATAAAGAGGGGAAAGTTAATGTTGTTGAGATACATAAAACCATGTTTCCCTCTCTCATAATAACTTTCAGTAGCATCATGAATGAAATTAACAATATAACTATCACATAAAACATTCTTATCATGAGACACATTCATATAATAATTATTACTCTCCACATAAGCATAATCATTCTTATTAATTGTAGTGGGAGCAAATTCAACAAAATAGCTATCATTATTATTCTCATCACCATAATCATCAAATATAGGAGGCATATTGTAATCATAATTAATTTTCTCCTCAATAGTAGGTGGACTGAAAATATCATATTCATCATTGTAATCATCATATATTGGAGGTTTGGTATCATCATAAGCAATAGAATAGCTATCTTCCAAAGCTGGGGAACTAAAAAGATCATTTTCATAAAAACTAGCTTCCCAAAGCTTAGACTTTTCCATAGCATTAGCAATAATGGTGTCCAAAGAATTCCTACTAACAAGATTTCTATTAGCATGCAAATAAAGTTCCATAGGTTTTTTAATTTTCTCTTCAAACACTTCATGTCCTAACTCAAGATAAATACTATAAAGCTCTCTAATTTTGTTGTTGTTTTCCATTAAGCCTAACTAGTGAAAACAAGAAACAAAAAGACAAAATTGCAGAATCTAAAGGAAATAACTTCGAGCACTCACACCGGAGGATGTGATTACCTTTACCTTACCACCCCGGCAATGGCGCCAGAAAATAGGCGTTTGCCGTGGGAGGTTCTTCTTCTATAATCCTCCGGTGTGAATACCTTTTACCTTACCTCCCTGACAACGGCGCTAGAAAATAGGCATTTGCCGTGGAAGGTTCTTCTTCTTTAATGCTCCGGTGTGAATACCTTTTACCTTACCTCCCGGCAATAGCACCAGAAAATAGCTTGATGTCTACGCACTTCTATTCTTGTAGACAGTTGTTGGGCCTCCAAGTGCAGAGGTTTGTAGAACAGCAGCAAGTTTTCCCTTAAGTGGATCACCCAAGGTTTATCGAACTCAGGGAGGAAGTGGTCAAAGGTATCCCCTCTCAAGCAACCCTGCAATCAATATACAAGAAGTCTCTTGTGTCCCCAACACACCCAATACACTTGTCAGGTGTATAGGTGCACTAGTTCGGCGAAGAGATAGTGAAATACAAGTGGTATAGATATAAGATAACAATGCTAGAAAATACTTTGATGGCGTGGAAAAGGCTAAAGGCAAACTGAAATAAGGATGGAAGCAAGCAAACATGTAACAAATCTAGTTGCAAACGGTGTATCAATGCTTAGAAACAAGGCCTAGGGATCATACTTTCACTAGTGAACACTCTCATATAAATATCTTCTCTTTATGATACTACTCTTAACTACTCTCCGGTTGGACACTCTAATCGTTGGTAGGGCTATAACAGCACACCTCAAATTAAGCCTTTCCCATCTAGAAAACCCCACACTGTCAACTTGAGTACTAGATGAGTCCAACAAACACCACAATTTCATAGAAACATCCAACTCCAAATATAACTCATAACAAGTATTTATAATCTCTAGCCTAAGTGCCACCATGGTGAGCATGCTGTCACTTTCACACACATGGGGAGAGCATTGATCTATTAAAGCACTTGAGTAGCAAGGTAGATCTATAGATTACAAGCTCATGACCACAACAAGATCATACATAGATAGAGAGATGAACACATAGCTACCGGTAGAACCCTTAGCCTCGAGGAAGAACTACTCCCTCCTCATCATGGGAATCTGCAATGGTGATGGAGATGGCGGTGGAGATCGATGGAGATGGCTCCGGGGGCACTTCCCCATCCCGGCAAAGTGCTAGAACAGAGACTTTCTGTCCCCGAATCTCCCCTTCGGTGGCGGCGGTGCAGCAGAACTTTTCGTGGCTGGAGGCTTGACTTTTTAGGGTTTATGCCTCAGGTGGCTTCTTATAGGCCAGAGGGCAAGGTCGGTGGAGTGCCAGGGGGCCCACACCACCTGGTGGCGCGGACAGGGCTAGCCCGCGCCACCATATGGTGTGGTCAGGCCATGGCCCTCCTCCGTCTCGTATTCTGGCTCCGTGAGTCTTCCGGTAAAATAGGAACTTTGGCTTTTGTCCCGTCAATTCCGAGAATATTCATTTTCTAACTTTCCTGGAACCAAAAATAGCAGAAAACAGGCAACTGGCACTGTGGCATCTTGTTAATAGGTTAGTCCAAGAAATCATATGAAAGGTACTCCAAAGTTGGAACAAAACATAAGAAAGTAGATAAAACCAAGCATGGAATATCAAAAATTATAGATACATTTACAATGTATCAAAGATATAGGTGGAAGAAAGTAAAAGGTCAAAACAAGGTATTAGACCTTACCTCCTAATTGTTGACTGGCGCAGCGGAATTTGTTTCGTGAAACCAAACTCTACATATAGAGGAGAAACCAATGATAATGATCATAAAGTTTCAGTGAATACTTTTACTTAAGAAATTAGGATTCTACTATATATATTCTACAAGTTTGTGGAATTATATTGTTGATTCACTTGTCATGTTTTGAACAAGACATACCTACGAAATACAAAGAAGCGTGATGGACCTAAGAACGAGAAATGAATGGTCATTGAAATTTAGTTAGTGGAATTCTTGCTTTGCTAGTGATCAAAGAAGTTTGGAGTGTCTAATATTATCGAGAGGACCTGGATTTGAGTGGGAGCAAATCAGCTTGGCTAAATCATAATATGTAGCTGACATATTTTGAGTGGGAGCTAAGTTAAATCCCTGGATCTCAAATATGAATGTCATATTTGAGTGGGAGCGTGAAATCATTCTGGGATATGTGAACGACATATATGAATGATGTGATTGGTGTTAATAACATTTAAGTAGGTAAATAAGGATGAAGTTGAAGTTATTAAACAATGAGATCTATCGAGATAGATTGGTAAGTTTAATAAAAATCAAATGTCGAATGCTTCCTAGACTTGATTCTGAAAGATGTTCAGAATGTCCTAAGCAAGATTCTAAAGAAGCTCAGAATGGAACAAGGTGAGAAATAAGTTCTTACTATATGAAGCATTGAGTTAGTATTGCAACTATGGTTGAAAGAAAGAGATGCGTTGCACCTCCTATGCCTCAGTCATAGGTTCTTCCATATAACCATGTTGTATACTCGGCGTAATGTGACCCGAGGTTCTGGTTGGTAAGACAAAGTCTTAACTATAAGAATGTGTCTTTAAGTGATTCCTGAGTTGATCACTGAACCAGAATTAAGTTTGTACTTAAATGGCAAGAAGCAATGTAAGTGGCATATTTGTATTTCATGCACTAGGATCTACATAGATATAGAAGTATAAAGGCTCCATCTGATGTGATGTATAATGTTATGGCGGGGCTAGTTCGCTTTAACGTAGAATGATGAGTCCCGGGACACAGTGCCCATGAGAAAGCCCTAGAGGTTGATCTAAAGTCATTGTAGGCTCCTGGAATCCGGCCTCGTTCTGCTGCCATGACTATAGTATATACACAAAGGATAGCAAAGTGTGTTTCGAAGTTTAGATGACAAAGTGAAAATGATTGTCATTATAAACACTAGAAACAAAGTCTCACTTTGTCGCCATATAAATACTTCGACCCATTACATGATAATGGTGTGAATGTCAAAATTAGGAAGACATTAAAGATTTGCAAAATACATAATGATCTGGTAAAACAGAACATGGAAATGACGGTTCCCGTGAGCATGCATGATCAATAAACGCATATGTTATATGGTTTATATGAGTAAAATGCGAGCTAGATTATTTGTACTCTAGTGCAAGTGGGAGACTGAAGGAGATATGCCCTAGTGGAAAATAATAAATAGGTTTTTATTGTCATATCTCAATTAATTTATAATAGTTTCATATTGTGCTATAACTGTGCCAAGTAGAAACATTGGTACAGATGTGGTATGGAACAACCAAGTCCCTAGTAGCCTCTATTCATACTAGTTTGTTGGTCATGAGGATGATGTGGGTTTCAAGATCATGGGCATTTATGCCAATTGACAACAGGGTCATATCATTGGAGAATGATGTGATGGACATTCCTCGAAGGATTGCAACACGATCAAGTCATATAGTTCATTGTTGCAACAGCTAAATCTAGACTCCTTTTCCTTAGACCGCGAGGCTATATCAATCACTGTCCCCCGAGAGTGCTTAGATATCATCAAACATCATCTGGTAATACGGTGGCAATAAAGGTGTGTTCAGGTACTCGGAGGAACCGTAGAGGCAATATATGTAAAGAGCGGGATTTGTTCGTCCACATGACGGGTAAAGATACATACGGCCGGGTTGGTGAGATTACATCCATAATGTTGCAACATGTGACTCGGTCACAGGGATGTAATATCACGGTAACAAGAAAATAGAACTTGTTGTTAACGAGATTGAACAAGGTATGTGATACCAATGATCGGATCTCGGACAAGTCGTATCATGAAACAAAAGGAAATTGGATGCTACACTTACCGGTTCAAACAACATTGTCATCAGGAATGCATAGGGGTCACATGGATATCCCTAGTCCCTCTGTTGATCATTGATATAGATCATGTCTAGAGCATTCCCGAGCTGTGAGGGGATACACTTAAGGGTACGATGAGAGCGATCATTTGTAAGACGGAATCACAGTAGAGAAAGAGAAAGCCGGAATTGTTCTGTAGAGAGATCCGAAGTTGTTCGGAGAAACAATAAAGGAAAAGACCGAAAAAATGTTTTTGGATAAATGAGAATTTAAATATACATATAGTATATGTTAATTATGAATTAATATATTCTAAATAATATTTAAATTAAGATTTATAAAAGCAACTTTCATATTAGGCCAAATCCTCGAAGGGAAATAGCCTAGAGAAAAAGCCATAGAAAAAGAAAACAAAAAAAGAAACAACCCAGCCCACATGGGCGACAGATAATAGCCACCGCACGGGGCGGACTGCAGCCGCTGGCGCTGCCGCGGCAGGCCACTCGACCTTGGCCCAGCGGGTGCTCGGGGGAGCGGGCAGGCTAGGTCGCCACGGGCGGCCGCTGACCGCCAGCCCACCCAGGCAGGGCAAGTCGGGCCCTCGGGCACCGCAGGCCGGCCCACCCGGTCGCCTCTCCCTGCCGCCCACCGCTGCTGGCCAGTCGTGCCACGCAAGCGCACGTGGGCCACCAGGGTGGGAAACGCCGGCCCACCTGGGGCACCTCCTGCTGTGCTGGCTGAAGGCCGCTGGTCAGCTGGGCCGAGCCAGGTTGGCCCGACTCGGCCGCCTGTGCTGCTGGCTGCTGGGCCAAATGTGGCCAGCCAGTCCATCCGGCTGGTTTCCTTTGAAAATAGTCCCACATGGCTTAGCCTTTGAGAAAGGCACACCCCCTTAGCCTATATAAAGGGGTGCCCATGGGTGGGATAAGACACACCATTTTTTGGAGAAGTCCTTTGGTTGACTTTCTCCTTCCCTCTCTCTCTAGCCCTTGTGACCATGGCCCCCAAGTCTGGGCTGTGTGAACAAGGCACACCTGCAGCACACCGTTGCGCTGCAGGGATTCCTAGCCGGATATCAACTTCCGCACTCCCGGGAGGATCGGGGAGACGGAAGTCTCATCGTGCACCGGATGTGTATGTACACACGAGGCACAACACTTGGGGTGCTTAAATGTCGTGAGACGAAGTTGCTGCACGATGCACAAGGAGCAAGGGGTGACCTGCGAGGAGCTTTGCGACCTTGAAGTCGGCTACGAGTACGACACAACCATGTTGCCCTCGAAACGTTAACCGCGTACTGTCTACAAGGGTATGTATTCTCTACGCATCGGTCGTTACCGCATTACTACATAGATAGATCTTAGGCAGTTTTTGGGGTTTCAACGTAGGATTTTTTTTGTTTTCTGCCGTGGATCCCCTTCAACTACTTGTAATAAAATCCACCCACACGGAAGAGTCTGGTGGGTGTCTTTGAATCGCTTCTATGCGGATTTTTGGCGGAAATGCTAAGATCTGAATATACCCGATTCGGGGGCATTACACCGCGTCACTCCGTTCACTTCTCCCTGCCGCTCGCCATTGGTAGGGTCTATCTAAACTAGTATGAGGCCAATGAGTTTTCCTTCCAAGGCATCCTCGTGTCGCCACACGCCATGATTTTGCCAGGCTTTGACATCAGCTTCGGCAGTGTACCTATCGCACTGGTACCACGTGGCAACGATCTAGCCATCAAGATCATGGAGCGATACTGCCAACTATCAAAGTGGAAGAGGGCAATGTTGGGGAATGCTCTACATAAAAAAAATTCTAGCGCATAACCAAGATCCAATGCGAGGGAGAAGGTAACAAATTATATCCTCGTTGATCAAACTGGCGGAAGTTTGTCCATGACGAGGTTGGTCGTGCGTCGATCCCCGCAATAAGCCTTAGCGAGTCGCGAGGAGATGTATTTTCCAACGGACGGCTCTAACGAGCAAGTAATCCACATGTTGCACCTCCACCGGTATCCACACGTACACCGAGAATGGCACCGCGTCGAAGTGAGATCAAGCTCATGGACTAAGCGGGAACGTGTCGATGAAGATTCAGTGGCACTTCATAGTCTGGCTAGATTGGATCTAGACGGAGGTAGTAGACGACAAACTCTAGTGTGAAGAAGATGAAGTTCCCTGTGAAGACGACGTCAACATGAAGAAGAGGTGGAAGACGAGCTCCGAGACGCCAAGGCAGCGGCGGCGACGGTGGGTCAGTGGTGGCAACGAGCAGGGCTAGGGCGTGGCTCCTCCAAAAACTTGTATGTTTACCTTTGGCCCTGCCCCCGTATATATGTGCGGCTAGCCTCCCTCAGAGAGAGAGAGAGTAGAAGTAGGACTCCAAGTTCTAATAGGAATTATCATTCCTTTCCTCCACACATACATGGAGAGAGTAGGAGTAGGACTTCATGTCCTAGTAGGAATCCTCCTACCTCCTCCAACTCGACTAGGGAGGGAGTATGAGTCCCAGAGGGACTCCTCCCTCCCCCACCGCCTCTCCCACCTGCTGGCCTAGGGGATGCCCTATATGACTCGACCAGAGTTCCCCTCCTTCCCATGCGTGCGGCCTAGTGGGCCCCATGCGGCCCCTCCGGACCATGGTGCTCCCACCGGGATAATTACCTTTAATTCTGAATATTTATTTCTGAAGCTTTCCAAAAAATGAATAGCTTCAAATTCATTCTGGAACCTTCCTAAAATATTCTTGATGTATTCCTAACATGTCCGAAACAATTATGTCCATTCTCGGTGATATCCTAGACACATCCAGAATATTCCAAGACACTCTGAAAAATCCTTTCGGGATTACTTCATTCAAATATCTTAATTGCACTCAGCTTCTACATAACGATAATGTCTTAAGTGTGTGACCCTGTGGGTTCAGATATTTACGGACATGTCCAAAACTCCTTCCGCAATAATGATTACTATTAGTGTCTTGATACACGTAGTAATCCCTGCAAATAACACTAATATCTTCATCATGTGAACCGTAGTATTATATCTGATACATATTGTATTGCTTTGTTGATACTTTACATTGCCCGAGATGAAACACTAGGTTATCCTCGTTACTTGGCATGTAAACTTTACTCATACCGCGCTATCGATGTTCCAATGGTTAACAACTTGATAATGTGTCCGACCATACGATGATGAACATCATAGCACATGAGTGGGTCCAAAGTGTATCTCTCCATCATTAGGAGTAGCAATTTACACAAGCACACCAAGTGAATTATTGGCGTACCATTTGGTA
The DNA here is from genome assembly GCA_910589775.1 of Avena eriantha. Classification (NCBI taxonomy): domain Eukaryota; kingdom Viridiplantae; phylum Streptophyta; class Magnoliopsida; order Poales; family Poaceae; genus Avena; species Avena eriantha. Next base: position 491,374,703 of record OU342743.1, on the reverse strand, counting down.
AGAGCAAAGACTGATTTTATAGTTACTCTTGTTTGGAGTAACATTTGAAGAATCCCGCTACATCCATATTATACCCAAGTTCAAATGTGTCTCATGGTCTAACAATCTTTAGTGAAGGCAATACATTGTTTATGAGAAAATACCGATAACAAATATTGATGATGTGTTTCACATAATAACACGTTGGGTCTATCTATCGTTGTTGTTCTCCCAACAACTTCGATCTCATATATCATTGGAAACTCCACAACACTTTATCGTATTGCCCATAGTCAAGCAACCGGGACTATCATCGATACATGAACTAGTCTCAGAGGCAATACCAAGGATGTCTTATTGGTGTTTATTACTCCACACATGTATTAGGGTTTCCTCCAAATACACATTATTCAGAACTAAAACAATTATAACATAGAAAAATAAACTTACTTATGAAACATAACTATGGATAATAATACATTTATTATTGCCTCTAGGGCATATTTCCACCAGTCTCCCACTTGCACTAGAGTTAATAATCTTGTTTACATTTAGCAGTCTGATGACCCACAAGTATAGGGGGTGTATCGCAATATTTTCGAGGGAAGTTAAACCCAATTTATTGATTCGACACAAGGGGAGTCAAAGAATATTTATAAGCCTTAACAACTGAGTTGTCAATTCAGCTGCACCTGGAAACAATCTTGCTCTCAACAGTTTATCAGTAGCAATAGTTTTGTAGTAGGAATAGTAAAGTAACAACAATAGTAAAGCAAAGACAGTAGTAACAAATGCAGTAAACAGTGGGATTCGAGTGCGGTAGGCATATGGATGGATGGACGGGCGTTGCATGGACAAGACAATTCACATAGCAATCAGAACATAGGGCAATTGCAGATAAATAAGATAAAGCATCCAAGTACTAGACAATCCTAGGCATGTGTTCCATATATAGTCATACGTGCTCGCAATGAGAACTTGCACAACATCTTTTGTCCTGCCAGCCCGTTTGCAGCGGGGCCTCTAGGGAACTACTGGCAATTAAGGTGCTCCTTTTAATAGAGCACTGGAGCAAAGCATTAACACTCCGTGAACACATGCGATCCTCACATCAAAGCCTTTCCCTCCCGGTTATCCTGATTTCTGTCACTTCGGGGCCATAGGTTCCGGACAACAACGTGTGTATACAACTTGCAGATAAGAGCAAGAACAATACTATCATAATGAATCAATAACACGTGCAGATCTGAAATCATGGCACTCGGTCCCTAGTGACAAGCATTAAGCACAACAAGTCGCAACAAAGTCATAAAGCACTAATAAAAGATACTAGGCACCATGCCCTAACAATCTGATGCCATTACATGAACGATCTCATCCAATCCCTACCATCCCCATATCCTACAGCGGGGGATTACTCACTCATAGATGGGGGAAACATGGATGGTCAATGGAGAAGCGATGGTGATGATGATGGTGATGATCTCCTCCAATTCCCCGTCCCAACAGGGGGCCAGAACGGAGTTTCTGGTGCTGTTTCGTGGAATCTGGTGGTGGCGGCGGAGCGGAACTCCTTCTGGAAAAACGTCGACCCCCCCCGGAGTTTTTAGGTCATAGGCTTCTTATAGGCAAAGAGGGAGACTGAGGGGGTGCCTGGGGCCACCACACCATCCCCTGGCGTGGCCAGGCCCAACCCGCGCCTGGGGGAGGGGTGTGGCCAGCCCCTGGCCCTCCTCCGTCTCGTATTCTGGCTCCTGGAGTCTTCTGAAAAAATAGGCACTTTGGCTTATGTCCCGTCCAATTCCGAGAATATTCATTTTCTGACTTTCCTGGAACCAAAAACAGGCAGCTAGCACTGTGGCTCTTGTTAATAGGTTAGTCCAAGAAATCATATGAAAAGTACTCCAAAGTGTGGACAAAACACAAGAAAGTTGATAAAACCAAGCATGGAGCATCAAAAATTATAGATACATTTGGAATGTATCAACATCCCCAAGCTTAACTCCTGCTCGTCCTCGAGTAGGTAAGTGATAAAAAGAAAGAATAATTTTTGAGGTGACATGCACCATCAAAGACTTGATCAAAGTATTTGTAAAACATTCAAAGCTGGGATCATAGTACTTCAATCATAACATGAAAGACAAAGTTCTAGGAATAAGACAAAGAAACTATGATGCAACATGAGAAGGCACAAACAAAAGATTCATGAATAACAATGCTTTGCAAGACGTTTGTTTGTTTCACATAAAGAAAACATAGCATAGTGGCATTCAGCTTGTCCCTCATAGAGTAGCAAACATAAATGCATAGGAGACCTTCAAAGTTCACAAGAGTGACTAGATACAAATAGTTTAAAACAAGCAATATCAGGGTATGCATCAATCAACAAGTCTTGGGACAATGCACATAGAACTAAGAATGGCCACTATGCTCTCAAGAAAGTGCTCATAGAATATGTGGAGACTCAACAAGGAAACGAAAAGGTTTTGAAAAGTTTGAAAGGCTTCCAAATGCTGAAAGTATGGTACTCATTAGCTTTGAGCTCTCATTGCCCCTATCATAAGCATCTTTAATGTGGTTAAGGTGAAAGTGAGGTCCAATCTGAGTTATATGCTTGACAGACTATAAACTGAAAATCCCAAGTCCCTTGAGTACGAGGGCCGCTCCTCATGCTACTCAACTTTAGTTACCGGTAAGTTCTTGTCATCGTAAGTATGTGCGTATCCTTGAGAACCGCTAACGAGGTACCCCTTGCCCGGTGATACAGAAGAATCCCCATATCAAAATGACAAGGCAAGCAGACAATGAGTATCTCAGCAATCTTCTTATTCACCATGGTAAAATGGTGCTTTTTTCTCTCTTTCCTCTTTTCATAAAACTCTTTTTTTCCTTTTCTCAATAGCTATCTTTCTCTTTTTTATTTGAAGAATGCTTCATAGATATCATTATGGTTATGCTGCAGGTTTCCACCATGTCAGCATGGATTAGACCAGCGGCCCAGGCGTTTCTCTAACACACATACATAACTCCATGGACTTACAAGCTCCCCTTTTATTTCACACCGACAACATCCGAAAACAAAAGAGCAAGGTAACAACTAGGTTTATATTTACAAGTGTTGAAAGTGTTCCCCGTGACAGCACGGTTCTGCTAATCCCTAGCCTATAATTAGCAAGCATATAACTTTCATGGAGTGTTCACAATGGTTCAGGTTTATTAAGTGTAGGAAATAAAGTGTGCCATCAAGTTCGTGAGAGCTTTACTAACTAACTTTCTCAAAACAAGCAAACATTTTATTCGGAAGAAAACAAGGCATATTGAATATGCACGGAAGTAGCAAATGATGCTAACAGGTAGGTATGGTGGACACTTTGGCAATATTTGGTTTAAGGGAGTTGGAAAAATGAGTAAAACACTCAGTGTAAGTGACAGCTAGCAATAGTAAGGGAGCGACAAACGAGAGAGCAATAATGGCCATAATCATGCAGAGCGACAAAACATCATTGATCAAAGCATAAAGTGATACTACAAGCTGAAAACTAAAGGATCGTAAAGGCTAAGGTGACTTGAGATAGTCATAACATGGTGTGAGCATGTGCCAAGTCAATCCAAATAAAGCATCAAAGGAGAATACCACTATACTATGCTTTAATATGCTAAAACAACGCATGATTCATCCAAGGCACATTAAGCAATCTCAATTGTTTATAACAAGTCATGCTACAGCAAAGAATACTAAGCATAAAGCCAAAACAATATCAAGCATGGCATGACAAAGCATAGGCCACGGTCAAAAACAAGCTCTCTTTACCACTTAAGCATGAGCTTTCCTACTCGTTTCCAAACCAAACCAAACCAAACTATTTGAACACCAATATATGAAAGAGGAGGGCCAGCCAATTTATTCAGCAAACTAAGCAAACCAAGCAAACGAAAACAGAAACCAAAAACGAAAAAGAAGACGCTCCAAGAACAACACAACTGTACATGAAACAATAAAAATGAAGTGGTTGAAAGAAACCTGAGATTTTTATTGATGAAGAAGGGGATGCCTTGGGCATCCCCAAGCTTTGACGCTTATACTTCTTGGATATTTCTTGGGGTGACACGCGTGGCATCCCCAAGCTTGAGCTTTAGTCCATCCTTCATCTCATTACTCATTCCTTCCATACACCTGAAATTTTTCCTTCATACAAAACTTCACACAATCTTTATAAGCAACATTACTGCACTCAAGATAATAAGTCTTAAGTTTCAGTTCTAACACCAAATAAACTTCCATTAGAACACTAGCTACTATAGTGCTTCCCTCAAAAATCTCAGTTCTCCAAAAGAACTCACAAAGGAGCCAACAAGAAGCAAATGCAGAAAATGGCAGAAATTTGTCAAAACAGACCAGCAGGTAAAGACGAATTTTTTCGAAGACCTTTTTTTTGCTCAAATCAAAAAGTGTTGAACTAACGAAAGTTATATAACAACCTGGGGCAGAAGCACAAACATTCATGCCTCAAAAATACGTTCAGATATTTTACACGAATTTTTACGGTGAAGCACAGAAATCTGTTTTGGGACAACAACTTTCCCAATCATTACTTCTCTCTCATTAGAGGTTACTCTTGGCACAAAAAGCAAATAAAAAGGATAAGGAGCGGTTATTACAGAGGTAATAACTTACAAGACTCATCTAAAACTTTTGGGTTATCTCCCAATAAGTACTTTTCTTTAATGCCTTTAAGTTAGGCATAAGCAAAAACTTGAATTGATAGAATAGAAATAAACAGAAATAATCATAGTGAAAACATTGTTTTGTTCAATGAAATCCTTTTGTTAACAAGGTTGATCAGGTCTTGATACCAAAACAATTTCATATGAGACAAAACATTGTATTCCACTAATGATTATGTTACCTCAACCTTGATAGCAATGGTCCCAATCATAATAGTTTTGAATTTTTCTCTTGGTATGGGACAATATATTTCTCCAACTTGAATGCCCTCAACATGTTCAATTGAATTCAAACCATAAGTCCTTTCAATCTTCTTGAGGAAATAGACAATGTGTTCCTTGTCATTAACATTGAAGGTCACCTTCCCTTGATTATAATTAATAACAGCTCCTGCAGTATTTAAGAAAAGATCTCCCAAGAATAATAGACATATTATCATCTTCAGGCATAATAGTTTGAGAGGATGCTCACATAAGAAATATGAGTTGAAGTAAAAGAGAGCATCAAGGAGCAAATTCAAAACACATTTAAGTCTAACCCACTTCCTATGCATAGGAATCGTGTAAGCAAATAACAAAGTGACAGGCATAGGAAGATAAAACAAGAGTAACTTCAAAACTTTCAGCACATAGAGAGGTGTTTCAATACCATGAAAACTTCTACAACCATATTTTCCTCTCTCATAATAATTTTCAGTAGCCTCATGAATAAACTCAACAATATAACTATCACATAAAGCATGCTTTTCATGATCTACAAGCACTAGAGCTTTATCATAAACATCTTCAAAAGAATCCTCAGGAACATAACATTCATCCTTCTTTAGAAAGCATGGGGGACAATCAAATAATGTAAGGGATAAAGAGTCACTCTTATTAGAAGGTAGGCATGGGTAGCTAATCCATTCTTCCTCCTTTTGTTCATGACTCTCCTTCTCTTTTTCATCTAATGAGATTTTAGGTTCATCAATTTCTTCTTCCATAGGATCCTGCAAGGCATTAGTCTCTTCCATTTGTGGAAAGCATCTATTAAAATATTCAAGAATATAGCCATTTTCATCCTTGTAATTATCAAAGCAAAATTTAAGTATACCATAAACCTCATACTTAGAAGGTGAATCATCAATATTTTCAAGCAAACTAGCAAGTTCAAATGCACCCTTCCAAGCAATAAATTCCTCAATTTGTTCCACATCATAAAGGTCATAATTTCCCTTAACATAGGAAGATATGGTAACATTATCATTATACTCACATTGAAAAGGGAGGTGTTTGTACCTCCTACAGCAACAAGATTTATCAAGGCAATAAGTAACATTATAAGTAGAGCACACATTTCTAGCAATGGTATACAATCTATCAATTTGTCCCCATAAGTGTTTCCCTTTGTGTGACAAGCGGTGTTCGTTATAATAATATTTTTCATCTTCCGTGAACCCTCTTTGCCAATAAGATTCAATTTCAAAGAAACCAACCATTGACAACAAGCATGATAAAGCAAGACAATAACAGACCAACGAAAATAACAACTAGAGTAGGAACCAATTTTTTTTGTATTTTTGATAAAGAAACAAGCAAACAAGGAGAAAATAAACTTAGCTTGAACAATAGTGATTCCAAGTGGACTTGATAAATAAAGCTATGCTCCCTGGCAACGGCGCCAGAAAATAGTCTTGATGACCCACAAGTATAGGGGGTGTATCGCAGTATTTTCGAGGGAAGTTAAACCCAATTTATTGATTCGACACAAGGGGAGCCAAAGAATATTTATAAGCCTTAACAACTGAGTTGTCAATTCAGCTGCACCTGGAAACAATCTTGCTCACAACAGTTTATCAGTAGCAATAGTTTTGTAGTAGGAATAGTAAAGTAACAACAATAGTAAAGCAAAGACAGTAGTAACAAAAGCAGTAAACAGTGGGATTCGAGTGCGGTAGGCATATGGATGGATGGACGGGCGTTGCATGGACAAGACAATTCACATAGCAATCAGAACATAGGGCAATTGCAGATAAATAAGATAAAGCATCCAAGTACCAGACAATCCTAGGCATGTGTTCCATATATAGTCATACGTGCTCGCAATGAGAACTTGCACAACATCTTTTGTCCTGCCAGCCCGTTTGCAGCGGGGCCTCTAGGGAACTACTGGCAATTAAGGTGCTCCTTTTAATAGAGCACTGGAGCAAAGCATTAACACTCCGTGAACACATGTGATCCTCACATCAAAGCCTTTCCCTCCCGGTTATCCCGATTTCTGTCACTTCGGGGCCATAGGTTTCGGACAACAACGTGTGTATACAACTTGCAGATAAGACCAAGAACAATACTAACATAATGAATCAATAACATGTTCAGATCTGAAATCATGGCACTTGGGCCCTACTGACAAGCATTAAGCACAACAAGTCGCAACAAAGTCATAAAGCACTAATAAAAGATACTAGGCACCATGCCCTAACAATCTGATGCCATTACATGAACGATCTCATCCAATCCCTACCATCCCCATAGCCTACAGCGGGGGATTACTCACTCATAGATGGGGGAAACATGGATGGTCGATGGAGAAGCGATGGTGATGATGATGGCGATGATCTCCTCCAATTCCCCGTCCCGGCAGGTTCCAGAACGGAGTTTCTGATGCTGTTTCGTGGAATCTGGTGGTGGCGGCGGAGCGGAACTCCTTCTGGAAAAACGTCGATCCCCCTGGAGTTTTTAGGTCAGAAGGCTTCTTATAGGCGAAGAGGGAGACCGAGGGGGTGCCTAGGGCCACCACACCATGCCCTGGCGCGGGCAGGCCCAGCCCGCGCCTGGGGGTGGGGGGGGGGGGGGGGGGGTGGCCAGCCCCTGGCCCTCCTCCGTCTCGTATTTTGGCTCCTGGAGTCTTCTGAAAAAATAGGCACTTTGGCTTATGTCCCGTCCAATTCCGAGAATATTCATTTTCTGACTTTCCTGGAACCAAAAACAGGCAGCTGGCACTGTGGCTCTTGTTAATAGGTTAGTCCAAGAAATCATATGAAAAGTACTCCAAAGTGTGGACAAAACACAAGAAAGTGGATAAAACCAAGCATGGAGCATCAAAAATTATAGATACATTTGGAATGTATCAACATCCCCAAGCTTAACTCCTGCTCGTCCTCGAGTAGGTAAGTGATAAAAAGAAAGAATAATTTTTGAGGTGACATGCACCATCAAAGACTTGATCAAAGTATTTGTAAAACATTCAAAGCTGGGATCATAGTACTTCAATCATAACATGAAAGACAAAGTTCTAGCAATAATACACAGAAAATATGATGCAACATGAGAAGGCACAAACAAAAGATTCATGAATAACAATGCTTTGCAAGACGTTTGTTTGTTTCATATAAAGAAAACATAGCATAGTGGCATTCAGCTTGTCCCTCATAGAGTAGCAAACATAAATGAATGGGACACCTTCAAAGTTCACAAGAGTGACTAGATACAAATAGTTTAAAACAAGCAATATCAAGGTATGCATCAATCAACAAGTCTTGGGACAATGCACATAGAACTAAGAATGGCCACTATGCTCTCAAGAAAGTGCTCATAGAATGTGTGGAGACTCAACAAGGAAATGAAAAGGTTTTGAAAAGTTTGAAAGGCTTCCAAATGCGGAAAGTATGGTACTCATTAGCTTTGAGCTCTCATTGCCCCTATCATAAGCATATTTAATGTGGTTAAGGTGAAAGTGAGGTCCAATCTGAGTTATATGCTTGACAGATTATAAACTGAAAATTCCAAGTCCCTTGAGTACGAGGGCCGCTCCTCATGCTACTCAACTTTAGTTACCGGTAAGTTCTTGTCATCGTAAGTATGTGCGTATCATTGAGAACCGCCAACGGGGTACCCCTTTCCCGATGATACGGAAGAATCCCCATATCAAAATGACAAGGCAAGCAGACAATGAGTATCTCAGCAATCTTCTTATTCACCATGGGAAAATGGTGCTTTTTTCTCTCTTTCCTCTTTTCATAAAACTCTTTTTTCTTTTCTTTTTCTCAATAGCTATCTTTCTCTTTTTTTATAAGAAGAATGCTTCATAGATATCATTATGGTTACGCTGCAGGTTTCCACCATGTCTGCATGGATTAGACCAGCGGCCCAGGCGTTTCTCTAACACACATACATAACTCCATGGACTTACAAGCTCCCCTTTTATTTCACACCGACGACATCCGCAAACAAAAGAGCAAGGTAACAACTAGGTATATATTTACAAGTGTTGAAAGTGTTCCCCGTGACAGCACGGTTCTGCTAATCCCCAGCCTATAATTAGCAAGCATATAACTTTCATGGAGAGTTCACAATGGTTCAGGTTTATTAAGTGTAGGAAATAAAGTGTGCCATCAAGTTCGTGAGAGCTTTACTAACTAACTTTCTCAAAACAAGCAAACATTTTATTCGGAAGAAAACAAGGCATATTTAATATGCACGGAAGTAGCAAATGATGCTAATAGGTAGGTATGGTGGACACTTTGGCAATATTTGGTTTAAGGGAGTTGGAAAAATGAGTAAAACACTCAGTGTAAGTGACGGCTAGCAATAGTAAGGGAGCGACAAACGAGAGAGCAATAATGGCCATAATCATGCAGAGCGACAAAATATCATTGATCAATAAAGTGATACTACAAGCTGAAAACTAAAGGATCGTAAAGGCTCTGGTGACTTGAGATAGTCATAACATGGTGTGAGCATGTGCCAAGTCAACCCAAATAAAGCACCAAAGGAGAATACCACTATACTATGCTTTAATATGCTAAAACAACACATGATTCATCCAAGGCACATTAAGCAATCTCAATTGTTTATAACATGTCATGCTACAACAAAGAATACTAAGCATAAAGCCAAAACAATATCAAGCATGGCATGACAAAGCATAGGCCACGGTCAAAAACAAGCTCTCTTTACCACTTAAGCATGAGCTTTCCTACTCTTTTCCAAACCACTAGGCACCATGCCCTAACAATCTGATGCCATTACATGAACGATCTCATCCAATCCCTACCATCCCCATAGCCTACAGCGGGGGATTACTCACTCATAGATGGGGGAAACATGGATGGTCGATGAGAAGCGATGGTGATGATGATGGCGATGATCTCCTCCAATTCCCCGTCCCGGCAGGGTGCCAGAACGGAGTTTCTGGTGCTGTTTTGTGGAATCTGGTGGTGGCGGCAGAGCGGAACTCCTTCTGGAAAAACGTCGAACCACCCGGAGTTTTTAGGTCAGAAGGCTTCTTATAGGCGAAGAGGGAGACCGAGGGGGTGCCTAGGGCCACCACACCATGCCCTGGCGCGGCCAGGCCCAACCCGCGCCTGGGGGGGGGTGTGTGGCTAGCCCCTGGCCCTCCTCTGTCTCGTATTCTGGCTCCTAGAGTCTTCTGGAAAAATAGGCACTTTGGCTTTTGTCCCGTCCAATTCCGAAAATATTCATTTTCTGACTTTCCTGGAACCAAAAACAGCAGAAAACATGTAGCTGGCACTGTGGCTCTTGTTAATAGGTTAGTCCAAGAAATCATATGAAAAGTACTCCAAAGTGTGGACAAAACACAAGAAAGTGGATACAACCAAGCATGGAGCATCAAAAACTATAGATACATTTGCAATGTATCAAAGTCTAACACCTATGGCTTCCTGGTCTTCTTAATGCTTTGCAAGTGTGATCAACTTAGTCAACGGATCTGCCACATTCAGATATGTATCAATTTTGCACATATTGATGTCACCATCACTCATGAATTGTTGTATGAGATGATATTGATGTTGTACATGCTTGTTCTTCTAGTGAGATCTTGGTTACTTTGCTTGAGCAATGGCACCATTGTTGTCACAATGAATATCCATAGGCTCTAATGCACTTGTAACCACACCAAGTTCTGTAATGAAGTTCTTCATCCAGATAACCTCCTTTGCAGCATTCAAGACTGCTATGTACTCCGCATCTATTGTAGAATCCGCAATTGTATCTTGCTTAGAACTTTTTCCAGCTCACCGCTCCTCCGTTCATAGTGAACACATAACCGGATTGCAATGTGATCTTTGTCACCTCCATAGATGAGAAACATATTCTTAGTCCTTCATAAGTACCTAAGTATATTTTTCACTGTTATCCAATGATCAACTCCTAGATCATTCTAGTATCTGCTTGTAACACTTAGAGCATAGGATACATCTGGTCTTGTAAATATCATGGCATACATGATTGACCCAATTGCTGATGCATATGGGACGTCACTCATGTTTTCCCGCTTAACGTTTGTTGTGGGACATTGCTTCTTGCTTAATGTCCTGCCATGTACCATTAGAAGTGATCCTCTCTTGGATTCTTCCATTTTGAACCTCTTCAAAACCTTGTCTAGATATGTATCTTGAGTAAGCCCTATCAGGCGTCGGGATCTATCTCTATAGATCTTTATGCCTAATATGTAAGCTGCTTCACCCAAATCTTTCATTGCTTTTTTTTCCTTCAATGTGTCCTTTATAGTGTTAAGAAAAGTTTTATCATTTCGAATCAACAATATGTCATCCACATATAGTATTAGAAAAGTTGTTGCACTCCCACTCACTTTCTTGTATACACAATCTTCTTGTCCGTTCTTGATGAAACAAAACCCTTTGACTACTTCATCAAAATGTAGATTCCAACTCCACGATGCTTGCTTCGGTCCATAGATTGAACGCTGAAGTTTGCATACCTTTCTAACATCGTTTGGATTGACAAAACCCTCGGGTTGTATCATGTGCACATCCTTGGTTACCTTCCCATTCAAGACACTATTTTGACATCCATTTGCCATATCTCATAGTCAAAATATGCAGCGATTACTAGAAGTACCCGAATAGACTTAAACATCACTACAAGAGAGAATATCTTGTTGTAGTCAATTCCTTGAATTTGTCGAAACCCCTTTGAAACAAGTCATGCTTTATAGGCGTTCACATTACCTTCTACGTCTGTCTTCTTCTTATAGATACATTTATATTCTATAGGCTTTACGCCTTTAGGAGGGGCCTTGAAGTTCCAAACTTGATTCTCGTACATGAATTCTATCTCGGATTTCATGGCATCTTGCCATTTAACAAAGTTAGGGCCCATCATAGCTTCTTTGTATGTAACTGGTTTATCATTGTCCAAAAACAGTACTTCATCTTCAAATCTTACTTTTTGAAAGCTAAACTCTACCATATCTACGTGGTTCAGTAGGAGCTACAATTTCCGGGACTAGAATGTTTGTAGGCGCGACAACATATGATGGCGCCATAGGAATTTCCAGAACACTTTTCGAGGCTACGCTACTCTACCCATCTTGCTCCGGTTAAATAACCTCATTAAGATCTATTTTCCTCCCACTTAAACCTTTAGAGAGAATTTCCTTCTCAAGAAATATTCCTCCTCGCGCGACAAAAATCTTGCCTTTAGTTTTATGGTAAAAGGATTACCCAGCAGTTTCTGATAACCTAAAAATATGCATTTGTACAATTTGGGATCGAGTTTGTTCGGCTAAAAACATTTTACATAAATCTCGCATCCCTAGATTTGGAGAAATGATAAGTTAGGTTTCTTGCCAAACCACAATTCATATGGTGTCGTTTCAACGAACTATGATGGTGCTCTATTGAGTGTAAAAGCTGCAGTCTTTAAAGCATATCCCCAAAATGGCAAAGGGAGATCAGTTAATGACTTCATAGATCTCATCATGTCCATCAAAGTTTGATTACGATACTTCGACACTCCATTACATTGGGGTATTCCAGGAGGCGTAAGCTGTGAAATGATTCCATGCGCTCTAAGATGTTCACTAAACTTGTGACTCAAATATTCACCTCCACGGTCTGACCATAGAAACTTTATTTTCTTGCCACGTTCATTCTCTACTTCATTTTGAAATTCCTTGAATTTTTCAAATGTTTCATACTTATGCTTCATAAGATAAAACCATAACGACTCAAGTCATCGGTAAAAGTACATATTGATTTATACTCATCAGACTGCATACATCAGTATGTACTATTTCCAGTAAGTCACTCGCCCATTCAACATATCCATTGAACAATGATTTGGCCATCTTTCCCATTAAACATGATTAACATGTATCAAAAGATTCAAAATTTAATGAACTAAAAAGTCCATAACTATGGAGTTTCTTCATGTGTTTATGTCTAATGTGACCCAATCTATGGTGCCACAAGTATGTGGTATTCAACTTATTAGTATTTCGACATTTAGCCTCAGTGTTATGGATGTGTGTATCATAATCAAGATCGATAATAAACACCCCACTCTTCACGGGAGCATGTGCATAAAAACCTAATTCATATAAATCGAATAACCATTATTCTCTGATTTAAATGACTAACCATCTTGTAAGATATAATATCCTGATATAATATTCTTACATAATGCAAGTACGAAGAAACAATTACTAAGTTCTAATATCAATCCTGCCAGTGGATGTAGAGGTCTTGTGCCGATGATAATCACCGCAACGCTTGCTACATTACCGGCGCACATCGTCACCTTGTTCTTACCAAGCTTCCTAGGATTTTGTAGTTCATGTATTGTATTGTATTGCAAATGTTAGCAACCGATCCGGTATCAAATACCCAAGAGTTACTTTTAGGATCTTGCAAGTAAATATCAATAACATGTATATCCGATATATCTGAGTTGTATGATCTAGTCTTCTTCTTCTCCGCTAAGTACTTCCGGAAATTCCTCTTCCAGTGACCCTTCTTCTTATAGAAGAAACACTCAGCATTTGAGGATGGACCAGGCTTGGGCGCTTTTCCCTTGTTAGGGGCACGTAATGCCTCGGTCCTTTTCTTATTGTTGTCCCCAAACTTCTTCTTCTTGAAGTGAATATTTTTCTTCACCATCATCACATGATTAGTATTCTTATGTATGTTCTTTTCAGCCACCTCCAACATCGCAAACAGTTTGTCCAACATCTTATTCATCCCATGCATGTTGAAGTTCATGGAAAACCTAGCAAATCTTGGTCAGAGTGATTTCAGGATTATGTCAGTTCCCAGTTCTGCAGGAAAGGGAATGCCCATCCTTTACAACCTTTGAACGTACCCATACAACTTGATTACATGAGCACTAACCGAGCCTCCTTCTGTCATCTTTCAATATAGTAGAGCTTGGGATATCTCATATCTTTCAGCTCGGGCTTGCTTCTCAAACATGCCCCTCAATTCATAAATTGTTTAATATGGACCCTAGTCTTCAAACCTCCTTTGAAGATTTGGTTCCATTGCATCAAGAAAAGAACATTGGAGAACATAGTCATCACTATGTGACTGAAAGACATTATACGCATCTTCTGTTGCATTTTAAGTAGGAGCATCACCAAGAGTTGCTTCCAAGACATAGTCTTTCTTAGAACCTTTCAGAACTATCCTCACATTATGGTACCAGTCCACAAAGTTTGTTCCAGATTCATGCAGTTTCTCTTTCTCTAATATACCAACTAAAGGGAAATCGTTGCATGCCATTGATCCACAAACAGGTGCAAATTCATTTAGACATTGTTTCATAATTAATGAACTCCACAAATTAACACCTTTAATTTAGACTGAAGCTCTCGCTAAGATCAATATCTCTCATAATTGATACTTAGTGATTCAAGATCCACGTCTCACTTTTCCTACACCAATGTTACATCGCATGTCGGGGAGCAAAACCAATAGGTACTCTTACCAATCGCATCAACATATGACTCTTGTTAATCTTTAGATTCTTCTGTTCCATACTCTAGACGTTCTAGATAGCATGTCAAGTGAGCCTTAGTACACCGGCGGCGCGACAGTTTCGCATCCACATTACAAGCGTCACTAGGTGTGCCCATGTTACATGACCCACACCAGTTCGAAGCCCGTGTTATGTGGGGCCTAACCAAAGGAGAACACTTTAACTTGATAATTTTAGTGAGACATCAGCCTATTTTTTACGACTACCACACAACAAATAAAGTGCATAAAAGGATTAATATCACATGCAATTCATATAGTGATATGGTATACCACTTGACGCCAACGATCTCCATCATCAACATCTTCCGACGCCATGTACTCCTGCACGCTCCTTGGTCATAGCATCGAAGTCCATCGTTTCTTGATCATAATCACCATGTCCTTGCTTTTACAACTATTACTACTCTAGGTAATAAAGTAAAAAAATAACTATGACCTATTAGAATAAAAAATACAATCATCGTGGCTCCAGCCACTCATGCCCAATGAAATTACAACATAACACATCACATACATCATATTGCAAACTTCAGCTATACCACATCACTTCCCTGCAAAAACAAGTTACCTCTAACACTCTTTACTAGTTTATGGGGCTCTATGGTTACGTAGAGATCCATTATTTTACCTACGTGGTAAGTAAGTGATGAGTCCATTTTTGGAACATATTTATCTCGTGTTTTTGCATAAGTAGAGTTAGGATTTTTTTATTTTACAGCGTTCACACGCACCTTTTGTCCTTCTTTCAACAAGATCCTAAATTATCAAGTCTTTTGTGAATATATTAATTGGAACTATCATGTTATGCAATAATATGATATTTCTAAGCGATAAAAGTCATTTAAATGATTTTCCACACACCTGGGAGAAGAGGGTGTAGCATCCCGGCGAAACCACTACTAGAAAATCGCGTGTTCTTTTTTTGTGTGCATTATCATGATCACGTGCTCATGTCATATGCCACATTGCATTTGAGTATCATCATGTCATCATGCATATGTTTGTCTAAAACTAATTTCCAAAAGCCTATCTTTATTTTCTAAATATCTCCCATCTTTATTTTAAATCAAAACCCTCGGTCCGCCCGGAGTATTTATTTGCCTAAAAAATATTTACAAAAGATTTAAAAAATAAAATATTTAAAACTATTTTTTAACGGGGGAGGCTGCCAGCCTGCCAGGCCAAAAGCCCAAACAAAACCCTAGCTAAACCTGCCCTAACCTTAAACCTAGACCCACCTACCACCAGCCACCACCACCTACCACCCCAACCTGGTCACCGACCCACACCATGTTGCGTGTTGTGCACGCACTGCACCAGACCCACCTCACTGACACGCAACACAGCGGCACACACACGTGCTACACAAGCCCGCCCAACACCGCATGCTTCCGCCCATCTCGTTCAACCCTGCAAGCCGCGCACCCCTCGCTCCCCTTGTCCATTTCCTCGACCCGGCCCCACCTCACCTCACGCGTTGTATGCCCCGCGTCGATCCTCCCGTCGCTCACCAACCCCCGACCGTACCCTTTCTCTCTCTCTCTCTCTCTGTGAGCCCGCCCCCCTCACAGGCGTTGCCTCTTCTCTTCCCTGCTCGCTCGTAGAGCTCCGCCGATCGCCGCCGCCTGACTCTACTTTCCCGTAGCACCTCTCCCTCGAGCTCCTTCCCCTAGCCTCCACAGCGCTGCCCTCCTCCCTCGCCGTGCGTCATCCTTCCCATCGCGGTTCCTCCCAAGCTCGCCGCCCCCGAGCACCTCTCCCCTCCGCCAGGGACACCTCTCCACCAGCTGCCCTCCTTGTCCACCTCGGACGCCTCTGTTCAGGTGCCCTGAGCCCCACCTGCTGTGGCCCTTCTCTTCCAAGCCCATCAATCCCCGCTACCGCAGGATCTGCTGCCTCCAGCGCAGGTCTCTGCCGCCTCCCTCCCGCATCCTTCGGCCGTCTACGTCATGCCGGACATCCTCACTAGTAGCCCAATCTCCTGCCACCTGCTCCATTCTCGCACTCCGCTGTGCTCCTGTGCAAGGCGCCACCGCCCCAGTGTTCTCCTCCTCGAACCCCTGCACTGACTACCACGCTGCCAAGCCCGACCCCGAGCGCCACTCGCCTATGTCCGCCTGCGAGCGAGCCCTGCATCGCCACCTCTGCTCCCCCTCGACTGCCCTGCAACATCACCCTTCATGCAGCCTCGGACCTCCTCCTCACGCGCGTCATGGACGCTGCGCACCCTACATGCAAGTTCCTTCGTGCCAACCTCCTACCGTAGTTCCGACTTGTTGCTCTGTTGCTTGTCCTGGTTTGGACTTTTCCCGGTGGTGTGCGTTTTGGTTCAGTGAAGTTTTGATGTGGTGAATCATGTGGACATGGCGGCATGAGGCTACAACACGGATGGCCTCACTCCTAGTGAGATGGTAGTATATCTGATCAAGTGATTCATCCATGTGAGACAATACCATTCCCTCGACAAGAATGACAACATGGACAAGGATCCCGCCAATATATCCGGTGCCGCTCGAGAGACCCGAATCGACACAAGGCGAGATCCCGAAGGATCGCACAAGACCACCGACATGGATACCAAGTTTGCCATGGATTACCGAGGTGGAACATCAAGCCCTGTGTCATGGAGCCCGCATCCCTCGGGAACAACAAAGTCGCCCACACGGATCCAAAGCCTGACCCCGGAGACCGTCCCTGATCCCGGAGCAGCACCATTTATGTTCCTTGTAGCCTCTATATTACCTTGGACACATCCTATTGCCTGTTGTTTGATAATCAGTTGGTCTTGCAACTCGTAGTTGCTTGTTTAGGTGCTGCTTCGCGTCGTTCTTGTTCCACCTTTGTTGGGAGATTGTCACATGCTTAATGGTGGAGATGATCATGACTTTAATTACAACTTGATAATTAGAATGCTCGGAATAGATATAACTAATCCAAAGGCACCGGTGGGCAATAGCTAATATTTAGTTTTTAACCGCTCACTTGTGTCCCTTAGGCCCCGAGTACTTGATACCTGTTCCTTGACTATCGCACTATCCGCATGTAGGACCATGCATCCCCTTAGCTAGAGCTTGATTCATTTCTTATTTCTTGGGGCCACAAACTAGTTTGGGGAGTTATTACTATCCTATACTTATGCCATGCTTTACTTCTTTATTTACTATTGCACGTGGAGCGTCTATACTATATAGGATCGTGGCACAATTTTGCGGTATCGACAAGCCTAGTCACACTTTCGGGTTTCCAGTCGTTTACAACCGTTCTCGCAAACCCTGGATCCATCTCGGAGCCAACCAACTTCGTTGTAGGTAGCTTATCGGGGTGGCCCCCTAAAATATTTTATGAATCATGTGAATGCATTATCGTGAGGTCTCGTTGCTTTTTATTTGGTTCTTCCCGAGGTTGATCGTGCATGTGTTGCTATTTGTGCACCCCTGCAGGGTAAATCTTTCTGAAAGCTGTGTCCGTGGTTATGGACGACTTGGAGCACAGTACCTCGATCATAGACAATAATAACTAAAGTACTGCTATAAATTTGACCTTGACATGTCTAGTAATTAGTTTCACTACAACGGAATGAGTAAATAAAGTGCCAAGAACTACTGGATTTGGGATGTCTCATGCTAATTGTATCTGACTAGTAAGTATTGCAACTACAATGGAATGGTTAACTAAAACTGCCCACTACCTATGATATCAAGAGGACTCATGCTATCTATATCTGACTAGTAAGTGCTGCAACTATAATGGAACGAATAAAACTGCCAACGGTGTGAGTTTCTTGGTTTGACTTCCTCATTTGGTCTCGAGGGGAAATACCAGGATGGGTATGATTGGTGTTAGTATCAGGTTGGTCCCACTTAGGTCTTTCTTACCTCTCTCTGATAGCCGATAGATGTATCGAGTCTCTATAGGTTGTTTAGTGCATGCTGTGTTGCCGCTTCAGTCCACCATACCTATGTAGGCAAGAGTCATCAAATTCTAGACTCGCAGTGTACTGGTTTCAGTACTGACCGCTCCCTTTTTCCATTGCCCTTTGTTGGCGCCCTTTTGTTTTAACACGTATGAGTTCGATGTCGTTAGTAGGGTTACCCTTCCGGCTTGGCCTGGGCAGGGTTATGGACGCCATTGGTTATTCTTCAGGGCTCTTAGCCCCATTTGCATCTTATCCATACTCAGATGTTGTATCGGTTTCAAGGTGATTTGGATCTTCGTATTGTATATCCGTATTCTTGACTCTTTGAGTCGTTGTTGTATATATATGTTTCTGTGGGTTTCATCATGGACTATTGTGTAATGGTATTACTTTGTTTTCCACCTGCACGCAAGTGCCCGGTGGGCATCTTTGAATCGTTTCTATGCGGGTTTGGCGGGAATCACTAAAATCTGCATAGGGCTGATTCGAGGGTGTTACAAAGTGGTATCAGAGCCTAGTAGTTGCGATACCCCATTGGTTCAGCCTATAGGATAACCTAGCTAATGACTGATGTAGAGTGTCAAAACTATTTTTGCAAAATTGGTTGGATATATCTGATTAGATCTGCCTTTCCTCCTTACCTCTATGCTATTCTCCTCTTACCTTCGCGTGTTTTGAATCTGTTCTCTTACCTTCGCGTTTTTTGAATTTGTTCTCTTACCCTGCTTCGAGTCCAGGATTTCTTGTGGTTGGGATTCCGTCATACCTACAGGGTTTCGCTTCCTCCTTTTATAATGGTAGAGCTACAATCATCAAATCTGCATCTTGTTTGGTGTACCCTTCATCCAATCTTTTTGTCCTTGAACTCTCTATTCGTATGTGCGCCTTGACAATTATCCATATCGTGGAAAAACATATGAGAAGGATGAGCATTGGTGAACTTGGAGTATACCTTGAGCATTTGTTGTTCATGCCAATGGAACCATTGCGAAACCTAATCATTGTGTCTTTTCATACAATTTCTTCTGTATCTTCCGGTGTTTTCCAACACGATGACCTCATCTACATCAGATCCGATGAAGAGCCTGTATCACTCCTTTGTTCTCTGGACACCGCTTTTTAATATCTTTAGTCTAAATTTAGAGAGTTATGTTGCACGGTTTTCCTATTCATGTACGAAGTTAATAGTATGGTTACAGGATGGACTGATCACCCTACCCAACTCTTACTATTTACTCTTGTACATCGAACCAGTGGATCAATGCAAATTTACTCCTTCCACGGAAGTTAAAGGTGCCCTTATCTTTTGAGACCTTTACCTTCATCTTTGTTTCTCCGGAGTGTTCTCTTGACGAACATGAACGATGCCCCCTTGTTAGTGGTGTCGAGGATCTAGACAAAGCGAGAAGATCCATATCATCAGCCTTTTCCCCTGTCCCATGAGGTGAATCTCGAGGGCAAAATCCCTTGTTAGTCGTGTCAAATTGTAGCACCCCGGCAAAACTACTACTAGAAAATCACATGTTCTTTTTATTTTGTGCATCATCATGATCGCACGCTCATGGCATGATGCCACATTGCATTTGAGCATCCACATGTCATCATGCATATGTTTGTCTAAAACTAATTCCCGAAAGCCTATCTTCGTTATCTAAATATCTCCCATCTTTATTTCAAAATAAAAACCCTCGGTCTGCCCGGTTCTTTTAGTTGCCTGAAAACTATTTGCAAAAGCTTTAAAAAATAAAATATTTAAAACTATTTTTTAACGGGGGAGGCTGCCAGCCTGCCAAAAGCCTAGCAAGCCAGCAACCTACTACCCCGACCCAAAAAAACCAGCCGCCACCACCTACCACCCCGACCCAGTCATCGACCCACACCATGTTACACATTGCGCATGCATTGCACCCGACCCACCTCGCTGGACACGCAACACAGCGGCGCACACACGTGCTACACAAGCCCGCCCAACACCGCACACCCCGTGTCGATCCTCCCGTCGCTCACCAACCCTCGACCCCACCCTTTTTCTCTCTCCACGAGCCCGACCCCCTCGCGAGCATTGCCGCTTCTCTACCCTGCTCGCTCGCAGAGCTTCGCCGACCACCGCCGCCCATCTCTTCTTCCCTACAGCGCCTCTCCCTCAATCTCCTTCCCCCAGCCTCCGTAGCGCCGCCCTCCTCCCTCGTCATGCGTCCTCCTCCCTGCACGGTTCCTCCCGAGCTCGCCGCCCCCGAGCACCTCTCCCCGCTGCCAGGGACGCCTCTCCGCTGGCCACCCTCCTCGTCCACCTTGGCCGCCTCCGTCCAGGTGCCCCGAGCCCCGCCCACTGTGGCCCTTCTCCTCCGAGCCCATCAAGCCCTGCCACCGCAGGATCTGCCGCCTCTAGCGCCCGTCTCCGCCTCCCTCCCATGTCCTTTGGCCGCTCGCTCCGTGCCGGACGTCCTCACCAGTATCCCCATATCCAGCCGCCCGCTCCATTTTTGCCCTCTGTCGTGCTCTTGTCCAAGGCGCCTTCGCCCCGGCGTTCTCCTCCCCGAACCCCTACGCCAACCGCCACGCTGCCAAGCCTGACTCCGAGCGCCACTCGCCTATGTCCGCTTGCGAGCGAGCCCCGCGTCGCTGCCTTTGCTCCCCCTCGACCGCCCTGCAACATCATCCTTCCCACTGCCTCGAACCTCCTCCCGACTTGTGTCATGGACGTTGTCCACCCTTCCTGCAAGTTCCTTCGTGGCCACCTCCTGCCGTAGTTCTAGCTTGTTGCTCTATTGCTTGTCCTAGTCTGTACTTTTCCCGGTGGTGTGCGTTTGGATTAAGTGAAGTTTCGATGTGGTTAATCGTGTGGAGATGGCAACATGAGGCTAAGACACAAACGGCCTCCCCTCCTAGTGAGATGGTATATCTGACCAAGTGCTTCCTCCATGTGATACAAGACCATCCCCTCGATAAGAACGGCAACATGGACAAGGACCCCACCAAGATATCCGGTGCCTCTCGAGAGACCCGGATCGACACGAGGCGAAATACCGAAGGATCACACAAGACCACCAATGTGGATACCAAGTTCTCCATCGATTACTGAGATGGAACATCAAGCCCTTCATCATGGAGCCTGCATCCCTTGGAACAACAAGGTTGCCCACACGGATCCAAAGCCTGATCCCGAAGACCGTCCCCAATCCCGTCGAACCCCAAGACCCCCGATTCCGAACCCCGATATGTGATCCCCTTTCTGAGACCCCTATTTTTATAATATGACATTATCACTTGTTTCTTATTAAATTGTTCATGCTCGCATACATATTCATTTGTTTGGGGTACTTTGTCGATTCACCTCATAATTAAATATGGAGACTATATGCAGGTCATTGTAGTCTTATACTGGCTCCATTTAAATTTGTGTAGAAAACCGATGCCATGTTTTGCCTTGTTAAACCAACATTTAAATTACGGGGTACCTAAACAACTTGAACCTCATAATTAATTATCGTGACCCCCGTTTTGCTTAATCTTGCCTAGTTCATTGCATCTTTGCCATGTCATCCATCATAAATGCATCATGCCTGATCTTATGCCGTAGTATTAAATAGTGCATCCAGTGTTCCTTTTAGTGCTTTGCTTCTTCATGGATTAGGCCATTGAGTGGTGAAAAGTTCTTCAGATAATGTACCTTCGATAGTGTTTCCCAGGTGGGCATTCTCCCCCTTTCTACCTATTTTGCATTTATAGTCTTTACTTTGTCCTGTTGCTCTATTGCTATCCGTGTTGTGATGCTTTAGTTTCCTTGCACCGTTTATATTCCTTGTAACCTCTATATTACCTTGGACACATCCTATTTCATGTTGTTTGATAGTCAGTTGGCCTTGCGAGTCGTAGTTGCTTACTCAGGTGCTGCTTCACGTCGTTGTTGTTCCATCGTTGTTGGGAGGTTGTCACATGCTTAATGGTGGATATGATCATGACTTTAATTATAACTTGATAATTAAAATGCTAGGATTAGATATAACTAATGCAGAGGCACTGGTGGACAATAGTTAATATTTGGTTTTAACCGCTCACTTGTGTCCCATAGGCCCCAAGTGCTTTTTACATGTTTCTTGACTATCGCACTATCCGCATGTGGGACCATGAATCCCCTTAGCCAGAGCTTGATTCATTTCTTATTTCTTGGGGCCACAAAATAGTTTGGGGCGTTATTACTATCCTGTACTTATGCCATGATTTACTGCTTTATTTACTATTGCGCGTGGAGTGCCTGTACTGTTTAGGATCACGGCACAATTTCGTGGTATCGATAAGCCTAGTCACACTTTCAGGTTCCCAGTCATTTACAGCCATTCTCAGAAACCCTAGGTCCATCTCAGAGCCAGCCAACTTTCTTGCAGGTAGCTTATCGGGGTGGCTCCATGAAATAATTTATGAATCATGTGAATGCATTGTCGTGAGGCCTCGTTGCTTTTTATTTGGTTCTTCCCGAGGTTGATCGTGCGTGTGTTGCTATTTGTGCACCCCTGCCGGGTAGCTGAAAGCCGTGTCCGTGGTTATGGACGACTTGGAGCACAATATCTCAATCATAGATAACCATAACTAAAGTAGTGCTATAAATTTGACCTTGACATGTCTAGTAATCAGTTTCACTACAACAGAATGAGTAAATAAAAGTGCCAACAACTACTGGATTTGATATGTATCATGCTAATTGTATCTAACTAGTAAGTATTGCAACTACAATGGAATGGTTCACTAAAAATGCCCACTGCCTATAATATCAGGATGACTCATGTTATCTATATCTGACTAGTAAGTGCTGCAACTATAATGGAATGAATAAAACTACCAACGGTGTGAGTTCCTCGATTTGACTTTCTTATTTGGTCTCGAGGGGGAAATACCAGGATGGGTATGATTGGTGTTAGTATCAGGTTGGTCCCTCTTAGCTCTTGCTTACCTTTCTCTGATAGCTGACAGATGTATCGGGTCTCTATAGGTTGTTTAGTGCATGCTACACTGCCGCTTCAGTCCACCATACCTATGTAGGCGAGAGCCGCCGAATTCTAGACTCATCGTGTACTGGTCTCAGTACTAACCGCTCCCTTTTTCCATTGGCCTTTGCCAGCACCCTTTTGTTTTAATAGGCATGAGTTCGACGTCGTTAGCAGGATTACCCTCCCGACTTGGCCAGGGCAGGGTTATGGACGTCATTGGTTATTCTTCAGGGCTCTTAGCCCCATTTGCATCTTATCCGTACTCGGATGTTGTATCGATTTCAAGGTGTTTTGGATCTTTATATTGTATATCTGTATTCTTGACTCTTTGAGTCATTGTTGTATATATATGTTTGTGTTAGTTCCATCATGGACTATTGTGTAATGGTATTACTTTGTTTTCCACCGCACACAAGTGCCTGGTGGGCATCTTCGAATCGTTTCTATGCGGGTTTGGCGGGAATCACTGAAATTTGCATATGGCCGATTCGAGGGTGTTACAGAGGGGATGCGAGGAGAAGCTACTATGGGCTTAATGTCCTGTGGTACGGGCAGATCCCGCCCATACCGTCCTCCTGTACAACCTGTCAGGACGTCCGTCTTGTCAAATACTCTCACCACGTGAAGACGGATCTGAGATCCGACATTCATAGAAACTCCAGCCTCGAAATACCACACCAGAAGGGATCTTGAGGAGTAACTTGGAGAAGGGAAAATCATTGCTGCTTCATGGATCATTGGAGGACATCACATCATCCCCTTCATCATCAGCCGCTGCATCTCCATCAACAACATTTCCCCCAACTCTGATTCATTAGATCTTATTGTAATTCCAACACAATTGTGGTTTGCACTTGATTTATCTTTGCACTTCCGATCCAACCATATGAATATGATGATGTTGTTGATTGCTTCCATATGTGAGTAGTGTCCCTTGTTCTTGGGGAGATGGAGAAACCCTAGCATTATTATGAAATAAAATAAAGATGATCTATAACTTTGGTCATTGATCTATTGATTTATGATATTGTGTTAGATCTCTCTCTTTAGATAGTATGTGAAGTTGACCACATAGCATTTGCCTTCAGGACTAAAGAGAGGGATCTAATCTTGGGATGTGTATGGGAGTATGTCCAGTGCTATATAGTGACTATAATCATTGGCTTATAACCTACGCGGTCAAAGAGGGATTAAGAGAGATTCACTAAGCGCATTATGATATCCATGGGGAAACCCTTAATTGTGGTGTTATGTAGAAGTTATTTGCCCGTAGGAATCATAGTGGTTATTTAGAGATGACCTCAAAACTTGACTCATAGAAGCGGCTGCTCACGAGACTTGTAGTGAACATTTTAACATTGGAGCTCTCTCGGCGAAATACATAGATTATCCTAATCATGAATAATTCTTATATGCTAGTGGTGTATCCTACATCCCTAAGAACATTTTAGCCTTATTGATTACCAACACCATTTCCAATGCTTTTTTACTTCTTTACTTTACTTGCTTTTATTATTTTCCTGCATACAAACCCAAAAACCTTTCAAACACCCTTTAGTTGAGATCTAAGATAGCTTACTGATACGTTGCTAACGTATCTATAATTTTTGATGTTCCATGATTGGTTTTTATCTACTTTCTTATGTTTTGTCCACACTTTGGAGTATTTTTATACACTTTCTGGGACTAACCTATTAACAAGATGCCACAGTACTAGTTGCCTGTTTTCTGCTGTTTTTGGTTCCAGGAAAGTCAGAAAATCAATATTCTCAGAATTGGACCGGACAAAAGCCAAAGTCGTTATTTTCCCGGAAGACTCACAGGGCCAGAAGGAGAGACGGAGAGGGGCCACAGGGTGGCCACACCACCCCTAGGCGCGGGTCCCCCTAGCCATGCCAGGGCATGGTGTGCCCCCTGGTCGCCCACCGACCTTGCCTCTTCGCCTATAAGATGCCTCCTGATGCGAAAACCCTAAATCGTCAAGCCTCCAGCCACAAAAAGTTCCGCAGCACCACCGTCACCGAAGGGGAGATTCCGGGGACAAAAAGTCTCTATTCCAGCACCCTGCCGGGATAGGGAAGTGCCCCCGGAGCCATCTCCATCGATCTCCACCACCATCTCCATCGCCGTTGCTGATTCCCATGATGATGAGGGAGTAGTTCTTCCTCGAGGCTAAGGGTTCTAGCGGTAGCTATGTGTTCATCTCTCTTTCTATGCATGATCATATTGTGATCATGAGCTTTGTAATCAAGTAGATCTACCTTGCTACTCAAGTGCTTTAATAGATCTCTGCTCTCCCCATGTGTGTGAAAGTGACAGCGTGTACACCATGGTGGCACTTAGGCTAGAGATTACAAATACTTGTTATGAGTTATATTTGGAGTTGGATGTCTTTATAAAATTGTGGTGTTTGTTTGAACCATCTAGTGCTCAAGGTGACAGTGTGGGGTTTTCTAGATGGGAAAGGCTTACTTTGAGGTGTGATGTTATAGCCCTACCATGGATTAGAGTGTCCAACCGGAGAGTAGTTAAGAGTAGTATCATAAAGAGAATATATTTATATGAGAGTGTTCACTAGTGAAAGTATGATCCCTAGGCCTTGTTTCTAAGCATTGAAACACCGTTTGAAACTAGATCTGTTACATGTTTGCTTGCTTCCATCTTTATTTCAGTTTGTTTGTAGTCTTTTCCATGCCATCAAGCTATTTTCTAGCACCGTTGTCTTATATCCATACCACTTGTATTTCACTATCTCTTCGCCGAACTAGTGCACCGATGTCTACGCACTTCTATTCTTGTAGACAGTTGTTGGGCCTCCAAGTGCTGAGGTTTGTAGAACAGCAACAAGTTTTCCCTTAAGTGGATCACCCAAGGTTTATCGAACTCTAGAAGGAAGTGGTCAAAGGTATTCCCTCTCAAGTATTCCTGCAATCAGATACAAGAAGTCTCTTGTGTCCCCACACACCCAATACACTTGTCAGGTGTATAGGTGCACTAGTTCAGCGAAGAGATAGTGAAATTCAAGTTGTGCAAGACGTTTGTTTGTTTCACATAAAGAAAACATAGCATAGTGGTATTCAGCTTGTCCCTCATAGAGTAGCAAATATAAATGCATAGGACACCTTCAAAGTCCATAAGAGTGACTAGATACAAATAGTTTAAAACAAGCAATATCAAAGCTATGCATCAAGTCTATCCCTACTACCTTTTACAAAAGGTTTTTCTTCCACCATTATATTGAGTCTCCACCTTCTATCTTTATGCACCTACTTTGAGAGCATACTGGCCATTCTTAGTTATATGTGCATTGTCCCAAGACTTGTTGATTGATGCATAACTTGTTATTGCTTGTTTGAAACTATTTTATCTGGTCACTCTTATGAACTTTGAAGGTGTCCTATGCATTTATATTTGCTACTCTATTGAGGGACAAGATGAATATTACTATGCTATGTTTTATTTATGTGAAACAAACAAACGTCTTGCAATGCATTGTTATGCATGAATCTTTTGTTTGTTTCTTTTCATGTTGCATCATTGTTTCTTTGCTTATCGCTAGAACTTTGTCTTTCATGTTATGATTGAAGTACTATGATCCTAGCTTTGAATGTTTTGCAAATACTTTGATCAAGTCTTTGATGGTGCATGTCACCTCAAAAATTATTCTTTCTTTTTATCACTTACCTACTCGAGGACGAGCATGAGTTAAGCTTGGGGATGTTGATACATTGCAAATGTATCTATAATTTTTGATGTTCCATGCTTGGTTTTATCCACTTTCTTGTGTTTTGTTCCAACTTTGGAGTACTTTTCATATGATTTCTTGGACTAACCTATTAACAAGAGCCACTGTGCCAGCTGCCTGTTTTCTGCTGTTTTTGGTTCCAAGAAAGTCAGAAAATGAATATTCTCGGAATTGGACGGGACAAAAGCCAAAGTGCCTATTTTTCCGGAAGTGATCAAGTGCCATAATACGAGACGGAGAAGGGCCAGGGGCCGGCCACACCACCTGGTCGTGCGGCCAGGCCTGGCCCGCGCCAGGGGGTGGTGTGGCCAGCCTAGGCACCCCCTCGGCCTCCCATTCCGACTATAAGATGCCCTCGGGACGAAAATCCTAAGTACCCCGATCAAAAATCCACGAAAGAGTCTGTAGCCGCCGTCATCTCCATCCCTAGATCGGGAGGGATTTGAAGCTCTTCCCGGCACCCTGCCGGAGAGGGGAATTCACCCTGGAGGCCTTCTTCATCACCATGCAAGCCTCCGGTGTGATGCGTGAGTAGTTCATCCTTGGACTACGGATCCATGTAGTAGCTAGATGGCTGGTTTCTCCTCCTTTGTGCTTTCATGTTTAGATCTTATGAGCTCTGTTCATGATCAAGATCATCTATTTGTAATTCATACATGTTGTGTTTGTGGGGATCTGATGGATATTGAGATGCTATTTCAGATTGATTATTGATTCTATCATGTCTTTGTTATTTGAGATCTTGAATGCTTTCCGTTGTTAGTAGCTATCTTGGCCAAGTAGATGCTAGAAACTCCAAGAGTTAGTATTTATGCTCGATAGTGGGTTCATGCCTCTAGTAATCAGGGGAAGTGACAGAAATCTCTAAGGTACTAGATGTGCTGTTGCTACTACGGAGAAAACAACAATCCTTTGTTCATAGAACAATCGTATTGTTTACTTTACACATAGTTCATAAAGCAATAATCTGTTGCTTGCAACTTAATACTGGAGGGGGTTCGGATGATAACCTGAAGGTGGATTATTAGTCATAGATGCAGTTGGATGGCGGTCTATGTATTATGTTGTAATGCCCAATCAAGTCTTAGAGGACTCAAGATGATTAGTATATGCATGTATTGCTTTCTCCGTGTTTGTCAATTGCCCCGCTGTAATTTGTTCACCCAGCATGTTATCTATCTTAAGGAGAGTCACCTCTAGTGAACTATGGATCCCAGTCCTTTTTCTTTACATACAATCTATAAACTGTTTTGTTCTTTGTGTTTACTTTTTACAAACTTTTACTTCTTTCCATTCGATACGTTTAATCCTTTATTTTCTGCAAAACATGGTGATATTGACAACCTCATCGCAAGTTGGGGACAAAGTTCTGTGGTTGTGTTGTGCAGGTCTCCACGTTGCTACTAGCACCGGTAGTGCGCCCTACCAAAGCTCAGCTAGTAACACCTTTGGGGTGTTTCCTTGCTCCTACTGGTTCGATTAAACCTTGGTTTCATAACTGAGGGAAAACTTACTGCTGTGCTCATCATACCTTCCTCTTGGGGTTCCCAACGAGCTCTACGTTGAAAGTTGAGCGCATCAAACTTCTATTCTTGTAGACAGTTGTTGGGCCTCCAAGTGCAGAGGTTTGTAGAACAGCAACAAGTTTCCCTTAAGTGGATTACCCAAGGTTTATCGAACCCAGGGAGGAAGTGGTCAAAGGTATCCCCTCTCAAGCAACCCTGCAATCAAGATACAAGAAGTCTCTTGTGTCCCCAACACACCCAATACACCTGTCAGGTGTATAGGTGCACTAGTTCGGCGAAGAGATAGTGAAATACAAGTGGTATAGATAATTTTAAGTGGTAAAGTTAATATAAAATAGCCCGAAGGCGTGGAAAAGACTGAAGTAAAACTTAAATAAAGATAGAAGCAAGCAAACATGTAACATATCTAATTGCAAACGGTGTTTCAATGCTTAGAAACAAGGCCTAGGGATCATACTTTCACTAGTGAACCACTCTCATATAAATATATTCTTCTTTATGATACTACTATGAACTACTCTCCGGTTGGACACTCTAATCGTTGGTAGGGCTATAACAACACACCTCAAAGTTCTTCTTGCCCATCTAGATAACCCCACACTGTCACCTTGAGTACCAGATGAGTCCAACAAACACCACAATTTCATAAAGACATCCAACTCCAAATATAACTCATAACAAGTATTTGAAATCTCTAGCCTAAGTGCCACCATGATGTGCATGCTATCACTTTCACACACATGGGGAGATCAGAGATTTATTAAAGCACTTGAGTAGCAAGGTAGATCTACTTGATTACAAAGCTCATGATCTCAATAAGATCACGCATAGACAGAGAGATGAACACATAGCTACCGGTAGAACCCTTAGCCTCGAGAGAGAACTACTCCCTCCTCATCATGGGAATCAGCAATGGTGATGGAGATGGTGGTGGAAATCGATGGAGATGGCTCCGAGGGCACTTCCCCGTCCCGGCAGGGTGCCGGAACATAGACTTTCTGTCCCCCGAATCTCCCCTTTGGTGGTGGCGGCGCTGCGGAATGTTTCGTGGTTGGAGGCTTGACGATCTAGGGTTTCTGTATCGGGAGGAATATATAGGCAAAAGAGGCAATGTCGGTGGCCGGCCAGAGGGCCCACACCATGCCCTGGCACGACCAAGGGGGACCTGTGCCTAGGGGTGGTGTGGCCACCCTGTGGCCCCTCTCCGTCTCTCCTTCTGGCTCCACGAGTCTTCTGGGAAAAAATAACAACTTTGGCTTTTGTCTGGTCCAATTCTGAGAATATTCATTTTCTGACTTTCCTGGAACCAAAAACAGCAGAAAATAGGCAACTGGCACTGTGGCATCTTGTTAGGTTAGTCCAAGAAATCATATGAAAAGTACTCCAAAGTGTGGACAAAACATAAGAAAGTAGATAAAACCAAGCATGGAACATAAAAAATTATAGATACATTTGCAACGTATCAACATCCCTAAGCTTAACTCCTGATCATCCTCGAGTAGGTAAGTGATAAAAAGAAAGAATAATTTTTGAGGTGACATGCACCACCATAAACTTGATTAAAGTATTTGTAAAACATTGATAGCTGGGATCATAGTACTTCAACATAGCATGAAAGATAAAGTTCTAACAATAAGACATAGCAACTATGTTGTAACATGAAAGGATACAAACAAAATATTCATGAATAACAATGCTTTGCAAGACGTTTGTTTGTTTCACATAAAGAAAACATAGCATAATGGCATTCAGCTTGTCCCTCATAGAGTAGCAAACATAAATGCATAGGACACCTTCAAAGTCCATAAGAGTGACTAGATACAAATAGTTTAAAACAAGCAATATCAAAGCTATGCATCAATCAACAAGTCTTGGGACAATGCACATAGAACTAAGAATGGCCACTATGCTCTCAAAGTAGGTGCATAAAGATAGAAGGTGGAGACTCAATATATAAGTAGAAGAAAGGCCTTCATAGAAGGAAGTAGGGATTCAAGTTTCATAAAGAGCTTCCAAAAATTATGGTACTTAATAGCTTTCAGCTCTCATTGCCCCTATCATAAGCATCTTGAAGTGATTAAGGTTAAAGTGAACAAACTATGGTGTATATGCTTGACGAAGTATAAGTTGGAAATCTCATGTCCCTTGAATACGACGGCCGCTCCTCATGCTACTCAAGTTTAGTCACCGGTAAGTTCTTGTCATCTTAAGTACATGTGTATCATAGAGAACCGCCAACGGGTACCCCTTGCCCGATGATACGGAAGAATCCCCATATCAAAAACATGCACTTAGTTAACAAACAAAACATGAGCCTTGGCACAATAAAATGGTCTTAACATGAACTTCAACCATAAAAGAACCATCGCTCCATCATTTACAGTCCCTGAGACCATCCAAATGGCTGTCGACACGCCATCGCAATGCTTGTGTTCTGATTTCTACCTGTAAGCAGTATCAGACCAGATGTTGAACTATGAGACTTCAAAGCACTTTGCCTCCTGAAATTATTTCTGGTTAGTTGAATGCTATGCCTTTTTATTTCCAAGCAATATCAAGAGTGACATGTAAAAGGGAGACTGTGGTAGATGTGAATGAATTCATTTCAAGATGTAATGTCAATAGTCTAATAGGAGAAATATCAACAGACTTATTATGCTATAATGTCTCATCGGTCAATGATTTATCTTCTAAACACATAACAGGGAGAGAATTTCACAGCATCTACTCGACTTACATTACAGTAATATACAAAAAAACTAATAACCAAAATCAATCTTCTAGAAAAAACAAATGTGTGAGCTAATAGCATAAAAACTAGTGTATACACCATTGTCCATTCGCGTGTCTGTGTCCTGGAATTCAAAGATAGTTGGAGTTGGAAAATGAACCCGCTACCGAGTACACCATCACCCAGACCACCGCGGCAGTCAGGTGGATGTGGGCTGGCACGTACCTACAGGAGGGCATTAGGGAGGAGGATCTGGCCCGGCAGGCCATCGAGGAGCCAGTGCGCTCGGGATTCTAGTGGAGCTCCAAGAAGCAGGAAAGACCAGGGGACAACTCACCGTTAGTTCCAGGCAATGAACGCCAAAAGATCTATGCAGAGGGGGGAGGCATATAGAAGGGAGCACGAGGGAGGCCAGCGGTTGGAGGCTACTGCTAATCCTAGATGAGTGGCTCCACATGATGGGTTCGTAGCATGGAAAATAAAAAAATTCTACCGCAAGAACGAACAAAACCTAGATCTAATCTAGATAAAAGCCAAGATCTAATCTATTAGACATGAGCAACGAGATAGATAGGAACTAACCCTCATAGATCCGAAAGCGTTAACGAGATTAGATCTCGTGGTTGATGTAGTCGATCACTTGCCGATCTCAAGATCGTGTGGACGATCCTTTCGGCGTCGCGTTCCAGCAGCGCTTCCGCAGTCGGTCAAGTGGACGATCCTTCCGGCGCCGCGTTTCGGCAGCGCTTC
Organism: Avena eriantha; assembly: GCA_910589775.1. Taxonomy (NCBI): domain Eukaryota; kingdom Viridiplantae; phylum Streptophyta; class Magnoliopsida; order Poales; family Poaceae; genus Avena; species Avena eriantha. Next base: position 491,342,561 of record OU342743.1, on the reverse strand, counting down.
CACAGTCGGTCACACGTGCGGAGTCGAAGCAGACCTTCCTCTCCCCGTTCCAGCGAGCAGCGGAGGTAGTAGATCTTCTCCATGGAATCCCAGCAGCACGACGGCGTGGTGGTGGTGGTGGTGGAGTAGAGAATTCTGCAGGGCTTCGCCTATGCCTGTGCAGAAGAAAGGTGGAGGAGAGAGGCGGCAGAGATTGGGAGTTATGAGAGCAAGGGAGGAGGGGGCGCCCCTGCCCTTCAATTTAAGGGGGGGGAGGGCGCCTTGGGGAGGGGGAGTCCTACAAGGACTCCCCTCCTCTAGGCCGGCGGATTGGGGAGTGGGGGGAGGAGTCCTCCTCCCCCACGACTCCCAGTCTTGACCCACCAGGACTCCTTGATCCCTATCTTGATTTTCAAGCAAACTCCAAGATATCTTCTAGAACCTTCCGGAACATTCTGAAACCTTCTAGAATCCTCATACAAACACTCCGGAACATTTCCTAACTCAGAAAATGATTCCCTATATATGAATCTTATCCTCCGGACCATTCCGGATCTCCTCGTGATGTCCCGAATCCAATCCGAGACTCCGAACAACATTCGGTCTCCAACGCATATTCCATATCTACTTAAAACAACTTCGAACCTTAAGTGTGTCACCCTACGGTTCGTGAATATGTAGACATGATAGAGACACTTCTCCTATCAATAACCATCAGCGGGACCTGGAGATCCATAATGGATCCCACATACTCAACGATGACTTCATGATCGATTGAACCATTTACATACTAAACCAATTCCCTTTGTCTCGCGATACTATACTTATCCGAGGTTTGATCGTCGGTATCTCCATACCTAGTTCTACCTCGTTACTGATAAGTACTCTTTTCTCGTTCCGTGATATGTCATCTCTTGTGACCTAGTCACATGCTTGCAAGCTAACTAGATGACATTCCACCGAGAGGGCCCAGAGCATATCTATCCGTCATATGGATGGACAAATCCCAATCTTGGTTCATGCGCTTCAACACATACTTTCAGAATACCCAATGACACTTTTATAACCACCCAGTTACGAAGCGGCGTTTGATGTCATCAAAGTATCCATCCGGTGATGGTGATTAACATAACCTCATGGTCGAAGGAATAGGTTACTATGTATTTGAAAGCTTACAGCAATACGAACTTAATGACTTGATCTTATGCTACGCTTACTATGGGTGTGTGTCCATCACATCATTCTCCTAATGATATAACCTTGTTATTAATCACATCCAATGTCCATGATCAGGAAACCATGATTATCAATTAATCAACAGGCTAGTTCAACAAGAGGCTTACTAGGGACTCTTATATGTTTACAAAACACACATGTATTAGTGTTTCCTAATAATACAATTATAGCATGGGATGTAAACATTCATCATAAACACAAAGATATAATAATAATCACTTTTATTATTTCCTCTTGGGCATATCTCCAACAGTCTCCCACTTGCACTAGAGTCAATAATCTAGATTACATGGTAATATACCGAACACCCATGGCGTTCTGGTGTTGGTCATGCTTTGCCCTAGGGAGAGGTTTAGTCAACGGATCCGCCACATTCAGATCAGTGTGTACTTTGCAAATCTTTATGTCACCATCTCGTACATACTCGCGAATAGCGTGGAAACGTAGCTTGATGTGCTTCAGCTTGCTATGTGACCTTGGCTCCTATGCATTAGCTATGGCACCTGTGTTGTCACAGTAGATGGCCATCGGGTCCAACGCACTGGGAACCACGCCAAGTTCAGTAATGAATTCCTTCATCCATACGGCTTCTTGTGCAGCCTCCGAAGCAGCTATGTATTCCGATTCAGTTGAAGATTTCGCCACAACGCTTTGCTTCGCACTCCTCCAGCTCACTGCAACACCATTCAAAATAAATACGTATCCTGACTGTGACTTTGAGTCATCCGGATCGGTGTTCCAACTAGCATCGGTGTAACCATTTACAACAAGCTGTTTATCACCTCCATAAGAAAGAACCATATCCTTAGTCCTATTTAGGTACTTTAGGATATTCTTGACCGCTGTCCAGCGTTCCACTCCAGGATCACTTTGATATCTGCTAGTCAAACTAACAGCATGTGCTATATCCGGTCTAGTACACAGCATGGCATACATGATAGAACCTATGGCCGAGGCATAGGGAATATTATTCATTTTCTCTCTATCTTCTGCCGTAGCTGGACTTTGAGTTTTACTCAAGGTCTTACCTGACAACATGGGAACGAACCCTTTCTTGCTATCTTCCATTCTAAACTTCTTTAGAACTTTGTCCAAGTATGTACTTTGTGAAAGCGCTATTAGGCGTCTTGATCTATCTCTATAAATCTTGATGCCTAGAATGTATGCCGCTTCGCCAAGATCCTTCATTGAAAAACTATTATTCAAATAGGTTTTGACGCTATTAAGAAGTTCTATATCATTCCCAATCAACAATATGTCATCTACATATAGTACTAGGAATGCTACAGAGCTCCCACTCACTTTCTTGTAAATACAAGCTTCTCCATAAGTTTGTATAAATCCAAAGTATTTGATTACTTTATCAAAACGTTGATTCCAACTCCGGGATGCTTGCTTCAGTCCATAAATGGAGCGCTGAAGCTTGCATACCTTGTCAGTATCTTTAGGATCGACAAAACCCTAGGGTTGTACCATATACAACTCTTCCTCAGTGTCACCATTAAGGAACGCCGTTTTGACATCCATCTGCCAAATCTCATAATCGAAATATGCAGCAATTGCTAACAAAATCCTCACAGACTTTAGCTTCGCTACTGGTGAGAATGTCTCATCATAGTCAACTCCTTGAATTTGTCGGAACCCATTCGCGACAAGTCGAGCTTTATAGACGGTAACATTACCATCAGCATCTGTTTTTCTCTTGAAAATCCATTTGTTCTCGACAGCCTTACGGCCATCCGGTAAGTCCACCAAAGTCCACACTTGGTTTTCGTACATGGATCCCATTTCGGATTTCATGGCTTCTAGCCATTTGTCGGAATCTGGGCTCACCATAGCTTCTTCATACGTCGCAGGGTCATCAGCGTTGTCCACCAACATGACGTTCAAGGCAGAGTCATACCAATCAGGAGTGGTACGAACCCTCGTTGACCTGCGAGGTTCAGCAGTAACTTCGTTTGAAGTTTCATGATCATTATCATTAGCTTCTTCTTCAATTGGTGCAGGCGGCACAAAAACATCTTCCGGTGCTGTGCTACTCTCAAATCCGAGAGAAGGTTCAATAACCTCATCGAGTTCTACTTTCCTTCCAGTCACCTCTTTCGAGAGAAACTCCTTCTCAAGAAAGGATCCATTCTTTGCAACGAAAACTTTGCCTTCGGATCTATGATAGAAGGTATACCCAATTGTTTCTTTAGGGTATCCTATGAAGACGCATTTCTCCGCTTTGGGTTCTAGCTTATCAGGTTGTAACTTCTTTACATATGCCTCGCAACCCCAAACTTTAAGGAACGCCAACTTAGGTTTCTTACCAAACCACAATTCGTACGGTGTCGTTTCAATGGATTTAGATGGTGCCCTATTTAAAGTGAATGCGGCTGTCTCTAATGCATAACCCCAAAATGATAACGGTAAATCTGTAAGAGACATCATAAACCGAACCATATCTAAGAGAGTTCGATTACGACGTTCGGACACACCATTACGCTGTGGTGTTCCCGGCGGTGTCAACTGTGAAAGTATTCCACATTTCTTTAAATGCATGCCAAACTCATAACTCAGATATTCACCTCCACGATCAGAAAGCAGAAATTTAATCTTCTTGTTACGATGATTTTCCACTTCACTTTGAAATTCCTTAAACTTCTCGAAAGTTTCGAACTTATGTTTCATAAAGTAGACATACCCATATCTACTCAAGTCATCCGTGAAAGTGAGAACATAACGATATCCACCACGCGATGCTACACTCATTGGACCGCACACATCGGTATGTATTATTTCCAATAAGTCTGTAGCTCGCTCCATTATTCTAGAGAATGGAGTCTTTGTCATTTTTCCCATTAGACATGCTTCGCATCTTTCAAGTGATTCAAAATCAAGTGATTCAAGAAGTCCATCAGAATGGAGTTTCTTCATACGCTTCACTCCAATGTGACCAAGACGACAGTGCCACATGTATGTAGAATTATCATTCAATTTTATTCGTTTAGCATCTATGTTGTGAACATGTGTATCACTACTATCGAGATTCAGTAAGAATAAACCATTCATCTCAGGTGCATTACCATAAAAGATATTACTCATATAAATCGAACAACCTTTATTCTCGGACTTAAAAGAGTAACCGTCTCGCAATAAACAGGATCCATATATAATGTTCATGCTTAACGCAGGCACCAAATAACAATTATTTAAATTTAAAACTAATCCCGAAGGTAGATGTAGAGGGAGCGTGCCGACGGCGATCACATCAACCTTGGAGCCATTTCCAACGCGCATCGTCACCTCGTATCTTGCCAGTCTTCGTTTATTCCGCAGCTCCTGTTTCGAGTTACAAATATGAGCAACCGAACCAGTATCAAATACCCAGGCACTACTACGATTACTAGTAAGATACACATCTATAACACATATATCAAATATACCTTTCTTCTTGATGTTGCCGTTCTTCAGATCCGCCAGGTACTTGGGGCAGTTACGCTTCCAGTGACCAGCTCCCTTGCAGTAGAAGCACTCAGTTTCAGGCTTAGGACCAGCCTTGGGCTTCTTAGCAGGTGCGGCAACTTTCTTGCCGTCCTTCTTGAAGTTGCCCTTGTTCCTAGGCTTGCCCTTTTTCTTGAAATTGGTGGTCTTATTGACCATCAACACTTGGTGCTCCTTCTTGATCTCCACTTCAGCAGTTTTCAGCATGGACGACAGTTCAAGCAACGTCTTGTTCATGCAGTGCATGTTGTAGTTCATCACAAAGTTCTTGTAACTTGGTGGCAGTGATTGAAGGAGACGGTGAATCCCCAATTCATTAGGAATCGATATTCCCAACTCTTGGAGCTTCTTAGCGTACCCAGACATGGTGAGCACGTGCTCGCTAACGGAGCTTCCCTCTTCCATCTTATAGTTAAAGAATTTCTCGGAGGCCTCATAGCTCTCCATGGCCGCGCGAGTCTCAAAAATTAGCCTGAGCTCCTTAATGATCTCGAACGGGTCGTGGTGCTCAAAACGCTGTTGGAGCTCCGCTTCTAAACCATACAGGATGGCACACTGAACTGTGGAGTAATGATTCTTCTGAGTGGCGAAAACATTCTTTTCGTCATCGGTGGCATTATCTGCTGGTGGGTCACCTAGCGGTGCATCGAGCACATAGGTCAACTGACCAGCCCTGAGGACGATCTTCAGTCCACGGAACCAGCCCGTGAAATTGCTTCCATTGTTCTTAAGCTTTTCTTTCTCTAGGAACGCATTGAAATTGATGGAGGGGGTCGCCATAATCTACAACAATTTGCAAGTAGTTTAGACTAAGTTTATGACAAATTGAGTTCAAATTATTAAATTAGCTAGGTGAACTCCCACTCAAAACAACATCCCTCACATTGTCTTAGTGATTACACGAACCAAGTCCACTACACCAAGTCCGATCTTCACGAGAGAAGATGTAGTTTCATCGGCGAACAACCTTCATGTTCATCATATTATTTATATGACTCATGCTCTACCTTTCGGTATTTCTGTGTTCCGAGACCATGTCTGTACATGCTAGGCTCGTCAAGATTAACCTTAGTTTCCGCATGTGCAAATCTGGCTTGCACCCGTTGTATGCACACGTAGAATCTATCACATCCGATCATCACGAGATGCTTCGAAACGACGAGTCTTAGCAACGGTGCCAACTAAGGGCGAACACTTTATTACTTGATATTTAGTGAGAGGGATCATCTTATAATGCTACCGTCGCGATCTAAGCAATACAAGATGCATAAAGGATTAACATCACATGCAATTCATAATTAGTGTGATATGATATGGCCCTTTCTTCTTGTGCCTTTGATCTCCATCTCCAAAGCACGGACATGATCTCCATCATCACCAGCATTGCGTCAAGGTCAGTGGCGCCGCTTCATGGTTGTTCATCATCACTAGCAACTATTACAACTACTTGGAATAAAGCTATTACAAGATGAATAGACACGCAGGTCTTAACAGAATTAAAGACAACCATTAGGCTCCTGCCGGTTGCCATATTACAACAAGGATCATTGCATACATCAAATACAATCACAATCACATGTTGGCCATATCGCATCACGAAACCCCTGCAAAAACAAGTTAGACGCCTCTAATTTTCTTTGCAAGTTTTACGTGATTTGGGGCTTTCGCATACGACCGATCTTACCTACGAACGAGAACCACAACGTTGATACAAGTGTTGTCAAGATGCTCATTGTAAATTGAATCTTAACTATGGTGGGAGAGACAGACACCCGCAAAGCCACTTGTGCAAAGCAAGTTGCATGTCAAGCGTGGAGCAAGTCTCATGTGCGATGACATGTAATGTTAGCCCGAGCCGCTTCATCCCACCATGCCGCAAGATGCAAAGTACACGCTAAGACACCGACAACAAAAGCATCAACGCCCACAAAAACATTGTGTTCTACTCGTGCAACAGATCTATGCATAGATACGGCTCTGATACCACTGATGGGTTCGTAGCATGGAAAACAAAAATTTTCTACCGCAAGAACGAACAAAACCTAGATCTAATCCAGATAAAAGCCAATATCTAATCTATTAGACATGAGCAACGAGATAGATAGGAACTAACCCTCGTAGATCCGAAAGCGTTAACGAGATTAGATCTCGTGGTTGATGTAGTCGATCACTTGCCGATCTCAAGATCGTGTGGACGATCCTTCTGGCGTCGCGTTCCAGCAGTGCTTCCGCAGTCGGTCAAGTGGACGATCCTTCCGGCGCCGGGTTTCGGCAGCGCTTCCGTAGTCGGTCACACGTGCGGAGTCGAAGCAGACCTTCCTCTCCCCGTTCTAGCGAGCAGCAGAGGTAGTAGATCTTCTCCACGGAATCCCAGCAGCACGACGGCGTGGTGGTGGTGGTGGAGTAGAGAATTCTGCAGGGCTTCGCCTATGCCTGTGCAAAAGAAAGGTGGAGGAGAGAGGCGGCAGAGATTGGGAGTTATGAGAGCAAGGGAGGAGGGGGCGCCCCTGCCCTTCTATTTAAGGGGGGAGGGCGCCCTGGGGAGGAGGAGTCCTACAAGGACTCCCCTCCTCTAGGCCGGTGGATTGGGGAGTGGGGGGAGGAGTCCTCCTCCCCCACGACTCCCAGTCTTGACCCACCAGGACTCCTTGATCCCTATCTTGATTTTCAAGCAAACTCCAAGATATCTTCTAGAACCTTCCGGAACATTCTGAAACCTTCTAGAATCCTCATACAAACACTCCGGAACATTTCCTAACTCAGAAAATGATTCCCTATATATGAATCTTATTCTCCGGACCATTCCGGATCTCCTCGTGATGTCCCGAATCCAATCCGAGACTCCGAACAACATTCGGTCTCCAACGCATATTCCATATCTACTTAAAACAACTTCGAACCTTAAGTGTGTCACCCTACGGTTCGTGAATATGTAGACATGATAGAGACACATCTCCTATCAATAACCATCAGCGAGACCTGGAGATCCATAATGGCTCCCACATACTCAACGATGACTTCGTGATCGATTGAACCATTTACATACTAAACCAATTCCCTTTGTCTCGCGATACTATACTTATCCGAGGTTTGATCGTCGGTATCTCCATACCTAGTTCTACCTCGTTACTGATAAGTACTCTTTTCTCGTTCCGTGATATGTCATCTCTTGTAACCTAGTCACATGCTTGCAAGCTAACTAGATGACATTCCACCGAGAGGGCCCATAGCATATCTATCCATCATATGGATGGACAAATCCCAATCTTGGTTCATGCGCTTCAACACATACTTTCAGAATACCCAATGACACTTTTATAACCACCCAGTTACGAAGCGGCATTTGATGTCATCAAAGTATCCATCCGGTGATGGTGATTAACATAACCTCATGGTCGAAGGAATAGGTTACTATGTATTTGAAAGCTTACAGCAATACGAACTTAATGACTTGATCTTATGCTACGCTTACTATGGGTGTGTGTCCATCACATCATTCTCCTAATGATATAACCTTGTTATTAATCACATCCAATGTCCATGATCAGGAAACCATGATTTTCAATTAATCAACAAGCTAGTTCAACAAGAGGCTTACTAGGGACTCTTATATGTTTACAAAACACACATGTATTAGTGTTTCCTAATAATACAATTATAGCATGAGATATAAACATTCATCATAAACACAAAGATATAATAATAATCACTTTTATTATTGCCTCTTGGGCATATATCCAACACGACATCCATGCGAGACCGAGGGGAACGAGTTCAAGAGGGTTAGGCTAGGAGGGGATCCATGGAGGGGAGTGGTGCAGTCGGAGGTGGTCACCGGAGTTTGTGGGGGCGTCCACGATGATGCGATGGGAGACAAATAGAGAGAAGTGAGGAACGAGGCAGGGTATTTGGGAATTACACGAGTAGGGTTGTCGCTCATTGGTGGCTCGACGAGCCTACCGAGCGAGCCACGAGCCTCTACAAGCGAGCTTCTAGCCCCTTTTCTAGAAAATTTATAGTAGCAAGCCGAGCCTGTCTCGACTCGATTTTTTTGAGCCAGAGCGAGTCGAGCCACGAGCCAGCTCGGCTCAGCTCGATTCCATCCCTACATAGGCCTAGTCATACAATAGGTACTTGGCTCAAGTAGGATCCCATTCACATGATAACCCACGAAAGGTAATAGATGGAAGGAATTCACCTTTGTAGGGATGGTTGATGTAGCATGATGTGGAGCAATGGTGATTGCCATATGTTGGGATGCATCATTCGTACCAACCTCGGTAGGCACGGTTTTTGGAAGTACATCGGGTACGGCACACCGTACAGGCGGCTCCCGTACCGCTGGTCGTTACCGCCTCATACTCTTCCTTTTTCTCCCATTTCTTTCCTATTTTGTTGTGAATCTTTTCTTGGCCTCCCCTTTTACTTATAGTACAAGTTTTTCCCTTCTACTAACCCTTCTTAAGCCTCGCCAAAGGTCTCTATTTTTCTCTTTGTCAACAGATCTCTCTCACGCTCTCCCCATCTACTAAAAGCCTCATAGCTATGTCTGAACCTTGGGACATTGCTCAAATCAAGGGGGACTTTCAAGGCTCCTCCTCGAGGGGTATGATTTTTGAGGATGTCAAGAAGATAACCACCATAGAGAATATAGAGGAAGAAGCCTGGTGCGATCAACTGGGAGCTGAAGATGGAGTCAAGCTGATGGAGATGACCAAGGACAGACATAAGGTATCCAACTTCATGATAGGGCAAGATGGTGATACTAGTTCATTGGGAAGTTGATGATTGAGGTTTCCCGATCATGAACTTACTATAAGTCAACTAACAACGAGGTCATATCATTAATGAATGATGCGATGGACATTACCCAAAGATTGTGACACGATCAAGTCACAAGGTTCATCGTTGCAATAGTTAGAAGTGTAGTCTCCTTCTCCTTAGACCATGAGATCATTTTAATCACTATCTCCCGAGGCTTCTTTGACTGCATCAAACATCATGTCCGTAACTGGGTGGCTATAAAGTTGTATGTTAGGTATTCCTGAGGAACAATTGAGTCCTATGTATCAAGATCGGGATTTGTTCACCCGCGTGATGGGAAGATACACACTGCCAAATTGGTGAGATTACATCCATAATGTCAACAACATGTGACTAGGTCATGGGGATGGAATATCACGGGAACAATTAAAATAGAACTTGCCGGTAACAATATTGAACAAGGTATATGATAGCAATGATCAGATCTCGGACAAGTTGTATCGAAGAAACAAAGGGAACTAGACTCAACATTTACAATTCAAACAACATTGCATCATGGAATGCACATGGGTCATTATCGGCATCCCAGTCCCACTATTGATCATTGGTAGAGATCATGTCTGTGCCATTCCCGAGCCGTTGGTGTTGGGGATATACTTTCTAGGTATCCTCACTGTGCCTCACTGACCAGGGTGGCCCACTTCGGGTTAGAGCATTGCTTCACGGGCGACCCAGTCAGGGAGAAGAGACGGAGTCCAGTCCGACTACGGGAAGGCCTAGATGACTTACCGACATAGGCCCATAGTGTTACTTGTAGTTCAAGATGTACTCTATAACCGACTCTTAGTCGTAGCCGGATAGGTCTCTTTTGTAAACCCTAGGCTGGATATCTATATAAGCCGTCATAGGGAGAGCCTTTAGGGAACCCCACAATAGTCTACAATCTCAACTCGCATAGGTAAAACCCTTGTAACGCATATTCCGGCTCTGCCATATTACTGGATTGCTAGCAGGAGTAGGATCCGTCCAAAGCTGGCGGATTCAAACCTGGGTAAACTTGTGTGCTCACCATCCCGGAATACTGTACGTCTCACACCCCTCTATTCCGTATGCCTTGAGGACCCCCTCATGGCGTACTTGTCATCAATTCGACGATAGTTGGCGCCCATCGTGGGGCAAGTGAGCTTCGGATTTGCGTTCCTAGCGGAATCTGCAAGAATCGGAATCGGCAAAACTATCACCATCGGTCACATCCTCTGTGCCAGCGATGTCCCTCTCATCGTTCTCGACGAGACTTGGATTCCGGCAAGGGAGGCTGTGACTGCTTACACCATCGTGTCTTTTGGCGAGATCAGTGTTTACATCAGTTTTGCTGAACCTGCCCCACCCACCCCAGCAGTGACGATAGAGGCAGAAGAAGTTTCTGGAGCCCCTCTGTCCGTGGAGGCGGCGGAGTTCCGGATCCCAGAAAACCCTAATCCAACCTAGCCCGCACCTGTTGCGGAGATAGTGGAGAAAGATGAGCCTGAAGCAAATCTTGCGGTGCAAGTCAAATCTGGAGTGGATCTCCCTAGAGAGGCCGAATCCTAGATCGATCCACCGGCCGAGGTCGAAATCCAGGAGCAACAAGTCAACAACGCTGGTTCTGGCTCTTCTAACGCCGAAACGGATCAACCCTTCCTGAGGCATACATTGAGGCGCATGATGATGAAAGACGCAAGCGTGGATGAGGTTCTCGAAACCATCAGAATTTTTGAGGAAGCCCACAAGGAAAGCCGCAACTACCTCAGGACGCACGCATCACACTTTGTTGGATATGTTGGATCCGGATCCGGCTCTGCTGATGCTGGAAACAACGAGGACTCGGTGCTCGAAGCGATCGGAATAAACACCGACTTACCAGCATCTTCAGATGACTCCATGACATCGACAGATTTCCTAAAGTTCTCCACATAATATGAAGAGTAGTTTAACTCCAAAGCTGCAGAAGAAGGAGAAGCCATGGACAATGGATCTAGAGAAAACTCTCCGAAAGCGCAGGATGACATGGATCTCGGAGCTAACCCCGATGTCCAGATGTCCGAAAGTACTGATCAGAGCTTGACTCCGGGAAACAGACCCAAAGCCGTCTTTGCTACCAGCGCTGCCAAGAAGGCAAAGAAGAAGAACAAGAAGAACAAGACCCCGGCAAAAGATCCTCCAGCGGAGGAAGTGGTTGCCGAGGATTACGAAGGAGACTCGGATGGAGCTTTAATCCCAGACAAGCCGAAAGAAGCTTCGGTGGATGGACACATGGTCACCGCTGGTGCCCGTAAACTCATCGATGCTGCATTAACTACACCTATCCCAACAACTGCAGAACTTACTACTGGAGAATTGGAAGAAAGGGCTGAAGCCCTAGAAGCGCGTCGCCAAGTTCTCCTGGATGAAGCCAAAAACATCGAGGAAAAGAAGAAGCGCATAGCTACTACGGAGAAGCTCATCTCTCTACAGCACCTAAAGACCCGAAATGGCCACGTGCGGGCCGAAAAATTTCCGGAAGTCCACAAAGTCCTCTTTGAGGGAGACCCAGGGATGCCTCGGTCCGATAGTAGTGGAGATCTGGTGTACCCAACACCAGTACAGAACACCACCGTGGCTCGGGATATCCTGGAAATAATCCAAGCCCGAAGGAGGTTCGACTTGGCATTAAGCTACTCACCAAGGGTTTGGAGCAAAAAAAGGTCGCAAAATCCGGAAGCGGAAAACTAGTCTCTCAATCTGACCAATGCCGCACGATCTGGCCTGGGATGATATCAGGCCCCAACGGGTTCCGGAGCAGCATTACCATTCCAAACGTCAAGAAGATAATTACTCAAGAACTGGATCTTCAGGCCAACGACACATTACCGCACATGACTGGAGCAATGTTGCCCTAGCCGCAGAGCGAGATGCAGTTGCAGCACTGTATCCGAGGCACCCTCCCCAGCGAGATTCGAACAATCATAGGGAAGAAGGCAAAGAGCAACGTTGGGAGGAGGACCGTCAAAGAATGCCACCTCCTAGACATACAAGCCGTCCGGCTGAACCCCACCATGCTGAGGGGAACAACGGATGAAGGAACAATGGACATCGTGTTGAGTCAAGCCGGTAGGGGGCTCATCGTAATGAAGATCCTCCCTGGAACTGGAATGATGACACTCTAGATGGAGGCGGGTAGACAGCCAGAAACAATCCACCTGAACCACCCTCTCCACCAAGTATCCACCACAACGGCTCTTAGGGAGGGCATTGAGGCGAAGGAGGACGTGGCAGAAGTAGAAGTCCAGCTCCAAGGCACTGCAACCACAACTGTCAACTAGGACGACGGTCTATGTCACCAAGTGATGCGAGACACCGGATCAATTCTAACATAGAGGTGCAGCGCTACAAGACTGATGAAATCTATGTGGGTCCAAAATGCTTCGGACCACGCATCAGAGCAACAAGATTCCCGGAAGGATTTGCTATCTCAAGGCACATCCAGCCCTACGATCGTGTAGCTCAGCTAGATACTTGGCTCCAGGATTTTTTCTAGGATTGTTGCATGGCCAAAGGCGGAAATAGCTTTGTCACAACCTGATATCTCCCACTTATACTGCGGAAGATGGCACGATCCTGGCTCAATGAACTTCCGGAAAACACCATCCACAACTAGTAAGACATGCAAAGCGCATTCTTTCGAAATTTCGAAGGCACATATCGGAGGCCCTATACGGTAGGAGACCGACAATGTTGCACCCAGAAAGCCGAAGAAACTTACCGAGATTACCTCGGACGATGGATCGACACCAAGAACTCCTACGAGGGAGTAAATGGCAAAACTACGATTGAAGCTTTAATTGCAGGACTCCTGATTGGTTTACTACATCACCGCTTGAAGTGCGACAAGGTCACTAATTTGGGAGGGATGATAGAAACATCGAGCAAGTATGCAGATGCCGACGACGATGCGGAAGGATTACTGAATGTCCTGGTGATGACCCACAAGTATAGGGGATCGCAATAATCTTCGATGGAAGTAAAACCCAATTTATTGATTCGAAACAAGGGGAGCCAAAGAATATTTATAAGCCTTAACAACTGAGTTGTCAATTCAGCTGCACCTAGAAACAATCTTGCTCGCAATATTTTATCAGTAGTAACAGTTTTATAGTAGCAGTAGCAAAGTAAAAAGTAGTAGTAAAAGTAAAGACAGTAGTAAAAATTGCACTAAACAGTAGGATTAAAGCGCGGTAGGCATAGGGATGGATGGACGGGCGTTGCATGGACAAGACAATTCACATAACAATCAAGAGATAGGGCATTTGCAGATAAATAAGGTAAAGCATCCAAGTACTAAATAATCATAGGCATGTGTTCTATATATAGTCATACGTGCTCGTAATGAGAACTTGCACAACATGTTTTGTCCTGCCAGCCCGTTTGCAGCGGGGCCTCAAGGGAACTACTGGAAATTAAGGTGCTCCTTTTAATAGAGCACCGGAGAAAAGCATTAACACTCTATGAACACAAGTAATCCTCATATCATATCTATTCCCTCCGGTTATCCTGACTATTGTCACTTAGGGGCCTTTGGTTCCGGACAATAATATGTGTATACAACTTGCAGGTAAGATCACAAACAACAATATCCTCATGAATCAATAACATGTTCAGATCTAAAATCATGGCACTCGGGCCCTAGTGACAAGCATTAAGCACAAAAAGTTGCAACAAAGTTAAAAAGCACTAATATATACTAGGCACCATTGCCCTAACAATCTGATGCAATTACATGAACAATCTCATCCAATCCCTACCATCCCCATAGCCTACAGCGGGGGATTACTCACACATGGATGGGGGAATCATGGATGGTTGATGGAGAAGCGATGGTGATGATGACGGCGATGATCTCCTCCAATTCCCCGTCCCGGAAAGGTTCCAGAACGGAGTTTCTGGTTCCAAATTGTGGTATCTGGTGGTGGCGGCGCAGTGGAACTCTATCTGGAAAAACGTCAAACCCCCCGTCTGTTTTAGGTCAGAGGGCTTTTATAGGCGAAAGGAGAGGTCAAGGCGGAGTCCGAGGCGGCCACACCCCCTCCTGGCGTGGCCTGGCCTAGCCCGCGCGGCCAAGGGGTGTGGGCCCCTCATGGCTCCTCTTCGTCCCGTCTTCTAGCTCCGTGATTCTTCTAGTAAAATAGGACTTTTGCGATATTTTCTAGGATTTTTCCTGAAAGTTGAATTCCTGCACAAAAACGAGACACCAATGCAATTCTGCTGAAAACAGCGTTATTCCGCATTAATTGTATCCAAATCAAGCAAATTAGAGGAGAAACAATAGCAAAAGTGTTCGGGAAAGTAGATACGTTTTGGACGTATCAACTCCCCCAAGCTTAGCTTATTGCTTGTCCTCAAGCAATTCAGTTGAAAACTGAGTGCGATAAAAGAAACTTTCACGAACACATTTGCTTCATAAGATGTATATATTCTCAGCATATGATTAAATACTTAGGCAATTCATAATAAAGAGTATGCAAATAAGTTTTACCCAGTAGTCATGCAAGCTATGAAGAGATTCGAACTCATTAATGATAATAAGCAACATGACACATAAGCATATGATGGATTGTAGTGCTCATAAGAAGATATGATAAAATGGTGTGTCGCTTGCTTTTCTTTGGAGAAAACATAAATGCCAAGGCACCTCTGAAGTTTAAGTGAAGACTAGAAATAAACTTATCAAAGATACAAGTGTCAAAGTTATGTCATAATTAACCGTGTCTTGGGAAAAGCACATTACACTAAGAATGACTGCTATGCTCCCGGGAAGGTTCTCAAAGAATAAATGATGACTCAACATAAAAGTAAAAAAATATTTAAAAGTTTGAAAGGCTTCCAAATGCTGAAAGTATGGTACTCATTAGCTTTGTGATCTCATTGCCCCTATCATAAGCATATTTTAGGTGATTAAGGTTAAAGTGAACAAATATGAGGATTTGCTTGACAAGTTATAAGTTGAAATCTCATGCCCCTTACTTACGAAGACCGAACCTCATGCTACTCAACTTTAGTCACGAGTAAGTTCTTGTCATTGTAAGTACATGTGTATCATAGAGAACCGCCAATGGGGTACCCCTTGCCCGATGATATATAAGCATTCCCATATCAAAATGACAAGGCAAGCATACAATGAGCATCTCAGTGATCTTTTTATTTGCTATTTGCATAGGTTTTTATTAAGGATTCTTCACAAATTTCTCCACTATGGTTATGCTGCAAGTTTCCATCATGATTAGGCATGGCTTAGGCTAGAGGCCCAAGCGTTTCTCTAACACATATACAAACTCCATGAGCTTACAAGCTCCCCTTTTATTTCACACCACCGGGATCCATAAGCAAAAGAACATGATATCAACTAAATAAAGTGCAATGTTGAAAGCGTACCCCATGGTAACATGGTTCTGCTAATTCACAACTTATAAAGCGCAAGCATATACACAACATAGATGGGCACAATGGTTCAGGTTTATTAAGTGTAGGAAATAAAGTGTGCCATCAAGTTTGTGAGAGCTTTACTAACTAATTTTCTCAAAACAAGCAAACATTTTTATTGGAAGAAAACAAAGCATAATAAACATGCAAGGAATAACAATGATGCTAATAGGTAGATATGGTGGACTCTTGTTGACAACTTTGGTTTTGGGGAGTTGGATGCATGAGTAAATCTTATACTCAGCACAAGTGAAGGTTAGCAATAGAAAGGGAACGACAATCGAGAGAGCAGTAACTGTCATAATCATGCTTGTGACAAAAAAATAATTAATAGTGGCATAAAAGAGACACAAGTACTCCGAGGCAGAATAAATCATCAAGGCTTAACTGACTTTTGTTTAGTCATATGCATGCGTGAGCATGTGCCAAGTCGATTCAAATAAAATATTCAGAGGAGGATACCACAATGTCATACCAAGTTATGAATAGAACAATGCAAGCAAACAGTTATATGTCATGTTATGAACTAATAATGGATTGGAACTGATCATAAGCAGGCAAGGACTGCTAAGTATCCATTAAATAACATACACCTTGCATAAACAGACTAAGCATGCTCACAATGATGAGTATATGTACAAAAATGAAAACAAATAGAGTTCATACCAACCTCTTTCCACACCTCGAGTTGTCATAAATCATTATTGCCCTTCACTCGTGTGACTTGAATAATAAGATAAATCCAATCTCTAAGGACTCACTGAGGACCACCGAACCCTGCAACGAACTTTACAAAACCAGAGAAGAATAACAAATATTTTTGGGTTTTTGATTTTTTTAGAACCAAAAGGAAGAACCAGCAAAGTGAAATCTTTTTGGGTTTTTCGAATAACCAAAACAAAGCTAAAAGGGAAAAACAAACCAAGGCAAAAAGATAAAGAAGCAAGCAAAGAGAAATAAAAAAAATATTTTTGGTCTTTTTGTGTTTTGAAAAGCACAAATAAAGAAAGAACAAAAACTCAAAAGAAAAATGAAACATGAATATTCAAAGTACCAACTGAACATGATATGTAGATGAGTGTGATGTCGGTATACCTCCCCCCAAGCTTAGGCCTTTGGCCTAAGTGGGTATCAATCCCAAGCTGGCCAAGATGGAGCGCCTCCGTAATACGGCGAAGAAGTGCCTTCGTCCTGATACGAACTCGAGGACGCCCCAGCATAGTGTCTAGAGTAGTCGTAAGAGGGCACATCCCCCTGGTGCTGCCTGTGGAAACCAAGCAGGCAGAGCTGCTCGTCCACCTCCTCCTTAGAGCGTGACCATGGCATCCTGCAAATACTGAATAAAGTAGGCCATGGAAAGGGAATTTCCCTCTCATCTTCGTTAGTAAAAAACATCGTGTAAACTAAACTCTCTGTGCTAGAGTCAGTAGTGACAAAGTGATGTGTTTTCATAGCAAAAAGATCAAGCCTTTATGGTGTCAACACAGTATCATTAGGATCAATAGAAAGTTCCAAAGCGGCAACCATGCTTGTGGCAATAATGCCCCCATAAATAGGTCCTCTAGCAGCTAAGCAGCGAGCAATGAGAGATACAAGATTATACTTGGTATCATTATTAAGTGCAGCATCAAGAAAGACTAAATGATAATTAGAAATATTACTAGTGTTCTCCCTACCAAGAATGCTAGTGGCAAGATAACAAGCAAAATATCTAAGAGCTGGGAGTTGAATATTCCTTATCTTTCCACGCTGAGTTGTGTGGTCATCGTCATTTTTTACACTTCGATAAAGCTCCAGCAAGTCAGCGGGCCGACCTTGAATCTTCTTCACTATCCTGGTCATGCCTATGCCTATAATTCTGCAAAATCTTTCCAATGGCATGGTAATAGGCATATTATAAATTTTGAACGAAACAGTTGAACGATAAGGGGTGTTAGTGAAAACGAAACTTTCAACGAAAATTTTAGTTAGCACGGTATATTGCTCACTCTCATCTTTCATGTAAGTGGTCAGACCAACCCTCTGAACAAGGTGTAAGAAATCATCGAGGATCCCTGCAGCTTGCAAAAAGGCAAAACAAGGGAAGGTAGATGGGTGAGCATGTCCCTCATCTCCTTCATTGCCAAAGCGTTGTGCAATAAGATCTTCATTATTTGATGGCCTAAATTGAGAAGCTTATCTCAAAGTCCTTTCCCTCCTGGGTGTGTCCCTCTCAAATACTTCTCCAAAAGTGTGGTTGTTCATCTCCGCTATTCTGAAATTTTAGACAACCATCATACAAGTGATTGCAAACTGATTACATAATGAAAGGAACTACTTATAGGGACTTGTAAGAGGCCTAAACATGCATCAAAACAATTTTTCTAAGCATTGAACAAGCTTACAAGCTCACATAACCTGTCACCAACAGTAGCAAAATACTCAAGATATAATCCACTAAACACAAATCTACTTGGACAAGCGGAGGAGTCACATACCGGAGAACAAATGCTCCAAATCTCAGCAGCAAAGATGGGCTGAACAAGGAGATCGAAAAATCGTGATCAAGAACAGAAGGAACGCGAGTTTGATCAATGAACTGGTGTTTTCTTGGGAGAGAGAAGGAGTGGCAGGAGGGAGAATAAGTGGAGGGCTAGGGGTGGCCCACACCATGGCCAGGCACGCCCCTGGTGTGGCCGTGCCACCAAGGTGGTGTGCCTGCCTGGTGGCCCCCCTAGGTCACTCCAGGTACTTCTCTGCCCCTTTTTTCACGTAAATATTTAATATGAATTTTCTGGAATTTTTTGAGACACTTTATTTTTTAGCAATTTTCAGGTATTAATGAATGATTTTCCGACAGAAAGATAATTTTGGAATGATGCAATAACAAAACGAAACTAAACTTCAGAAGTTATAAGACACTCTAATATTCAAGCAACTAGCAATAGAAAAGTAAACCAAGTGAAAGAAAATTATAAAATGGGTAAAATAAAAGTAAGCAAGGATAAACATGGTCAAAACATTGTTTTGTTCATTAAAATACCTTTGTTAACAAGGTTGATCAGGTCTTGTTACCAAAACAATTTTATATGAAACAAAACTTTGCATTTCACTAAATTATTATGTTACCTCAACCTTGATAACAATGGTCCCAATCATAATAGTTTCATATTTTTCTCGTGGTATGGGACAATATATTTCTCCAACTTGGATGCCCTCAATATTTTTGATTGAATTTAAGCCATAATTCATATTAATCTTCTTGGGGAAATAGACAGTATGCTCCTTGTCATTAACATTAAAAGTTACCTTTCCTTGATTGCAATTGATAACAGCTCCTACAGTATTAAGAAAAGGTCTCCCAAGAATAATAGACATATTATCATCTTCATGCATTTCAAGCACAACAAAGTCAGTTAGTATCAAACAATTATGGGCCACTTGAACAGGAACATCCTCACATATACCAATAGGAATAGTGTTAGATTTATCATCCATTTGTAAAGATATATCAGTTGGTATTAGTTTCTCCAATTGAAGTGTTTTGTAGAGAGAAAAAGGCATAACACTAACTCCTACTCCCAAATCATACAAATCAGTTCTAACATAATTATTTTTAATAGAGCATGGAATAGTTGGAATCCCTGGGTCTCCAAGTTTCTTTGGAACCTTACCATTAAATGAATAATTAGCAAGCAAAGTATAAATTTCCTCATTAGGGATCTTCCTTTTATTAGAGATAATATCCTTCATATACTTTGAACAAGGAGGCAGTTTAATAGCATCAGTGAAAGGAATTTGCAAAAATAAAGGTTTCATCCACTCACAAAACTTATTATAGTGTTCGTCTTCCTTTGACTTGTGTTTCTTATCAGGGAAAGGCATTGGTTTTTGAACCGAGGGCTGTCTTTCACTACCATGTTTATTAGCAACAAAATCTTCCTTAGTGTACTTAGCATTCTTAGTGTACCTTTCAGGTTCTTCTTCAATTTCTTCTTTATCAGGAGTAGCATTTTTCTCATTACCACTCTCTGTTTCAGCATCAGAGACATATATACTATTAGGATCTTTAGCAGGTTCAAAAGATTCTACAACTGTTTTATGTTTCTTTTTCTTTCTGTTAAAAGAAGTACCTCTATTTTCAGTTTGTTGAGAATCCTACTCAATTCTTTTGCGATGCCCCTCAGGATATAGAGGATCCTAGGTGGCAGCACCACTTCTAGTTCTAATTTCATAAGCATGTTTTTCTTTAGAAATATTAACTAGAAAATCTTTTTGTACTTTAATAAGCTGATCAATTTGAGTTTGAACCATTTGGAAATGTTTAACAAGCATTTTAACATCATTAGAGGTTCTTTCCACAATATCCCTTAACTCAATAATAGCTCTAGAGTTTTCCATCAAATGATTCTGCACTCTTTTATTAAAATTATCTTGCTTAACAATAAAAATACCAAATTCTTCTAAACATTGAGCAGGAGGTTTAGAATAAGGAATATCACCTTCATCAAAATGTTGGAGAGAGTGTACCTCAATAGTGGATGAGTGGGAGATTGGCTTACATAATTCTTCTATATGAGGTAAATTATTCACATCTTCAGATTTAATACCCTTCTCCTTAAGACATTTCTTAGCTTCCTTCATCACTTCATCATTTAGTTCAATCACTCCTCTCTTCTTTGGTGTTGGTGTTGGCTCAGGCACTGTTAACTCAGGTGGAGTTGACTTAGGTGAAGTCCAGCCATCATGATTCTTGCTTATCTTAGCCATTAATTCCTCAACTTCTTTGGGAGTTCTCTTCCTGAAAACACAATCAGCACAACTATCCAGGTATGTCCTAGATTCTTCAGTTAGTCCATTATAATATATATCAAGAAGCTCATTTTAGGTAATGGACATCCAGGCTGTGCATGAATCAAAGCACAAAACCTTGCCCAGGATTTAGGCAATATCTCCTTTTCTCCCTGTTTAAAATCAAAAAGTTCCTGCAAAATGGCATGTCTAGCACTAGGAGGGAAATATTTCTGAAGGAAAGTACTAATCAAGCAATCAGGGCTATCAATAGATCCAGGAGGTAAATTATTAAACCAAGGCTTAGCTTCTCCTTTTAGTGAAAAAGAGAAAATTTTAGCAACAAAGTAGGTGCACATCTTAATATCATCAGAAAATAGGCCACTCATGGTAGAAAGCTCAGTCATATGTGCTATATCACTTTCATTCTTAGTCCCACAAAAAGGTTCTTTCTCAACAATGGTTATTTAAGATAAATCAAGAGAGAAATCATAATCTTTATCTTTAGTGTTTATGGTAGATGTAGCAAACTTATCTTTAGGAGATAATTTGGGTTTTATAGTACGCCTCTCAAGGAGACTCTTAATAGCTCTTTTACCATGAGTATTTTGACACTCTTTAATAAATTCATCAGTCATTTCTATATATCCGTCTTCAATATCATAGCTCTCTATAGACTCAGGTGAACTGGCAGGTGTAGTAGTCTCTTCATTAGGAGTTTCAGTATTTCTAGCTATATTTCAACTAATCGTAGCATCTAGGAAAGGACCTAACAAACCACTCTTATCAAGCACAGTAGAAGAAGCATCATAAGTATCAGAAGTTCCAGATTCAACAGAAGTAGCAGTATGTGTAGCATGTGTATGTGGTGGTGGTGTGAGGAGCTTACTCATCACAGATGGTGAATCAAGAGCAACCGAGGTGTTCAGAACTGTACCTCTCCTTGTAGTGGATGGTAATATGGGAACCTTCCATCACGAGATTTACCCATGATCAATGGATAGCAGTGAACAATAGTAATTCCAAGTGAACTTGACAAATAAAGCTATGCTCCCCGGCAACGGGGCCAGAATATAGTCTTGATGACCCACAAGTATAGGGGATCGCAATAGTCTTCGAGGGAAGTAAAACCCAATTTATTGATTCGACACTAGGGGAGCCAAAGAATATTTATAAGCCTTAACAACTGAGTTGTCAATTCAGCTGCACCTGGAAACAATCTTGCTTGCAGTAGTTTATCAGTAGTAACAGTTTTATAGTAGAAGTAGCAAAGTAAAAAGCAGTAGTAAAAGTAAAGGCAATAGTAACAAATGTAGTAAACAGTAGGATTAAAGCGCGATAGGCATAGGGATGGATGGACGGGCGTTGCATGGACAAGACAATTCATATAACAATCAAGACATAGGGAATTTGCAGATAAATAAGGTAAAGCATCCATGTACTAAATAATCATAGGCATGTGTTCCATATATAGTCATATGTGCTCGTAATGAGAACTTGCACAACATCTTTTGTCCTGCCAGCCCGTTTGCAGCGGGGCCTCAAGGGAAATACTGGCAATTAAGGTGTTCCTTTTAATAGAGCACTGGAGCAAAGCACTAACACTCCGTGAACACACATAATCCTCATATCACAACCATTCCCTCTGGTTATCCCGACTACTATCACTTCGGGGACTTTGGTTCTGGACAATAATATGTGTATACAACTTGCAGGTAGGATCACAAACAATAATATCCTCATGAATCAATAACATGTTTAGATCTGAAATCATAGCACTCGGGTCCTAGTGACAAGCATTAAGCATAAAAAGTTGCAAAAAAGTCAAAAAGCACTAATCGATACTAGGCACCATTGCCCTAACAATCTGATGCAATTACATGAACGATCTCATCCAATCCCTACCATCCCCATAGCCTACAGCGGGGGATTACTCACACATGGATGGGTGAATCATGGATGGTTGATGGAGAAGCGATGGTGATGATGATGGCGATGATCTCCTGCAATTCCCCGTCCTGACAGGGAGCCAGAACGGATATTCTGGTTCCGACTCGCGGTATCTGGTGGTGGCGGCGCAACAGAACTCTATCTAGAAAAACGTCGAACCCCCCGTTTGTTTTAGTCAGAGGGCTTTTATAGGAAAAAGGAGAGGTCGAGGCGGAGTCCGAGGCGGCCACACCCCCTCCTGGCGCGGCCTGGCCTAGCCCGCGTGGCCAGGGGTGTGGGCCCCTCGTGGAATCTCTTCGTCCCGTCTTCTGGTTCCGTGAGTCTTCTGGTAAAATATGAGTTTTGCAATATTTTCCGGGATTTGTCCTGAAAGTTGAATTCCTGCACAAAAATAAGACACCAAGGCAATTCTGCTAAAAATAGCGTTAGTTTGCATTAGTTGTATCGAAATCACACAAATTAGAGCAGAAACAATAGCAAAAGTGTTCGAGAAAGTAGATACGTTTTGGACGTATCACCTAGTAGTGCAACATTCGGAAAAACAACCTAAGCAACAAGCTAAGAAGCACAAGAACACCTCGGAAGAAAAGCCCAATGCGGAAACATCGGTCGTTACTGGTACTTTCGGGTCTAGAGGACGAGGAGGGCACGGCGGTGGCCATGGACGTGGTCGTGAGACGTCAAGGGTACAGGGTAGAGGAGACCAGCAACCTGGAAAAACCTACTCGTGGGCCGACATTGCCAATAACCCATGCGTACATCATTTAGATCCCAACGGGGGCTCGTCCCACACAAACGCCGAGTGTCATTTCAATGATGACATCAATAAGGACGATACCGCTGGCTATAGGGCTAAGCGGAAGAAGGGAAAGAAAAATCTCGAAAAAAGAAAAGGAGACCAAGGAAGATTCTAACATGGAGGAGGCAGAGCCTTCAAATCCCAAGTTGGATCGAAAGAAGAACTTCCCAACAAAGAAAGAAACTTACATCACTTTCCTTGGGTCTCAACCGGCTAAGGTCAAGAAAGAAGTACTACACGAGCTCAACACAACTGTTCTGGCTGTCCCACAATTTTTGGACTGGTCGAAGTGGCAATCACCTTTGATCGTGCTGATCATCCTCCTAAGTTACACATGCGAGGAAAATACGCCTTGATCGTCAGTCCACCTATTGACGGTTATGGTTTCTCCAAGACTCTCATGGACGGCGGCAGCAGCATCAACATTCTATATGTCAAAACGCTACGTTGGATGCGGATCTCGGAGACATAGCTGAATCACAACTCTATGATCTTTCACGGAGTTGTCCCAGGAAGACAAGCAAATTCCCTGGGAGAGATTACTTTGGATGCCACCTTTGGAACGCCAAAGAATTATCGGACGGAGGCACTTTCCTTCGAAGTGGTCCCGTTCAAGAAGGCATACCACGCTATATTTGGACGGCAGGCTTACTGGGCTTTTATGGCTCGTCCGTGTTACATTTACAATATGATGAAAATTCCAGGTCCCAAAGGCATGATCACCATCAGGGGAGACCCAAGGAAGGCGTGAGAGTGTGAGGACGGAAATGCCGCCTTTGCTGAAGCCGTGGTGCATGCCTAGGAGTACCAGGAGATCAAGAAGGCCATCAACCCGTCCGAGATGCCCGCGACGAAGAAGGAGGTTACAAAGCCGACTCCGGAGTTCAAGGCATCGGAAGAGACGAAGACGACGCTATTGAAGGATGATGACCCCTCCAAGGTGACCCAGATAGGTGTAGGCTTAGATAGCGCATAGGAAAGCGCGCTCGTCAAGTTCCTCAAAGCAAATCAAGATATCTTCGCATGACAGCCATCTTACATGACTGGAGTACCTAGGGAACTTGCTGAGCAATCTCTAAATTTACACCCAAACACTAAACCCGTCAAACAGTCCTTACGACCTTTCGACAATGAAAAGCGAAAAGAAATAGCTAAGGAGCTAGCTCGACTCGAGTTAGCCGGATTCATAGAAGAGGTCATCCACACTGAGTGGTTGGCCAATCCTGTAATGGTCCCTAAAATGGACACCACTGAATTAAGGATGTGTGTTGATTATACCGCCTTGAACAAGGCTTGTCCCAAAGATCCGTTCGCTCTGCATAGGATTGATCAAATTATCGATTCTACGACAGGCTCAAAACTCCTGTGTTTTCTCGACGCATATTCCAGTTATCACCAAATTTGGATGAAGGAATCAGACAAAGTCAAAACTTCATTCATAACTCATTTTGGAACCTTTTGTTTCGTTACGATGCCCTTTGGGCTCAAGAACGCAGGATCTACCTACCAGCGCACTATGCCACATGGAGGCAGTATAGACCCGGAAGAATTAGATAGACCGTGGAATATTGCTCAACTATGTCCCTTTTATTCTTTAAATTATCTTTCTTTGTAATCATATATGTACATGTTCAATGAGAAATAAAGTATTGGTTTCCTCAATATTTTCTGAGAAGTTTTTATATTGCCATCTTATTTCCGAATGATCTTGTCATAGTCGAAAATCCCAGAATACTTGAAAGTACTTTATGCTCATGTTTGTTCTGGTTAGATTTCCGATTCTAAAAAATGCTACCTTCGGGTATAATCTAAATTTTCTAGCTTGTACTTGGGTTCTTTATCTGATTACCGGATGCGAGCATTTTCTGAGTAGTGAGTTGTTGGTACTGAAAGCCGGCTCTGTTTCCGAGTTTAAACTGGTTTAGAAATTGAGCTCCGTTGCACGACAGAGATTCCGTGTGGAAGGTTAGCCGACTCACGAAAGGGATGAGGCGGAAAGCCAGATAAACGATAAGTGCAGGCTATATGTGCTTATGTAAACATTTCAGGCACGACAAATATAAAGCCGAAAGTGCTAAATAGGAATATCAAATCTTAGCACTAGCAAAAGTATTACACTACTTATTTACAATCTGATTGTTTTAGAATAACGTATTGTTTCTTCTAGCACTTTTATAATGCAGGAGGAGAGGTAGGAGCAGCTGGCTCACTGGAGACATCACCCTCGCCCTGATATCTTTCCGAGACATTCAAATCCGATATGGTTGTTCATCATTGGAAACTTCACTAGTTTCTTCGGCGGGCGAAGGAGGTATCTCTACGTGAGTGAAGAAAGGAGTGTCGTAGCTGGTCAGATCAGCTACATGACTCCCATATCCGGCACAAGAGTCCATGATGGCCTTGATATCTTGCTGATATCTACGCACACTTCTATTCTTGTAGATAGATCTGGGCCTCCAAGTGCAGAGGTTTGTAGAATAGCAGCAAGTTTCCCTTAAGTGGATCACCCAAGGTTTATCAAACTCAGGGAGGAAGTGGTCAAAGGTATCCCTCTCAAGCAACCCTGAAATTAAGATACAAGAAGTCTCTTGTGTCCCAAACACACCCAATACACTTGTTAGGTGTATAGGTGCACTAGTTCGGTGAAGAGATAGTGAAATACAAGTAATATGGATGATTATAAGTGGTAATTGCAATCTGGAATAAAAGTGGCAGTAAACAAACATGTAACAAGACTGATTGTAAACAGTATTTCAATGCTTAGAAAAAAGGCCTAGGGATCATACTTTCACTAGTGGACACTCTCATATAAATATCTTCTCTTCATTATTCTACCCTGAACTACTCTCCGGTTGGACGATGTAGGGCTATAACAGCACACCTTAAAGTTCGCATTCCCCATCTAGATAACCCCTCACTGTCACCTTGAGCGCTAGATGGTTGCAACAAACACCACAATCTCATAGAGACATCCAACTCAAATTATACTCATGATAAGTATTTCTATAACCTTAGCCAAAGTGCCACACAGTGTGCACAATATCAACTTCACACACGTGGGGATTAGCAGAGATTCATTAAAGCACCTGAGTAGCAGAATAGATCTATAGATTACAAAGCTCATGATCTCAATAAGATCATGCATAGAGAGAGAGATATGGACATATAGCTACTTGTAGAGCCCTTAGCCTCGAGAGAGAACTACTCCCTCATCATGGGAATCAGCAACGGCGATGGAGATGGCGTTGGAGTCGATGGAGATGGCTCCGGGGGCACTTCCCCGTCCCGGAAGGGTGCCGAAACAGAGACTTCTTTCCCCCGAATCTCCTCTTCGGTGGCGGCAGCGCTGCGGAACTTTTCGTGGAAATCTGATATTTTCTTTAGGGTTTTCATCCCGGGGCAATATATAGGCGAAGAGGCAAGGTCGGTGGGCGCCCAAGGGGCCCACACCACCCCCTGGCGCGGCCTGGGCTGGCCCGCACCACCAAGTGGTGTGGCCACCTCGTGGCCCCTCTCTGTCTCATCTTTTGGCTCCGTGAGTCTTCTGGTGAAATATTGACTTTGGGTTTTGTCCGGTCCAATTCCGAGAATATTTCTTTTCCAGCTTTTCTGAAACCAAAAACAGCAGAAAACAGGAAACTAGCACTGCGGCATCTTGTTAATAGGTTAGTTCGAGAAAATGCATAAAAGTATCTCAAAATGTAGACAAAACATAAGATAGTTGATATAAAACAAGCATGTAGCATAAAAAAATTATAGATACGTTTACGACGTATCAACATCCCCAAGCTTAGCTCCTGCTCGTCCTCGAGTAGGTAAGTGATAAAAAGAATAATTTTGGAGGTTACATGCACCATCACAATCTTGATCAAGGTATTTGTAAAACATTGATAGCTGAGATCATAGTACTCTAACATAGACATGCAAGATATAGTTCTAACAATAAAACATAGCAACTATGTTGTAACATGAAAAGGTACAAACAAAAGATTCGTGAATAATAATGCTTTGAAAGACGTTTGTTTGTTTCACATATAGAAAACATAATGAGAATGGTATTCAGCTTGTCCCTCATGGTGTAGGAAAACATAAATGCATAGGACAACTTCAAAGTTCATAAGGGTGACTAGATACAAATAGTTTAAGAACAAGCAATATCAAAGTTATGAACCAATCAACAAGTTTTGGGACAATGCACATTAAACTAAGAATGACCACTATGCTCTCTCAATAGGTGCATAAAGATAGAAGATGGAGACTCAATATAAAAGTAAAAGAAAGGCCCTTCATAGAAGGAAGCAGGGATTCAAGTTTCATAAAGAGCTTCCAAAAATTATGGTACTTATTAGCTTTCAGCTCTCATCGCCCCTATCATAAGCATATTTAGGTGATTAAGGTTAAAGTGAACAAATATGAGGATATGCCTGACAAGTTATAAGCTGAAAATCTCATGCCCCTTGCTTACGAGTACCGAACCTCATGCTACTCAACTTTCGTCACAAGTAAGTTCTTGTCATTGTAAGTACATGTGTATCATAGAGAACCGCCAACGGGGTACCCCTTTCCCGATGATACATAAGCTTTCCCATATCAAAATGACAAGGCAAGTAGACAATGAGCATCTCAGCGATCTTTTTGTATGCTATTTGCAAAGGGTTTTCCCTTTTTATTTATTTATTTCCTTTTTAGGATGCTTCACAGATTGCTCATTGTGGTTATGCTGCACGTTTCCACCATGATTATGCATGGCTTAGACTAGCCGCCCAGGCATTTTCTCTAACACATATACGAACTCCATGAGCCTTACAAGCTCCCCTTTTATTTCACACCGCCAGGATCCATAAGCAAAATAACATGATATCAATTAAACAAAGTGCAATGTTGAAAGCGTTCGCCATGATAACATGGTTCTGCTAATTCACAACTTACAAAGTGCAAGCATATACACAACATATATGTGCACAATGGTTCAAGTTTATTAAGTGCAAGAATGTAAAGTGTGCCATCAAGTTCGTGAGAGCTTTAATCACTAATTTTCACATAACAAGTTTAATTCGGAAGGTAGATAAAAACATGAATATACTTGGAATAGCAATAATGCTAAAAGGTAGGTATGGTGGACTCTTTGGAATAACTTGGTTTTATTTGGAATTGGATGCATGAGTGGAACTGATACTTGGTACATGCGGAGGGTAGAAAAATACTGGGAGCAACCAACTAAGAGAGCAATAATGGCCATAATCATGCAAAGCAACAAAACATTATTAATTAAAGCGTAAAGTGATATTACAAGTCAAAAACTAAATGATCATAGAGGCTATGGTGACTGGTATAGTCTTAACATGGTGTGAGCATGCACCAAGTCAACCCAAATAAAGCATTGAAGGAGAATACCACATTATTGTACTTTTGTATGCTAGAACAACGCATGATTCTTTCAAGGCACATTATGCAATCTCAATTGTTTGGAACAAATCATGCTACAACAATAATCACTAAGCATATGGTCAAAGTAACATCTAGCATGACATGATAAAGTCTAAGTCACAGTCAAAACAAGCTTCCTTTTGTACCACTATAAGCATGAAACTTCCTACTCTTTTCCAACACCAATCGAAAACTAAATCTAAACGTAGTGCTAGCAAAGGAGAACACTCGCATAACAATAAAAGTGAAAACTGGAGTGTTCTAGGCAATGAATAACGGGGTGTGTCTCTCTCCAAAAGAAGTGTGTGGGGATCCAACCAAATTATTTAAGAAAACCAAACAAAAGAAAACTAAAAACAAAGACGCTCCAAGAACAACACATAGTGCGTAAGGTAATAAAAATGAAGTGTCTTAAAAGAAGACCTGAGATTATTGATGAAGAAGGGGATGCCCAAGGCATCCCCAAGCTTTGACGCTTGTACTTCTTGAATATTTCTTGGGGTGATACGGGTGGCATCACCAAGCTTGATCTTTTGTCCATACTTCATCTCATCACATTATTCTTCCCTACACTTGAAAATTTCCTTCATACAAAACTTCATACAATCTTTTTTTGAGGTGAAACAGTAGGGAAAATCCCCACTGCAATTTTTTCAATTATATGGGTATGAGTATGTTACAATGAGAAAATTACAGATGAGTCTATTGATCTAAGGCAGATCAAAAAAATGGAAAAGTGTCATCTCTAAAGAGGGAATAGATCTACTCTATCTCTGATCTAAGTGCTGACTCAGCCATGTTTTGAATTTCTCCTGGTATTTTCTTTTGATTCTGAACTGTATCCATCTCATCTCTTGATAGAAGATTGCTTTCCATCTTTCGAGTGTGGGTCTTTTGTCATTAATTTTTTTCTCATTTCTGCAGATCCAGATATCATAGGTAGTCATGACAATGATTTCCATTGCAAAATGCAGATGTAACTTGTCTTTGATGTCTGAAAAAGCCTCCAATCCTGATAAGTTTGTTGTTCTGTCTCTACAAATATGATCCTAGCACTTTTTTTGCAAATTTTCTCACTTTATACAATCTTCATTAGCAACATTAGTGTATTCAAGATAATAAGTCTTTGGGTTTATTTTCAACACACATAAAACTTCCATTAGAACACAAGCTACTGTAGCAATTCCTTCTAAAAGCTCAAGTGATCAAAGAGAACTCAATGAGAAAGAGATTAAGAGGCAAATGCAAATAATGGCAGAAATTTGTCAAAACAGACCAGCAGGTAAAAACCAATTTTTTCGAAGACCTTCTGTTACTCAAATTGAAAAGTGCTGAACTAACAAAAGTTAGATAATAACCAATTTTTTTGTCCATACTACATCTCATCACATTATTCTTCCCTACACTTGAAAATTTCCTTCATACAATCTTTTTTTTGAGGTGAAACAGTAGGGAAAATGCCCACTGCAATTTTTTCAATTATATGGGTATGGGTATGTTACAATGAGAAAATTACAGATGAGTCTATTGATCTAAGGCAGATCAAAATAATGGAAAAGTGTCATCTCTAAAGAGGGCATAGATCTACTCTATCTCTGATCTAACTGTTGACTCAGTCATGTTTTGAATTTCTCTTGGTATTTTCTTTTGATTCTGAACTGTATCCATCTCATCTCTTGATAGAAGATTGCTTTCCATCTTTCGAGTGTGGGTCTTTTGTCATTAATTTTTTTCTCATTTCTGCAGATCCAGATATCCCAGGTAGTCATGACAATGATTTCCATTGCAAAATGCAGATGTAACTTGTCTTTGATGTCTGAAAAAGCCTCCAATCCTGATAAGTTTGTTGTTTTGTCTCTACAAATATGATCCTAGCAATTTTTTTGCAAATTTTCTCACTTTATACAATCTTCATTAGCAACATTAGTGTATTCAAGATAATAAGTCTTTGGGTTTATTTTCAACACACATAAAACTTCCATTAGAACACAAGCTACTGTACCAATTCCTTCTAAAAGCTCAAGTGATCAAAGTGAACTCAATGAGAAAGAGATTAAGAGGCAAATGCAAATAATGGCAGAAATCTGTCAAAACAGACCAGCAGGTAAAAACCAATTTTTTCGAAGACCTTCTGTTGCTCAAATCGAAAAGTGCTGAACTAACAAAAGTTAGATAATAACCTGGGGCAGAAGCACGAAAAATTACAGATCAATCCAACGAACAGAGATTTTTCATGAATTTTTATATTGAAGCACAAAAATCTGTTCCGGGATAGCAACTTTCCCAAATCTTACTTCTCTCTCATTAGAGGTTATTCTTGGCACAGAAACCAAACAAAAAGGGTAAGTAGAGGTTATTATTGAAGCAATAACATCCAAGACTCAACAAAACAAAAATAAACTAAAAGCAAAAATATATTGGGTTGTCTCCCAAAAAGCTCTTTCTTTATAGCCATTAAGATAGGCATGATAAATTTCGATGATGCTCACATAAGAAATATGAATTGAAGTAACAGAGAGCATCAAGAAGAAAATATGAAACAAATTTAAGTCTAACCCACTTCCTATGAAAAATAATCTTGTAAAGAAACAAGTCATGAAAGCACAAAGCAACAAGCATAGGAAAGAAAAACAAGTGCAACTTCAAAATTTTCAACATAAAGAGGGGAAACTTAATATTGTTGAGATACATAAAACCATGTTTCCCTCTCTCATAATAACTTTCAGTAGAATCAGGAATAAAATTAACAATATAACTATCACATAAAACATTCTTACCGTGAGCCACATGCATAAAAGAATTAATACTCTCCACATAAATATAGTCATTCTTATTAATTGTAGTGGGAGAAAATTCAACAAAATAGCTATCATTATTATTCTCATCACCATAATCATCAAATATAGGAGGCATGTCGTAATCAAAGTAAATTTTCTCCTTCGTGTTTGGGGGACTAAAAATATCATGCTCATCAAAACCAGCTTCCCCAAGCTTAGACTTTTCCATAGCATTAGCAATAATGGTATTCAAAGAATTCATACTAATAACATTGCTATTAGCATGCAAATAAAGTTCCATAGGTTTTTTATTTTTCTCTTCAAACACGTCATGTCCTAACTCAAGATAAATACTATAATGCTCTCTAATTTTTTTGTTGTTTTCCATTAAGCCTAACTAGTGAAAATAAAAACAAGAAACAAAAAGATATAATAGCAGAATCTAAAGGAAATAACTTTGAGCACTCACACACCAACTACAATAATAGAATATAACTTAGTAGCCAGAGGATGTGAGTACCTTTTACCTTACCTCCCTGACAACGGCGCCAGAAAATAGCTTGATGTCTACGCACGCTTCTATTCTTGTAGACAGTGTTGGGCCTCCAAGTGCAGAGGTTTGTAGAACAACAGCAAGTTTCCCTTAAGTGGATCACCCAAGGTTTATCGAACTCAGGGAGGAAGTGGTCAAAGGTATCCCTCTCAAGCAACCCTGCAATCAAGATACAAGAAGTCTCTTGTGTCCCCAACACGCCCAATACACCTGTCAGGTGTATAGGTGCACTAGTTCGGCGAAGAGATAGTTAAATACAAGTAATATAGATGATTATAAGTGGTAATTGCAATCTGAAATAAAAGTGGCAGCAAGCAAACATGTAACAGGACTGATTGTAAACGGTGTTTCAGTGCTTCGAAACAAGGCCTAGGGATCATACTTTCACTAGTGGACACTCTCATATAAATATCTTCTCTTCATTATTCTATCCTGAACTACTCTCTGGTTGGACGATGTAGGGCTATAACAACACACCTTAAAGTTCGCATTCCCCATCTAGATAACCCCTCACTGTCACCTTGAGCGCTAGATGGTTCCAACAAACACCACAATCTCATAAAGACATCCAACTCAAATTATACGCATGATAAGTATTTCTGTAACCTTAGCCAAAATGCCACACGGTATGCACACTGTTAACTTGACACACGTGGGGATAAGCAGAGATTCATTAAAGCACTTGAGTAGCAGAATAGATCTATAGATTACAAAGCTCATGATCTCAATAAGATCATGCATAGAGAGAGAGATGAACACATAGCTACTTGTAGAGCCCTTAGCCTCAAGAGAGAACTACTCCCTCCTCATCATGGGAATCAGCAATGGCGATAGAGATGGCAGTGGAGTCGATGGAGATTGCTCTGGGGGCACTTCCCCGTCCCGGCAGGGTGCCGGAATAGAGACTTCTGTCCCCCGAATCTCCTCTTTGGTGGCGACGGCTCTGCGGAACTTTTCATGGAAATCTGATCTTTTCTTTAGGGTTTTCATCCCAGGGAGAATATATAGGCGAAGAGGCAAGGTCGGTGCACGCCCGAGGGGCCCACACCACCCCCTGGCATGAGCCTGGGCTGACCCGTGCCACCAGGTGGTGTGGCCACCTCGTGGCCTCTGTCCGTATTGTCTTCTGGCTCCATGAGTCTTCTGGTAAAATATTGACTTCGGCTTTTGTCCGGTCCAATTCCGAGAATATTTCTTTTCCAGGTTTTCTGAAACCAAAAATAGCACAAAACAGGCAACTGGCACTGCGGCACCTTGTTAATAGGTTAGTTCCATAAAATGCTTAAAAGTATCTCAAAATGTAGACAAAACATAAGATAGTTGATACACAACAAGCATGGAACATCAAAAATTATAGATACGTTTACGACATATCACTTGATCTTGTCCGTTTTCATCCACAGTCGAATAACCTCTGGTCACTTGCTAGATTTCCATGCTTCCATCGTGGCTCATGACCATGGTGAGAGCGTTCTGTGTTGCGGTTCACACGTAGGACATGTTCTAGTCCTGGATGAGCTGGGGCATCTCCTTAGCCTTGTGTCGCACCTCAAAACCAGACATTCTATTCATCTCCAGAACCTTGAGTACTTTGCCAATATCCTACAAAGATTGGCGGAAATCGTGAAACAAATCACCGACTTGTGTAAGCCAGCTGGTGTGAGACTCGATGGTGGAGGAATCTAGTAAGTTTAGAGGACATGCGCATAAAATGCAAAGGTTAGAAAGCATATCCGAATTCCAAGAATCGTAAAAAGCAGAAAGTCAAAATGTAGGAAACATACCAAAGATTACGTCGACAACTTTGGTCTTCTCTTCCCTAAGGCTCTAGAGTTCAACCCGGAGTGCCTCAGTGATGTCCTTCTCTCTGAATAGCTCATCATTGAGATCTGAGATTCTTTTATCCTGGATCACGATCCCGCGATCACGTTCTTCGGTGGCCATGGAGGAGGATTCAAGGACTTGAGCAATTCTCTTATCGTGATCTGCCTTGAGCTTATTCAGCTCTCGACATAAGTCGGCATTCTCCACCTCCAGGGGCTTAAGATTCTTGGCCTCTTCAATCATGGCACATGATTGTTTGACCTGTGCTGTAAGTACAAGAACAACAGTTGAATAAATAATTTGATTATGAAAGAAAGAGCAAGGTTAAGGACTGAAATGTTTACCTTCAGCCTCATCCCTTGACACCTTTAACTGAGCATTTTCCAAACGGAGAGCTTTGATCTCTCTCCGCTTGTTGTAGATGTTCTTCAACAATTCCTGGTTATATGAATTAACTTTCTGTAAGTCGGAATACCCAGAGTCAGAAGTCTACTAAAGACTCGGACTAATATTTTAACTAATATCAGCACGAGCCTTGGGGGCTATACTAGTTCATTCTTTGGCATCCTATGAAAGCATACATCCGGATTATCTATCCAACTTCATGCCTGGGGGCTAGAGGATATGATATGAAGTAAACTAAAAAATATGAGTTGGAAATTCGACTTACAAAATTTTCATGAGTGAGCTTGCTCAAGCTCATGTTCACCTCGGTGCTAACCTTCTCGACGAGGGTCAGCGGGATTACCGGTGGCGGAGGAACCACACCTGCTCTCAACCTCTCATCGTAGAGATAGACTTGCTCAAGAAGTTCGGAGTACTTGACGTCCTCTGCTTCTTGTGCCTCCTTCTCGGCGGTAATGTTCTGGCTTTCCAAGCATTGCTGGGCTATCCGTTGGATATCCTCCACAAATTTCCGAGTAATGCCAAGTCTGGCAATACCCAGATTACTGAGGAGGTTTTGAACGAAGACCTCTGCCGAGGGATCATTACCTTTAGAGGGTTCACCCTTATCAAGTTCCGAGCCACCAATGGTGACATCGGTTTGCGACCCAAGGATCACTGGCTCTGTTTCTTGAGCCAGATCTTCCGCAACGAGTGGAGATGGAATAATCTCCAGCGCTGTGGAAGGCCGTGGGGCAGGAGTTGGAGGAGCTGCAGTAGGAGAAGTCAAATTCAGCTTTGGCTGGCGCAGAGGCTTTGATGAACCTGCCTTCCCATTGCCCATGGTGAGCTGTCTAGCTCTGAAGAGGTAATAGAATGAAAATCATTACACTTCATAAAGAATAATAGATAAAATACAAAGACCTTGTGAGGAAAAGTTACCTATTCACAAGGGGCACTTCTTTTGTGCCGATAGACACTGTCAGAGCCTTACGCTTTCGGGTAAGTGCATCTGGCAGTGGAACCAACTCTCCCTCATCCTGAGATAACTCAGGAGGATATCCCTCGATAGGAGCAAGCTCCGACTCGGGGAGGTCGGCAAGCTGAAAAGGAAAAAGTATCTCAGTATTGCAAAAAAGACACAACAAAGATGAACACATATTCGAGTTACTACTGGAAAACTTACTAGTATCACGGGGTTGTCAGCCGTATGCATATCCAAGGAAAGATCCAGAATCTTCCTCTCGACCCGCTCCTTGATTAGCCACTTGATTTGGCATTCATAGTCCTTATTTGAATAGGCCTTGGAGCAGATCTAGAGAGAGTCCGTCTTGCTCTTGGTAATAGAATGCATAAGCCAGTCTCCATGATGTTGAAGAGGCTAAATCCGGCACGCCAGCCAGCAGTGCACTAAGTTGGATCCTTTCAGACCCTTGTGCTTCATCAAATATTCGATCCGCCTGTTTGCAAGAAGCAGATCGTCCGTGAGAGCCAGAGCATCCGTGTCCCAGGACTCTTGGGGCGTGGCGGCGCCATCAACAAAAGCCGGCAAAGCAGTGGCTTTCCCGAGAGCCGGTTTGTCCGTATGATAAAATAACATGGATGGCCACTTTTTCACCAACTCACTAGCCTTAATCCGAGGGTAGACACGTTCTCTCCTAACAGAAAAGCTGAGCGTACCGGTAATATAGGGATTACCAACGATGATGGAGTTTCTCCGGGTATGAAAATAAAACTGGAAAAGAAGAAGGCTCGACCTAATGCCGAGATACCCCTCGCACAAAGAAGCGTAGGCGCTCATCTCTAAGAAAGAGTTCGGGGGGAGATGATGGAGTTGAACTCTGTAATAATCTATCACCTCAGAAAAGAAATCTGAGGAAGGAAAACTCAGACCTCTGTCAAGGTGAGTGCTGAAATGCACTCACTCATCAGCGTTGGGGTTGGGGACGGTTTATCCATAGCCGCTTCGCCAGTCGCCGGCACATAGGAGCCCTTCGTTCTCCACGATGCGGAGCTTGGCGTCATCGAGGACACAAGCGATCCAGACCCCGCGAAATCTTTCCTTCTCCGCCGCCGCCATCACTGCTGCCGCCGCCACTGCAGAAGATGAGGCTTCAGCCATCTTTTGGGCTCCGGTGACCTGGGATGGGCGGCGATGTGGGAGTTGGGGAGGTAGAAGAGCTCTGTTTCGTGAGAGGCGTCGAGAGGAAGGAAGGAGCGCAAGTGCCGGTGAAGAAGAAATAGGGGAATCTCTCCCACTTATATCCACCGGCTGCACCAAGATTCGTGTGAATGTGATAGAAAAACGTGCCACACGTCATGGAAGGAGCTGGGTAACCTCCTCGCAAAGATTACGCCGCCTCGATCAACATGCACGGATGCCTCAGTTCCGCGCGAAGCGACCCCACCAATGGTCGTGGTGTCAGGAATATCTGGTAGTGACGTGACTTGACCTTGACTGATGTCAGGTTACGCCCGAGACCAAGTTCTGGCTTAAAGTTTGAATTTCAAGCTGGAAACCTGAATAATGTACTCACAGGTCCAACTCATTTCGAGACTCGGATCCTATCCTTTCTTTTGAAGTTTCAGGAACCCTTCAAGATTCTACAAGCCGAAGATCAAGCTAGACGATGATGAAATCTGACTTGGGATCTTGGAGGCTTCCGGGGGCTGTTGTTGGGCATATACTTTCCGGGTATCCTCACTGTGCCTCACTGACCAGGGTGGCCAACTTCAGGGTAGAGCATTGCTTCATGGGTGGCCTAGTCAGGGAGAAGAGACGGAGTCCAGTCCGGCTACAGGAAGGCCTAGATGACTTACCGACATAGGCCAATAGTGTTACTTGTAGTTCAATATGTACTCTATAACCGAGTCTTAGTCATAGCCGGATAGGTGTCTCTTGTAAACCCTAGGCCGGATATCAATATAAGCCGTCCTAGGGAGAGCCTTTAGGGCATCCCACAATAGTCTACAATCTCAACTCGCACAGGTGAAACCCTTGTAACCCATATTCCGCTCTGCCGTATTACTGGATTGCTAGCAGGAGTAGGATCCGCCCAAAGCTGGCAGATTCGAACCTGGGTAAACTTGTGTGCTCACCGTCCCGGAATACCGTACGTCTCACACCCCTCTCTTCCACATGCCTCGAGGACCCCCTCATGGCGTACTTGTCATCAATCTGACGACAGTTGTGGTAATACACTTAAGGGTACGATGATGCTAGGAGATCGTTCTCGATGTACTGAAATCACTAGATGAAAGAGAAGAGAAAACCAAAAGAGTTCCGTGAGAGAACCGGAATCGTTCCGGGAAGTTCCGAAGTCGTTCGGAGGAAATCGAAAGGGAACCGGAAGGTGTTTAGGGTCAAAAAGGATTTTATAGTATGTATTTACATATTAATTAATGTAATTAATATTAAATATAATATTAAAATCTTATTTGAAAGGATATTTCACTAATGGGCAAAAACCCCGAGGGAAAAGGGCCCACGAGGGAAGGGCCAAGAGCCAAGGGGCAAATGGTCTATCCGCCCCATGGGGTCCACCCGACCAGCCTCGGGTTGTGCGTGGGATGGGGCTCCTCCCGGTTGGCTGGCCCATGATGCCCTAGGGCCCATGGCGCCATATCCCCCTCTCTCCCTTGTTTAGTCCCACATGGAAAACCCAATGGGGAGGGTACACCTCCTCCGCTTATATAAAGGGATGCCCATGGATGGGACTATATGATTCAGTCCAATATTCTCTAAGGCACTTTCCTCAGGGGATCTCTCTCTCTCTCTCGTTGTCCTCTGCGATGACGTTGTCCCTAGAAGGATGGCACATGGAAGAGACGACATACCTGCAGCACGCTGTTAGGCTATAGGGATTCTAGCCAGAGGATCTACTTCCGCACTCTCGGAAGGGATTAGAGAACCATAGGTCATCGTCGTACACCATATGTGTATGAAACCACGAGGATGCTGTCATTAGCGGTATCTTGGGTGTTGTGAGAGAGACTGCTGCTGTAACATCCCAAATTTTACGATTGCAGATGTTACTAGAAGCATGCATCATATCTTTGCATCTTGGCATCACACAATAAAAACTGCATCGGATACTTTTCCCTAAACCCCATAGTCATATAAAGACAAAAGGGGGTTATACAAAACCTAACCTTCCAAATCCTTGCAAAAGTGCTATTTGATAACCCCATACTAATCTTCCCCTTTTTACAAAATTTTAGAGACTGTTCTAACTTATTTCGGAGTCTGTTTGCAAAAGTTATAAGACAAATAAGAAAACAGAAAATAAAAGATTAAACAAAAAAAGAGAGCATAGCCTAACCGGGCCAGCCGAGCTGGCCCACTCCTATCTACCGCGCGCCAGGCGCAGCGCAGCAGCAGCAGCCGCGTGGGCCGGCCCAGCAAGCCCCACCAGTCGCCAGCCCGCTTCCCCCCGCCTCTCACTGACGATGCGGCCCCACCTGTCATCTCCGACCTCCCCGTGTTCGTCCCCAACTCCTCTGACCGACGAAATCCTAACGTAATCCGTTGATTTGGAGGCTAATCCGACCCCTTCCTCACGTAAAAACCCTCTTATAAGCCTCCCCATCAAGCCCCGGCCCTTTTCCCAAAAAATCGCAAACCCTAGCGCCGCCTACGCCAAGACCGACACGCCACCGTCGATATCGAGAGGTTGCTCCCTCGTCGATATCGAGCTCCTCTCCCTCCTTTTCTTCCAAAATCAAAACCGCCTCTAACACCTGCGTCTCCCCCTGTCTTTTCCCTCTCTAAAGCGCAGTCAATCGACGGCGATTGCACGCCGGAGCTCTGCCGGAGATGAAGGACGTCGGCGGAGCGCCACCGCGAGCAGAGGAAGGGAGGTCCGACGCCGTCTGTACCAGAGGGACCGCGAGGAGGAGGGCCACGTCGTCATCCACTTCGCACAGCCGGGAGCTCGCCAGAACACTGCCGAGCATCGCCACCGACGCGCCGCCGATGTCGCCATCGTCGTCGTCAAGCCATCGCCGCAACGGTGAGTTCCTCCGTCCCCGTCCGTCAGACCTTGATCCGGCGGTGCAGATCGGCCTGTCCCAGCGAAGGGGTACCGCCCAACTGCATTTCGCCGCGTGCCATGCCGCGTCAGCGCCGCGTGCCTCCGCTAGACCAATCCCGAGCCGCCACTTTTCGCTTGCGTGGCCGCCCACATGTAATTATTTTCTTAATAGGCAGAAAATATTTTAACCTTGTAAAATTCATAGTAATTCGAATACTTGGCCAAAAAATGCGTATAATATACCGTTGGATTCGTAAAATTGAATAGAACACAGATCTACAATAATATTGCTGTTTTACTACAGAAATCTTGTAGTAGGATTTAAAGTTTAGATTAGAGTATTTTAATTCTAGAAAATTATCCGTAGATCCATTTTAGTTGATTCTTGTTGCGTTGGCTTTGTATCTACGGGAACTTCTGTAGAAAATTGTTATAACTTGCTTAGGGTGTTCATATCTGTTTCGAGGTAGATTGGAGTTGTAGATCTAATTATGAGCTTGTTTATTTAGGTATTAACCCAAGATACTTAAAAATCTGTGGGGAATCGATTCTAATGACATCCCTAACTCAACAACACCCCCGAATAAAATCCTTGGTCAAATTGGAATCCATCCTTGCATATTACCATGTTGCATGCATGCATATTCACCTTCATGACATTGTTTTGCGCAAATTGTGATTGGATCTATGTTTGTGTTTTGTTAGATTGCTCGGAGTGCGCTGAGGAGTACTATTGTGTAGAGTGCTGCTAGGATCAAGGCAGGTTACACCACTTGTTCATGTTTATATCCCAGTTTTGAATACTGTGCATGTTTTGCTCTTCAAAATAGTAGTATGCATGTGTAGGATTGTTTTGTTAGATCTACTTGAAAATATTTTGCAAGTGCGATGATTTTGTAGTATGCCATGATAGTTCTATACTTAGGATTTTCCTTCCTAGTAGGTTATCCCTGTTTTCGCTAAGTACTGCTTGCTATGCTATATATATAAAGTACCGTTGGGGGGGGGGGTTCGAAAGACTCAAAATCTTCTAAGTATGAGAGCTCTCTCGAGCGAACTTTTCTTCTCAAAACCCCCTTCAAAATAAAACTAAGTTTTTCTTCTGGGCGGAATGGTTGTCGGGTCAATGAGTGGATATTTGGTGGAGGACGGCCGCCCAGGAATCAAAGAAGTCTGCCATGTTTCAGAATTCAGAAGCTTCCAGTGCAAGCACAATACATATGGGCTCTGTCTTGGCTTAGTACTTAGTGGGAAACCTCACCGGGGTACCAACATTTGGAGGTTCTTGGCACGGTTGGATCCAGCTGGTAGAGGGGCTACTAAGGGAAGGCTTTGCCATGGTCTTGTCTGTAAAAGGACTTGATCATGGATTGTGGGGAAAGTGCACAACCTCTCGAGAGTATTGCAATCTGATCGATCAGTCGTGTTCACGGAAACAGAACAACATTGAGCATCTGAAGGATGGAGCCTCTGAAAGATCTTCCTCTCTCTTTTCCAAACTTAAAGTTTTATAAACCCCAAGGCGTGAGTAATATCGCCATTGGGTGGGATTTTGGGAAATTGGTGCGTAATATCCAAGTGCTAGGTTGATTGGGCACTTAGTGAGTAATATCCACGTGTTCCATTCGACCCTATACTACTTATCAAAGATTACAAAGTAGGGTAAATTCTTCCTCTTTTCTTATTACATTGAGAAAATTGGCTTTATGCAAATGAACCCAAAGCCTACTTTTAGTCTTGCATGTAGATATAGACTTACTCTTTCCTTGGTGTAATTTGCCAATACATTCGAAGTATTGACCAACTTGTTGGCTGCACGTCTTATGTGCAGAATCCGAACACTGAAAGGTGCGTAGGGATCGCGGGTCTTCACGCAACTAGCATGAGCCGTTGATGGACTCAAGTTTTACTTAGTTTCCGCTGTTTTATTTGAGCTAGCTATAAGCTATGCAAGTTGTAATAATTATACTCTAGATTATTCGTGTAATAATGACTTGTGTTTTACATGATATTCATCGACTGTGAAGTGCTAGCTATTGATCCAGGGACTAGCATGTTAATCATAGGGACTTAGGATCCTTAACGATCCGAGGTCGCAACAGATGGTATCAGAGCACAAAGTTGCCTGTAGGATGTGACCCTAGGATTGGAAGCGACCTTTACCATTGTGTGTTTTTGCTTTCCATATTTTTCTAAGTTATTTATGCCCTTCTAGTAATCCTCTTCCTTATCACTTTGTGCCTAATTTTCCTTCTCCTAACATAAAGATGACGGCGTTCTACTACGACACCGCCGAAGACTGAAAGGTGCGTAGGGATCGCGGGTCTTCACGCAACTAGCCTGAGGCATTGATGGACTCAAGTTTAACTTAGTTTCCGCTGTTTTATTTGAGCTAGCTATAAGCTATGCAAGTTGTAATAATTATACTCTCGATTATTCGTGTAATAATGACTTGTGTTTTGCATGATATTCATCGACTGTGAAGTGCTAGCTATTGATCCAGGGACTAGCATGTTAATCACAAGGACTTAGGATCCTTAACGATCCGAGGTCGCAATAGATGGTATCAGAGCATCAATGAAGGGAATGCCTTCTAGATATCATCAAGACGTTGCAGTTGCCCATGCCGTCAATCAAGGGAAGCGAGTTGAGGAAGATGCACAAGGAAGGATGCTGGGCGATTGAAGTCATCCAACCGGGGCACAGCAAGTCAGAACCTAAGACAGAGGCCATTGTACTCAACGTCACCAGCGACTCCAAGGAGAAAGGACTTAGCATCAGCATGCAGGGGCTCATTGGACGCCTTTGTGGACACCACTATGAAGAGGTTGAAGGCCACTACATCAAACTCTTTGGAAGACGTGATGAGAAGGGAGTTCCAATTGAGTTAACCCCGGAGGAAAGGAAGACATGCAAGCGTCGAAGGATCCAATATCAAGACCTGGAGTCCCACATCAATGATCTTGAGAAAGGGAGCTGCCTTGAGATCATGAAGAATGACGAGCTACATGCCCTAGTCAAGGAGAAGGACGAGAAGATTGAGGAGCTGGAAGAGAAGATCAAGTCCCTAGGAGGGGAGCTCACCGCCCAAGACAAGAAGTTCGCTAATCAAGAGAAGAGGGTGTAGGATAAGAACAAGAGGATTAGGGAACAAAGTCTTGTGCTCGCAAAAAACGAGATGGAGTTCAAGAACTTTGCCACCATGTTGAAGGACCTGCGAGCAGCCAAGAGGAGCTTGGAGGAGAAAATTACGCCCGTGACTATGGGGTCAAGCTTGATCAAGAAGCTGCAGAAGGAGAAGAAGGAACTTCAAGAGAAGCTCGAAGCTGCTACCTAGGAGCTGCAAGAGGTGAAGGAACTTCAAGAGAGGCTCGAAGCTGCTACACCGGAGCCGCAGGAGGTGAAGGAACTTCAGGAGAAACTTGAAGCCACGACGAAAGACATGGAGTTATACAAGTCACTGCTGGAGAAGGAAGGCTTCATTATTGAGGATGAGGAAGTGGATGATGAGTACAGTAGATAGTTGGACCACCTTTATTTCTATAGTCAAACGTTGTTCGCGATTGTAATGAGTACCAAAACTATTTTGGCTTAGTTAAACTTGGTTGAGTTGTGTTAAACTATGTGTTATGTGTGCCTTGCTTTTCTCGTGTGCTTTCTCGTGTTTACATAAGGGTAGGAGTTTATTCCTTAGGCTTTCCATCTATTTCTTAACTTGTTTCCCAAACCCCACAGATGGCGAGACGTGGGAAGAACAACAACAATATTCCCCTAGAGATAGCGCAACTTCTAAACTCCCAGAATTAGCTGATCCAACTCCTCACTCAAAACATGCAAAACAACAACAACAACCCGCGGCCTCCACCACCTCCACCGCCCCAACAGGATCGCCTGACTCGGTTCTTGAGGTTGAACCTTCCAATTTTCTCAAGTAGTTCTGAGCCAATTGTGGCAGATGACTGGCTCCGCACCACCAACAAGAAGTTAGACACCGTCCAAGTTGTGGGAGCTGACAGGGTGCGCTTTGCCGCGCACCAACTTGAGGGACCAGCTGCTCAATGGTGGGATAATTACCAGGTCACCCACCCTGATATTCAAGCTATCACCTGGAACCAGTTTGAGGCAGCCTTTCGTACTCATCACGTAGCCGCGGGTGTCATGTCACTAAAGAGACGTG
The DNA here is from genome assembly GCA_910589775.1 of Avena eriantha. Classification (NCBI taxonomy): domain Eukaryota; kingdom Viridiplantae; phylum Streptophyta; class Magnoliopsida; order Poales; family Poaceae; genus Avena; species Avena eriantha. The sequence continues at coordinate 491,298,907 of OU342743.1, read as the reverse complement.
AGTTCCGTGACTTGAAACAGCTGCACCGCTCAGTCTCCGACTATGGGGACCTTTTTAACAAGCTGGCACGCTATGCACCTGATGATGTTTCCACTGATGCCAAGAGACAGGAGGAGTTCCTAAGGGGACTTAATGATGAAATATCTATTTAGCTTGTGGCTCTGAAGTTTCATAACTATCAGGAACTTCTAGATAGGGCAGTTGCGGTTGAAGCAAAGCAAAGGAGTATAGAGAACCGAAAGAGAAAGTCCACCTCACATAAGCACAACTCAGCCCCATATCAGAAGCAACGCACTTCGTCACCACCACCCCATAACCACAATGGCCACAACCACAATGGTCATCGTCATGGAGGACATAACCACAATGGACATAAACACCACAATGGAAATGGGAAGGATCTGAGTGAAGTGACATGCTTCAAGTGTAACAAGAGAGGGCATTATGCAACTACTTGCCCCGAAAAGATGAAGATTGGGAATGGTAATGGGAACAACAACGGACACAACCATGGAAATGGTAATGGAAATGGGAAGAAGCCAAATCCATTCGTCAAAGCCACGGTGAATCATGTCTCCATGGAGGATGCTCGTGAGGCACCTGACTCCGTGATTGGTAAGTTCAAGCTTAACTCCACCCCCGCAGTTGTTCTTTTTGATACTGGTGCATCTCATTCATTCATATCAAGGGTATTCATGGATAGAGGCAAGATACCTACGGAGACTATTAGTACTCCCCTACAGGTAAGTTCTCCTGGTGGAGAAATAGTGGCAAACTCTGGATGCCGTGGGTTAGAACTAAGGATTAGGGCACACATCTTTCCCACCAGCCTAGTCGTTCTGGAGTCACAAGGCTTAGACATAATTTTGGGCATGAACTGGATGACCGAATATGAGGAAGTCATAGATTGTACCAAAAGGACTATCGCACTCACGACTCCGGATAAGAAAAGGATCCGCTTTAAGTCAGCTTTCACACTCAAAGGAAGTATGGTGAACTCTCTTAAGGGGGTTAGCTTGGAGGATGTGCCAATTGTGAAGGAGTATCCATATGTGTTTCCAGAAGAATTGCCAGGGATGCCTCCTGACCGAGACATCAAGTTTCTCATTGACCTGATGCCTGGTACTTGACCGATAGCAAAGAGACCGTACAAGATGGATGTGGATGAGTTGAAGGAACTTAAGAAACAGCTTAGAGAGCAATTGGACAAAGTCTTCATTCAACCAAGTGCGTCCTCTTGGGGAGCGCCTGTCTTATTCGTGGAGAAGGATAAAACCAAGAGACTAGTCGTGGACTACCGGTCGTTGAATGAAGTGACAATCAAGAACAAGTACCCTCTACCCAATATCAATGACCTGTTCGATCAATTAAAGGGAGCTAGTGTGTTCTCTAAGATTGATCTCGATCAGGTTATTTCCAGTTGAAGATCCGAGAACAGGATGTACCCAAAACAGCCTTCACCACAAGATACAGATTGTATGAGTACACCGTGATGTCGTTTGGCTTAACCAATGCCCCATCATACTTCATGACTATGATGAACAAGGTGTTCATGGAGTAATTGGATAAGTTTATTGTGGTATTCATTGGTGACATACTCATATACTCCAAGGACGAGAAGGAACATGAGAGGCATCTGTGCCTAATCATGGAAAGTTAAGGGAACACAAGTTGTATGCCAAGTTTAGCAAGTGTGAGTTCTAGTTGAAAGAAGTGGGATTCCTTGGTCATATTGTGTTAGCTAAAGGAGTTGTCGTGGACCCAAGTAAGGTAGCTTCCGTGACAGAATGGGAGTCCCCTAAGAATGTGGGTGATATCAGGAGTTTCCTGGGCCTTGCGGGATATTACCGAAGGTTCATTGAAAACTTTTCCAAGATAGCAAAGCCTATGACAGAATTGTTGAAGAAGGAAAATAAGTTCCAATGGACCGAGGCATGTGAAGCAAGCTTTCAAGAATTGAAGAAGCGCCTAGTAACAGCACCTGTTTTGTGTCTCCCTGACATCCAAAAGGATTTCCAAGTCTATTGCAACGCTTCTCGACAAGGACTTGGTAGTGTACTGATGCAAGATGGAAAAGTAGTGTCTTACGCCTCTCAGCAACTTAAGAACCATGAGAATAACTACCCCAAACACGATTTGGAACTAGCATCAGTTGTGCATGCGCTCAAGGTATGGAGACATTACCTCATGGGCAAACATTGTGATGTGTTCACGGATCACAAACACCTTAAATACATCTTCACTCAAAAGGAATTAAATATGAGGCAAAGGAGATGGATTGAGCTCATCAAGGACTATGACTTGGACCTGCAGTATCATCCTGGAAAGGCCAATGTTGTGGCTGACGCCCTAAGCAGGAAGGTCTATGTAAATGGACTTACCGTGGGAGAACTTCTAAAGGATTTGTGTGAACAGTTCAAGGACCTCAGGTTGGCGATAGTTCCTAAGGGGTACTTAGCGACTATGGAGATAGTGCTAACACTTCTGGACCAAATCAAAGAGGCCTAGAAGGGGGACAAAGAGTTGGAGGAGATAAGAGCTAATATAAGCAAGAGTAAAGCAAAAGGGTTTCATACAGATGAACAAGGAACACTTTGGTATGAGAAGCGTTTGTGCGTTCCCGATGACCCTGATATCAGGAAGTTAATTCTTCTGGAAGCTCACGATTCGCCGTATTCAATTCATCCTGGTAATACAAAAATGTACATGGATGTGAAGGATAGATTCTGGTGGAATAACCTGAAAATAGAGATTGCTGAATACATCTCCTTGTGTGACGTGTGCAACAGAGTCAAGGACGAACATCAAAAACCAGCAGGGCTGCTACAGCCATTACCTGTGCCCGATTGGAAGTGGGACAAGGTAGGCATGGATTTTATCACAGGACTACCCCGGACTCGTTCTGGGTATGACTCCATCTGGGTAGTGTTCGATCCCTTCACAAAGGTGGCCCACTTTATTCCCGTAAAGACCACCTATACAAGTGCTAAACTTGCTAAGATTTATATGTCAAGGATCGTAAGTCTTCATGGTGTACCCAAGGGGATTGTCTCTGATAGAGGTACCCAATTCAACTCGAAGTTTTGGCGACAGCTACACGAGTCTTTGGGGACACGACTAGAGTTTAGTACTGCTTTCCACCCGCAAACAGATGGACAAACGGAAAGAGTTAATCAGATCTTGGAGGACATATTAAGAGCATGTGCGCTAGACTATGGGTCTAGTTGGGATGATAACTTGCCATATGCGGAATTCTCATACAATAACAGTTACCAAACTAGTACCAAGATGGCTCCATTTGAAGTTCTATATGGCAGAAAGTGTAGAACCCCGCTGCTATGGAGTGGAGTTAGAGAACGTAGTTTGTTTGGACCTGAACTGATCAAGGATGCTGAAGAAAAAGTAAGACAGATTAAAGACAGGTTAAAAGTAGCCCAATCTAGGCAAAAGAGTTATGCTGATTCCAAGCGCAGGGATGTGACTTATGAAGTGGGAGACCGTGCATATCTCCGAGTCTCACCACTACGAGGAGTTAAGAGATTTGGAATCAAGGGTAAGTTAGCACCCCGATTCATAGGGCCCTACAAGATCTTGGGCCATAGAGGGGAGGTTGCCTATCAGTTGGAATTGCCCGAAGTGTTAACTGTTCATGATGTTTTCCATGTGTCGCAACTAAAGAAGTGTCACTCGGAAATGGCTAAAACACCACTAAAGGATACGGTTCAGTTGGACGAGGTTCAACTGGAAAACAATCTCACCTATGAGGAAAAACCCACCAGGATTCTGGAAACAGCTGAGAGAATTACTCGTACCAAGACTATCAGGTTTTGCAAAGTTCAATGGAATCACCACTCCGAGGAAGAGGCCACGTGGGAACGTGAAGACGACCTGAAGAAAGAACACCCACACCTATTTGCTAACCAACCTGAATCTCGCGGACGAGATTCTTCTTAAGGGGGGGTAGGTTTGTAACATCCCAAATTTTACGATTGCAGATGTTACTAGAAGCATGCATCATATCTTTGCATCTTGGCATCACTTGTAACATCCCAAATTTTACGATTGCAGATGTTACTAGAAGCATGCATCATATCTTTGCATCTTGGCATCACACAATAAAAACTGCATCAGATACTTTTCCCTAAACCCCATAGTCATATAAAGAAAAAAGGGGGTTATACAAAACCTAACCTTCCAAATCCTTGCAAAAGTGCTATTTGATAACCCCATACTAATCTTCCCCTTTTTACAAAATTTTAGAGACCGGTCTCACTTATTATGGAGTCCGTGTTATAAGACAAATAAGAAAACAGAAAATAAAAGATTAAACAAAAAAAGAGCATAGCCTAACCGGGCCAGCCGAGCCGGCCCACTCCTATCTACCGCGCACTAGGCGTAGCGCAGCAGCAGCAGCTGCGTGGGCCGGCCCAGCAAGCCCCGCCAGCCCCCAGCCGCCAGCCCGCTTCCCCCTGCCTCTCACTGATGATGCGGCCCCACCTGTCATCCCCGACCTCGCCGTGTTCATCCCCAACTCCTCTGACCGACGAAATCCTAACGGAGTCCGTTGATTCGGAGGCTAATCCGACCCCTTCCTCACGTAAAAACCCTCTTATAAGCCTCCCCATCGAGCCCCGGCCCTTTTCCCAAGAAAATCGCAAACCCTAGCACCGCCTACGCCAAGACCGACGCGCCGCCGGAGCTCCGCCTCGGAAGGTTGCTCCCTCGTCGATATCGAGCTCCTCTCCCTACTTTTCTTCCAAAATCGGAACCGCCTCTAACACCTGCGTCTCCCCCTGTCTTTTCCCTCTCTAAAGCGCAGTCAATTGACGGCTATTGCACGCCAGAGCTCTGCCGGAGACGAAGGACATCGGCAGAGCGCCACCGCGAGCAGAGGAAGGGAGGCCCGACGAATTCTATACCAGAGGGACCGCGAGGAGGAGGGCCACGTCGTCGTCCACTTTGCATAGCCGGGAGCACGCCGGAACGCCGCCGAGCATCGCCACGGACGCGCCGCCGTCTTCGTCGTCGTCAAGCCATCGCTGCCACGGTGAGTTCCTCCGTCCCCGTCTGTCAGATCTTGATCTGGCGGTACAGATCGACCTGTCCCAGCGAAGGGGTACCACCCAACCGCGTTCCGCCGCGTGGCATGCCACGCTACCGCCACGCGCCTCCGCTGGACCAATCCCGAGCCGCCCACCTGTAATTATTTTCTTAATAGGCAGAAAATACTTTAACCTTGTAAAATTCATAGTAATTCGAATACTTGGCCAAAAAATGCGTATAATATACCGTTGGATTCATAAAATTGAATAGAACACAGATCTACAATAATATTGCTGTTTTACTACAGCAATCTTGCAGTAGGATTTAAAGTTTAGATTAGAGTATTTTAATTCTAGAAAATTATCCGTAGATCCGTTTTAGTTGATTCTTGTTGCGTTGGATTTATATCTACAAGACCTTCTGTGGAAAATTGTTCTAACTTTCTTAGGGTGTTCAGATCTGTTTCGAGGTAGATTGGAGTTGTAGATCTAATTATGAGCTTGTTTATTTAGGTATTAACCCAAGATACTTAAAAATCTATGGGGAATCGATTCTAATGACATCCCTAACTCAACAACACCCCCGAATAAAATTCTTGGTCAAATTGGAATCCATCCTTGCATATTACCATGTTGCATGCATGCATATTCACCTTCGTGACATTGTTTTTTGCAAATTGTGATTGGATCTATGTTTGTGTTTCGTTAGATTGCTTGGAGTGCGCTGAGGAGTACTATTGTGTAGAGTGCTGCTCGGATCAAGGCAAGTTACACCACTTGTTCATGTTTATGTCCCAGTTTTGAATATTGTGCATGGTTTTCTCTTCAAAATAGCAGTATGCATGTGTAGGATTGTTTTGGTAGATCTACTTGAAAATACTTTGCAAGTGCGATGATTTTGTACTATGCCATGATAGTTCTATACTTAGGATTTTCCTTCCTAGTAGGTTATCCCTGTTTTCGCTAAGTACTGCTTGCTATGCTATATATATAAAGTACCGTTGGGGGGTTCGAAAGACTCAAAATCTTCTAAGTATGAGAGCTCTCTCGAGCAAACTTTTATTCTCAAAACCCCCTTCAAAATAAAACTAAGTTTTTCTTCTGGGCGGAATGGTTGTCGGGTCAACGAGTGGATATTTGGTGGAGGATGGCCGCCCAGGAATCAAAGAAGTCTGCCATGTTTCAGAATTCAGAAGCTTCCAGTGCAACCACAATACATATGGGCTCTGTCTTGGCTTAGTACTTAGTGGGAAACCTCACCAGGGAACCAACATTTGGAGGTTCTTGGCACGGTTGGATCCAGCTGGTAGAGGGGCTACTAAGGGAAGGCTTCGCCATGGTCTTGTTTGTAAAAGGACTTGATCGTGGATTGTGGGGAAAGTGCACAACCTCTCGAGAGTATTGCAATCTGATCGATCAGCCGTGTTCACGGAAACAGAACAACATTGAGCATCTGAAGGATGGAGCCTCTGAAAGATTTTCCTCTCTCTTTTCCAAACTTAAAGTTTTATAAACCCCAAGGCGTGAGTAATATCGCCATTGGGTCGGATTTTGGGAACTTGGTGCATAATATCCAAGTGCTAGGTTGATTGGGCACTTAGTGAGTAATATCCACGTGTTCCATTCGACCCTATACTACTTATCAAAGTTTACAAAGTAGGGTAAATTCTTCCTCTTTTCTTATTACATTGAGAAAATTGGCTTTATGCAAATGAACCCCAAAGCCTACTCTTAGTCTTGCATGTAGAGATAGACTTACTCTTTCCTTGGTGTAATTTGCCAATACATTCAAAGTATTGACTAACTTGTTGGCTGCACGTCTTATGTGCAGAATCCGAACACTAAAAGGTGCATAGGGATCACGGGTCTTCATGCAACTAGCCTGAGGCGTTGATGGACTCAAGTTTTACTTAGTTTCCGCTGTTTTATTTGAGCTAGCTATAAGCTATGCAAGTTGTAATAATTATACTCTGGATTATTCGTGTAATAATGACTTGTGTTTTACATGATATTCATCAACTGTGAAATGCTAGCTATTGATCCAGGGACTAGCATGTTAATCATAGGGACTTAGGATCCTTAACGATCCGAGGTCGCAACAGATGGTATCAGAGCACAAAGTTGCCTGTAGGATGTGACCCTAGGATTGGAAGCGACCTTTACCATTGTGTGTTTTTGCTTTCCATATTCTTCTATGTTATTTATGCCCTTCTAGTAATCCTCTTCCTTATTACTTTGTGCCTAATTTTCCTTCTCCTAACATAAAGGTGACGGCCTTCTACTACGACACCGCCGAAGACAGAAAGGTGCGTAGGGATCGCGGGTCTTCACGCAACTAGCCTGAGGCATTGATTGACTCAAGTTTTACTTAGTTTATGTTGTTTTATTTGAGCTAGCTATAAGCTATGCAAGTTGTAATAATTATACTCTGGATTATTCGTGTAATAATGACTTGTGTTTTACATGATATTCATCGACTGTGAAGTGCTAGCTATTGATCCAGGGACTAGCATGTTAATCACAAGGACTTACGATCCTTAATGATCCGAGGTCGCAACAGCTGCATGATGGAGTAAGAGGTGACTTGCGAGGAGCTTCACAACCTTGAGGTCAGCTACGAGTACGACTACATCAACCACGTTCCCCATGAAGTGTTAACCACATACGGTCTACTAGGGTATGTATCTGATATGCCTTAGTCGTTACAGTATTACTTCTAGATAGATCCTGGCAGTTAGGCATGTCTGCGGTAGAAAATTTTGTGTTTTCTGCCCCGAACCGCTTCACATAGTACATCAGTGCGTCGAGAATGTATCTATCCATCGTCAGGAGCATCAATTCCCATAACCACCCCATGTGAATAATTGGCGAACCATCCGGTACAAACAAGCATCAACTTTATAATTACTCCATCAAGAGCAACAATTGGAGAATCTTGCCATGTCCATATTGTATCCAAGTTCATATGTGTCTCGTGGTCCAACGATCTCTAGTAAAGGTAATACATTGATTGTGAGAAAATACCTATAACAAATACTGATGATGTGTTTCACGGTATCTCATGTTTGGGTCTATCCATCGTCGTTGTTCTGCAACAACTCCGATCACATATGTCATCGACAACACCACAATCACATTGTAATTTTTCCGAAACTATCATTGACATACATACTAGTCTCGGAGCCATGACTAGGGATATTATTATTGGTGTTTATTATTCCACATATGTATTAGGCTTTCATCTAAATACACATTATTCAGAACTAATACAATTACGGATAGAATAATAAACTTAATTATGAAATAGAAATATAAATAATAATACATTTATTATTTTCTCTAGGGCATATTACAATTACTACCTCCCCTCCTCCTCGCCATCGCCGGACGGTGTCTCCAGGTGAAGCCTGGGAGCTGGCGGCGGTGGGGCATCCCCTTTCCCCGCGCGTGGAGGCGAAGGCGCGGGCCATGGCGAGCGGCGAGCTCGGCGAGGGGAGAGCCGGTGCAGCCTCGACGGCATGGTGGCCTTGCATGTAGGCATCCCGTGACGACGGCGCTGGCATCCCGCGAACTGACATCAGCGGCGGTTCTTAGGTGGCGTGGCAAATAGGGGAGATCCCGCCTAACGATGGCGACCATTCGTGGTGACGACGTGGGTCACCGGAGCAGGAGGTGGCGTAGATGGTGTAGAAGCGTCTCTTGGACGAGCTGCTAGTGGCGCTAGACGGTGTTTTGGGGCTCTGGCCCTGGCCCAGATCCGGCCCCTCGGGCTGGATTAGGGCTGGCTAGGACCTACTAGCTAGGGTTCAGGGGATCCCATGGGAGCCCACCCCTTGGCCATGGGTGGCGGGGGTGCCGGATCCGGGTGATCTGGCGGTCGCTTGGCGACCCCTTTGGGGCTCTGCAGATTAACTACTGAACTGTTCTTGGGCTAACCGACACCATCCTCTCCTGCCTGTTCCGGTGGACCTCTCATGGTGGTGTTGTGCCAAGATGTGGATGTGAGATCTTGGATGCCGGGGCGGCATCCCTGGAAGATTGACTGCACATATGTCTCTACGACAATCGACGTGGCAGTGGTAATGACCTGACTCTTTTTGCCATGAGGGTGTCGGGGGACCCTGGTGTGGCAAGGACATCTCCCAGATCTTCTGGTGAAGGCCGGGTTTGGTGCTTTGGCTTGTCCAACATACCGTGTGTGGTTTTGATGGTTTTTCTAAATGAAAGCTCTGCGGTACAACACCAACAGCGGCGACCCCTGTGGGGGTCGTAACCCTATTGATGGCATCGTTGTGGTTATCATCTCCACACTTGAATTCTGGGAGAAAACTTAGAGTCGTTACCCCCTTGGGGGCATCATCGTGGAGCCTTAGTGTGTTTGTTCTCTCTCAGGTTTCGGTGGAAAGCTCGTCGCTTTTTGTTTTCTCCTATTTATCTTTGATCTTCTTTGTAAGTGGATTCCCTCGTCACTTTGTATCAGTTCGGCCATTGACATGGGCATACCCTATAGCTACTTGAGTTGGGCATATACGTTCTAGATACGGCAGAAGCCCACGGTGTTGCCAAGGCCCAATTGAGGATTCGGATGACTCACGGAGACTCTAATTGCTTGCAGCGCAAGAAGAAGCTTAAGATAGAAAGTTAAAAGGGACAAACCCTAATCTGTAACCGACTCGACCTACTACCTGAGACCTAGCCTATCTATATAAAGGCTAGGAGGGGGCGGCGAGGAGGACAATCACAACCCTAGTTTTGACAACCGTCACCAGATTGCATCTGGGCACCCCAGTAACTTTTGACTCCCTCGATTATTCCAAGAGTAGAAAAGCAGAACTAGGGACCTCTACGAGGCCTGAACCTGGGTAAACCTTGCGTCCCTTTGTGCTTGTTTGCTAGCCGATTGATGCCTCCAGCGCTCCCTCCTTCTCCAAAACCTAAGTCCATAACAATGGGCATTGACGAGTTAAACCCTCGTCAATTGGCGCCATCTATGGGAACTGGGAGTGCTGATGTCGCGGCTTCTTCGGCCCCTTCAGCCGCGATCTACAACTCCGCAATAGTGGAGATTTGCTAGCTCTTCGGCGCTTTCGACTTCACCGTCCATGCGTTGGCCACTCGCCTGGCTTTCGAGTGCATGGGCGATGGGATCGGCCTGGCGATCGGGAGCTTCCGCTTCCAGGTCGGTCAGCTGGGCACACTTCGCCTCCCTGATCAACTGACGACTTCCGTGATTGCCCCAGCATCGTGGTTCCCACCACTAATTGGCACCCTCAGCGATCTCAGCGCCCCGGCAATAGCTGGGAGCACGGACTGCGACAATAGTCGTGAATCCGATCTAGGTGGCCTGGCCACAGAAGATGGTGCCTACGGCTCTAGATCTGAAAGTTGTGGGAGGAACAACTTCCCCAATCACTTCATGTGCGCCGTCATCAACATGGTCGACACCGGCGTTAATCGTGAAAACATCGGTACTAGCACTGGACCGGCCAACGGCAATATACCAGTTGCAAACGGTGGCCCTACCAACGGTGCGCCCACCAATAACGGGACGGGAGGAGAACCGCACCTCACAGCGAATGACAATACCAGAGAGCGCATGCTGATCAGGCTCAACGACAATGAGTGGGCCCGCTGTCGAGAAGCTCTACGGGGCAATCCTCTACCCCCTAACTCATCGCAGGACATGCGGATGGGCTACCATTGGCTGCTGAAGGAAGAATTCAAACGCCAGCAGCAGGTAATCGCGCAACTCGAGGCGCGCAGAAAGGCGATGGATGAGTCGAGCCTTCGGCGGGCTCAGCTCTCCTCCCATGGAGGATCCTCCTCCAAAGGCAATGAGTACGTGGCCAACAAAAGACGATCTCGACTGGCCCACCTCACCGACAAGGAGCACGTAGAAGCCGTGAAAGTCCTCGACTTCGGCTCTATGACGGTGGATATGTGGGGCAACATGCTCCCGAAGACATCGCAAGCAGCGGTGACGGTAGATACCATGTACCTCCTCAACAACCATCCACCGGCTGGAGATCCACGAGGTACCATGCACCGATCTACGATCGTGGGACTGGGACTAATAGAAGTTGCCCTCGATAAAGAGCCAACACCAGAGCCGAAGAAAACCAAGGCTCTGGCCAAACGTTACTCCTCTCCCTCGTCCAGCAATGATAGCCACGACCTGTCTTGACAATGTCGCTCACGGCGTCGCTCACGGCGGCACGATCACGACTACGACACGCGTGATGACATCACGCAGCGCAAAGTCGACAAAATGCGCGCAAGACGCACTCATTCGACTAACTCGGAGGACGATGAGGTAGAGCTCTGCGGCGCTAGATGCTTCAGCAGGGCCATCAGGTAGAAGCGAATGCCTAAAGGGTTCAAACTCCCATCGGAAAACCCTAAATTTGATGGCCTACAGGACCCAAAGATTTGGCTAGAGGATCACATCTCCTCCGTCAGGATGCATGGCGGGAGTCGAAGCACGGCCATGCAATGCCTGCAGCTATAGCTGCAGGTACTCTCGCATGGCTCAACAATCTCCCGCGTGGATCCATTCACAGCTGGGAAGAGCTAGTCTATAGCTTCGTGCGCAACTTCAAGGGCACTTACAAAAGGCCCACATCAATCGAAGAGCTGAGAGGCTGCCACCAGAGATCTGGCGAGTCGCTGCGCTCGTATATCCAGAGATGGTCTATCATCAAGAACTCCACAGAAGACATCTTCGAGGATCACGCAATCGACGCGTTCAATGGTGGTGTACGCCGCAGAGAGCTCAAGGAGGAGCTGGGCAGCCCGATGCCCAAAACAATCAACCCCCTGATGGTAATTGCGAATCGGTGGGCCGATGGGGAGGACTTGGTGAAAAACTGCGCCTACTCTGACGACGACGAGGACCTCGAGCATAGACACGACCATCGAGGGAAACATCGATTGCGCGGATATGAGGACCGCAATGGAGTCGACATGATTGCAGCCGACTACACTAACAAACGCGACGACAACCGCAACATCAGATATCGAAGTGGTGGATACCGGTACGCTGGGAAAACCACGCAAGTGTGGCAACACCGCATTCGCGAAGAGGCACCCGCAACATCCATCCAGGACAAACTGTCCGGACCATGCAACGTGCACTTCTACATTGACAAGCACGACAACAAGAAAAAGTCCAGCTACCTTCTAAAGGATTGCCGCGAGTTCCTCAAACTCCACGAGGGCCTGGCCCAGATGAATCGCGAGGCGATCAGCCAGGGCTATGGAGGTGCCCTAGGAACTGTGGCACATGGAGCTCCTCCACCACCGCCCAGACCACCACCTCCTGCGGCTGCACCAGCCCACAACCATGGAGGCGAGGCGTACCCCCGACCACTGGGGAACATGGGGATGATCCAAAAGGGCCACCCCTCAAATCGAGCATAGAAGGCAATCACTCGCCAAGTCAATTTGGCGATAAACTCTCCGCCATCCACCACTGAGTACCTCAGTGGCAGCGAGTCATGCATCACCTTGGACAAAAGCGACCACCCGCATCAAGTACCTTGCCCGAGCCACTGTCCCCTGGTACTCGAGGCACAGATTGGCGGGTTCGAGATGAGTCGCATCTTCATGGACGGCGGAAGCGGCATTAACCTCATGTTCGCGAGTACCTTGCGAGCAATGCGGATTCTCCTGACATGTCTGGAAGTCTCAGATACGACGTTCCACGGCATCGTCCCAGGGAAGGGAGTGTAACCCCTAGACAAGATCAACCTCGACATCATCTTCGGCACGCCGCAAAATTTTCAGTGAGAGCGCATCGACTTTGAAGTCGTCGACTGGCCCTCACAGTACCACTACATCCTCGGCGGTGTCGCCTTCGCGAGGTTCATGGCGGTAACACACTAAGCCTATCTACAGATGAAGATGTCAGGACCAAACGGCGTCATCACAATCAACGGAAGCTTCGAGAGGTCCGATAGTTGTGACAGGAAATTCAAGAGAATCTCCCAGTATTTTGGCATGCAAGAGGAACTCACAAGATTGAAGGAGTCGACAGACAACAGTTTGCCTCCCCTGAGCAGGCCAAGTTCACCCGACTTGTCCTTCAACTCACCGGTGCACAAAAAGAAAGTCCAGGTCGACCCAACGGACCTGACCAAGATGGCCCTCATCGCCAACAACTTGAGTTCCACATAGGAACTCGTGCTCGTCGAATTCCTCTGTGAGCACTGGGAAATCTTCGCCTGGTGTCCTGCAGACATGCCAGTGGTTCTAAGGGAATTCGCCGAGCACTCACTCAACGTGAATCCATATGCAAGGCCAGTCAAGCAGACAATATGGCGACTATCTGAACCAAGAGCCAAAGCGGTCGGTATGGAGATCAATAGACTCCTCGATGCGAATTTCATACACGAGATCAAGGAAAGCACCTGGCTTGCAAATATAGTGCATGTGCCTAAAAAGGACACGGATATCCTGCGGATGTGCGTGGACTTCACCTCCTTAAACAAGCACTGCCCAAAGGATCACTTCATCTTGCCACGGATCGATCAAATAATGGACTCCACTGCGGGATGTGAGCGCCTTTTCTTCCTCGACGCCTACTCAGGCTACAATCAGATTCGAATGAAGGAGGAAGACCAAGAGAAGACGGATTCACAACACCCTTCAGTGTGTTCTGCTACAACACAATGCACTTTGAGCTAAAAAACACGGGAGCCACCTATCAGCGGTGCATGCAGGCTTGCCTCAAGAACCAACTTGGCTGCAATATCCAAGTTTATGTCGAAGACATCGTCATCAAAACCAAAGAGGAAGCCACGTTAATCGACGATCCCCACGAGAACTTCGCTAACCTCGACCGCTATCGGATCAAGCTCAATCCGGACAAATGCACCTTCGGCGCACAATCTGGCCAACTACTCGGGTATCTCATCTCTACGAGAGGGATCGAAGCAACCCGAAGAAAATAAAGTCCATACTAGCCATGGAGAAGCCGAAGAACGTAAAAGGCGACAAGCAGCTGACTGGGGGAATCACGGCGCTCAGTCGATTCATCAGTTGAATGGGCGAAAAGGCACTACCCTTCTACCAACTTCTACATAAAGCTGACAAGTTCGAGTGGACAGACGAAGCACAGGAAGCATTTGAGGACTTCAAGCGTCTACTGTCCACCTCGCTAGTACTGGTAACGCCTCGGGAAAAAGAGCCACTGTTGCTATAGATCTGCTCCACCAACCAGGTGGTCAACATTGTGCTCGTGGTGGAACAAGCCGAAGAAAATAAAGTCCACGGGGTGCAACGCCTAGTCTACTACCTCAGCGACATGCTCACACCAACAAAACAGTGGTACCCGCACTACCAGAAGCTAGTGTACGGCGTCTTCCACTACTTCCAGGAGCACCCAATCATGGTGGTGAACGACGCCCCACTCGGACATATACTCAATAATCCTAACGCTACTGGGGGAGTCGCGCTCTAGGGCATAGAGCTGTCGCCACACGACATCACATACGAGAAGCGCGACGCGATCAAGTCGCAAGTACTCCCGGACTTCCTCGTACACTGGATGGAGAACCAACTCCCTGACAAGCCATATATGTCTTATCTTTGGACGATGCACTTCGACGGGTCCAAACGAAAGGACATAGTAGGCGCATGTGTCATACTGACATCGCCCCAGGGAGGCAAGACGAAATATGTTCTGCGAATGTAGTTCACAGCCTCCAACAACAAAGCTGAATACGAAGCCTTGATCCATGGAATGCGGATGGCAAAAGCCTGCGGCACGAAGAGGCTCATCATATACGGTGACTCCAAGCTGGTGGTCAACCAAATGATGGACGAGTGCGACACACTGAGCGACAACATTATCGCCTATCACGACTCTATGACACACTCGAGGGACACTTCGACGGCTGCGACTTGCGACACGTTGGCCGCGAAAGCAACGAAGAGGCGGACATACTCGCCAACATCGGCTCCACCTGCACCCCCATACCACCTGGGGTATTCTCGAGTGCATATGCGAGTGCTCCATCAAGCCCAAGGCTCCAGAGAATAAAGCACGCACATCAACGAACTCGGGGGCTACGCCACCCAACGAGCCAATGGCACTTGATGACATGGAGCTTGGTATGGGACTCGAAGGCCCAATGGAGGTCATGATGATCGAGCCATCTTGGACAGTCGTACATCACATATCTGCTTAGCAAGAGGCTGCCAGATGACCCAACTGATGCGCGACACATCATGCACCGATCCAAGGCATTCACCCTCATCAACGGAGAACTGTACAAGCGCAGCATCACATGAGTACTTGAACGGTGCGTCTCCAATGGGGATGGAAGGGACGTCCTCCTCGACATACATGAAGGCACTTGCGGACACCATGCTGGAAGTCGCGCCCTCATCGCCAAAGCTCTATGAGATGGATTCTATTGGCCCACGGCCATGTGCGACGCCAAGGACATCGTCTAGCGCTGCAACACTTACCAACAATTCGTGGACAAACCACACGCACCTGGCACGGAACTCAGGCCAATACCATTGGCTAGGCCCTTTGCACAATGGGGACTCGACATGGTCGGCAAGCTCCCAAAGTCCTCACGAGGAGGTTATGTCTACCTCTTAGTCGTGGTCGACAAATTCACCAAGTGGATTGAGGCCATGCCGGTGACGAATCAATCAGGAGCCAGCGCCGTCAAGTACTTCGAGTCCATCGTCTACCATTTTGTAGTGCCACATAGCATCATCACGGACAATGGGACGAACTTCACCTCCAAGGAGTTCCAGGAATTCTGCGAAAACCTCGGAATCAACATTAGCTACGCCTAAGTGGCTCACTCTCAGACCAACGGTCAAGTCGAAAAGGCCAACGGCCTCGTTTGCGGCAGAATCAAGAAGCGACTCCTTCGACCACTCGAACAAGCTGCTGGATGCTAGCTAGACGAGCTGCAGTCCGTACTTTGGAGCCTATGCAAAACTCCAAACATCACCACGGGATACACTCCGTTCTTCATGGTGGACGGCGCTAAAGAGGTGCTACCCGCAGAAGTACGCTACAAAGCCCCGTAGGTGGTTGCATATAGCGAGCAGGAGTCAACTCTCGCACTCGAAGACTCTGTCGACCTCCTCGATGAGGCACGCGAGATCACCGCGGAAAGATCAACAATCTATCAGCAGAACCTCGGCAACTACCATAGCAGAAGGCTACGCCCTAGATCCTTCGTCGAAGGAGATCTGGTCCTGTGACTGAAGCAGCAATGGCACCTCAAACTCGAGTCCCCTTGGGAAGGAACTTATGTGATTACTGAAGTAATCCCAGGTGGCGCCTATCGCCTCAAAGACCTAGAAAGCGGAGTTGCATACTCCAACCCGTGGAACGTCGCACAGCTGCGTCGTTTCTACCCCTAGTCGTTTTTACATTACAAACGGCTATTCAGCCAGGCTACTTAGCCACACATTGTACCTCGTACTATTTTGCGAATAAATAAAGCTAAGTGCCCCAAAACTCTATGTCTTTTTCTATTTTTATTGCAATTTCATCACTCGGGGGCTGAGCCACCCTTTACACCTTCGTTCTACGAACAAATCGAAGTATCCTAAATAGCGGACACACTACCAGTCGGACCCTTGATAAACACAAACCCAATTGCAACGCACCTGACAAGTTGGCAAGGTGCTAAGATAAATACACGTCAGGCTAACGAAAAGGATATGAAGAGTACAATACACTCGAAAATTATACAAGCTAGCAAGCTCTTCACATATCAATGGGTATTAAATACACCCAACACAATCATATGAACTTTACGGCACTTATACATCTATGTGTAGGATATAAATTACACGACTACTGCAAAATAAGAACATTCGCCAGCTCCTCAAAGAAGTCGACAATGTCCTGTGTTGACCGATCAACCGCCTGATAGTGCGGAACCATGTCCCAAGTCATTCCTTCCGGCGGAGGCGACGGCCCAGCACCAACAGACACGACGTCCACATCTGGCCTATGCAGTCGCACCAGAGACAACACAACCTTGGCACCAGCGACTAGTTGCTGCCGCAAACACTCGCAGACCGCGCTTATATCCTGAAACTGCGCTAGAAGAGCCAACAGGCTTGAGGGAACCATGTCGAGAGTAAACATTGGTTGGAAGATATGCCTAAGGCATGACTGCGCCTTCTGCAAGCATTGAAGTACTCGCGAAGAACGATCCTGCAGGGTCGCCAATGCGACTACATGGTCGTGATCCACCCAAAAATACCCACTAGCCTGCAGCTGCTCCTGGGTCAGGTCATTCATTCGAATAACCACCCGATCCTTCTCATCCTGTGGGTGATAAGCGCTAACAACTAAACCAAGCAAAAGCAAAGTGTAAGGACAAGGCATCACTGCGAATGTCTAAAAGAAATGACAAGAAGGTAGAGAGCTAACATTTAAAGTGCTCGTTCAGCTAAGCAATTTCGTCTAGAAGATACTTCTCACGAGTGGCGGCCTTCTCAGCTTTCGACTTCCACACATCTGCTTTACCGCGGATCACAGGAAACTCACGCTCCAACTGCTTAACACGGTCGCGCAGTCGCGCGAGCAACGACATTTCCTCCACCTTCGAACGCGGCTGCGCCGTGGTTTCATCGGTGGGAGGAGAGTCATGAGGATCACTCGAAGGACCAATCAAAGGACCCTAGTTACAATAAAGCAAGAGGAAAATGAGACCAATCATACATTGATAAAAAGGAGGATTGCATTCAAATTTGATAAAAGTATCAAGAGGGCACCCCCACAAAATGCGGATTAGCAAAAGAAAGCTACACCTACTACAAAGGGTAGCTACGGAGCAATATGCTTCTTTGACTTGGACTTCGGCTTCGGGGGCTTCCTCGAATCCGTGGCAGTCTCCGATGCCATAGACTTCCTGGTGGTAGCCCTCGACACTGACGCCTTCACTCGCCGCAACTCTTTAGAATACTTGGTGACTGTCTCGATGAGATGAGGCCCGTATTTACTGCATTTAGTGGTGAAGGGAGCAAGCACTACCTGCTGGCCTTCCGCGTCGACATGCATCGTCTCAGAAATTGCGCTCGGGTCCAGCTCCGCACCATGTGCTTGCGCCATCGCGAGTGCCATGGTAGCACCGAGAGACCGCTGTGCATTCTTGAAATCCATCGGAATGCCTTCCGCAAAGGACTCCACCAAGCCATCAAGAGTCTCGATTAAGTTGGCCTTGGGGAACATATCCTCGCGGAGGCGGCTCAACATGTTCTTGGCCTTCCCAAATGTATCTGGGAGGGACACGCTGCGGCCCTCGACTTCAGCCACGACACCAGCCAAGGCATCCGCACGATGCATGGACTGGGCGTCGAAGCCTATGCCGGCGGCATCTGCGTACACAGAGCATCAGCACATCTACATGAAATCAAATAGGAAAAATACAAGTGCATCTAAACAATACCTGAGAGAGCCTTCACAGTCGAGAAAAGTTGTTCTTCGAACAACTTCTCCCTCTCGGCAGTGGAAGCGCGCAAGTCCTCCTCACGCTTCTGCGACTCCTCCAGAGCCACGACTACCTCATCGTGCCTTTTCTCTACTCCGGCAAGTCCCTTCTCGAGGGAAGTAACGCGACGGAGAAGCTTGTTATGCTCCCCTACAAAAGGACATAGCCCGACAAAACTGATTTTGTGAAGTCCTACATAAGTAGAGCCAAGAGAGAATATCATTACAAACCTTCGACTGCATGGTGGCGATTGTCCAGCAAGGCGTGCTGTCGAGCCAAAGCAAGGATTTGCTCCGCAAGGTGATCAGATTCCTTCACAATGAGCTACACCAAGAGAAACGAAGACTTAGCGTCATCCAAAAGCACAAATTCGACTGTTAACGGTAAAAAAGGCACTCACGTGTTCCTCTAGGGACTCCGAAGATGCCTGTTGGGCAGTCATTCGTTCAACCATCTGGTGCTCGCCAGCATTTGGGGAACTCGAAGAATTGGTGCCGGAGTGGGCCGCCACTGGAGGAGAAGGAGACCGTGCGGCCACCTCGTTGGTCTTGGAGTCTGCGACTCCAGATTATTTCACAAATTGGCAATCGTCAGAAGACGACGATACCGTTTTAATACAAACAAGACTAGCACCACTATCAGCAGAAAAACTCCAACAAACAACAAGATGCACTCGCATATATCGACAACTTACCCGTCAAAGTTCTCGAGATCAAAGTAGTCCCCCGACGACTCCTTCAGCAACCTCAGCCTCTTTCGAGCTGGAGGAGCCATGGCGCGTATAGGAACGGCAGGAATAGGCTCCTCCATAGCAGCAGGAGATCTCTTCGGTGTCGTCGGCGAAGAAGCGTCAGAATCCTTGTTGTGGGAGCGCTTGCGAGTGCCATGGCCATTGGACTCGGGGGCTTCCTCCTCTTCTTCAATCGGGACGGTCAAATCTGACTCGTCCTCTGCCACCGCTTCACGCGGGATAACCCCTTCAGGCTGAGGAGGCAAGCTAGAAGCCACTTTCTAGTCCTAGAATCAGAAGAAACATCAGTATATATCAAGCACTTGGCAACCAATCGAAAAATACAGACTACTTCACAAGAAAGCTCTACTTCAGGTGGAGGGTTGTTAGCGTCGAAAGGAGGCACGACTGATTCACCTGGGAGATCCTCCTTGGCGGTGTATTTGGTCACCAGTCGCAACCTCCTGTCTACCTCACCCGCAGAAATGCCCTCCGCAGATATGCGAGTGACATCGCCAGCACCGATCCAGCGGTACATCGGATGGACCCTAGCCTGCAGAGGCTGGATACGGCGGCGCAACGACATACGAATCAGCGCAGTGCACCCTCTTCTTTTCCTATGCGGCCTTCAAGGTCGCAGACATGATGATACAGCATCTCCGTCTCCTCGAACTCTCCAGGCATCACGACGTTCTTCCAGGAGCGCCTCCTCTTGCAAGCTGCCACGGGATCAAAGGGCGCGGGTACGTAGTGCTCTCCGTTGGCCTTCTGGTCGTGGATGTAGAACCACTTATCTCTCCACCCTTGGATAGACACGGTGAGCTTGATATTGAAGTAAGTGGCAGAGGAGTCGACGTGGATACCACAACCCCCTATGTCGTAGGCTACCAAACCAGACACCGACTGACATTTGAGCTTAAAAAGCTTCTTGAAGAGACCAAAGTGTTGCTCGATTCTGAGCCAACACTCACAAAGGGTGATGAAACAAGTGATGTGGAGAATCGAATTTGGGGACAGCTGGTGCAGCTGGATCCCATACAAACAGAGAAGACCCCTAACGAAAGGATGCAAGGGAAGAGAGTGACCGCGGATGATGAACGCAAGGAAGATCACCCGGAAACCCGCAGGAGGAACGAGAATTACCTCCACGCCAGGCACGCGGGAGTCACCTTCTGTGGAAGGAAGTGCTCCATCTTGATGAATATTGAACAGCTCCGCGGGCTTGATGATAGATGGGCGCCAAGACCCATTGGTGACGCGAGTCCCCGCGCCCTTCTTCTTCCCAGCACCAGCAGCGCTGGTGCCCACGGTGGCGGTGCCTCCCTTCTTATTGGCGGCGACAATGGCGGCCGCAGATCCAGGAGCAGATCTTCCTTTCTTCTTGCCCATCTGGTGATGGCGATACGAGCGCAGGAAGTAACTGGGGAATACGCGGAGCTGGTCTAGTGCCACGGGGAAGAGGTGCGCAAAGGAGCAGGAAGAGCAACAATGGCGGAGGAAGCGCGAGCAAAGAAGAGAGATGTGGGGAATTACTGCACGGTGTATCCCTACTTAACCACCTAGCATATGACATCCAACGGTCAGCACAAAACCTACCAGACGCGTGGCGCACATCGACACTAACACGTGGCAGGGTAAAGCGCGAACCGTCCCCCACTACTCCCATTACGTGCAGAAATCGAGGAGACGCAGTTAAAAGAGAACATTATGCACACCCAGCAAATCAAAGTCAGAAAGTGGGACCCACTGCTCGTCACGTCCCGTCAAAGCCGCTCATGCGGGCAACTGAAGTCATCACATCATCAGCACTAACGTCATCAATTCCAGTAGAAGAACATTTTGACTACTTTAGTCCTTGCTCGAGTCTTTGACTCAACGAAGCACTCGGGGGCTACTCCTAACAGGAGCGCTGGCCGCGCACCAGAAAGAATCTTTTATGCAGGTATAAAAGCTTCACAAAAACCTTTCACTCGAATCAACGATTCGATTGTGGACTACGGGTTACTCCCATAGGGAGCGCTGGAAGCATATTCGACTGAAACAAGCAACAAAAGACGACAGCAGCCGCAAAATGTTTTTAGTCCCCACTCGAGTCTGTGACTCGAATAGGCATTCGGGGCTACTCCCATAGGGAGCGCTGGTCGCGCACCCTATGATTATTTATTCTTGTACATCATACTGTGTGTTGATAACATCCACACTCGAATGCTATGGCGACTCCGTCTCGTATTTTCCCTGCAAAGAGACTGCGTCTCCTAGGCCACCCGAATCATCTCCACACTGACAAAAATTTGGATGCCACGCTTATAGCGTGAAGATAAGACCTGAATAAGGCCTGGCAACAGAGCTGCTGCACACTACCAGAAATATATCCGTGCCTGTAGGTACGATGAATATGCCTTGAAGGATGCATCGAGTGCTCACATTTATACACTAGAATTTGACTCTTGCAAGACCTCCGCGGCCTGGGTCGAATTACACCAGCACTTTTCCGAATTCGAGTCCAGGGACTCAAGTTTGAGCAGATTGCATTTTTTTTGACCTAAAGCAGTTAACTGATACCGAAACATCGGATAAATCAGGCACATATATCAACAATCCTTATGACACAAAACAGAACACTCGAAAATATGCTCAGCCATGCACTCAAAAGGCTTCATAAAGTCTCCTCTCGAATCTGCGATTCCACTGGACACTCGGGGGCTACTGACATGGGCATACCCTACAGGTACTCGAGTTTGGCATATATGGTCCAGATACGGCAGAAGCCCACGGCATTGCCAAGGCCCAATTGAGGATTCAGGTGACTCACGGAGAGTTCGATTGCTTGCAGCGCAAGAATAAGCTTAAGATAGAAAGTTCAATGGGACGAACCCTAATCTGTAACCGACTCGACCTGCTACCTGATACCTAGCCTATCTATATAAAGGCTAGGAGGGGGTAGCGAGGAGGACCATCACAACCCTAGTTTCCACAACCGTCTCCAGATTGCATCTACGCACCCCTGTAATTTTCGACTCCCTCGATAATTCCAAGAGTAGACAAGCAGGAGTAGGAACCTCTACGAGGCCTGAACCTAGGTAAACCTTGTGTCCCTGTGTGCTTGTTTGCTAGCCGATTGATGCCTCTAGCACTCCCTCCTTCTCCAAAACCCAAGTCCATAACAATGGGCATTGACGAGTTAAACCCTCGTCAGCCGTTGTGCCTTTATTTACAAGGGATTTCTATTTTCGTACCCTCGGTTCGTTAGTTGTACTTAGTTTTCCCCAGCCACTTAGTTTTTCCTCACTTTTTGCTTCCCTCTATTCTGAAACCTTCACAGGCGCTCGGACGGGAGGATGCCATCAGGTTAAAGGCTTGGCCATTACATGCTGATCGGTGGGACTGCGTTGGGGCAGGTCGTGTGTTGAGTGTTACGTTATGTCGGCTCGACCGTTACATGTTGACAGGTGGGGCCAGGATACACGGCGGACCAGCCATCCATCTCTCGCTGATTATGGGGGACGTGGTGTGGAACCTCGTGGGGCACATTTGGTGGTTACATGGGTTTTCGTTTTTGTTATTTTTATGATTGGCCTTTTTAAGAGCGCCTTTTCCCCTCTCTCGCTAAAAATTGTGTTTTTTGCCCAAAAAGGTAGCGAATCTAGAGCATCTTCTCTCTTCATTCATTGTTCCTTTTGGCCCTCGTTTTTCCCCAATATGGTAGGAAATCTAGAGCAGCAAATCTAACCAGCACCATAAATAAATTTAGTAAATAAATCATATGTAAGTAAAGCAGCTAATATAGGTTATATAGTACGGTACTTAACGAGGTTCGACAATTAGGCTGCTCAGCAGCAACAGCAGACAAGTTCAACACAGACAAGACAAAAGAAGCTACTTTACAACAGCAGCAGCAGCATCACAAGATCAGTGGCCCCTCATGGCCTCCGCCTCCTCCTCTTCTTGCTTCCCAGTCCCTTGACCTTGGGCGCCTTGAGCTTGACTGGGGCCATGCGACCCTCCTCGATGGCCACCTTCTGGAGGTTGGGGAGGTGAAGGCCAAGCACCTAGTGGTTGGCTCTGAAGCCGTGGACGTTCACGGACTCACTGCAGGTCCTCACATCCTTGGCATGCTTCACGAGGGAGTTGAAGTCGGTGGAGCGAAGCCTCCTGGTGGTGCAGAATGGGCACCTGTAGATGTCGCTGGCACAGACTTCAGCCTTAAGCGAAGCAGTTATCATACTGTCCAGACTTCAGCCTCCTCAGCACATGACGAGTCTTGGTGTCCTTGGACTCGTCGTCGCTACAGACGTCGCTTCTATCCTCCTGTTGGAAAAAACAGTAGAGTGCAATAACGACATGATTGAGATACTTTGATTATCGAGATTGATTATTTGCATAAAATAACCGATTGAGATCCCCTGATTATTGATGAGTGCATATTTGCATCATGTTTTGCACTATTATTTTGCATTGTAGAATTAGGATCTTGGTATTTTATGGCGCTCGTGCGCACATTTTATGTCTGTTTTCACCAGGATCAGGACAGATGCTGGATCCAATGGATACAATTCTTGGAGCTATTGTACTTAGGAGAAAAGGAGTAAAAAACAACATAAATAGCTTACTTGGGAAATATTAATAATACCAGAAGAAAACCCGAAGCAAACAAAGGATACAGAGGCCTCCGCCTCCTAAAATAGTTTCACCCCGTTCAACTAGATCAGAGAGACAACATACAGAACGCCCAAAAATCGCCGGAACCTCACATCCGGAAGGCATCTGGTGGGGGAACTGATCCACCAAGGATCCATCTTCGCCCTTCGCAGATCCAGGAGGCTAAGGCATCAATCTTCATCATCCACCGCTGCATCACCACCATCTCCATCCATCCCATCTACATATTTTCTAGATCTTGTTGTAATTTCTGTACTCATTGTGGATTTATACAAGTACTATTCATCTATGATAGATTCCATTGTTATTGCCATAATGTTGATTGCCTCCATGTCTGAGTAGATCATTAGTTCTTGGGGAGATGGAGAAACCCTAGTATGAGACTGAATTAAGATAAACTCTATTATGATATTCATTGTTGTGACCATGTGTTAGATTTTCTACATCTTGATGTTCAGAGAAGTCGACCTCTCAATATTTGCCTCTCATGGGGACTTGATGGAGGGAATTACTTGTTGGTAGACAGAGGTGTGGTAGCAGTTACAGTGACTATAAAGCTGTTGGCAATCCTTACGTATCAACTTGGGAAACTGAGGTAACTCACGGAACACTATCCATGCCATGGGATATGTCCTATGGGATTACGTCCCTTAATATCACGGTAATTCGATTGATGTTGATTGCTCACTTATGTACTTATGAGGATGATGTGAGCAGCGATTGCTGCCTATTTGTCCAAATATGGACTTCCTCCCACACATACATAATTGAGAATGTTCATGATAATAACTTTATCTTAACTGCTTATAATGCTAGTGGTATATCCTCTACTCCATGAGAACGCTTTTTCCCTATTGCAGTTCCAATCTCTCTTACATACGCGATACTTACTTTATGTGTTTAGTTGTTTTACTTTACTTTATTGTTGCTCTTATACCTAAAACCCAAAAACACCCTTTTACACAATACTCGCATTTTATCTTGTTATTTAGAACTTTATTTATAATTTCTATCGTAATATCTATTTCAAGAGTTATTAGACTTCAGACTCCTGCTCCCTGTGGGATCGATATCTTTATTTCGAAACTAGCTACAAATGATATGTGCACTTGCAGTCATCAAGCTATTTTCTGGCTCCGTTGCAGGGGAGCTAAGAGCTGTAGGTCTTTTAGTTTTTGCTTATTTATTTTTGTCTTGCTAAATTTTGTTTTGAGTTACAGGTTTCCACCAACATGATGGAGTTTGAGCATATGACTAGTGTTAACCCACTCAACTACTTTGGGAAGCCCTATGATATTTATAAAAGAGACAACTCCAATGAGAAGACAAGGGGGTTTGAAATAAATCCTCTACTACTTGGTATTTTACACAAAAAGCAATTTACTGGAGATGAAGAAGATCCTGATCCATATGAGCATATTGCATGTTTCAAAGATATACGTGGCACTTTTCAATTGATGGGATATACCGCTGATGAGGTAAGGGTTAAACTTTTTAGTGAGACTTTGACTGGTACATCTCTCTCATGGTATAGATCTCTACCCCTAAAGCCACTACTACTTGCGATAATCTATCCTGTGAGTTTCTAGAAAAATATTATCCATTATCAAAATCTTTTGGAATCAGGCATCTTATAATGACTTGGAGGAGCCATTTTAATGATGGACTAGTAAAAGCTTATATTATATTTAAAGATTTATTATG
Organism: Avena eriantha; assembly: GCA_910589775.1. NCBI lineage: Eukaryota > Viridiplantae > Streptophyta > Magnoliopsida > Poales > Poaceae > Avena > Avena eriantha. Next base: position 491,273,294 of record OU342743.1, on the reverse strand, counting down.
TCTATGTCATCATCATGATTTGCCTGAATGGTATTTGTTGCATATCTTTTATGGCAGTTTAATTGAACCTAATAAAATAGAACTAGACTCTTTCGCGGAAGGAGCCTTTATGAATCTTCCTATACCTAAAGTTTGGGCTTTACTTAATAGAATTCGTGATCATAGAGTTTCGTGGAATTTTGGTCTAGGAAGTGAAGAAGGCGTAGAAATAGAGCATGATTGTATTCATGACTATAATAAAAAAAGGCAATGTTAAAGAATTATCTAAAGAACTTTACTTGGATTTAGATCTTGTGTTGCAAGTTGTTAAAGCTTTTATAGAACATATCAATGCTCCAAAAGAGGGTCCGGTCAAGTATGGTCCACCACCCGAACCTAAGAAGAAAAGAGAAGATAAAGAAACACTGGCCTCCCTAGAACCAATACATGAGATGCCTTTCCCTAACACTGCACAAAATCATATTCTTGAATATGAACAGGTCAAAGTAGTACATGAAAAGAAGGAATAAGAAAGTATGCCAAAATTCGTGGAACATCTGGAAGAAACCAAAGATGAAGAGGTAACCAAGGAAGAAATTATGCCTATTTATGCACATTGTAACATAGTTCAACTTGATGAAGAGACTTCCGTATTGGTTGAAGGTAAAACTAAGGTGAAAGATGTGGGTAAGCCTATTCTTCCCTGCATATTTAAAGAAACCTCGCAATATGGTTTATGTGATCTTGGCACCAAAGTTAATGTTATATCTTATGATTTCTACTTAGAAATAAAAGAAGAAATAGAACCAGCTACAATTGAAAATACTGATATGACAATTATGTTAGCCAATAAAAATCTTAGAATCCCAATGGGAGTAGTTGAAGATGCAACTATCACAATTGGTAATAAAAACTTTCCTATCGATTTTGTGGTTGATATGCTAGCTGACACTCTTTTCCCAATTATATTTGGAAGGAACTTTTTGGGTGATATAGGCGCGTATGTTAATTCCAAGAAGGAGATTGTGTCTCTTAAGATTGGGGGAGCAGAAAATGAATTCCACTTTTCCAAATTTAAAGACAGGCCTCCACAAATACAAGAAGAAGAGGAAGAGAGAACTATTGAGGAAATGGTGGCTCTTTTCTTTAGTAATCAAGAAGTAGAAATAAATGATGATCCAAATTATGAAGAAATAGTTATGGAGGACAAGTCCCTAGGAGAACTAGAAGATGAATTCGATTCACTTCCCATTATGGGACCTCCAACTGAGGAGGCTTTTGAAGAGCCAGAAAAGAGAGGGGACGAGGAACTACCACCCCAGAGTTGAAGACTCTACCAGATAATATTAAATACAGGTTTTTAGATGATACAAATACATTTCCTGTTATTATTAGTGCTAAACTTTCAGGAGAAGAACAAGAACTCATGAAGATACTTAAGGAGCATCGCAAGGCCTTTGGGTACTCAATGGATGATTTGAAGGGCATTAGTCCCGTGATAACCCTCCATCGAATATTCATGGAAGAAGGTGATAAACCAGTTGCGGAATTTAATAGAAGATTGAAGCCTGAAATGAAGGAAGTGGTAAGAAAAGAAATTGTACGCCTACTGGACCCAAGTATAATGGATCTTGTTAAAGAAAGTGAATGGTTAAGTCCTGTTCATTGTGTCCCTAAGAAGTGCGGTTTTACTGTTGTTCCTAATGAAAACAATGAATTGGTACCTACTATAACTTGAAGGGAATATGCCCTGAGAGGCAATAATAAAGTTGTTATTATACATATTCCAAGTATATGATAGATGTTTATTTTGCATGCTATAATTGTATTAATTTGGAAACTTTAATACATGTGTGTTTAATAAACAAAAGGAAAGTTCCAAGTTATGCCTCTCTTATAAACTAGCTCATTGATTAACAAGATGATCAACGTTTCCTGATCATGGACATTGGATGTTGTTAATAATGATGTCACAACATTAGTGGAATGATGTGATGAACATTCATCCGAAGTATAGCATTATGATCAAAGTCATTGTGTTTATATTGCTATAACATCTAATGAAGTAATCCTAGTCCTTAGACCATGAGATCATGTTAATCACTAACACTAGAAGAGTATCTTGATAACAACAAATGTCACACCATGAAAGGGTGATTATAAAGGTGGGTTAAGTACTACGAAAGTGTTATGTAGAGGCTCATGGATCAAGAGTGGGATTTGTCCATCCTGATGATGGATAGATATTCTATAGGCCCTCTCGTTGATATCACATTGGTTAGCTTGGAAGCAAGTGATGAGATCACTAGAATGTTATATCACGGGAACGAGAAAAGAGTAATGTCGGTAACAAGATCAAACTAGGTATGGAGATACCGATGATTGAATCTCGGATATGTAATATATTGCAAGACAAAGGGATTTAGTTACTAACATTAAAGGTTCTCACGATCACAGAAGTCATCATAGAATGTGTAGGAGTCAGTATGCCCCCCCAGGTCCTGCTTCTGATTATTGATCTGAGAGGGGTCTCGATCATGTCTGCATTATTCACGAACCGTAGGGTGACAAACTTAAGGGACACCAACACCATTTAGAGCAAATATGTTTCAAACGAATGAATTGCAAAGCGCTGGAATTATTTTAATAGACACCGAAACTATTTCGGGTGAAATTGCTAAAATTGGTTCTGCATGTAATATTGAAATATTGCAAGGGGTTTTATGTGAATGTTTGGTAATTAAAGTAATTAACAAAATTCTGAATAAAATTAATAAAAGAGTTTTATTAAATGAGAGAGCATTAAATTTGGAGAAATTTAATGCATTTACAGTAAATACTTTAAAGAGGATTGTTAAGGGACAAATTTATGTGGAGGGGGTTACCACCACATGAATGGGGGAAGTGAGGGGTCACCCTCATGGGGAGCCGGCCATGGGGAGGGGTACCCCCTCCTCCTATAAAAGGCCACCCCTCTCACCCTTCTTCCTCACACCTCCTCGTGAAGGATCTCTCTCCCCCTCTAGTATTATTCCCCCATGGTCTTGAATTAGCTAGATACATGTTCCTGGTGGCATGTCTGGAAGGAGTTGTTGCTTCCGCTGCATCGCGGGAGCGAGGAGGCGGAGGTTGTTTGGTGGCCTGAAATTGTGTGCGAGTACAGATGCGCTTCTGATTTGTGGCGCTAGGACTTCCACACGATCTTGAGATCGGCAAGCGAACAACTACATCATTCACGAGTTCTTACTCATTAACAAAACTTTGTTGTCTTCGAGGGTAAGTTCTCCATGGATGTATATCCACCCGTTGCTTGTATCTAGTAGATAGATCTTGGCGTATAGTTCCCATTGTAGATTTTTTTGTTTTCTATGTTGCGAACCCTTGAGAACTATTGTTGGGCATAGGATGTGCATAGACTTTAGAAAATTAAATAAAGAAACTAGGAAAGATCACTATCCTTTACCGTTCATAGACCAAACTTTAGAAAGGTTAGCAAACCGTACTTATTTTTGCTACTTGGACGGATACTCTGGTTTTTCTCAAATAGCTATTCATCCAGATGACCAACTTAAAACAACTTTCATTAGTCCTTATGGTTTACATGCTTACCGATGTATGCCTTTTGGTTTATGTAATGCTCCAGCTACTTTTCAAAGATGCATGACTGCTATTTTTGCGGATTTTATAGAACATATAATGGAAGTATTTATGGATGACTTTTCTATCTATGGAACTTCATCTACTTGTTGCTTGGATAATCTCAAAAGAGTCTTGCAGCGTTACGAAGAAACAAATATCATTCTAAACTAGGAGAAGTGCCATTTTATGGTCAAAGAAGGTATAGTCCTTTGACACAAGGTATCAGGTAAGGGAATTGAAGTTGATAGAGCCAAGGTTGAGGCAATAGAGAGAATGCCACAACCTAGGGATATTAAAGGTATAAGAAGTTTCCTTGGTCATGTGGGTTTTTATAGAAGGTTCATTAGAAATTTCTCTGGAATATCTAAACCTTTGACTAACCTCCTGCAAAAGGGAGTAAGATTTAATTTTGATGATAAATGTCTTGAAGCGTTTGATAAACTCAAAGATGCTTTATACTGTGCTCCTATTATTAAACCACCTATCAAGGAAACAACCTTTGACTTAATATGTGAAGCTAGTGATGATGTTGTAGGAGTAACTCTGGGACAACACATTGGTCGTAGATTTAACATTATGCATCATGCTAGTAGAACTCTAAATGGTGCTTAGAAGAATTACCCTAAAGAAGAAAGGGAACTTTTTGCTGTATTTTTCTCTTGTGATAAATTTCGTTCTTATATAGTTGATGCAAAGGTAAGAGTTCATACAGATCGTGATGCTTTAAAAGAACTCCTTGAGAGGAAAGATCATAAGCCAAGACTGATCTATTGGATTCTTTCACTTCAAGAATTTGAGTTGCAGATTATGTAGAGGGAAGAAATAAAGATGGTAGATGTAGTGTCCATGTTTGCCTAGCAAGACACCAATCTTGATGAGAGGAACTTTAGTCAAGGTGATTTTCGTTTACGAGAATTACTCAATGAACTGAGGTCAATTCCTCCAAGAGAGAAGAAGTCTTTGTTGTTAGAGGAGCTTTTCATCCCCGAATAAGCAAAAGATAAGTGTTCTTACCCAAATAAGTGATTTGTCTTCACAAATTTTACTTCTGAAAATTTTGCTTTTGAATTCCTTGTGTTTTTCTGAAGTTTTAGAGGGTTTTTACCAACTATACAGGTGGAACTATACGACCAGAGAGGAAGCTCCCGTCGTATAGTTGGTTGTTAAACTCTTTGTATCATCTTCGTGAAATTGTTTTCAATATCTAAGCCTATACAGTCGCAACTATATGACCGGAGCCAAAATTCTGGCCGTATAGTTGGTTGTTAAACTCTCAGATACTTTTGATTTTCGATATCTGAGCCTACACGGTCGCAACTATATGACCAGAGCCAAAATTCTGGCCGTATAGTTGGTCGTTAAACTCTCAAATACTTTTGATTTTTGATGTCTGTATCTATACAGTCGCAACTATACGACCGGAGCCAAATTCCGGCCTTATATTTGGTCGTTAAACTCTCAGACACTTTTTGTTTGTCTTTTCTTTATTGTTAAAAAAACATTATTGTCGGTTCCGAGTCGTGATTTAATCGACCTGGACTCGAGATATTTGGAAATATCTGCCCGGAACCAACTATACGGTCGGAGCTATACGAGCCGCGCCCGTATAGTTGGTCGTTACGTGGCATGACACTTCCAAATCCGTGATTTCTTTCCCTATTTTGTTAAGACTCTTTTCTTGGGTGACAATTTGGTGTTTCTCGCGAGTTTTACCAACCTCTAACCCCCCTTATATAATGCCATTGTCTCTCTCTATAATCATAATCTGCAGAAACCAATCTACCTCTTATTCACTGGCGAGGACTCTTAACCAAGGGAAACAAGCCAAGAAGAAAGGCTCATATGGAGATCAGGAGCAATAGCGAGCAAGGCAAGGAGATCAAGACCATCCCTATAGAGTTCCTCGACGCCAACCATGGGTGTCGGAAGAGGGATTTGAAGGCCCTAGAGCTGAAGATTGAAGAGTTGGACAAGGAGAAGCCAGGGACACCCAAACACCTTCGATTGCTGTGACTGTATCTTGACAAACTTGATGAAGATATCAAGAAGACAACCGAAGCAGGTTTTTCTATGAGTATTAAGGCGCTACAAACACTTCAGGAAAATAATGAGTTCATTAAATAATAAGTGAAAGTGCTGGATAGGAATAATATTTTCTACAAGCTGCGTGTTAAAGAATTAGAAGTTGTCAATCGATCCCTCCACCTCAGACTGGCTCGTGAAGAGAAGATACCATATGCCATGGCGCCACAGTGATCAACAACAATCACAGTATCAAATAATCTCTAGGGATTATTTGATCCCGCCTAGCTTGATTCCAAGCTTGGGGAGATCTTTAAGACCTTATAATATATCTTATAAGTTTTTATTACTATTTTTGCATTAGTTCAAAGTAGCAATAAAGTTTGCATCATTAGAATTCCCTTCAGGAATAGTCGATCCCTTTTATGAAATTCCAAGTTTATTATTATATATGGAGCAATATTGAGTTTATGTTTGTTTTATTGGATATATGAATGACTTGAGTACAATTTTACTTGCACTTGATGATAGCAATAGGAGTATTCCACACCATTGGTATTAATGGAACACATAAAGATAAGGGCTTTCTATTTTCGTGCCCTCGGGTCCTTAGTTGTGCTCAGTTTTCCCCAGCTCCTTAGTTTTTCCTCAGTTTTCCCCAAGACCTTGTCTGAAACCATCACAGGTGCTGTAACGGCCGGTTGCCCGATGGTTGACCGTTATATTCTGACTAGTGGGGCCACGTAGAGCCCGCAAAGACACGTCAGACCATCCATCTTTGTTTGACCATAAGCATTGCTGTATCCCTGACCAAAACGGAACGAGTGGGGCTTCGGTATATCGAATGACAAGTGGGTCCATGACGCTGATACAAGGGGCAATACACGGGTAGGATTAGATTTTTAAACGGAGCTCTACAGCGATGGCACGGAGGAGGTGGCCTGCGGGGTGCCGAGATGAGATCGATGTCCACAAAGAACTGCATGAGGCGAGACCAAACGCATTAGATAGATATGAACTAGACGCGTTTAACCATGCAAAGAAGAGAAGAAATGGTCGACGACATCGACGACTACCTCAAAACTTTGACTGACCGTGTCGGACACGAACGCGAGCAATGTAGAGAAAACTAGTGTCTCTCCTTTCTGGCGTGTATAGATGGGTGCTAGAAGAGTGTGGTGGCGAAGGGAAAGACCTCACGGTGGTCTGTGGCATCCAGCATAGCGGGGCGGCGTGGCCGTGCCCACAGCGGCGTGCATGCATGTTCGGCATTGGCATCAGCATGTATGTTCGGCATTGGCCTCGGTAGTATCTATGGTGTGTCAGTGATCGAATGAGGGGACGGGATTGAGGGTGCATCCCGACGGTGACCTAGCAGTGGCGGCGAGCATAGCCGTTCTAACCATGCCGATATCGGCATCGGCATCGCTTGGAGGCTGTGCTGCTCGAATCAAGGTGGGATTTGTTTCTTGTACGCCAAAATGAATTTGAAACAAGTTTCATGTTGAAGGTTAGGTAACAAAAGTTTGTAACTAAAAATTATACTAGGGCCATGGTGAGGTTCTTTTTGATAGAGCTATACGGTTGGGCAAACTTTTTTGACACTTTTTAGATAGGGTTCCTTGTTGTTACACGTATGGCATCATGAACGGACAATTTGGGGTCATTTGGAGATGTTCGAAAAAATCACTTTGCTTAAGCACATGCCGTTTCGTCTCACTAAAACCAGCTTTTCTAACAAGGTGATTTTTTCTACCTTCTCTAAATGACCTCAAATTTCATACAGCTGATCTTCTATACATAGATAGATAGATTGTTTTGTTTTTACATTTTTCGAACTTTTTATTTCCCTTTATAATTTCCCAATTGATTTTCAGGTCAAAACCTCGAAAAACAGCATCATGTATGGCATCATTTTCACCCTAAATTTCAAATTTTGTGAAACTTTCCCTTTTAGATATTCCTTGTTGTTATAGGTATGGCATCATGTATCCCAAACTTGGTTAGGTCTCACTGAAACCAGCTTTTGTAACAAGTTAGGTTTTTTCGACCTTCTCAAAAGGGTTTTTTTCTACCTTCTCAAAAGGGTTTTTTTCTACCTTCTCTAAATGACCTCAAAAATCATACAGAAGATCTTCTATACAAAGATAGGTAGATTGTTTTGTTTTTACATTTTTTTGAACTTTTATTTCCCTTTATAATACCCATTTGATTTTCAGGTCAAAACCTCGAAAGTTAACATAAGTAGATGGTGAACCCTCCCAAACTTCAAATACAGAGATAGATAGATTGTTTCGTTTATCATTTTTACCGTGAATAGTAATGGCTACAAGAAATCGGTGATGGTTTATCATTTTTTGCGTGAAAAGTAATGGCTACAACAAATCAGTGATGGTTTATCATTTTTTGCGTGAAAATTAATGGCTACAAGAAATCGGTGATGGTTTATCATTTTTTGCGTGAAAAGTAATGGCTCCAACAAATCGGTGATGGTTTATCATTTTTTGCGTGAAAATTAATGGCTACAACAAATCGGTGATGGTTTATCATTTTTTGTGTGAAAAGTAATGGCTACAACAAATCGGTGATGGTTTATTATTTTTTGCGTGAAAAGTAATGCCTAAAAGAGTTTATAATTTTTAGCGCGTGAAAAATAATACAGAAAACCGCCCTTTAGCATACTTAGAGGGTGGAAGCTAACCGCCGACAGAGAGAGAGAGGGGTTATCCTGCCCATTAGATCATACGATCAACGGTCGGCGGGCATGATCCACGTGACATGGGCTAGACCAATCAGGGCAATGTTGCACGTCTGCGAGAATTTGTGAAGGGAGAGGGCAAAACTGAGTAGTATCAAGAAACCAAGGGCACCTGAGTAGTAAACAGACTAAGGGATTCAAATATGAGATTTAAAAAATGGAAAATGCATGTTTTGTACAATGAAACCCATCTTGGCCTACCTCAAACTATTTGCAATACAAATATACATGAGTGTGAGAATTGTGGCCTCATTTAGACAAAGTATGTTTTGGGGAAAGCTGTTTTGGAAAGGGCTTATTGTGGAAAACCATGCACCTTCATAGCTACTAGGTGATTTGAGAAGTGGCAATTTGTGGTAAAACTTGATTTATCTATGACTTATCTATGATTTGAGAAGTGGCAATTTGTGGTAAAGACTCCATGAGTAAGTGCCACTCTTTTTCGGAATTTTTTGCACATTAAATGACTCATTTAACTAGTTAATCCCATTTGTTGACTCTCTGTTGACCAGCCACTTGAGGGTAAAACTGAGCATATTGCACTAGCCAGTATTAGCACTCAAGGGGAAAACTGAGCACACAAAAAATGCTATTATAAGACTCGAGGGTATACCTGAGTATATCTAAATTTCCAGGGTTAAACTCGAGGACGCGTGTTGCGGTGCAGAAATGGAAGACGTGCAATTGTTGACGCGTAGATGCGGGTCGCGGTGCAGAAGTCGAAGACGTGCAATCGTGGACGCGTGTCGCGTTGTATAAGTCCAAGACGTGCAGACGTGCAACGGTGGACGCGTAGGACGCGGGTCACATTAACCACCCCTCGCCTTTATAGACACCTCCTCCCACTATCTCTGTCACTCTCACTCGCTCACGCAACGCCGCCTCTCTCACGTCCCATCATCTTCTCCAAAGCAAAAAACCCTCTCCCTCTCCCTCTCCTCTGCCAGCGAGATGGACAAGGAGAATGCCAATCCGATCGTCCACGACGCCGTTGGCTCCAAGCATGACGCCTCCTTCTTCGATGACGTCCCCTCAACGGCCGTCGCCGCCGCCGCCGGTGCATCGGAGGCTGCTGCCACCGGTGGCTGTCAGATCCCGCAGGGATGGGACCCCTACGAGGAGGTGCCGTACGTCCCGCCCCCAAACCCCTACGACACCTCCATGGAGGACCCATGGAACGAGGGTAACTACAGTTTGCTTCCTTTTTTGTTCCCCATTCCTTTTTGAACCCTATTTTTGCTGGTGTAGATGGATCTGTAGATGGATGAGTATTGGGTTAATATTTGCGCCGATTTTATTCCATTTTGTTTTGATCCCTTCTTGATTCCGTTTAAGATTTGGGGTTCGGCGAACCATTGCTGTGTACAAATCTGTTGTGCATGAGCTTTGGTTCGCTAACACCATCCCTGTAGATATATAATCGTGTCCACTCTAACTGAGGCTGCCTCTGTTTTTCCTAACTTTTTTATCATGCACGTTAGTCATCGTTGCAACTCATTCACTCATAGTTTCCGTTTGATATGGATCAGGTGTCTGACAGCGACATCGGCAACGACGACGAGCACCATGACACCAAGACTCGCCAGGTGCTGCGGAGGCTGCAGGTCGGCCAGTACATCTCCTACTTCGCCAAGGGTGTCTACAGGTGCCCCTTCTGCACTAGGAGAATCGGCGGCACTGACTTCAACTGCCTCCTCACGCATGCCGAGAACATCGGTAACACCTTTCCCAAAGTCGGCACGACGGTGAACGCCTACTCCTTCCGCACCAAGCACAAGGCGCTCGGCATGCACCTCCGCAGCTTCCAGCGGGTGGAGATCTCCGTCGGGCACATGCCTCCGCTCAAGCCCAAGGCTCCCAAGGGGAGCAACAAGTGGAGGCAGAGGCAGATGGGGTAGGCGGAGTCCTGGACGTGTGCTACTGCTTCCTCCTATTTTGTTGTTAGCTAGGGATCCCTTGTTGTTATGTTGTTAGTATGATGGTGTTGTGAAGAACCTCGAACCTGTTACTATGTTTGGCTGCTGTATGCAGCTTATTATCTAGGGAGGGATCCCTATTATCTATCCCTATTCTACTATATGACTGTGTGAATTTATCGTACATTACCCTGTAGATTTGCTTCTAGATTTAACTACATACATATGGACCAGATGGAGTACTAGATTTGCTGCCATATTGGGCAAACAACGAGGGCCAAAAGGCACAAATAATTGAAGAAAGACAGAAATGCAAGCTTCTCTAGATTTGATACTAATTAGGTGAAAAAAGACAGAGAGAAGGAGGGGGAAAAGGTACTCTTAAAAGGGAAAATGCGAATTTGGGCCGAGAGAGACAAAACCCAGCTCCTGCTCACGTGCAACCAAACACGGTCTCGTCCTATCCCACACGGTCCCTTTCTACTAGCCCCACGCGATGCGGCCCCACACGACGTGGCCCCACACGTCAGCACGGAACGGTCAACTAAACGGGAATCCTGCCGTCTGAGCTCCTTCTACGTGTTTCAAACAAGGACTTGGGGAAAACTGAGGAAAAACTAAGGAGCTGGGGAAAACTGAGTACAACTAAGGACCCGAGGGCACGGAAAAAGAAAACCCTAAAGATAATTGGTCAATATGCTATTAGTCTACGGTTTGATTTACAAAGAAAAACTATCTATACAATTGAGTTGAAAAATAAACCTTGAACAAAGGAAAATGAAAGTGCTATAAAAATAGAGTGAGAACAAGTCGAGGTAGAATCTTCAAGTCATAAGTATGCTTCATATACAATTGGAATTTGATAATTGAGATCGTTAAACTTTGAATTCCTACATGAAGTGGAAAGTATGGCTAGATCCTTTGCACAACACTTAAACAAAAAGTGTGAGCATATACATACAAAGAATAGAAAGCAGAAAAAGACCAAGTGTGCAAAAAGCAAATAGGCATACACAGATGCAATGAATCTAGTGGATCGATGTGGTTTATGAAAAGAACACACAGCCAATGATATTTAGTGGATCCATGTGGTTTATGAAAAGAACACACATGCAATGACTGTAGTGGATCCATGTGGTTTATGAAAAAAACACATGTAATGACTGTTGTGGACCCATGTGGTTTATGAAAAGAACACAAATGCAATGACATATAGTGGATCAATGTGGTTTATGAAAAGAACAAACATGCTGGAGTGGCATCGCTGCATGTGTTATTTTCCTAAACCACAATGATGCACACGGATACACATAGACATCTAAGTGGGTGTGGTGATGCAGCATCTTTCAAACTGGTGATACAATGCATGCTATAGTTAAATCCCAGCATGCTGCTAGGGTTCTTGGACATGGTTGGACACCACATGCTGGAGTGGCATCATTGCATGTGTTCTTTTCCTAAAACCACAATGATGCACACTGATACACACACACATCCAAGTGGGTGTGGTGATGCAGCATCTTTCAAGCTATTGGTAGAATGCATGCTGCAGTTGAATCCCGACATGCTGCTAGGGTTCCTGGACATGGTTGGCCACCACATGCTGGAGTGGCATCATTGCATGTGTTATTTTCCTAAAACCAGAATGATGCACACTGATACACACAAATGCAATGACTCTAGTGGATCGATGTTGTTTATGAAAAGATCACACATGCAATGACATATAGTGGATCCATGTGATTTATGAAAAGAACACACATGCAATGAACTCTAGTGGATCCATGTGGTTTATGAAAACAACACACATCCAATGAACTCTAGTGGATCCATGTGGTTTAGGAAAAGGACACACATGCAATGCACTCTAATGGGTCCATGTGGTTCAGGAATAGAAGACACATGCAATGAACACTAGTGGATCCATGTGGTTTCTGAAAAGATCACACACCCAATGAACTATGGTGGATCTATGAGGTTTAGGAAAAGAACACACATGCAATGAACTCTAGTTGCTCCATGTGGTTTATGAAAAGAACACACATCCAATGACATCTAGTGGATCCATGTGGCTTAGGAATAGAACACACATGGAATGACATCTAGTAGATCCATGTGGTTTATGAAAAGAACACACATGTTGTAGTGGCATCATTGCATGTGTTCTTTTCCTAAAACCACAATGATGCACACTGATACACACACAGATGCAATGAATCTAGTGGATCGATATGGTTTATGAAAAGAACACATAGCCAATGATATTTAGTGGATCCATGTGGTTTATGAAAACAACACACATGCAATGACTGTAGTGGATCCATGTGGTTTATGAAAAAAAACACATGCAATGGCTCTAGTGGATCCATGTGGTTTATGAAAAGAACACACATGCAATAACATCTCGTGGATCCATGTGGTTTAGGAAAAGAACATACATGCTGTATGGCATCATTTCATGTGTTCTTTCCAAAAGCTTAATGATGCACACTGATACGCACACACATCCAATGACTCTAGTGGACCCATGTGGTTTATGAAAAGAACACAAATGCAATGACATATAGTGGATCAATGTGGTTTATGAAAAGAACAAACATCCTGGAGTGGCATCGCTGCATGTGTTCTTTTCCTAAACCACAATTATGCACACTGATACACATAGACATCTAAGTGGGTGTGGTGATGCAGCATCTTTCAAACTGGTGATACAATGCATGCTGTAGTTAAATCCTAGCATGCTGCTAGGGTTACTGGACATGGTTGGACACCACATGCTGGAGTGGCATCATTGCATGTGTTCTTTTCCTAAAACCACAATGATGCACACTGATGCACACACACACATCCAAGTGGGTGTGGTGATGGAGCATCTTTCAAGTTGGTCGTAGAATGCATGCTACAGTTGAATCCCAGCATGCCGCTAGGATTCTTGGACATGGTTGTACACCACATGATGGAGTGGAATCATTGCATGTGTTCATTTCCTAAAACCACAATGATGCACAGTGATACACACACATCCAAGTGGGTGTGGTGATGCAGCATCTTTCAAGGTGGTGGTAGAATGCATGCTGCAGTTGAATCCCGGCATGCCGCTAGGGTTCTTAGACATGGTTGGACACCACATGCTGGAGTGGCATCATTGCATGTGTTATTTTCCTAAAACCAGAGTGATGGACGCTGATACACACACATGCAATGACTCTAGTCAATCGATGTTGTTTATGAAAAGAACACACATGCAATGACATCTAGTGGATCCATGTGGTTTATGAAAAGAACACACATGCAATGAACTCTAGTGGATCCATGTGGTTTATGAAAACAACACACATCCAATAAACTCTAGTGGAACCATGTGGTTTAGGAAAATGACACACATGCAATGCACTCTAATGGATCCATGTGGTTTAGGAATAGAAAATGAATACTAGTGGATCCATGTGTTTTATGAAAAGAGCACACATCCAATGAACTATGTTGGATCCATGTGGTTTAGGAAACGAACTGTTGGGCCCCCGGATTAATCCTCCGAGAATCCCTGTTATGCATACAATCACAATCCCATGATTAGTTAGTCGTGGCACATAACAGACAAGTATCAAAGTAAACATCCAATACATAACTAATACATGTCATACCTTAGTTTCCATTATGGCTACATCGATCAACATCAGCGGAACTTCATTAAGGATAGAGCCCGAGCCATGCCTTAACCTACAAACAATTGACTCGGAGAACGTCCTAGCTCGCTTAGCCGTCAACTTCATCCTCTTCTTGATATCTGACCAAGTTAATAGCCAGGGACAATGCCAGTGAGTACTTTGAATGTACTCACAAACCACCTCAAGAAAATAATAATAACAAGAGGATATGCAATATGGCTGTGGTGGTAGGAGGGCTCCAAGAGAGGTTCTTTTCTCAAATAATTTCTCTTTTAGATATAGCATCTACATATCTTTGTTGAAAACTTTTGTAAATAATTTTGGAAACCTTTTTGAAAAGTTTTGTAAATACTAGGATTGGGGTACCCATTTGTTCCTGTCTTCAGGTCATCCCACGACCAAACTTCTTTCCCCTCATTCCGACCATCCCATGGTCAAAACCTTTCTCCTTTACGACCATCCCATGGTCAAAACATTTCCAAAGCCATTTCTTTTCTGAAATCCTTTTTGGAAACAAAAACGGCACCGCTCTACAGCAACCTTCCCAATCGTCCATGACCGCGGACACGGCTATTCGAATAGATTTACACTATGAAGAGGTTGTACAGTTTACCCACACCATCTGGGTACACTACCCTGATCTTCACCGATCATGGGTCCAGTAACCGATCAAGACTCTCCGGATGCCCACTCCAATATAAGCGCCTACCCTATGAGTGTTACTCCCCTCAAAATTGGGACGTCGGGTACCGAGGACTAACCGGAGCGCATTTTTCCACTTCCCAAGTGTGTGCTTTCAATGAGGGTCTCATAGTAACGCGTGGAGGCCCGCAGACCCTTCGTTCCTTCTCCGGGTCGATGTTTTACATGGACTCTGCCAGAGAAGGTCCACCCTCTACGGATTTTTATCCCCTGTAAGCGTTGTGAGGCAGCGTATACCAGAATAGACAAACATCAAATCCAGCCCTGTCCCATTCCATAGTAATGTGGTTGCACAGGGTTAATTGTTCTAGCAAAATTGCAAAGAACCGGATGTGTTTTTGTAAACCTTTTTTCTCCATCATTCCTTCAGCATTTTGTAAAGCAAAAACTTTTTCTTTCTCAACATATCTTGGGAGGTCCCACCTCACCAAGGTTTTATCATAAAACATTTGGTAAAACTTTGTCGAGGTCTTCCCATCCTATAGCTTTGCTTCGGCTAAATCGGGGTCTCCAAAGTGTATGGTGTATTGCACCATATACCACACTAGGGACAAGTAGGTGTCATCAAGGGGGTTGTACTTAATAGTACAAAAGTGTAATAGTTCGGAGGAGCCAAACCACTACCATATATACATCAACATATAGTAAACAATGCAGTTTTGATAAACAGTAGATAAAACATGCATAAGTAAAACAGGAGGACAAGGCTTATGAGCAAAAAGGTGGCTTGCCTGATGATCAGAAATATGGCAATATGTCCTTGGACTTCTTCTTGGAATACCCAAAAATACAAATACCAATAATAATAAGATCTCTAATTCTCAGCGTCAATACAAGCGCAACTATCGTCGTCAAGATAGCACATGCAAGAAAACAAGGGCACAATCAACATAGAGCAATACAATACAGCAACCATTGAACAATACCAGATTAAGATTCAGATGGTTTTGAGAGGATAGGATTTAGAAGATGGAGATGGCCTTGGAGACATGGATGAACACCCCTTACCATCGAGGAACTACCTGAGAGGGGGATTTCGGACCAAGGACCTATTCTGTATGATACCATTGTGTAAAAATGATACCAACATATAGGGGTTGATAAAATGAAACCAACAAAAGTGGTTTCACTATTTTATCACTTTTCTTGAAATACTTATTAATTTTCTAGTGTTAAAAGCTCTAGTTTTAGGAAATAATTCACCAGAAATGTTTTGTATGTCCAAAAGTTATTTCCTTGGGGGGTTAGGTAGGGCTTGATGTACTTGTTCACTGAGAGTTGGAATCATGTCAACATAATTACAGAATGCCCTCAAGAAATTCCCAAATGTAGTTATGTGGGGTTTTTGTATTTTTCACCAAAGTGAATCTACAGAAGCTTTTGATTTTATTCCGAGGGCACATGGTACGCATTTAGAATACCTTTCTGTAGAAATTGGAATCAACCTTTTTGGAGTTACAGATCTACTGAGGTGAATTTATTAGTGGATTAACTCTACACATAACAGTTTAATTCCTAATAAATTAACCATAGCTCATAAACTTTTGGGCTCCTGGCGTTTGATATATATTGGTGTACATGTGGACTGGCAGTTGGAATTAGGTCAATATTCCTTTTGGTTTGACCTAGGGAATTTCTTAAAGGCAGAAATGCCCTGTTTTTGTTATTTTTACTAATGCCAAACCCTGGTTCACCTTGTCATGAGGCAAGGACCAAAACATGGGTATTTCAATTACCTATCTGATGAAACTTGATTCATTCCATTTGAATATGTATAACTTTGTGGGTCTTTTATTTAATTGATTACATACATGCTAGTAGATTAAATACCCATAAATAAAGGGACATACTTTTGGCCAAGAACTTGTTCTGCATGTTGTACAAAACATGTGGTTACATGTCTATATTTTTATCTTGGCAAAACAAGGCAGTTTTCATTTTATTTGAGAATTAAAGTAAACATGTATTTTCGGATCTAGAAAAGGGAAAAAGAAAAGAAAGAAGACAGGGGGCGCCGCGGGCCATATCTGGAGGGACCTGGGCCGCACCGGGGCCAGGCCGGCTCAACCGGGCGAGGATAGCACGCGGGCGGCGCGTTTGAACCCACCAAGCGGGACCCACATGCACTGAAAGGGTATGGGAACGCCTGAGCCGTCCGATTAAGTTTGGATAGACTGTTCAGGGCCTTCTTCTAACTCCGGTGGCAGCGGACATAGGGGAAACCCTAGGCGGTGCTGAGAGGAGCGGGGAGGGTACCTGGGGGCTCGCCGGCGGTCGGGGAGGGTCGGAGGCGATGCAGTCGATGAGGGCGATCCCGGATAGGGTCGGCACGGCCGGTTTCCGCATCAGGGAGGAGCTCACACAATGGCGCTCGCGGTTGTGCTCTCGGGAGCTTGCCGGAGCTGCTGTTGGGCTTGTTCCTGGCAAAGAAAACAGCAGGAGGGGTGAGAGAGGGTAGGGGAGCACTGCACGGTGACATGCAGAGAGGGAGAGGCAATGAGGAGAGCTCTAGGCTCGATTTTTCAAGGAGGCCGAAGCTCCTTCTCCTTCACTTCTCAGGCAAGGTGGAGCTGGGGAGAGGGAGAGGAGGCTCTGGGATAAGACAGGGGAGCAAATGAGGTGTAGGGGAGGCACGGGGTGGCCTCTGGCATTTTTAAACCGGGGAGGGAGATGGGGATGTGAAATGTCCATTTTCGACATCGGAGGGAGGTGCTGGCCAGGGGTTGGGCTATAAGGGAGGTGGATAGAGGGGTGGTAGGGCCTCTGATTCGAGCACTAAGTGGAGGAAGGGGTGGTGTTTGCTGTTGCAAAAGATATCCAAGATTTGGAAGATATGCCATATCTCTCTTTCTCTCTTTCCAAGGGCAAAATACAAGGGGAAAGTGGTGCTACAGTACATGATACAGGGGGGGTGGTCGACTAGAGGGGAGAGTGGTGTTGTAGAGGCTTGTTGGGGAAGATTAGAAGAGGTTTGATGGAGGTTTTGGTGTTAAAGGGATAAATGTACAAATCTGCTATAAGGGACGATCAAGTGGTATGTCTTGATTTTTGGTCTTGACCAATTGAGGTAAGGATGCTAGTAGATGGGTAGGGTTAATATGCATCTCTAGGATTTATTTGGGATTTTTCAGAAGATTAGAAGTCCACTTAA
The DNA here is from genome assembly GCA_910589775.1 of Avena eriantha. NCBI lineage: Eukaryota > Viridiplantae > Streptophyta > Magnoliopsida > Poales > Poaceae > Avena > Avena eriantha. The sequence continues at coordinate 491,255,459 of OU342743.1, read as the reverse complement.
AATCTTTTATTCGAAAAGTACAGAAGTAGTTTCTATAAGCTCATTTGATATTTTTACATTATACTAGGTTGGATTTTGATGTGAGATGGTCCCAAATGTGAATACACAGTTAGGAAAATTTTCCCGAGATTTATGGAGGATTAAAAGTAAATAAAACAATTATCATTCCAATTTAGCCATTTAAGAAAATTGGCAAAAAGAAATAATAAAGCTCTTCAAAAATATTTATTTTTGAAGTGGGAAGATAGGGTATGATGTATGGACCTCAATTGAGCCAAAAGTTGGGGAAGTGTTTTGGCAAAAAACAAGCTTTCCTTTATGGAAGAAGTTTTGGAGATCTTGCCTATTAAATAGATTAATTAGATTTGGAGCCATAATAATTATGGATAATATTTGATAAATTGTGATGATCTAGGTAGATGATGTAAACAAGGTGTATCAAGCATTTTCAACCTTGGGAAATTGGAAATCCAACTTGAATTAGATGGAAAAAAAGTTGTGGATCTAGGGTGTTGTTATTTTTATACCACAAAAACATGGGTGTATCTTGGAGCTCAGAGCTCCCATGGGAGCATGGGGTATATGGATGGATAGATTAATTTATGTAGATCATCATGGTACAGAAGTTTGGGCTTAATCATGTTTGAGCTCTCCAAGGGTTTTTTCCAAACTTTGAATAAAATAAGCCTACCAGAGCAGATTATCAACTGGCCTTCAAAACCTTGTGGGTTGAAGCAGCTCAAGGATTCAATTGGAACAAGTGAAGTAGGTAATGATAGACCTATATGAGTAGAAAAAACCATGCAAAGAGTTGGTCCATAGAGGGTTGGATGATGGTGTGAACTTCTGTTAAAGTAGTCATGTTGACTAGATTTGCAGGAATAGTTATTTTCTTGCCTGCAAAACCATCAAGAACAAGTGGGTTGGAGGATGGTCTAACCAAGTGAGAGAGTGGGCCTTGGTATTCCTTAGGATGGTTAACAAGATGGTTCAAATGCATTTCTATAAATGCACATGGTTTGATAAAGGGAGGCATTCAAAAAGGTGATGTTGGAAATAGTTTTCCAGACTTGGCCAAATTTGGCAGATTTAGGGTTTTTTACTAGAATGTGGGTGGTGATGATTTTGATGGTTGCAAGGTACCAAGGCATCATAAAGTGTATGATGTTGAAGTGTAGAGTGAGTAGAAAAGATCCATGCTTGATATTGGTCTTTACTGACTTGGGAGCTTCTAGAATTAGATCACTTCAGAGCTGATCTGGTTAAGGGTTTTAGATGATCACCTAGTAGCTAGAGATTAGATCCTGCTTTGTAGTTGGGCTTAGGATTTGATGATTTGGAAACATCTTGATCCTAGTGATGAGCTCCTAGATTAGTTCATACTATCTCCTAAGCAGACAAATCAAATAGCATATCAAGGCAATTCATCTTACAAACAAATCAACTGCTACTAGGGTTACCTTCAAGCCTAGCTTGAGGTAAGGATGGGCAATTTTGAAAGGTTGGAGTTTGAATAAGGTAATAATTCTTGGTATCCCTACCAAGAGTAGAATTCAAAAGTTTTATACATGGTTTTGGAAATCCTAGAGGTAAGAGTAGATGTAGGTTTTGTCTTGAAAGCATAAGGAGATTATAGTTCTCCATAGCTTGGTCAATAGAAGCTACTAAAATAGTTTTGGTTATAGAAGCATATTGGCTCGTGTTTGAAATGCCAGAACATTTGAGAATATGTAAAATGAGCCAGGACAATTTTGTTAAATAGCTTTTGTCAACTGATGTTGAGGTAAGGAGTATATCTTGTAATGCACAATCATAAGCATACACATTGTCAAACAATAGGCAAACATTTCATCACTAAACAAGAAAAAGTTTTTGTTCCCCCTGATTTTTGCATTCTGGACAACTAATCAGGGTTGCTGAAATTGGGATGTTATAGAACTTCCCCCTTAAAAGAATCTCATCCCGAGAGTCAGGAGAGTAGGGTTAGGGTATTTTGAGTCGCGTTGATACTAGGTGTCTTACGCTTACTATCTTTCGGACTCCATCTTTGAAAATGACTACTCTGTCGATGAACTTGAACTTCAGTCTTCCAGGATGCACGGAGAGTTGGGTAGAGTCTAGTCCCGATTACGAGGGATGACCTTCTTTTCCTTCCGGACTCTATATCTTGAGGGCTTAGACTGGGCAGACTATATCGATGCTAAACCTCATGGGGTACTCGTCGGAGGATAGAATCTACGGCTAGGTGTACCTTTCTCTGAGGGTCCATGGCTCTACTTTAGGGGCGTAGCATATCCTAATTATAGATTTTACGGTCGATACTCCTGGATTTGCTTCTAGTGAAGGGTTACTATATTTTGGTGGGAAATACGTAGTCATTCCCCCTTAGGATTAGACTGGGTTAGCTCGTAGATAACGCGGTCCTTCCGTCTTGACTTCATTGGTGGCGGTTCTAAAGATTGTCGTCCATCTTCCTCCTGGAGTCGAGGTCTTCAGAAGGCGTCCGTGAAACTATGACTTACGGGGCTGATATACTATGATTATTCGTACTTAGTTTGTCGGAGGCGTTGGAGTCTCACGTCCACTAAGCGATTGGAACTGAGTGGTTAGCGATCCTGTGGTTCTTCTGATAGGTTTTCGCTGATACAACAGAGGGACTTCGTAGAATCTTCAGTTAGTTTCGCCTCTGATGTCTTATGGGTTGTTGTTTGGTGGGAAGGCATAAAATCCGGCGGTCTTTCTGAAGATTGAGTGGGAAGACGTAGTCTTTCCACCTTAGAGCTTCACTAAGGTGCTTCAGGAGGGGTGCGGATCTTCTGCCTTGGAGTGCTGACCCGATGTTAGCGGAAGTTGTATCTTCCCGGAGTCTTGAGCCGAGGTCTTCGATTGACGCCCTATTCTATAAACCTTGGCGAGGGTGGTTTCCTAATGAAGCCTTATGGAGTTAGCTTAGGGAAAGCTAGCAGTTTACGACTCTCTTGCTAGTAGTTAGTAAGGGTTGAAGTAATCAGCGTCGGCTAAGCTGTCTTCATTGGCATTCTTTGCGTTGCTTCTGCTTGATGGTGGAGTGGACTCATTGTCTTCACACTTCCTAATCATCTGACTTCAGGGGTAGTTCTGACCTTCTAGGAAGGAACTTCTCGTCGGTTTGGGTAGGTTTGTCTCTAATAGGTAGTTTCCTGAGGCGGTCGGAACCTCTAATATACCGAAGGTCAGCGTAGTTAGGTCATCACTTATTGTCTTGGTTGACTTATGGGGTGGTTTCCTATGGATATTAAGGATCCTTCGGTGATCGACTTCTGACTTCAATGGGATTCTTGCTGTAGTAGACTAAGGAACAAGGGAGTGTGGTTCTATTGGCTAGTCTTGCGAGGTGAGTTTTACGAGGTATGCCGTCCTATTGAGGTGAAATCTTCGAGTTGATTCTGACTTGACGATGTCGAACTCCTAGTTCTTGTGATGCTTTTCCTCTCATATACTCTCGAGGTTAGTCTGGGTCTCATACCAACATCTAACACAAGGGTTTCCTGAGTTACTAGGTGGGTTATCGCTCCTCGAGTCACATTCTTTAGGAGGTCAAAGCAAACCAGAGCATACAAACAAGGCGAATAGAGTGACGGATCACAATGTCCTCGGCAAACAACACGCATCAAGCAACACAGGATGCACTTAGGCAAGCAAAGACGGTCAATGCTAGGGACGAAGGAGTTAACTAGTCGCGATCTAGGGGAATCCTATTCTTAGGACTATTGACCCTACACATCGTCTTTCTTTAGGTCGGAGTCACTATCTTGCAGATGAACCCTTCGTCGTATGTTGGACGCTTCTTTAGAGTGCAACACCCGATGTCTTCTGATTTTGAGGATTGCGCTGGTAGAGCGATATTGTAGTCTCCTTGTGTTTGCTGGTAGTTGCTTGTCTTCATCTTCTTCTCATTGTCTTCACCGGGTTCTAGATCCTAGTTATTTAAAATCCGAAGGTTTGAAGTTTGGATGAGAGTTGGAGTAAACCATTTTCGAAAGCATTTACTTAGAGTAAGAGAAGAAATAGAACTTTTTGAAACTCATTGAGAAACTAGTTTTCAGAAGCCGGGGTTTTCAAAATAAGGTTCCTATCTAATGACCATGCTAACTAAGGTTCTCCTATAGTCAGGATGGCTCTGATACCAAGTATGTGGGGCCCCCGGATTAATCCTCCGAGAATCCCTGTTATGCATACAACTACAATCCCATGATCAGTTAGTCGTGGCACATAACAGACAAGTATCAAAGTAAACATCCAATACATAACTGATACATGTCATACCTTAGTTGCCATTATGGCTACGTCGATCAACATCAGCGGAACTTCATTAAGCGTAGAACCCGAGCCATGCCTTAACCTAAAGGCAACTGACTGGGAGAACGTCCTAGCTCGCTTAGCCGTCAACTTCATCCTCTTCTTGATACCTTCCCAAGTTAATAGCTAGGGACAATGCTAGTGAGTACTTTGAATGTACTCGCAAACCACCTCAAGAAAATAATAATAACAAGAGGATATGCAATATGGCTGTGGTGGTAGGAGGGCTCCAAGAGAGGTTCTTTTCTCAAATAATTCTCTTTTAGATATAGCATCTACATATCTTTGTTGAAAACTTTTGTAAACCATTTTGGAAACCTTTTTGAAAAGTTTTGTAAACACTAGGATTGGGGTACCCATTTTTTCCCAGCTTCCGGTCGTCCCATGACCAAACTTCTTTCCCCTCATTCCGACCATCCCATGGTCAAAACCTTTCTCCTTTACGACCATCCCATGGTGAAAACATTTCCAAAGCCATTTATTTTCCGAAATCCTTTTTGAAAACAAAACCTGCACCGCTCTACAACAACCTTCCAAACCGTCCATGACCGCGGACACGGCTATTCGAATATATTTACACTCTGAAGAGGTTGTACACTTTACCCACACCATCCGGGTACACTACCCTGATCTTCACCGATCATGGGTCCAGTAACCGATAAGACTCTCCGGATGCCCACTCCAATATAAGCGCCTACCCGATGAGTGTTACTCCCCTCAAAATCGGGACGTCGGGTACCGCGGACTAACCGGAGCGCATTTTTCCACTTCACAAGTGCGCGCTTTCAATGAGGGGCTCATAGTAACGCGTGGAGGCCTGTAGACCCTTCGTTCCTTCTCCTGGTCGATGTTTTACATGGACTCTGCCAGAGAAGGCCCACCCTCCAGGGATTTTTATCCCCTGTAGTCATTGCGAGGCAGCTTATACTAGAATAGACAAACATCAAATCCAGCCCTGTCCCATTCTAGAGTAATGTGGTTGCATAGGGTTAATGGTTCTAGCAAAACTGCAAAGAACCGGGTGCGTTTTTGTAAACCTTTTTCCTCCATCTTTCCTTCAGCATTTTGTAAAACAAAACCTTTTTCTTTCTCAACATATCTTGGGAGGTCCCACCGCACCAAGGTTTTATCATAAAACATTTGGTAAAACTTTATCGGGGTCTTCCCATCCTATAGCTTTGCTTCGGCTAAATCGGGGTCTCCGAAGGGTATGGTGTATTGCACCATCTACCACACTAGGGACAAGTAGGTGTCATCAAGGGGGTTGTACTTAATAGTACAAAAGTGTAATAGTTCGGAGGATCCAAACCACTACCATATATACATCAACATATAGTAAACAATGCAGTTTTGATAAACAGTAGATAAAACATGCATAAGTAAAACAGTAGGACAAGTTTTATGAGCAAGAAGGTGGCTTTCCTGATGATTAGCAATATGGCAATATGTCCCTGGACTTCTTCTTGGAATACCCAAAAATACAAATACAAATAATAATAAGATCTCTTCTTCTCGGCGTCAATACAAGCGCAACTATCGTCGTCAAGATAGGACATGCAAGCAAACAAGGGCACAATCAACATAGAGAAATACAATCATCAATACAATACAGCAGCCATTGAACAATACCAGATTAAGATTCAGATGGTTTTGAGAGGATAGGATTTGGAAGATGGAGATGGCCTTGGAGACATGGATGAACACCCCTTACCGTCGAGGAACTACCTAAGAGGGGGGGTTTCAGACCAAGGACCTATTCTGTATGATACCATTGTGTAAAAATGATACCAACATATAGGGGTTGATAAAATGAAACCAACAAAAGTGGTTTCACTATTTTATCACTTTTCTTGAAATACTTATTAATTTCCTAGTGTTAAAAGCTCTAGTTTTAGGAAATAATTCACCAGAAATGTTATGTATGTCCAAAAATTATTTCCTTGGGGGGTTAGGTAGGGCTTGATGTACTTGTTCACTGAGAGTTGGAATCATGTCAATATAATTATAGAATGCCCTCAGGAAATTCCCAAATGTAGTTCTGTGGGGTTTTTGTCTTTTTCACCAAAGTGAATCTACAGAAGCTTTTGATTTTATTCCGAGGGCACATGGTAGGCATTTAGAATACCTTTCTGTAGAAATTGGAATCAACCTTTTTGGAGTTACAGATCTACTGAGGTGAATTTATTAGTGGATTAACTCTACACAGAACAGTTTAATTCCTAATAAATTAACCATAGCTCATAAACTTTTGGGCTCCTGGGTGTTGATATATATTGGAGTACATGTGGACTGGCAGTTGGAATTAGGTCAATACCCCTTTTGGTTTGACCTAGGGAATTTCTTAAAGGCAGAAATGCCCTGATTTTGTTATTTTTACTAATGCCAAACCCTGGTTCACCTTGTCATGAGGCAAGGACCAAAACATGGGTATTTCGATTACCTATCAGATGAAACTTGATTCATTCCATTTGAATATGTATAACTTTGTGGGTCTTTTATTTAATTGATTAGATACATGCTAGTAGATTAAATACCCATAAATAAAGGGACATAATTTTGGCCAAGGACTTGTTCTGCATGTTGTACAAACATGTGGTTACATGTCTATATTTTTATCTAGGAAAAACAAAGCAGTAAACATGTATTTTGCAGATCTAGAAAAGGGGAAAAGAAAAGAAAGAAGACAGGGGGCGCCGCGGGCCAGATCTGGAGGGACCTAGGCGCGCCGGGGCTAGACCGGCACAATCAGGCGAGGACAGCGCGCGGGTGGCGCGTATGAACCCGCCAGGCGGGACCCCCGGGTCAGCGACCGCGGGCACTGAAAGGGTATGGGGGCGCCTAAGCCGTCCGATTAATTTTGGATCGATGATTCAGGGCCTTCTTCTACCTCCGGCGGCGGCGGGACAGAGGGGAAACCCTAGGCTGAGCTAGGAGGAGCGGGAAGGGTACCTAGGGGTCGTCGGCGGTTGGGGAGGGTCGGAGGCGATGCGGTCGACAACGGCGATCCCGGAGAGGGGCGACACGGCTAGTTTCGATGTCAGTAGGAGCTCACACGACGGTGCTCGCGGTTGTCCTCTCGGGAGCTCGGCGGAGCTACTGTTGGGCTTGTTCCTGGCAAAGATAATAGCAGGGGGAGGGTGAGAGAGGGTAGGGTAGTACCGCACGGTGACATGCAGAGAGGGATATGTAATGAGGAGAGCTCTAGGCTCGATTTTCCAAGGAGGCCGATGATCCTTCTCCTTCACTTCTCGGGCAAGGTGGAGCTGGGGAGAGGGAGAGGATGCTCTGGGATAAGAGAGGGGAGCAAATGAGGGGCAGGGGACGCACAGGGTGGCCTCTGGCCTTTTTAAACCGGGGACGGAGATGGGGATGTGAAATGTCCATTTTGGACATGGGAGGGACGTGCTGGCTAGGGGTTGGGCAATAAGGGAGGTGGAGAGAGGGGTGGTTGGGCCTCTGATTCGAGCACTTAGTGGAGGAAGGGGTGGTGTTTGCAGTCGCACAAGATACCCAAGATTTGGAAGATATGCCATATCTCTCTTTCTCTCTTCCCAAGGGAAAAATACAAGGGGAAAGTGGTTCTATAGTACATGATACAGGGGGGTGGTCGACCAGAGGGGAGACTGGTGCTGTGGAGGAATGGTGGGGAAGATTAGAAGAGGTTTGATGGAGGTTTTGGTGTTAAAGGGATAAATGTCCAAATCTTCTATAAGGGATGATCAAGTGGTATGTATTGATTTTTGGTCTTGACCAATTGAGGTAAGGATGCTGGTAGATGGGTAGGGTTAATATGCATCTCTAGGATTTATTAGGGATTTTTCAGAAGATTAGAAGTCCACTTAAAATCTTTTATTCGAAAAGTATAGAAGTAGTTTCTAGAAGCTCATTTGATATTTTTACATTAGACTAGGTTGGATTTTGATGTGAGATGGTCCCAAATGTGAATACACACTTAGGAGAATTTTCCCGAGATTTATTGAGGATTAAAAGTATTTAAAACAATTATTATTCCAATTCAACCATTTATGAAAATGGGCAAAAAGAAATAATAAAGCTCTTCAAAAATATTAATTTTTGAAGTGGGAAGATAGGGTATGATGTATGGACCTCAATTGATCCAAAATTTGGGGAAGTGTTTTGGCAAAAACCAAACTTTCCTTTATGGAAGAAGTTTTGGAGATCTTGTCTATTAAAGAGATTAATTAGATTTGGAGCCATAATAATTATGGATAATATTTGATCAATTTTTATTATCAAGGTAGATGATGTAAACAAGGTGCAACAAGCATTTGCAACCTTGGGAAATTGCAAATCCAACTTGAATTAGATGGAAAACAAGGAGTTGTGGATCTAGGGTGATGTTATTTTTATACCACCAAAACATGGGTGTATCTTGGAGGTCAGAGCTCCCATTGGAGCATGGGGTATATGGATGGATAGACCAAGTTATGTAGATCATCATGGTACACAATTTTGGGCTTGATCATGTTTGATCTCTCCAAGGGTTGTTTCCAAACTTTGAATAAAATAAGCCTGCCAGAGCAGATTATCAACTGGCCTTCAAAACCTTGTGGGTTTAAGCAGCTCAAGGATCAAATTGGAACAAGTGAAGTAGGTAATGATAGACCTATATGAGTAGAACAAAACCATGCAAAGAGTTGGTCCATAGAGGGTTGGATGATGGTGTGACTTCTGTCAAAGTAGTCATGTTGACTAGATTTGCAGGAATAGTTATTTTCTTGCCAGCAAAACCATCAAGAACAAGTGGGTTGGAGGATGATCTAACCAAGGGAAATAGTGGGCCTTGGTATTCCTTAGGATGGTTAACAAGATGGTTCAAATGCATTTCTATAAATGCGCATGGTTTGATAAAGGGAGGCATTCAAAAAGGTGATGTTGGAAATAGTTTTCCAGACTTGGCCAAATTTGGCAGATTTAGGGTTTTTTACTAGAATGTGGGTGGTGATGATTTTGATGGTTGCAAGGTACCAAGGCATCATCAAGTGGATGATGTTGAAGTGTAGAGGGAGTAGAAAAGATCCATGCTTCATATTGGTCTTCATTGACTTGGGAGCTTCTAGAATTATATCACTTCATAGCTGATCTGGTTAAGGGTTTTAGATGATCACCTAGTAGATAGAGATTAGATCCTGCTTTGTAGTCGGGCTTAGGATTTGGTGATTTGGAAAAATCATGATCCTAGCTCATACTATCTCCTAAGCAGACAAATCAAACTACAGATCAACGTAATTCATCTTACAAACAATCAACTGCTACTAGGGTTACCTTGAATCCTAGCTTGAGGTAAGGATGGGCAATTTTGAAAGGTTGGAGTTTGAATAAGGTAAGAATTCTTGGTATCCCTACCAAGAGTATAATTCAAAAGTTTTATACAAGGTTTTGGAAATCCAAGAGGTAAGAGTAGATGTAGGTTTTGTCTTGAAAGCATAAGGAGATTATAGTTCTCCATATCTTGGTCAATAGAAGCTACTAAAATAGTTTTGGTTGCAGAAGCATCTTGGCTCATGTTTGAAATGCCAAAACATTTGATAATATGTAAAATGAACCAGGACAGTTTTGTTAAACAGCTTTTGTCAACTGATGTTGAGGTAAGGAGTATATCTTCTAATACACAATCATAAGCATAAACATTGTCAAACAACAGGCAAACACTTCATCACTAAACAAGAAAAAGTTTTTGTTCCCCCTGATTTTTACATTCTAGACAACTAATCAGGGTTGCTAAAATTGGGATGTTAAAAGAACACACATGCAATGAACTCAAGTTGATCCATGTGGTTTATGAAAAGAACACACATCCAATGACATCTAGTGGATCCATGTCGTTTAGGAATAGAACACACATGCAATGACATCTAGTGGATCCATGTTGTTTATGAAAAGAACACACATGTTGTAGTGGCATCATTGCATGTGTTCTTTTCCTAAAACCACAATGATGCACACTGATACACACACAGATGCAATGACGCTAGTGGATCGATGTGGTTTATGAAAAGAACACACAGGCAATGACATCTAGTGGATCCATGTGGTTTATGAAAAGAACACACATGCAATGACTGTAGTGGACCCATGTGGTTTATGAAAAAAACACATGCAATGACTCTAGTGGATCCATGTTGTTTATGAAAAGAACACACATGCAATAACATGTCGTGGATCCATGTGGTTTAGGAAAAGAACACACATCTGTAGTGGCATCATTTCATGTGTTCTTTTCCAAAACCACAATGATGCACACTGATACACACACACATCCAATGACTCTAGTGGACCCATGTGGTTTATGAAAAGAAAACAAATGCAATGACATCTAGTGGATCAATGTGGTTTATGAAAAGAACAAACATGCTGGAGTGGCATCGCTGCATGTGTTCTTTTCCTAAACCACAATGATGCACACTGATACACATAGACATCTAAGTAGGTCTGGTGATGCAGCATCTTTCAAGCTGGTCATAGAATGCATGCTGCAGTTAATTCCCAGCATGCTGCTAGGGTTCTTGGACATGGTTGTACACCACATGATGGAGTGGAATCATTGCATGTGTTCATTTCCTAAAACCACAATGATGCACACTGATACACACACACACATCCAAGTGGGTGTGGTGATGCAGCATCTTTCAAGCTGGTGGTAGAATGCATGCTGCAGTTGAATCCTGACATGCCACTAGGATTCTTAGACATGGTTGGACACCACACGCTCGAGTGGCATCATTTCATGTGTTCTTTGCCTAAAACAAGAATGATGCACACTAATACACACACATGCAATGACTCTAGTGGATCGATGTTGTTTATGAAAGGAACACACATGCAATGACATCTAGTGGATCCATGTGGTTTATGAATAGAACACACATGCAATTAACTCCAGTGGATCCATGTGGTTTATGAAAACAACACACATCCAATGAACTCTATTGGATCCATGTGGTTTAGGAAAAGGACACACATGCAATGCACTCTAATGGATCCATGTGGTTTTGGATTAGAACACACATGCAATGAACACTTGTGGATCCATGTGGTTTATGAAAAGAGAACACATGCAATGAACTATGGTGGATCCATGTGGTTTAGGAAAAGAACACACATGAAATGAACTCTAATTGGTCCATGTGGTTTATGAAAACAACACACATCCAATGACATCTAGTGGATCCATGTGATTTAGGAATAGAACACACATGCAATGGCATCTAATGGATCCATGTCGTTTATGAAAAGAACACACATGCTATAGTGGCATCATTGCATGTGTTCTTTTCCTAAAACCACAATGATGCACACTGATACACACACATATGCAATGACTCTAGTGGATCGATGTGATTTATGAAAAGATCACACAGGCAATGACATCTAGTGGATCCATGTGGTTTATGAAAAGAACACACATGCAGTGACATCTAGTGGATCAATGTGGTTTATGAAAAGAACAATCATGCTGGAGTGGCATCGCTGCATGTGTTCTTTTTCTAAACCACAATGATGCACACTGATACACATAGACATCTAAGTGGGTGTGGTGATGCAGCATCTTTCAAACTGGTGATACAATGCATGATGTAGTTAAATCCCAGCATGTTGCTAGGGTTCCTGGACATGGTTGGCCCCCAAATGCTAGAGTGGCATCATTTCATGTGTTCTTTTCCTAAAACCACAATGATGCACACTGATACACACACACACATCCAAGTGCGTGTGGTGATGCAGCATCTTTCAAACTGGTCATAGAATGCATGCCGTAGTTGAATCCCAGCATTCTGCTAGAGTTCTTGGACATGGTTGTACACCACATGATGGAGTGGACTCATTGCATGTGTTCATTTCCTAAAACCACAATGATGCACACTAATACACACACACACATCCAAGTGGGTGTGGTGATGTAGCATCTTTCAAGCTGGTGGTAGAATGCATGCTGCAGTTTAATATCGGCATGCCTCTAGGGTTCTTAGACATGGTTGGACACCACATGCTGGAGTGGCATCATTGCATGTGTTATTTTCCTAAAACCAGAATGATGCACGCTGATACACAAGCATGCAATGACTCTAGTGGATCGATGTTGTTTATGAAAAGAACACACATGCAATGGCATCTAGTGGATCCATGGGGTTTATGAAAAGAATACACATACAATGAACTCTAGTGGATCAATGTGGTTTATGAAAACAACACACATCCAATGAAGTCTAGTGGATCCATGTGGTTTAGGAAAAGGACACCATGCAATGCACTCTAATGGATCCATGTGGTTTAGGAATAGAACACACATGCAATGAACACTAGTGGATCCATGTGGTTTATGAAAAGAGCACACATCCAATAAAATATGGTGGATCCATGTGGTTTAGGAAAAGAACACACATGTAATGAACTCTAGTTGATCCATGTGGTTTATGAAAAGAGCACACATGTTGTAGTGGCATCATTGCATGTGTTCTTTTCCTAAAACCACAATGATGAACACTTATACACACATAGATGCAATGACTCTAGTGGATCGATGTGGTTTATGAAAAGAACACACAGGCAATGATATCTAGTGGATCCATGTGGTTTATGAAAAGAACACACATGCAATGATTGTAGTTGATCCATGTGGTTTATGGAAAAAACACATGCAATGGCTCTACTGGATCCATGTGGTTTATGAAAAGAACACACATGCAATAACATCTCGTGGATCCATGTGGTTTAGGAAAAGAACACAAATGTTGTAGTGCCACCATTTCATGTGTTCTTTTCCAAAACCATAATGATACACACTGATACACACACACATCCAATGACTCTAGTGGACCCATGTGGTTTGTGAAAAGAACAGAAATGCAATGACATCTAGTGGATCAATGTGGTTGATGAAAAGAACAAACATGCTGGAGTGGCATCGATGCATGTGTTCTTTTCCTAAACCACAATGATGCACACTGATACACATATACATCTAAGTGGGTGTGGTGCTGCAGCATCTTTCAAACTAGTGATACAATGCATGCTGTAATTAAATCCCGGCATACTGTTAGGGTTCCTGGACATGGTTGGACACCACATTCTAGAGTCGCATCATTGCATGTGTTCTTTTACTATAAGCACAATGATGCACACTGATACACACACACATCCAAGTGGGTGTGGTGGTGCAGCATCTTTGAGGCTGGTTGTAGAATACATGCTGCAGTTGAATCCTAACATGCTGCTAGGGTTCTTTGACATGGTTGTACACCACATTATGGAGTTGAATCATTGCATGTGTTCATTTACTTAAACCACAATGATGCACACTGATACACACACATCCAAGTGGGTGTGGTGATGCAGCATCTTTCAAGCTGGTGGTAGAATGCATGCTACAGTTGAATCCCAGAATGGCGCTAGGTTTCTTACACATGGTTGGACACCACATGCTGCAGTGGCATCATTGCATGTGTTATTTTCCTAAAACAAGAATGATGCACACTGATACACACATGCAATGACTCTAGTGGATCGATGTTGTTTATAAAAAGAACACACATGCAATGACATCTGGTGGATCCATGTGGTTTATGAAAAGAACACACTTGCAATGAACTCTAGTGGGTCAATGTGGTTTATGAAAAGAACAAACATGCTGGAGTGGCATCGCTGCATGTGTTCTTTTTCTAAACCACAATGATGCACACTGATACACATAGACATCTAAGTGGGTGTGGTGATGCAGCATCTTTCAAACTGGTGATACAATGCATGATGTAGTTAAATCCCAGCATGTTGCTAGGGTTCCTGGACATGGTTGGCCCCCAAATGCTAGAGTGGCATCAGTCCATGTGTTCTTTTCCTAAAACCACAATGATGCACACTGATACACACACACACATCCAAGTGCGTGTGGTGATGCAGCATCTTTCAAACTGGTCATAGAATGCATGCTGCAGTGGAATCCCAGCATGCTGCTAGAGTTCTTGGACATGGTTGTACACCACATGATGGAGTGGAATCATTGCATGTGTTCATTTGCTAAAACCACAATGATGCACACTTATACACAAACACCCATCCAAGTTGGTGTGGTGATGTAGCATCTTTCAAGCGGGTGGTAGAATGCATGTTGCAGTTTAATCCCGGCATGCCTCTAGGGTTCTTAGACATGGTTGGACACCACATGCTGGAGTGACATCATTGCATGTGTTATTTTCCTAAAACCAGAATGATGCACACTGATACACACATGCAATGACTCTAGTGGATCGATGTTGTTTATGAAAAGAACACACATGCAATGACATCTAGTGGATCCACGTGGTTTATGATAAGAACACACATGCTCTAGTGGCTTCATTGCATGTGTTGTTTTCCTAAAACCACAATGATGCACACTTATACACACACAGATGCAATGACTCTAGTGGATAGATGTGGTTTATGAAAAGAACACACATGCAATGACATCTAGTGGAACCATGTGGTTTATGAAAATAACACACATGCAATGACTGTAGTTGATCCATGTGGTTTATGGAAAAAACACATGCAATGGCTCTAGTGGATCCATGTGGTTTATGAAAAGAACACACAGGCAATAACATCTCGTGGATCCATGTGGTTTAGGAAAAGAACACAAATGCTGTAGTGGCACCATTTTATGTGTTCTTTTCCAAAACCATAATGATGCACACTGATACACACACACATTCAATGACTCTAGTGGACCCATGTGGTTTATGAAAAGAACACAAATGCAATGACATCTAGTGGATCAATGTGGTTTATGAAAAGAACAAACATGCTGGAGTGGCATCGCTGCATGTGTTCTTTTCCTAAACAAAAATGATGCACACTCATACACATAGACATCTAAGTGGGTGTGGTGATGCAGCATCTTGCAAACTGGTGATACAATGCATGATGTAATTTAATCCCAGCATACTACTAGGGTTCCTAGACATGGTTGGACACCACATTCTGGAGTGGCATCATTGCATGTGTTCTTTTCCTAAAACCACAATGATGCACACTGATACACACACATCCAAGTGGGTGTGGTGGTGCAGCATCTTTGAAGCTGGTCGTAGAATACATGCTGCAGTTGAATCCTAGCATGTTGCTAGGGTTCTTGGACATGTTTGTACACCACATTATGGAGTTGAATCATTGCATGTTTTCATTTCCTAAAACCACAATGATGCACACTAATACACACACACACATCCAAGTGGTGTGGTGATGCAGCATCTTTCAAGCTGGTGGTAGAATACATGCTGCAGTTGAATCCTGGCATGCCGCTAGGGTTCTTAGACATGGTTGGACACCACATGCTGGAGTGGCATCATTGCATGTGTTAGTTTCCTAAAACAAGAATGATGCACACTGATACACACACACATGCAATGACTCTAGTGGATCGATGTTGTTTATGTAAAAACACACATGCAATGACATCTAGTGGATCCATGTGGTTTATTAAAAGAACACACATGCAATGAACTCTAGTGGGTCCATGTGGTTTATGAAAAGGCACACATCCAATGAATTCTGGTGGATCCATGTGGTTTAGGAAAAGGAGACACATGTAATGCACTCTAATGGATCCATGTGGTTTAGGAATAGAACACACATGCAATGAACACTAGTGGATCCATGTGGTTTATGAAAAGAGCACACATCCAATGAACTATGGTGGATCCATGTGGTTTAGGAAAAGAACACACATGCAATGAACTCTGGTTGATCCATGTTGTCTATGAAAAGAACACACATGTTGTAGTGGCATCATTGCATGTGTTCTTTTCCTAAAACCACAATGATGCACACTAATACACACACACAGAGGCAATGACTCTAATGGATCGATGTGGTTTATGAAAAGAACACACAAGCAATGACATCTATGGATCCATGTGGTTTATGAAAAGAACACACATGCAATGACTATAGTGGATCCATGTGGTTTATGAAATAAACACATGCAATGGCTCTATAGGATCCATGTGGTTTATGAAAAGAACACACATGCAATATCATCTTGTGGATCTATGTGGTTTAGGAAAACAAGACACATGCTGTAGTGGCATCATTTCAGGTGTTGTTTTCCAAAACCATAATGATGCACACTGATACACACACACATCCAATGACTCTAGTGGACCCATGTGGTTTATGAAAAGAACACAAATGCAATGAAATATAGTGGATCAATGTGGTTTATGAAAAGAACAAACATGTTGGAGTGGCATCGCTGCTTGTGTTCTTTTCCTAAACCACAATGATGCACACTGATACACATAGACATCTAAGTGGGTGTGGTGATGCAACATTGATACGTTGGAAATGTATCCATAATTTTTGATGTTCCATGCTTGGTTTTATCTACTTTCTTGTGTTTTGTCCACACTTTGGAGTACTTTTCATATGATTTCTTGGACTAACCTATTAACAAGATGCCACAGTGCCAATTGCCTGTTTTCTGATGTTTTTGGTTCCAAGAAAGTTAGAAAATGAATATTCTTGGAATTGGACCAGACAAAAACCAAAGTTGTTATTTTCTTGGAAGACTCACGGAGCCAGAAGGAGAGACGGAGAGGGACCACAGGGTGGCCACACCACCCCTAGGCGCGGGTCCCCCTGGCCGCACTAGGGCATGGTGTGGGCCCCCTGGCCGGCCACCGACCTTGTCGCTTTCGCCTATATATCTCCCCCGATGCAAAAACCCTATATCGTGAATCAGAAATCCACGAAAAGTTCCACAGCGCTGCCCCCACCGAAGGGGAGATTTGGGGGACAGAAAGTCTCTGTTCCGGCACCCTACCAGGACAGGGAAGTGCCCCGGAGCCATCTCCATCGATCTCCACCACCATCTCCATCACCGTTGATGATTCCCAGGATGAGGAGGGAGTAGTTCTTCCTCAAGGCTAAGGGTTCTACCGGTAGCTATGTGTTCATCTCTCTCTCTATGCATGATCATATTGTGATCATGAGCTTTGTAATCAATTATATCTACCTTGCTACTCAAGTGCTTTAATAGATCTCTGCTCTTCCCATGTGTGTGAACTTGACAGTGTGCACACCATGGTGGCACTTAGGATAGAGATTACAAATACTTGTTATGAGTTATATTAGGAGTTGGATGTCTTTATGACATTGTGGTGTTTGTTGGAACCATCTAGCGCTCAAGGTGATAGTGTGGAGTTACCTAGATAAGAAAGATGAACTTTGAGGTGTGCTGTTATTGCCCTACCAACGATTAGAGTGTCCAACCGGAGAGTGGTACAACATAGTATCATAAAGAGATGGTATTTATATGAGAGTGTTAACTAGTGAAAGTATGATCCCTAGGCCTTGTTCCTAAACAATGAAACATTGTTTGCAATTAGATCTATTACATGTTTGCTTGCTTCCATCTTTATTTCTGTTTTCCTTTAGTGTTTTCCCACGTCAACCACACGCCATCAAGTTATTTTCTAGCACCGTTACCACTTATAATTATCTATACCACTTGTATTTCACTATCTCTTCGCCGAACTAGTGCACCTATATATCTGACAAGTGTATTGGGTGTGTTGGGGACACAAGAGACTTCTTGTATCTTGATTGCAGGGTTTCTTGAGAGGGGATACCTTTGACCACTTCCTCCCTAAGTTCTATAAACCTTGGGTGATCCACTTAAGGGAAAACTTGCTGCTATTCTACAAACCTCTGCACTTGGAGGCCCAACAACTGTCTACAAGAATAGAAGAGCGTAGACATTAAGCATCTTTCAAACTGGTGATACAATGCATGTTGTTGTTAAATCCAAGCATGCTGCTAGGGTTCCTAGACATGGTTGGACACCACATGCTGGAGTGGCATCATTACATGTGTTCTTTTCCTAAAACCACAACGATGCACACTAATACACACACATCCAAGTGGGTGTGGTGATGCAACATCTTTCAAGCTGGTCGTAGAATACATGCTGAAGTTGAATCCCAGCATGCTGCTAGGGTTCTTGGACATGGTTGTACACCACATGATGGAGTGGAATCATTGCATGTGTTCATTTCCTAAAACCACAATGATGCACAGTGATACACACACACACATCAAAGTGGGTGTGGTGATGCATCATCTTTCAAGCTGGTGATAGAATGCATGCTGTAGTAGAATCCCGGCATGCCGCTAGGGTTCTTAGACATGGTTGGACACCACATGCTGGAGTGGCATCATTGCATGTGTTATTTTCCTAAAACCAGAATGATGCACACTGATACACACACACATGCAATGACTATAGTGGATCGATGTTGTTTATGAAAAGAACACACATGCAATGACATCTAGTGGATCCATGTGGTTTATGAAAAGAACACACATGAAATGAACTCTAGTGGATCCATGTGGTTTATGAAAACAACACACATCCAATGAACTCTAGTGGATCCATGTGGTTCTGGAAAAGGACACACATGCAATGCACTCTAATGGATCCGTGTGGTTTAGGAATAGAACACACATGCAATTAAACACTAGTGGATGCATGTGGTTTATGAAAAGAGCACACATGCAATGAACTATGGTGGATCCATGTGGTTTAGGAAAAGAACACACATGCAATGAACTCTAGTTGATCCATGTGGTTTAGGAAAAACACACATCCAATGACATCTAGTGGATCCATGTGGTTTAGGAATATAACACACATGCAATGACATCTAGTGGATCCATGTGGTTTATGAAAAGAACACACATCCAAAGACATCTGGTGGATCCATGTGGACACACATGCAATGACATCTAGTGGATCCATGTGGTTTATGGAAAGAACACACATGTTGTAGTGGCATCATTGCATGTGTTCTTTTCCTAAAACCACAATGATGCACACTGATACACACAGATGCAATGACTCTAGTGGATCGATGTGGTTTATGAAAAGAAAAAATAGGCAATGACATCTAGTGGATCCATGTGGTTTATGAAAAGAACACACATGCAATGACTGTAGTGGATCCGTGTGGTTTACAAAAAAAACGCATGCAATGACTCTAGTGGATCCATGTGGTTTATGAAAAGAACACACATGCAATAACATCTCGTGGATCCATGTGGTTTAGGAAAAAACACACATGCTGTAGTGGCATCATTTCATGTGTTCTTTTCCA
The DNA here is from genome assembly GCA_910589775.1 of Avena eriantha. NCBI lineage: Eukaryota > Viridiplantae > Streptophyta > Magnoliopsida > Poales > Poaceae > Avena > Avena eriantha. The sequence continues at coordinate 491,235,966 of OU342743.1, read as the reverse complement.
AAACCATAATGATGCACACTGATACACACACACACCTAATGAATCTAGTGGACCCATGTGGTTTGTGAAAAGAAGACAAATGCAATGACATCTAGTGGATCAATGTGGTTTATGAAAAGAACAAACATGCTGGAGTGGCATCGCTGCATGTGTTCTTTTCCTAAACCACAATCATGCACACTTATACACATAGACATCTAAGTGGGTGTGGTAATGCAACATCTTTCAAACTGGTGATACGATGGATGCTATAGTTAAATCCCAGCATGCTTCTAGGGTTCCTAGACATGGTTGGACACCACATGCTGGAGTGGCATCATTGCATGTGTTCTTTTCCTAAAACGACAATGATGCAAACTGATACACACACATCCAAGTAGGTGTGGTGATGCAGCATCTTTCAAGCTGGTCGTAAAATGCATGTTGTAGTTGAATCCCAGCATGCTGCTAGGGTTCTTGGACATGGTAGTACACCACATGATGGAGTGGAATCATTGCATGTGTTCATTTCCTAAAACCACAAAGATGCACACTCATACACACACACATCCAAGTGGGTGTGGTGATGCATCATCTTTCAAGCTCGTAGTAGAATGCATGCTGCAGTTGAATCCCGGCATGCTGCTAGGGTTCTTAGACATGGTTGGACACCACATGCTGGAGTGGCATCATTGCATGTGTTATTTTCCTAAAACCAGAATGATGCACACTGATACACACACACATGCAATGACTCTAGTGGATTGATGTTTTTTATGAAAAGAAGACACATGCAATGACATCTAGTGGATCCAAGTGGTTTATCAAAAGAACACACATGCAATGAACTCTAGTGGATCCATGTGGTTTATGAAAACAACACACATCCAATGAACTCTAGTGCATCCATGTGGTTTTGGAAAAGGACACACATGTAATGCACTCGAATAGATCCATCTGGTTTAGGAATAGAACACACATGCAATAAACACTAGTGGATCCATGTGGTTTATGAAAAGAGCACACATCCAATGAACTATGGTGGATCCATGTGCTTTAGGAAAACAACACACATGCAATGAACTATAGTTGATCCATGTGGTTTATGAAAAGAACACACATCCAATGACATCTAGTGGATACATGTGGTTTAAGAATAGAACACACATGCAATGACATCTAGTGGATCCATGTGGTTTATGAAAAGAACACACATGCTGTAGTGGCAACATTGCATGTGTTCTTTTCCTAAAACCACAATGATGCACACTAATACACACACAGATCCAAGTGGGTGTGGTGATGCAGCGTCTTTCAAGCTGGTCGTAGAATGCATGCTGTAGTTGAATCCCAGCATGCTGGTAGGGTTCTTGGACATGGTTGTACACCACCTGATGGACTGGAATCATTGCACGTGTTAATTTCCTAAAACCACAATGATGCACATTCATACACACACATCCAAGTGGGTGTGGTGATGCATCATCTTTCAAGCTGGTGGTAGAATGCATGCTGTAGTTGAATCCTGACATGCCGCCAGGGTTCTTAGACATGGTTGGACACCACATGCTGGAGTGGAATCATTGCATGTGTTATTTTCCTAAAACCAGAATCATGCACACTGATACACACACATGCAATGACTCTAGTGGATCGATGTTGTTTATAAAAAGACCACACATGCCATGACATCTAGTGGATCCATGTGGTTTATGAAAATAACACACATGCAATGAACTCTAGTGGATCCTTGTGGTTTATGAAAACAACACACATCCAATGAACTCTAGTGGATCCATGTGGTTTAGGAAAAGGAGACACATGCAATGCACTCTAATGGATCCATGTGGTTTAGGAATAGAACACACATGCAATGAACACTAGTGGATCCATGTGGTTTATGAAAAGAGCACACATCCAATGAACTATGGTGGATCCATGTGTTTTACGAAAAGAACACACATGAAATGAACTCCAGTGGATCCATGTGGTTTATGAAAAGAACACACATCCAATGACATCTAGTGGATCCATGTGGTTTAGCAATAGAACACACATGCAATGACATCTAGTGGATCCATGTGGTTTATGAAAAGAACACACATGCTGTAGTGGCATCATTGCATGTGTTCTTTTCCAAAACAACTACAATTGACACTGATACACACACAAATGCAATGACTCTAGTGGATCGATGTGGTTTATGAAAAGAACAAACAGGCAATGACATCTAGTCGATCCATGTGGTTTATGAAAAGAACACACATGAAATGACTGTAGTGGATCCATGTGGTTTATTAAAAAACACATGCAATGACTCTAGTGGATCCATGTGGTTTATGAAAATAACACACATGCAATAACATCTTATGGATCCATGTGGTTTAGGAAAAAACACACATGCTGTAGTGGCATCATTTCATGTGTTCTTTTCCAAAACCATAATGATGCACACTGATACACACACACCCAATGAATCTAGTGGACCCATGTGGTTTGTGAAAAGAACACACATGCCATGACATCTAGTGGATCCATGTGGTTTATGAAAAGAACACACATGCAATGAACTCTAGTGGATCCATGTGGTTTATGAAAACAACACACATCCAATGAACTCTAGTGGATCCATGTGGTTTAGGAAAAGGAGACACGTGCAATGCAATCTAATGGATCCATGTGGTTTAGGAATAGAAAACACATGCAATGAACACTAGTGGATCCATGTGGTTTACGAAAAGAGCACACATCCAATGAACTATGGTGGATCCATGTGGTTTAGGAAAAGAACACACATCCAATGAACTCTAGTGGATCCATGTGTTTTAGGAAAAGGAGACACATGCAATGCACAATGGATCCATGTGGTTTAGGAATAGAACACACATGCAATGAACACTAGTGGATCCATGTGGTTTATGAAAAGAGCACACATCCAATGAACTATGGTGGATCCATGTGTTTTACGAAAAGAACACACATGAAATGAACTCCAGTGGATCCATGTGGTTTATGAAAAGAACACACATCCAATGACATCTAGTGGATCCATGTGGTTTAGCAATAGAACACACATGCAATGACATCTAGTGGATCCATGTGGTTTATGAAAAGAACACACATGCTGTAGTGGCATCATTGCATGTGTTCTTTTTCAAAACAACTACAATTGACACTGATACACACACAAATGCAATGACTCTAGTGGATCGATGTGGTTTATGAAAAGAACAAACAGGCAATGACATCTAGTCGATCCATGTGGTTTATGAAAAGAACACACATGCAATGACTGTAGTGGATCCATGTGGTTTATTAAAAAACACATGCAATGAGTCTAGTGGATCCATGTGGTTTATGAAAATAACACACATGCAATAACATCTTGTGGATCCATGTGGTTTAGGAAAAAACACACATGCTGTAGTGGCATCATTTCATGTGTTCTTTTCCAAAACCATAATGATGCACACTGATACACACACACCCAATGAATCTAGTGGACCCATGTGGTTTGTGAAAAGAACACACATGCCATGACATCTAGTGGATCCATGTGGTTTATGAAAAGAACACACATGCAATGAACTCTAGTGGATCCATGTGGTTTATGAAAACAACACACATCCAATGAACTCTAGTGGATCCATGTGGTTTAGGAAAAGGAGACACGTGCAATGCACTCTAATGGATCCATGTGGTTTAGGAATAGAACACACATGCAATGAACACTAGTGGATCCATGTGGTTTACGAAAAGAGCAAACATCCAATGAACTATGGTGGATCCATGTGGTTTAGGAGAAGAACACACATCCAATGAACTCTAGTGGATCCATGTGTTTTAGGAAAAGGAGACACATGCAATGCACAATGGATCCATGTGGTTTAGGAATAGAACACACATGCAATGAACACTAGTGGATCCATGTGGTTTATGAAAAGAGCACACATCCAATGAACTATGGTGGATCCATGTGGTTTAGGAAAAGAACACACATGCAATGAACTCTAGTGAATCCATGTGGTTTATGAAAAGAACACACATCCAATGACATCTAGTGGATCCATGTGGTTTAGCAATAGAACACACATGCAATGACATCGAGTGGATCCATGTGGTTTATGAAAAGAACACGCATGCTGTAGTGGCATCATTGCATGTGTTCTTTTCCAAAACAACAACAATTGACACTGATACACACACATATGCAATGACTCTAGTGTATCGATGTGGTTTATGAAAAGAACAAACAGACAATGACATCTAGTGGATCCATGTGGTTTATGAAAAGAACACACATGCAATGACTATAGTGGATCCATGTGGTTTATTAAAACACACATGCAATGACTCTAGTGGATCCATGTGGTTTATGAAAAGAACACACATATAATAACATCTCGTGGATCCATGTGGTTTAGGAAAAAACACACATGCTGTAGTGGCATCATTTCATGTGTTCTTTTCCAAAACCATAATGATGCACACTGATACACACACACCCAATGAATCTAGTGGACCCATGTGGTTTGTGAAAAGAACACACGTGCCATGACATCGAGTGGATCCATGTGGTTTATGAAAAGAACACACATGCAATGAACTCTAGTGGATCCATGTGGTTTATGAAAAAACACACATCCAATGAACTCTAGTGGATCCATGTGGTTTAGGAAAAGGAGACACATATAATGCACTCTAATGGATCCATGTGGTTTAGGAGTAGAACACACATGCAATGAACACTAGTGGATCCATGTGGTTTATGAAAAGAGCACACATCCAATGAACTATGGTGGATCCATGTGGTTTAGGAAAAGAACACGCATGCAATGAACTCTAGTGGATCCATGTGGTTTATGAAAAGAACACACATCCAATGACATCTAGTGGATCCATGTGGTTTAGCAATAGAACACACATGCAATGACATCGAGTGGATCGATGTGGTTTATGAAAAGAATACACATGTTGTAGTGGCATCATTGCATGTGTTCTTTTCCAAAACAACAACAATTGACACTTATACACACACATCCAATGACTCTAGTGGATCCATGTGCTTTATGAAAATAACACACATGCAATGACATTTAGTGGATCCATGTGGTTTATGAAAAGAACATAGATGGAATGACTGTAGTGGATCCATGTGGTTTATGAAAAAACACATGCCATGATTCTAGTGGATCCATGTGGTTTATGAAAAGAATTAAAATGTAATAACATCTCGTGGATCCATGTGGTTTAGGAAAAGAACACACATGCTGTAGTGGCATCATTTCATGTGTTCTTTTCCAAAACCATAATGCTGCACACTGATACACACACACATCCAATGACTCTAGTGGACCCATCTGGTTTAAGAAAAGAACACAAATGCAATGACATCTAGTGGATCAATGTGGTTTATGAAAATAACAAACATGCTGGAGTGGCATCGCTGCATGTGTTCTTTTCCTAAACCACAATGATGCACACTGATACACATAGACATCTAAGTGGATGTGGTAATGCAACATCTTTCAAACTAGTGATAGAATGCATGCTGTAGTTAAATCCTAGCATCCTGCTAGGGTTCCTGGACATGGTTGGACACCACATGCTGGAGTGGCATCATTGTATGTGTTCTTTTCCTAAAACCAGAATGATGCACACGGATACACACACACATCCAAGTGGGTGTGGTGATGCAGCATCTTACAAGCTGATCGTAGAATGCATGCTGCAGTTGAATCCCAGCATGCTGCTAGAGTTCTTGGACATGGTTGTACACCACATGTTGGAGTGGAATCATTGCATGTGTTCATTTCCTAAAACTACAATGATGCACACTGATACATACACACACACACACACACGTCCAAGTGGGTGTGGTGATGCAGCATCTTTCAAGCTGGTGGTAGAATGCATGTTGTAGTTGAATCCCAACATGCCGCTAGGGTTCTTAGACATGGTTGGACACCACATGCATGAGTGGCATCATTGCACGTGTTATTTTCCTAAAACCAGAATCATGCACACTTATACACACACACACGCATGCAATGACTATAGTGGATCGATGTTGTTTATAAAAAGAACACACATGCCATGACATCTAGTGGATCCATGTGGTTTATGAAAAGAACACACTTGCAATGAACTCTAGTGGGTCCATGTGGTTTAGGAAAAGGAGAGACATGCAATGCACTCTAATGGATCCATGTGGTTTAGGAATAAAACACACATGCAATGAACACTAGTGGATCCATGTGGTTTATGAAAAGAGCACACATCCAATGAGCTATGGTGGATCCATGTTGTTTAGGAAAATAACACACATGCAATGAACTCTAGTGGATCCATGTGGTTTATGAAAAGAACACACATCCAATGACATCTAGTGGATCCATGTGGTTTAGCAATAGAACACACATGCAATGACATTTAGTGGATCCATGTGGTTTATGAAAAGAACACACATGCTGTAGTGGCATCATTGCATGTGTTCTTTTACAAAACAACAACAATGGACACTAATACACACACATCCAATGAATCTAGTGGATCCATGTAGTTTATGAAAATAACACACATGCAAGGACATTTAGTGGATCCATGTGGTTTAGGAAAAGAACACAGATGCAATGACTATAGTGGATCCATGTGGTTTATGAAAAATCACATGCACTGACTCTAGTGGATTCATGTGATTTATGAAAAGAACACAAATTCAATGACATCTCGTGGATCCATGTGGTTTAGGGAAAGAACACACATGCTATAGTGGCATCATTGCATGTGTTCTATTCCAAAACCATAATGATGCACACTGATACACACACACACATCCAATGACTCTAGTGGACCCATGTGCTTTTTTGGAAAGAATAGACATGCTGGTGTGGCATCGCTACATGTGTTCTTTTTTTCAACCACAATGATGCACACTGATACACATAGACATCTAAGTGGGTGTGGTGATGCAGCATCTTTCAAACTGATGATACAATGCATACTGCAGTTGAATCCTAGCATGCTGCTAGGGTTCCTAGACATGGTTAGACACCATATGCTGGAGTGGCATCATTGCGTATGTTCTTTTCCTAAAACCACAATGATGCACACTAATACACACATCCAAGTGGGTGTGGTGATGCGGTATCTTTCAAGCTTGTGGTAGAATGCATGTTGCAGTTGAATTCCAGCATGCTACTAGTGTTTCTGCACATGGTTGGACACCAAATGCTTGAGTGGTATAATTGCATGTGTTCTTTTCCTAAAACCAGAATGATGCACACTGATACAGACACACATGCAATGACTCTAGTGGATCCATGTGGTTTATGAAAAGAACACACTTGCAATGAACTCAAGTAGATCCATCTGGTTTATGAAAAGAACACACATCCAATGACATCTAGTGGATCCATGTGGTTTAGGAATAGAACACGCATGCAATGACATCTAGTGGATCCATGTGGTTTATGAAAAGAAAACACATGTTGTAGTGGCATCAGTGCATGTGCTATTTTCTAAAACCACAATGATGCACACTGATACACAGACACATCCAATTAATCAAATGGATCTATCTAGTATATGAAAAGAACACACATGCAATGATATCTAGTGGATCCATGTGGTTTATGAAAAGAACACACATCCAATGACTCTAGTGGATCCATCTGGTTTAGGAAGTGAACACACATGCAATGACATCTAGTGGATCCATGTGGTTTATAATAAGAATACAAATGCAATGACATCTAGTAGATCCATGTGGTTTAGGAAAAGAACACACATGCTAGAGTGGCATCAATACATATGTTATTGTCCTCAACCAGAATGATGCACACTGATACACAAACATCCAAGTGGATGTGGTGATGCAACATCTTTCAAACTGGTGATACAATGCATTGTTGCAGTTAAATCCTACCATGTTGCTAGTGTTCCTGGACATGGTTCGACACCACATGCTGGAGTGGCATCATTGCATGTGTTATTTTCCTAGAACGATAATGATGAACACTGATACACACACACACATATCCAAGTGGGTGTGGTGATGCAACATCTTTCAAGATGGTCGTAGAATGCATGCTGCAGCTAAATCCTAGCATGCTGCTAGGGTTCTTGGACATGGTTGGACACCACATGTTGGAGTGGCATCATTGTATGTGTTCTTTTCCTAAAACCACAATGATGCACACTGATACATACACACATGCAATGACTCTAGTGGATCGATGTGGTTAATGACAAGAACACACATGCAATGACGTCTAGTGGATCCATGTGATTTATGAAAAGAACACACATGCAATGAACTCTAGTGGATCCATGTGGTTTATGAAAACAACACACATCAAATGAACTCTAGTGGATCCATGTGGTTTAGGAAAATGACACACATGCAATGCACACTAGTGGATCCATGTGATTTATGAAAAGAACACACATCCAGTGACTCTAGTGGATCCATGTGGTTTAGGAAAAGAACACACATGCAATGAACTCTAGTGGATCCATGTGGTTTATGAAAAGAACACACATCCAATGACATATAGTGGATCCATGTGGTTTAGTAGTAGAACACACATGGAATGACATCTTGTGGATCCATGTGGTTTATGAAAAGAATACACATGTTGTAGTGGCATCATTGCATGTGTTCTTTTCCAAAATCACAATGATGCACAATGATGCACACAGACATCCAATGACTCTAGTGTATCCATGTGGTTTATGAAAATATCACACATGCAATGACTTCTAGTGGATCCATGTGGTTAATGAAAAGAACAAAAATCCAATGACTCTGGTGGATCTATGTGGTTTACGAAAAGAACACACATACAATGACATCTGGTGGATCCATGTGATTTATGAAAAGAACACAAATGCAATGACATCTAGTGGATCCATGTGGTTTAGGAAAAGAACACACATGTTTGAGTGGCATCACTGCATGTGTTCTTTTCCTAAACCACAACGATGCACACTGATACACACAAACATCCAAGTAGGTGTGGTGATGCAGCATCTTTAAAACTGGTGATACAATGCATGCTAAAGTTGAATCCTAGCATGTTGCTAGGGTTCCTGGACATGGATGGACACCACATGTTGGAGTGGCATCATTGCATGTGTTCTTTTCCTAAAACCACAATGATGCACATAATACACACATCCAAGTGGGTGTGGTGATGCGGTATCTTTCAAGCTTGTGGTAGAATGCATGCTGCAGTTCAATCCGAGCATGCTGCTAGGGTTCTTGGACATGGTTGGACACCACATGATGGAGTGGCATCATTGCATGTGTTCTTTTACTAAAACCACAATGATGCACACTGATACACACACATGTAGTGACTCTAGTGGATCCATGTGGTTTATGAAAAGAACACACATGCAATGAACTCTAGTGGATACATGTGGTTTATGAAAACAACACACATCCAATAACATCTAGTGGATCCAGGTGGTTTAGGAATAGAACGCACATGCAATGACATCTAGTGGATCCATGTGGTTTATGAAAAGATCACACATGCTGTAGTGGCATCATTGCATGTGTTCTTTTCCAAAACTACAATGATGCACATTGATACACACACACATCCAATGACTCTAGTGCATCCATGTGGTTTGTGAAAAGAAGACACACTACAAGAAAAGTTTCCTTCCGCAATGAATTAGCCCGCGGTCATCGTAGAAGATGTGTCTTCCGCGACGAAATTCTCGGCTCAGCTGTGGCGGATGGAAAACTTTTTTTCCGATTTCGCGGCCCTCTACTACGACGGATCTGCTAAAAACATGGGGGAAGCTCGGCCAGCGCGTGGCAGAAGAAAGATTTTCTTTTCCTCATGCGATGTTGACTCGCCGAAGTATTTTGAGGCGTGTGGGTCCCGGGCGTAAGTGTCTCTAGCAGGCCATACTTTTTGGTCGCGCCTCCCTGATTTGAACTCGATAATGTAGCTCGAGGAGTCTGCCGTTTAGTCAGGCTGCTAGGTCCCACATGTTAGCCTCTCATTAGAAGGATCGTGTGTATGTTGGAAAATTTTCCTTCACTCGTGCTACCCTGTTCCGAAGTTGATAGCGCTGCTCGATGCATCTACCGTCTAATCAACCTCCTAGGATCCACATGTCAACCTCTCATTAGAAGGATTGTGTGTATGATGGAATTTTTTTCCTTCGCTCGCGCTACCCTTTTCTGAAGTTGATAGTGCTTCTCGATGCATCTACCGTTTAACCAACCTCCTGAGCCCCACATGTCATCCTCTCATTAGAAGAAACATGTGTATGATGGAATTTTTTTTCCTTTGCTGGTGCTACCCCGTTCCAATTTGATAGCGTTGCTTGACGCATCTACCTTTTAACCAACCTCCTGAGCCCCACATGTCATTCTCTCATTTACAAGAAACGTGTGTATGATGGATTTTTTTCCTTCGCTGGCGCTACCCCGTTTCGAGTTGATAGCGCTACTCAACGCATCTACCGTTTAACCAACCTCCTGAGCCCCACATGTCATCCTCTCATTACAAGAAACGTGTGTACGATTGATTTTTTTCCTTCGCTCGCGCTATCCTGTTCCGAACTTGATAGCGATGTTTGATGCATCTACCGTTTAATCACGCTACTGGGCCCCACATGTCATCCTCTCATTAGAAGAAACGTGTGTACGTATGATGGATTTTGTTTCCTTCACTGGCGCTACCCTGTTCCGAGTTGATAGCGCTGCTTGACACATCTACCGTTTAACCAATCTCCTGAGCCCCACATGTCATCCCCTCATTAGAAGAAACGTGTGTATGATGGATTTCTTTCCTTCGCTCGCGCTACCCTGTTCCAAACTTGATAGAGATGTTCGATAGATCTACCGTTTAATCACGCTGCTAGGCCCCACATGTCATCCTCTCATTAGAAGAAATGTGTGTATGATGGATTTTTTACCCTCTGTCGCGCCTTCGTGTTCTGAACTTGATAGCTTTGCTCTCTACATCAGCCGTTTATTCAGGCTGGTAGGTCCTTTATGTCAGCCTCACATTAGAAGAATCGTGGGCATCTCAATTTATTAAATGCCAGATAATGGAGTAGTTTCTTAAAAACATGGGTAGGCGGATTTTTTGTTTTTGTTTTAAAGGACAATTCCAAAAAGGCCGAATTAAACATATTGGGCTATTCTTCATCTACTATACTCAATGGGCTATACTCCATGCACTATTCTCCATGGGATCCTTGATAAATATTTAAATGGGATGTCGTTAGCAAGTCCCCTGACTCCTACAAGGCCGAATTAAATTGTTCTGGGCTAATGAGGGGTCGAACGGGCTAGATTTTACCTCCTCTTTAGTAAAATTTGCATGGCTCGGCCGGATTCGGAACACAGACCTCACTACCGGAGGGAAAAAGAAATGATAATTCTTTTGACATATATTCGTGTAGAAATATCTAAAGAACAAGGGACACAGACCGCGTGCGCCAAAACTGGACATATATCAAATGACTTCACTTGGTACCCTCTCATTTCTGTCCAAAACACATCCAACAGTTCCGATGACACATAGGCAAAAGCTTTAGTGCAAGCAGCCCAGCAGCAGCGACATAACTTTTTTTACCAATTCAGTAGCATTTGACAGATTCAGTAGTACATAATAAGAAAGAAAAAATATCGACAGATTCCTAGTTCATATTCAGCATCACTTGACCGATTCTGCAGCATTCCAAATTGACTATTTCAGCTATATAGACACTGAAACTCAATAGCAGTACAGAGAGAACATGTTCATGTTTCAGCTCTAAAAACCTTGTCGCGTGATCAGTTTGCTCTTTTCTCCAAACACACTTGTTCATTGGAGCAAGCATAACTGACGATCAAGTATGCTTTTGTGTGCATACCTCCTCTTCACATTAATACTAGTGTGACCCCCATATATATGCATCCCAAAATGCCCAAGCCTCATCTAGATTGTGACAAGGCCAAGTTTAATAAGGAAAGGAAGACCATCTACTACACTTGATCTAAACAAGTACCAATACATCAGTATTAGTTCTAGAAAATACCTTAGTAATAGTAACGACATAACACTTGATAGATTGAGTAGCATTTGAAGCTTGAGCAGTACAGAATAAGACAGAAAAAATATCTACAGATTCCTAATTCATATTTGATGACCCACAAGTATACGGAGTGTATCGCAGTATTTTCGATAAGTAAGAGTGTCGAACCCAACAAGGAGCAGATGGTGCTGGCTAGTGGTATGGATCAGGAATTCTCTGCAAATACTTAGCAAACAGATTTTTAGGGGTCTTCGATAAAGCAAGTAAACAAAGTACGAGTAAATAAAAGACAGTAGAAATAAATGCAGCAAGTGGCCCAATACTTTATGCAGCAAAGGACAAGCCGGTTGTATTACTTAAGATGACCAAACGTTCTCGAGCACACATGGGAAGACTGTCAAGTGCTTTCGCTCCATATAGCTGATTAATCTTCTTTAGATTGCTAAGTGTTGTGTGGGTGAACCTGTGCTAATGTACCGCCCCATCCAAGACTAAATACATACTTGTGATTAAACCCCTTGCAAACATCCGTAAGTACAAGAAAATAATTAAGGTAGAAACCTAACCACAGCTTTAAACTCTAAGACCCTTACGCCCCTTGTGCAATGGTTTCCTAACGGGGGTTCAGGTTTCTGTCACTCCGGCAACCCCTACGATTAGTAGCCAAATACACAATGCATTCCCCTAGGCCCATATAGGTGAAGTGTCATGTAGTCGACGTTCACATGACACCACTAGAAGAAGTATACCACACCTTAAATAACAATCTATTGAATCTTTCTCAACGCAACTCCACTACTAACGACAAGACTTCTCCCATGTCCTCAAGAACAAAACGAACTACTCACAAGACATCATATGGATCATGATCAGAGATGGAATAATGATGTATAACAATCTGAACATAAATAATAATTCAATGGTTCACTCAATAGCATCAACTACAAAGAGTAATCAACACCGGGAAAGTTCCCCTATGAACTATGCAAGATTCAACGTAATTGTTACAGCAATATGGAGATGGTGATGAGGGTGTTGATGGTGTTGATGGTGGTGATGATGATCCCGATGAAGTCCATCTTGATGGTGGTGTTGATGACGATGATCTTCCCTCTCCGGGAAGGAATTCCCCCGGCAGAAATCTGTCTGCCGGAGAGATCTTTCTCTCTCGGTGTTTTTCCGCCCCGCAGAGGCGGCAGAATCTTTCTGTGGTCGCTCCCCGAGTCTTAGGGTTTCGTGGGGATGATGCACGCCAGAGGAGAGAGGCTGGAGTGGGCCAGGGCGGCCACACCACTCCCAGGCACGGCCTAGGCCTGTCCGTGCCATGGGGTGGTCTGGGCCCCCTGTGGCCCACCTCCACTCCATCTTCTGGCATCCTGAGTCTTTTGGAAAAATAGAATTTTCTGTATATTTTCCCGGATTTTCTGATCTTCGCGAATTTTGCCTCCAAACAACACCTTTTCCATCAGAATCTTGACTGCAGCGGTCCATGCTCCAAAAGTCATCAACCATGCAAAATAGATGAAATAACATAAGTATCACCTCTCAATACAAAATATATCAATGAATAATAGTGAATTAAGACATAGAATAGTGATGCAAAATGGACGTATCAACTCCCCCCAAGCTTAGACTTTGCTTGTCCCCAAGCGAAACTAAGCTCAATAAACATGGCCTCAGGTTTATGGAGTGAAGAGTTGATAAAAGAATACGTCACATTGATCCAATACATAGATCATAATAGAAGACAACTCACTATTATATAACTCAACTTGCAATGAATAAAGGAAGCACAATAAGGATACATAAAGTGAATCATAATTGGTAATGGCCAACTTAGCTCTTGGTCGAAGAATAGTTGATAATTTGTTGGAGTTCACAAATAGCTGGATTTCAAAGAAAGCTTTCAAAGTAGTAAACTTTCAAGATAAGAGCAATGTGCAAAACAAGGAACATAAGAAACATGAATGCATAAATCATCATATGAATGAATGAAACACATCAACTCAAAATACTTGCTGAGATAGAAGGGAATAGGTTTACTGACTCAACTACAAAGTAAAAGAAAGGCCCTTCGCAGAGGGAAGCAGGGATTGCAAGTCTCATAAAGAGCTCCCAAAAATTATGATACTTACTAGCTTTAGCTCTCATTGCCCCTATCATAGGCACCTTTTGGTGATTAAGGTTAAAGTGACACAACTAAGAGGATATGCTTGACAAGTTATAAATTGAAATCTCAAGCCCCTTACTTATGAGTACCGATCCTCATGCTACTCAACTTTAGTCACGAGCAAGCTCTTGTCATTGTAAATACATGCGTATCATTGAGAACCGCCAACGGGGTACCCCTTGCACATGACACAGGAGCATCTCATCGATCTTTTTATTTGCTATTTGCATAGGTTTTTATTGAGGATGCTTCATAGAATGCTCACTATAGTTATGCTGCAAGTTTCCACCATGATTAGGCATGGCTTAGGCTAGCGGCCCAGGCGTTTCTCTAACACACATATAAACTCCATGATCCTACAAGTTCCACTTTTATTTCACACCGTCGGGATCCATAAGCAAAAGAACATGATATCAACTAGGTACAAAGTACCAAATGAAGTGTTGAAAGCGGTCCCCATGATACATGGTTCGGCTAACTTCAAATCATAAAGCGCAAGCATATACGCAACAAAGAAGGAACCAATGGTTCAAGTTTATTAAATGCAAGAAAGTGAAGTGTGCCATCAAGTTCGTGAGAGCTTTAATCACTAATTTTCACATAACAAGTTTAATTTGGGAGGTAGATAAAACAAGAATTTACTTGGAATATCAATAGTGCTACTAGGTAGGTATGGTGGACACAAATGGCATGGGTTTTGGTTTAAAAGAGATGGATGCACGAGAAGAATACCCTCTCAGTACAGGTTTTTGGCTAGCAAGGCTGGGTAGCAAGTACAAGAGTTGAGGGAAACAACCAAACATACAAATGATAAAGACAAACATGCAATCTTCCTTGGAAGCACAAAAGATCTTAACTAGAGAATACTAGACTTATGAGCAAATCAAGAAAGAAAGATGATGAAATATTTTTTCTGTAGAGTACTACTATCTTTTTCTTTTCAACTCTCAAAAAGGTGTTGCTACTGACCGAGCCAGGTTTACCATAACCAACTAAATTAACTCAATGATCCCACAGTAATACCAATACTAACAACAAGATCAATCATATAACCACGAATTGAAACTAACATAAGCTATGCAAAAGACTGAATGGTAGAACTTCCCATTAATATTCCATAACGGAAACTCACACGAAGGGATACATATCTAACGAGAGAGGGGACACTTCCATAATGCAAACCATACTACATAATAACTCCTCTATTCATGATATGACTCTACTAAAAAGGTAAAAAGATAGAAGATAGTGATATGATACCGCGACACTCCCCCAAGCTTGGAACAAACCAAGGGATGCCAAACCTGATGACGAATTACTCCTTCGGTGGTGCTATCCTCTCATATTCGTCTGTCTTCTAGGGTAAAGGCTTCCCATCAACAAAGGACATCGTGGTTTCCAACATCCTGAAACTTGCAGCAGCACTTATGCGTTTAAATCTAGCCTCATACTCACAGTTTTGATTTTGAACGTCATAAAACTGTGCTTGCAGTTCGTTGGTTGTTTGGCGGAGTGAAAGGACTTCGTCTTTGAGTTCAGCAGTCTCCTTTTGGTGCTCGGCGATGAGTTCGGAACAAATCTTGTGGATGATGTCCACTTCGCGCTCCGCCATCTTCCTGTACCTAAAGACTTCTCGCTCCAGTGCTTCCATCCTGTCCTCCAGACTTCCTTCACCTTTAGGGCCTTGAACCTCCTTAATCCGGACCTCCCCACCTTCGAGCAACAACTCCTTGGGATGAATCTTCAATTCTCTCATGTATGGGTTGATGATATCCTCTAAAGAATCTCCCTTGGATGATCCAGATGAAGACATTGTGGCTCCAAATCTGGGATTCTACCTGGAAGAAATAGATCGAAACAAAAACACAACGAAAACACGATATACGGACCTCGGGAGATCCGGGGGGTTATATATTATGAAGTTTCATATCAAAAAGGAAGGTACTGGGAGAAAACGAGTCGGAGGCAGAGTCCTGGGTGGCCTCACCACATGGTGGCACGGCCAGGGGTGGGCCCGCGCCATGGGGTGGTGTGAGCCACCCCGGCTCCGGTTCCATCCCTTTTTCGCTTCGTAGCTTTCCATATTGGCTAAAAACTGCAAAAATATAGTTGTATTGTATTTTCGCGGAACTTTTCTTACCAGAACTGTTACCTAGTTGGAGACGGACTCTGCAGGTCTCTGAATTTGGTATCTAGTAGATTCTTCCAGAGTCACCACTTGAATCATCAATATCTTCATCTTTATATACTTATTACTTGAGTCATAAAACCCTTCTCTTCCTTATTACACCATTGTCTCCACTTCCTGGAAATTTCTTTCACACAAAACTTCACACAGTTCTTATTAGCAACATTAGTATAAGTGAAGTGATAAAACCTTTTGAGTCCAACTTCAACTGAAAACCATCAAAACATAAGGTACTGTAGCAACTCCTTCCGAAAACCCAAAAAGAATTCAAAAAGGAAATCGAATAAAGAAGCAAATGCAAGAGTGGCAAAATTTGTCAAAACAGACCAGCAGGTAAAGATCAATTTTTTCGAAAATCTTCTGTTGCTCAAATCAAAAAGTGCAAAACTAACCAAGTTAAATAACAACCTGGGGCAGAAGCACAAAAAATTACAGCTCAATCCGACATACAGAGATCTCTCACGAATTTTTACGGTGAAGCACAAAATTCTGTTTCAGGACAACAACTTCCCCAAATATTACTTCTCTCTCATTAGAGGTTGATCTTGACACAAAAACCAAACAAAATGGATAAGGAGCGGTTATTACCAAAGTAATAACTTCCAAGACTCAAAGAAACAAAAACAAACTAAAAGCAAAAACAAATTGGGTTGTCTCCCATAAAGCTCTTTCTTTATAGCCATTAAGATGGGCATGATAATTTTGAAGAAGCTCTCATAGGGATATGAATTGAAGTGAAAGAGAGCATTAAGAAGCAAAAACACACACACATTTAAGTCTAACCCACTTCCTATGCAAGGGGATTTTGTAAACAAACAAGTTATTGAAACCAAAGACAACTTGCATAAGAAAGCAAAAGAAGTGCAACATAAAAACTTTCAGCATAAAACGAGGAAACTTATATTATTGAGATACATAAGAACACTTTTCCCTCTCTCATAGTAACTTTCAGTATCATGCATAAACTTAACAATATAGCTTTCGCAAGGACCATCATAGCAATGATCACTTATTCTAACAGAAAACGCAGGAATACTAGCTCTCATAACACTACTTTGTGAAACAATATTAGAGGTATCCTTACAAAGGATAGGGTGTCCCTCTTTTTCATATATAGTAAGAAAGTCCTTCACATTTGCTACTATAGGTTCATCAACCATTTGTTTATCAGGTTCAATAGCTTTGTTCATACTTTCATTAACCATACTAGCTATCATCGAATGTTCCTTTACCTTAACTGGGAAAGGCATTTTCTCAATGTAAGGTTTGGGTAAGACATGATTAGCAGTATAAACTTCAGTATTTCTTGCAGGAACACTCTTAGAAACATCTTTATAAGGTTCATGATACTTATTCCACTTCTTTTTAGGCACTTCAATGTAGGAAGCAAAAGCCTTAATATAAGAAGCAATAGCTTGAGAGTCTAGACCATAAGCATTTTTAATATTTTGAAAGTCATCAGTTCCCATAAAAGATTCATGCATTCATAATCATAAGTTATACGTAACTTTCTACCTTTGTCATTCTCCCAAGCTTCAGCATTGTCTTGAATATGATCTAGAAGGTCCCATTTAGCTTCTTCTTCCATGCGAGTGAATGATCCAGCACAAGAAGCATCCAATAAATCCTTGTCATGTAGAGGGATCCTTCAATAAAAGTTGTTGATAATAATATTGTTGGGGAGCTCATGAATGGGACATTTGAGCATTAGTAACTTCAATCTCCCCCAAGCTTGAGCTGTACTCTCTCCATCAAGAGGTCAAAAGTTGTATATTTGATTCCGATATTTATGAATCTCACTAGGAGGATAAAACTTTGAATAAAAGAGAGGCACTATTTCCTCCCATTCCAGAGCTTGACCATTCTTCAGCAGCTTATACAAGTCCTCAGCTCTTCCTTTCAGTGATAATGAGAATAACTTCTTCTTAACTTGATCTGTAGTGATACCTGCACACTTGAACAACCCTCATAATTCGTGTATAAAGAGTAAATGATCACCGGGATGGACAGTTCCATCCCCAACATAGTAGTTATCCATAACACGATCAATAATTCTTGTGGGTATTTTGAAAACATCTTTCTCAGCAGGTGGTGGCTTATCTACTACCTTAGCAGTGGTAGTAGCATTACCAAATAAGAAACTCAGCGAATTATCCATAATGAAAATAAAGCAACTAGCAGAAGTAAACAATACTCACAGTAGAAGTTTCCTTTACCAGTTCCACTCTCCAATAGCGCTTCACTCCCTGGCAATAGCGCCAGAAAATAGTCTTGATGACCCACAAGTATAGGGGGTGTATCGCAGTATTTTCGATAAGTAAGAGTGTCGAACCCAACGAGGAGCAGAAGGTGCTGGCTAGTGGTATGGATCAGGATTTCTCTGCAAATACTTAGCAAACGGATTTTTAGGGGTTTTCGATAAAGCAAGTAGACAACATACGAGTAAATAAAAGACAGTAGAAATAAATGCAGCAAGTGGCCCAATCCTTTATGCAGCAAAGGACAAGCTGGTTGTATTACTTAAGATGACTAAACGTTCTCGAGGACACATGGGAAGACTGTCAAGTGCTTTCGCTTCATATAGCTGATTAATCTTCTTTAGCTTGCTAAGTGTTGTGTGGGTGAGCCTGTGCTAATGTACCGCCCCATCCAAGACTAAATAGATACTTGTGATTAAACCCCTTGCAAACATCCGTAAGTACAAGAAAGTAATTAAGGTAGAAACCTAACCACATCTTTAAACTCTAAGACCCTTACGTCCCTTGTGCAATGGTTTCCTAACGGGGGTTCAGGTTTCTATCACTCCGGAAACCCCTATGATTAGTAGCCAAATACACAATGCATTCCCCTAGGCCCATATAGGTGAAGTGTCATGTAGTCGACGTTCACATGACACCACTAGAAGAAGTATACCACGCCTTAAATAACAATCTATTGAATCTTTCTCAACGCAACTCCACTACTAACAACAAGACTTCTCCCATGTCCTCAAGAACAAAACGAACTACTCACAAGACATCATATGGATCATGATCAGAGATGGAATAATGATGTATAACAATCTGAACATCAACAATAATTCAATGGTTCACTCAATAGCATCAACTACAAAGAGTAATCAACACCGGGAAAGTTTCCCCTATGAACTATGCAAGATTCAACGTAATTGTTACAGCAATATGGAGATGGTGATGAGGGTGCTGATGGTGTTGATGGTGGTGATGATGGTGATGATGATCCCGATGAAGTCCATCTTGATGGTGGTGTTGATGACGATGATCTTCCCTCTCCGGGAAGGAATTCCCTCGGCAGAAATCTGTCTGCCGGAGAGATCTTTCTCTCTCGGTGTTTTTCCGCCCCGCAGAGGCGGCGGAATCTTTCTGTGGTCGCTCCCTGAGGCTTAGGGTTTCGTGGGGATGATGCACGCCAGAGGAGAGAGGCTGGAGTGGGCCAGGGTGGCCACACCACTCCTAGGCACGGCCTAGGCCTGCCCGCGCCATGGGGTGGTGTGGGCCCCCTGTGGCCCACCTCCACTCCATCTTCTGGCATCCTGAGTCTTTTGGAAAAATAGAATTTTCCATATATTTTCCCGGATTTTATGATCTTGGCGAATTTAGCCTCCAAACAGCACCTTTTCCATCAGAATCCTGACTGCAGCGGTCCATGCTCCAAAAGTCATCAACCATGCAAAAATAGATGAAATAACATAAGTATCACCTCTCAATACGAAATATATCAATGAATAATAGTGAATTAAGACATAGAATAGTGATGCAAAATGGACGTATCAATATTGAGCACCACTTGATAGATTCAGCAGCATTTCAAAGTGACCGATTCAACAGTACAGACAATGGCCAAAAGAAATGACAAATTCAGCAATGAATACATTGACATTCAATAGTTGTAGCAAGGCCATGACTCATAAGGAAAGAGAGTCCATATTCAACACTCGATCGGTTAATCTGAACAAGTACCAATACATATGTATACTACGAAATAGATTAGCAGTAGCAAGTTAAGACCTGCATACAAAATACTCGACATAACACAATAGCGTGTCAAGTGCTGGTCGGGTAGCACTTTCTTTCCTGCTTGTTACCCTTTCCTTGTCACACCGTCGCATGTGGGCTCACTATGTCAGCAGCGTACATTGGAAATAGGTATACATTGCCGCAAACTTGTTCCACCTTTCCCCATACAAATTGAATATGTCACCAATATAAAGTAGTAATTAACTAGTACAACGTTACATATCTTAACATTAGGATCATCACAAAGAATATTTAGATGTTTTATCTCACTTTTGAAACTTGTTGATGCAATACTCCCAATCCACAGGGAATTCCGACGAACGGTTCAGAAGCTTCCAAGTAACACCGCGGGTGCGACAGATATGACCTGAGCCCTTCCAGGGTAACTTCGGCCGACGATGGCCTGCTCGTCAGCTCAGATGTCGCCACCATTTCGACCGCATGGAGCTCATGCCACAGAGAAAACGACCAAAGCTTCACCTTGTACTGCAGCGATTCGCACTCCCCTGAACTGACGAACCAGGAGGATATGACAATGTCCGTGGTGTGGCCATCAATTTGGGGACGAACACCGTGCCCTCTTTCCCGATGCCGATGATATCCGCTCTCCGCGAGCCCCCTGTGGGCACCGGCTTAGACGGCTCCCAGTGTTTGTGGCTATAGGGCATTATGGGTGTAGTCCTCGAGTGGGAAACTCTAAGGTGGCGGATGAGCTCTACCATAGGTGTTAGCTCTACCGACAAGGTGATGAACTCGCATCCAGGCTTCGTGCAGACTTGCTGGCCGTGAAAGCACCATATTATGTGGTCGTAGACGTCGTTGTAGGGGACGAATGTCTCGTAGTGGTCGTTGGGGGCATCTGCTACCTTTTCCGCCCGTGACTTGGCGGTACAGCTCCTTGGAGCATGCGGCCAGCCGGGTGGCGCTGGTAGTGTCTAGACGCATAACAATTTCATCGAAAACGTCATCGCCGACCTTGCTCTAGACGCCTTGTAGTGGGTTGTACATCGATTGCAACATCGGGATAGATTGGGGGGAGGAGGTCGGACCAGAGTATGAATATCGGGGGACTTTTGGAGAGGTGGCATGCGGCTTGCAAGATCCGATGCAGCGGGTGAGATGGCGAGGAAAATGTGCCAAGCGTGCACTAGAAACAATCCCAAATGCGGGGCCAGGTGGCGTTGGCGTGTGGGGATAAAAACAATCGAGATGGGGAAGATGAGATGGCTCTTTGAACGAGTTTTTTTTGCAAGGCCTCTGGAGCTGCATCTAGGACGCCGATTAGCTTAGCTTGCACGCTGCAGTGCACTAAATTAACCATCTAAAATCCTGGCGCATTTTATAGCTAGGCCGGCACGCTGTCGTGCCCTAAATTAACCATGTCACAACCTGGGCCATGACATCTAGGCCAGCACACTACCGTGTACGCCTACTAGAGTTACTACTGCTGTCATGTTTGACGAGATGATGTTTGTTTAGTTTGATAAAAAGGATTATACTGTAAGGCTGGACTATCAAGCAGCTCGACCCATTAAGGCTCGGCTCGGTAAGGCTCATGCTCATTAAGGCTCAAATCATTAAACTCATCGAGTTTCGAGTTTTATGTCTAGCCCTGATACTTTGGAACATGAGATAGTACAATACTAGCAGTAGTACACTAGATGTTTGTTTTGCGGTTTTGCTGCAAACATAGTACAATGAATACCTCCGCATTGGAGCCTAGCGCGATTAAGTACCACGGTGTTCCAACATGATGCATGATAACGGAAGATGTTCAAGCACCTCTTTACAGAATAGTTACAATTAGAAGGGAACAGTCACTACATTAATACACCTACGATATAGTAAATTGTCCATCAAATGATGGGCGATAACCTACACATCTAATCACCTTCTCGCAGTTATCATGATCAAATAATATCACCTTAAGGTAAGTGGTGGCAAGTTTCTTGAATACTAGAAAGTATCCTACCTTCAAGTCATGTGTTTTCACAAATTCTAGCCATCCTTCGTTAAGGATTACCTTGCTATCTTGCTTCTTCAGCTCGACGTCCCAGCTGCAGGCTTTGCATATCTTTAGCTTGATGGCCCGTGGATACTCACCGTCAAACGTTAGCAAAAAGGACCTAGGTATGCTCGACATGCCTAACCCTCCCGGTATTAACAACATCTTGCAGAACTCGTCACATGTGTTCTCCATGTGGGTGTTCCTGGCTAGCCCCTCTATCCAGACTGCACAGGACTCTCTTGTCTTCTTCGATAATGAATCTATCCAAGCTCTACTTGCCTGAAAACTGCAAAAAAAATCCTGTGGACAGATAATGTCTCTACCAGCTGTCAATAATTGTGAAATAGTACAGTATTAGCTGATAGAGTACAATACAATATCAGCTAAGAAAGTAAAGTGGAGAAATTTTCTTATTGAAGTACACAAATTAAAGTCTTAACTCTAGCTATCATGAATGCCGGTTATATTAGTACTACTTCTAAGGTCTCGGCATCACATTAGTGCAAATCTTTATCAAGCAATATAGATACAGAACACCCAGGAATAGACGAACGGACGAACATGATGATCTCTATCTGCTGCCGATGCTAGAGATGCATACATATACTCGAAATTTTGGAAAAAATCAGGGTAGCGCAGCAGCCGCCCTAACTTGCCCAAATTAAAGGGACCTCCGCCCCTGAGAATAATCTAAAGCAAAACATACCGAGTGGCCTCCCAAATAATCATCAATCGTGGAGCAATCAATACAAAATTTGAACTTATTATTACAGTTCACCGTAGATCTATCCCCAGAACTAGCTTACATATGTAAAACTGAACTGTAGTATACAGACGGGTTAAATGTACTCGATGAGAACTATACTCAACACCAACCCAATGTTAACCAAGTGCTAATAAAAGCTTGACCGCATCTCATCATCAAGATCAAGGGTTCTGGGGATTATGTACATACCACACTACCACCGCGATGTCTGAGGGATGTGACGACTCTATAGATGAGGTTGCAGGGCCCGCCGCCCGCAGCCAACCCACCTAAGACGAGTAAGTTGTGGCGGTGGTTCTCGTCAATGGAGGGAAGAACAATGGCGATTAAGGAGTGTTGTGTGAGAGAGGGCTGGGGTGGGGCGGGGGCTGGTGAGGGAATAAATGCAGCGAGGTTACACGAATGCTATGGACAAAGCAAACCTTGCTCCCAATACAGTACTACCATTACAAGGATTCGGGTCTATTGCAACAAAAAGATTCATGGCAATAAGTGCCAAATTGTGGCAATACGTACCTATTGCCACACCATGATTTTCGTTGCCAAGCGTTGCGATAGGACACATGGTAATAAGTTATTGCCACGAAAACCTGATGGTGGCAAGAAAGCATGCTATTACAACAACCATGTGACAAGTTGCCACATTTTTTCTCGCGGCAACACACGCTTAATGCCACAATTTGGTTCGTGGGGATAGATTAATGCAACAGCCAAAAAAAACCGTGGCGATCGGCTGTTTGTGGTGATAGGCATTTGTGGCGATAGCCTATTCCAACAACACTTGTTTCGTGGCGCATGCCCTTTCGTGGCAATAGCAAATTGTTGCAATAGACCCAAACCCTATAGCAACAACTCTTGTTTTCGTGGATACACCCCTTTCACCATAAACCCTATGTTTGTGGCATTAATTTATGGCAACAACTCTCCATATGTGGTAACAAAAAGTTGCAACATACTATTTTTGGTGGTGACAGATAGTTATCACAACAGACAAAATGTTCACGACGAGAAGGAAAAATAATTTAAAAACAAGAAATGAAATGAAATCATACTTTTTATTAGAGTAAGAATATTACAATGTCTTTACAAGTATCCAATAAAATGAAAATTACAAGAAAATAAAAGAAAAGCCTAAAACTACTCTTCTAGTAATCTTATCTTCTTTTTCTTCACTTTATCCTTGCAAAATGGATCAAAAATAAAAGAAAACAAAAAACATGATCAGATCCTAGCTGTAATAGAGATATTTTTCTATAATAGATAGAATATCAATTTTCCCAAAGACCAATAGCTAGGACCCATCAAGAAGTAGCATAGCTGGTGAAATAAATCACCAGGGATTAACACACATAAGAACTACATCATATCCCAGTTAGTGTACAATCAAATTATCCTAGCCCATGATCAGATCCACCATACTATAACATGTCACTAGCCGTGCAATACTGTGGCTAGTATCTACAGAGCAAGCACACCACATACACCAGGCGACCCAAAAAAAGATAACCTAACAAATATGGAAACAAGCAAGCTCACATAGATGTGTACTTCAAACCTACAGCCAAAGATAACCTAACAAATATGGAAACAAGCAAGCTCATATAGATTGGGGGGAAGATGCCAAAAAAATCCCTTCTCTTTTTTCCCTTTATTCTTATTTATTTATTTCTTTCATGTCCCTATGTTTAGAGCTAGTGCCACTAGCAAGCGGTACAATTTGTTTCTCAAATCTATGTATCACAATTCACAAATTCATCAATAATACAAGTGTTCTACCCATATGCAAAAATCTGGAAAAAAATATACCTTCCCCCTTTGATAGCCTTTTCCCTTTCGTGTTCATCTTCAACCTTCAATTAGGTAATTCGAAGCTCTGAGACTTTCTGCCATTCAGCCGCCCGGCCACGCGGTCGTGATGTTGTTTAGGTACAGCTGCGCAAGTGCAGCCATCTGCTGGTGATTGGCTGTGCTCCCGAGATAAAAGTCCCCCCACCTATAAGAATTTTCCAAGTAGTGAAAGCTGAATCTCATGGTGCCAAGTGGTTATTGTTGTTGATGCTCATATGTATATTATTATGCTAAGTCTAAATTACTCTTACATACATTAATATTTATTTATTGTGGTATTTATAGGTAAAATATATTACTTTATATATTAAAAAATAGTTAGTGAACCGGTGAACTTATGGTCCGACCGTTAAAACCTGAACCGACGGCCTCACTGGTTCCATCACCGGTCTAGTTTTTTAAGCTATGGGCCCATGTGGTCCACATCAAGTGACTATATGGAATATCGTTGCAATAGATTTCTCTTTATTTTTACAATAGTGGGTTGTTATAATATCCCCTACATATTGCCACGGATGCACAACTTATCGTTGTAAACAATAGTTATTACGACATGACAATATTAGGGCAAAAAATATACACATTTATGACAAATACGTATTCTGTTTCAATATATGGACATTTTTTGTAACACTATTGAAACCTATCGGAACGCGATACAGTTGTCGCGATATGTTTCTAAATATTACCACAAATAACTCTTTTGTTAGGAGACATAGTTCCTATTGCATCAAAATGATTAATTCGTGCAATGAAATTTGGTTGTCACAATATCAGAGCCATATTGCAATGGTCATCCAGATTGTCGCAATATGGAGCCTCTATTGCAACAAAAAGAGTATTTATTGCGGCAAAACTCTTTCGTAGCAATGTGAACATCCTAATACCACAAATGGGAAATTCATAGCAATATTGCACATTATTGCAACAAAATGTGGCTGTAGCAATAAATATTGTTGCAATAGACCGAATTTCCTGTAGTGTACTAATTGTCATGCAAAAATTAATTGCCTAGAAAATTGGGCAGGGCTGCTTGAGTGCTTGAATAGGGAAACATCAAACACATACTATGAAAGTATATTATTACGTACATGGTGCATAGTACAAGCAATAGTGGAAATGATGTTGTAAGTACTGATACTACAATACAGTATGAAAGTACTATATACATAGTACTGTACATTACATGGTGACAAGTACTAGCTACAAAAATGATGTTGCGAGTGCTAATAATCAGCTTTTCGGTATTTTGGTCAAAATTCACATAGTTCTAATGAGGCAGGATTGGCACGAACCACATTGGCGCCTCAAACATTTTCTCTCTAGTTTCCGCTCCAGTGTAGTTAAGTGATGAACCTATGGCAGATGCTCCAAACATTTGCTCTCTATGTTCCCCTATTGACGTGCATGCGGCTCCAATCTGGAACTGGCAGTGGGCGATGTTGGCAGTGCACGTGTGTACCAAACACACAGTCTCCTCTGAACACTGGCAGAGCTTCGTCAACATCGGCAGCACCAGGTTTGGAGTTTGTAGGGGGGTCGAGGATGAATGGATGGTTCATTCCCACAAACACTGGCCTCCCTTCAAGATTATCCCTTCTGATCCAGTCCGGTGCTACAGGATCATCCAAATTAAGGGCCCTCTGAAAAGCGTGACAGTGGAGCGAGGGATAAGTGAGAAGTTCTCTACCCATGTATGATAAATGATTACCATGGCTGCTGGTTCGTGCACCCCTGGTGTGAATCCACAGGATATTCCAGCCAAGCTCTGCCAAGTACCAGCTGCGTAATGCAATATCTTCAGGCTCGGCATCGTCACCGTCTTGGACGTTTGCAGGCTCTTCAATTACTGGAGCATGTATGACATGCAGGCCTGCAAGTATACCTGTGTGTGCATTTTAGTTAGCAAAAGTATCACGAACAATGCAATTGTAAGTAATTTATAAATTTTACTTTTAAATAACAGGACTCACTCCACTTCTTTGGTTCCTAGATAAGAACATCTCCTGGCGGTTCTGTCACCATGTATATGTGATCAATAGAACCACTGATTAGACATTGGCAATGGCACCGACATACGTTGCCGGTGCAAGATAGTCGTTTCGAAGGATAATCTAGTCCCTGTTACAAGGAAAATCTATGGAAGCAATGAATTTGTCAAACACCGCCATTGTGCTGTAGTGATATTGGTTATCAAATATGTAAGGTTTATTTCCTATTTTTATCTTTAGCAGCTCGATATACGCATTCTTGTAGAGGTAAGTGCATGGGGACCGGGGAAACACTGGTTACCCGATGGATAAATATCAACATGCTGCACACCTGGCAGCTCGATACGTGCCATAGTGTAGACGTTTTGGAGGTACCAACGCCCTCGGTGCTTTGCAATCGCAACCCATTCTCTGTTGGCACCAACCAAATGACCCTTGTTTTCAAATCCTTCATCATCCCATGTTCCGGGTATGTCATCATCAACTGGTACAAATGCTTCTACTATTGGATTGTCTAGTGGCATCAGCAACGCGGCAATGCCCTGCAACGGATTTTCTTCATATATAGGGGCATGCGAGGTGTTTGACAAGGGGGTAGTGCTAGCTAGTTTTGCAGAAAAACTACTATCTGAAAGATGCAGAAACCTATTGAATAAATCATGAATGCATGTAGACAAACACACCAAGGAAGAAGGTCTTGTTTGCATTAAAGAAAAAGTGTAGGAATAGTTAAGTTTCCTATGCTGGCATTGTTCAGAGAAATGGACAGAAAAAAAACGCAGGCAATTTTCCTATGATTGATTAACAAGATTAGGGGCCTCTTTTGATCAATGGTTTAAAAAAACGTAGGAATAGAAAAAACACAGGATTGATATGGTAGGTATAGTAAATTCATATTAGAAATTAAAAACGCAGGAATTTTGTAATAGGTGTATGTGGATGGTAAATAGGAAATAAACACAAGAGTTTTGCAGGAATATAGTGTAAGCGCATTGGACTTCTCAAAGGAGAAATAGAGTGAGGTTGGAGCTCGTGTTTAGATTCTTATGGAATGGAGGGCATAGGAACCAAGAAGTGACTCCATAGGAATTTGATATCTTCCAAAATCCTATGGGTTATAATCCTCCAAAACTCATATGCAATTCTTCATATCCAACTTGGACCACATTTTCAAATTCCTACGCGCTCAAAGAACAAGAATGAGGTCCCAAGAGACACGATAACATCATAAATATACTCTCCTGTGAGGTTTGACTTTGATTTTACCATGTTTTAAAGTAATCCTATGTTTTTGTATTCATGTAAACCAAAGAGCCAACTTTTTACAGAAATCTTGTGTTTGTAAAACACATGAAAATTAAAATATAATGCCAACCTTGATTGGCCAATACACCTTCTATTACAGGTATCAACAATCTTGGTCGTTCTTGTGTTTTCAGATTAATATGTTTGGAGGAGAGCGGGGACACTGAAGCAAAATTCTTGGGCCTCTTTCGATCGCAGGATTGCGACCACATGAATTTCACAGGTTTACCGGTGAAAAACAGACGATTATAAAACGTAGGAAAACTACCTACGTGATTGGCACGATGAGAGTTGAGCCTCAAGTATATGTTCCAATTCCTACGGGATTTAAGGATGGGTGGGAGGTTGCAGTTCAAATGAATTTGCGTACCACGATTCCTTTGAACCAAATTCAATCCATAGGAAAGAATATAAGGATTCGAGTCCTACAAAAACCATGCAAAACTGATTTTTACCTACTCGTCGCGGTCTAGTGGCCATGTCTATGGGTCAGAGTGAAGTAGGCAGGGCAAACCAAACGGGAGACCAGGATCTTCCGTAATCCCTCGACGCATGCCAACTATGCCACGAGCTAGGCAAGCGGTGCTTAGAAGATCGGCGCGACCGGTGATGTTGCTCAGCGGTCCATAGTGGAGGTTTGCAAATCCGATTGCCTAGCTATAGCGCTCAGATATCTTATGCTTCATCGCTCTAGATGTCGTTCCGGGGAAGAATACTACGGAAGATTAGTCAGGATGGGTTGGCGGTTTCTACCTTTCTGCAAGGGTGGAGAGGGGCTACGATGGTGCACAAGCGGCTGGGGTGGCAGAGGAAGACGGTGAGGGGCACGGGGCGGTTCTCCTCCGGTTGTCGGATCGACTACTTCGACCCGGTATATTAGGGAAAAACTAACGCGGGACGCTAATATAGACGCTTATGAAAAAGGAATAATAACAGAAAATTAGATATAGTAGTATCCTATATAACTAAGAAGTTTACCCCGACTAAGATAATTCTCTCGACATGCAGCTATGCCACCTCATCAGGCCCACTATATTCATCCCATCTCCACGTCATCTATGCATGCAGACCAAGTGCGGCTGCCCTCTTGATGCCTTCCCGGACCCGATCGCTTTCTCTTCCTTGCCTGGATGGAAACGCATCCGGCAAAAATCTGTCCCCTGCCCACTACTGAATCCCTTTGCCTTCCCGCGACACGACCACTTCGATTTAACCCCTCCCCATCCTCACCTCCCTCAGTGCTAACCCGTCCGCTCACCCATGGTGCCTTGGGCCTTCCTCTTCCTCCTGAGCAGGATGGATTTACAGCACCCTCTCCCTCTCCTGCAGTATTTTCGCCATCCAATGAATCGTCCACAGCGTCGCAGCCTGTTAGCACTAACATCAGCCAGTGTAAACATTGGCCTGATCAGGAGAATAATCACGCTTATGTCAAGGGGTTTCTTCCAATCCCCATGTACAACAGCTGCAGGTAAGCCCGTTCGTCTTCAACTTCCGTTTCTCTATCTTCCAATCCCCATGACGTGTGCAGATCCTAAGCAGTTGGGTTTCAAGGCATGTACTCTCTATTTTTGAACCCAATTCCTCCATCGAGACGACCTCAACATGCATTCACTTCTCTCTCGGTGTCATAAGCATATTGATTGGTAGTTTCATTTTGTTGATTTGTTTTGCAGAAATTAGGGTCTGACATTCCTTTTAGATCTTAATTAAACTCAATGTATGATGTTGAAAATACGCTCAATATTTGTTGGCAATGTTTCACACCTTTGCAGATTATTAATATTCTTTTTGAATCCGGTTTTGGTATTCTCTGAAGTCTGAAGAGTCCCCCTCTACCTGTAGGTACAAAATAATATCTATTTCTGTCACACCTATAAACCATGGATTGGTTATTAACTTCGGGTTTTGATACAATATATCTCACATACTCCCTCTGTCCATTAAAATATGTAGTGTATTTGTCTAGGTTCATATGTACCTAGACACGTTTTAGTTTATAGATATATGTAAATCTACAAAAAAAATTGGACATCCTTTGCCGGATGGAGGGAGTATTGTTAATCGCATATTCTGCCGGTCAATACTTTCTGTTTATGCACATTTGAGTAGTACTCCTAAGCTTCTGATTTTTTTTGTCTGCCAATGGTGGCATACATTTTTTCTAGAAAGGTCGGGCTTCAAATTAATAAAGCCCCTAGAGAACATGAAGTTACGCAGAACTGCTGGGACTAACAAATTTAGATCACAAGAACAATATACATATTGTACTGGTATCACAACAATCTAGGTACCCCTGAGATTACAAAATGCCAATCAAGATGTGAAAAAATGCAACGGTTGATCTAATCTTCTCTAATGGATTGTACTTGCGTAGAACTCTAGCTTCTATTAACCATGTTGCTGAACTGTTTTTTTTACATTCATGTTGCTGAACCGTTGAGGAGGGGTGATGTGATCATCCACTGCACACAGATTCTATTCTTACATTTCCTTTAAACATATCTTAGTATCGAGCATTGTTGACGATCTATGAAGAAGTTACTTTGCATAAGTACATAAATCTAATTGCATTTTTCAGAGAAGGTACATTCAACTCACATCAGCATTGACATAAAAGAAGATGTGTTAGATGACCAAGAAGATAATGGATACCTCCTACCGTAGCTGCGAGTTCTGATGGAGATTATACATGGCTAAGACTTGGGGTCATATCTTGAAATCAAGGCGGTGATGCTTTAGTTGCAGCCTGAACGTTATTCCCTTGAAGAAAAATCATGGATTTGCCTATACTAAACATTAAACATGTCGGTTCCATGGATAAATTAACCTACGATCCTCTAATCTAATTGCATGTCTGTTCCGTAACTTTGAATGATATGTAGGATGAATGGAGAATCGGTCTTACCTCTGTACCATCACTCATGCATAATTCTATAGTACTGTTGTCAAAGTAGGATAATTTATTCATTATTTTTTGAAGCCCTATAATACAATAATTTTAGATAATATTTTCACAGCAACGCGCGGGGAATCATCTAGTTTCTTAAACGCTCCAGTCCGCAACGCTGGCCCCTAGTTTGAGGCGCTACTGTTTTTTTTTGGTAGGTAGCTAGGGACATCAAATCACACCGTGCCGAAGAAAAAAGTTCGAAATGTCCTCAAATTCTTTGCGTGTGGGGATGGTGATGCCACACTGAAGGAGAGAGCAAACACAATTTGTTTTGAATGCATATATACTACTCTCCCGATCCATATAATGTTCTCAGATATATCTAGATTAGAATGTATATAATCATGTTTTCGTGCTAGATTTATCTAATGGTTGAAACTCCGAGTGGCAACATTATTACCATGACATGATTCACCCATTTACTCCCAAATATGGGAACATCACGGATGATGGGAGTACAATTTACATCAAGGACCTAAAAATTGATAGAATTACATAGAGGTCCTTACATTTAGCACGAAGCACCCTAAAAATAAGCAAGGGGAAATAGTCGGGCCCGGCTCCTTCTCCAGAGAGCAGAGTCATACTCTTCATACTACTTTCTCTTTGTTTGTTTTCAAAATATATGTCCAAATTTGGTGGCATGAAAATTCCTGAACATGGGATCATCATCAGCATAAAGTATGATGTAGATATGGCCATAACCTTGGTCGTTCGACTTGAAATCCAAGAATATTCATACTCATCAGCAACTAATAAAATTAAATACATTGAAATTTGACCACTTGCTTTTAGGTTTGAATTTTACACGTAAGGACGTACGGATTACATTTTAAATTAAGGACCTAAAAAGGTAAAATTTTATCGAGCTCCATACATTTAGCACGAAGCACCCTGAAATTAAGCTGGGAAAATAGTCATGTTTTGCTCCTTCTCGAGAGAAAAGCTGATCGAGACATACTCTTCATACTACTACATCTTCGTTTGTTTTCAAAATATGGCCAAATTGGGTGGCTTGCAAATTCTTGGATAGGGGATCCTGAATCATCAACATAAAGTATGATGTAGATATGGCCATGAGGCCCATGACCTTGGTCGTTCTTCTTGAAATCCAAGAATGTTCATACTTAACGACAACTAATAATCTTAAATACACTTTTACAGTTTTTTTAGGGTTGAATTTTACACGTACGGATGGTGGGAGTACATTTTACATCAAGGACCTAAAAAAGGTAAAATTACACCGAGGTCCATACATTTAGCATGAAGCACCCTAAAAATAATCAGGGAAAACAGTCATGTTTTGCTCCTTCTCGAGAGAAAAGCTGATCGAGCCATACTATTCATACTACTTCCTCTTCATTTATTTTCAAAATATGGCCAAATTTGGCTACATGCAAATTCTTGGATATGGGATCAGGAACCATCAACATAAAGTATGATGTAGATATGTCCATGACCTTGGTCGTTCGTCTTGAAATCCAAGAATGTTCATACTCATCAATAACTGATAATCTTAAATACGTTTAAATTTTACAACTTTATTTTAGGTTCAAAGTTTACACGTACGAATGGTGGGAGTATATTTTACACCAAGGAACTAAAAAAGGTAAAATTACATCGAGGTCCATACATTTAGCACGAAGCGCCCTAAAAGTAAGCAGGAAAAATAGTCATGTTTTGCTCCTTCTCGTGAGAGAAGCTGACCGAGTCATACTCTTCATACTACTTCCTCTTTTTTTGTTTTCAAAATATGGTCAAATTTGGGGGCATGAAAATTCTTGGATATGGGATCACGAATCATCAGCATAAAGTATGATGTAGATATGGCCATGACCTTGGTCATTCGTCTTGAAATCCAAGAATGTTCATACTCATCGACATATAATAATCTTAAACATGTCTAAATTTTACAACTTGCTTTTAGGATCGAATTTTACACGGACATTCGGAGTACATTTCACATCAAGGACCTAAACAAGGCAAAATTACATCGAGATCCATACATTTAGCACGAAGCACCCTAAAATTAAGCAGGGAAAACCATCATGTTTTGCTCCTTCTAGAGAGAGAATATGACCAAGCCATGCATACTCTTCATACTACTTCATGTTTGTTTGTTTTCAAAATATGGCTAAATTTTGTCGCATGAAAATTCTTTGCTATGGGATCATGAATCATCAGCATATAAAGTATGATGTAAATATGTATGACCATGGTCTTTCGGCTTGAAATGCAAGAATTTTCATATTCATTGACAACTAATAAGCATAATTACGTTTAAATATTACCACTTTCTTTTATGTTCAAATTTTACACGGACGGTGGGAGTACATTTTACAGTAATGACCTAAAAAAGGTAAAATTACATCGAGGTCTATACATTTAATTACCACGGAGCACCCTAAAATTAAGCAGGGAAAACAGTCGGGTTCGGCTCCTTCTCGAGACAGCATCTGGTCGAGCCATACTCTTCGTACTACTTCCCTCTTCGTTTGTTTTCAAAATATGGCCAATTTGGCAGCATGAAATTCTTAGATATGGGATCGTGAATCATTGATGTATAGTATAATGTAGATATGGCCATTACCTTGGCCGTTCGGCTTGAAATACAAGATTGTTCATACTCATTCACAACTAAACTTAAATTCGTTTAACTTTTACCACTAACTTGTAGATTTGAATTTTACACGGACGGTAGGAGTACATTTTACATCAAGGACCTAAAAAGGGGAAATTACATCGAGGTCCATTCATTTAGGATGAAGTACCCTAAAATTAAGCAAATAAAACAGTTTGGTTCGGCTCCTTCTCGAGAGAACAGTTGATCGAGTCGTACTCTTCATAGTACTTCTTCCTCTTTGTTTGTTTTCATCAAGGACCTAAAAGGGCAAAATTACATCGAGGTACAAAAATTTAGCACGAAGCACGGCTTAAAATTAAGCAAAGGAAAATAGTCAGGTTCGGCTCCTTCTCAAGAAAGAACCTGACCAAGCCATACTCTTCGTAGTACTACTTCCTCTTTGTTTGTTTTTAAAATACATGACCAAATTTTGCGTCATGCAAATTCTTTGGTATGGGATCATGAATCATCAGCATAAAGTATGATGTACATATGTCCATGACCCTGGTGGTTCGGCTTGAAATGCAAGAATGTTCATACTAATTGACAACTAATAAGCATAAATAGGTTTAAATTTTACCACTTGATTTTGTGTTCGAATTTTACAGGGACAGTGGGGGTACATTTTACCGCAAGGACCTAAAAAGAGGTAAAATTATATCGAGGTCCATACATTTATCACGAAGCACCCTAAAATTAAGCAGGTAAAACAGCCATGTTTGGGTCCTTCTCGTGAGAGAAGCTCATCAAGCCATACTCTTCATACTACATTCTCTTTGTTTGTTTTCAAAATATATGGCCAGATTTAGCGGCATGAAAATACATGGACATGGGATCATCATCAGCATAAAGTATGATGTAGATATGACCATGACCTTGGTCGTTCGGCTTGAAATCCAAGAGCGTTCAATACTCATCGACAACTAATAAGCATAAATAGGTTTAAATTTTACCACTTGATTTTGTGTTCGAATTTTACAGGGACAGTGGGGGTACATTTTACCGCAAGGACCTAAAAAGAGGTAAAATTATATCGAGGTCCATACATTTATCACGAAGCACCCTAAAATTAAGCAGGTAAAACAGCCATGTTTGGGTCCTTCTCGTGAGAGAAGCTCATCAAGCCATACTCTTCATACTACATTCTCTTTGTTTGTTTTCAAAATATATGGCCAGATTTAGCGGCATGAAAATACATGGACATGGGATCATCATCAGCATAAAGTATGATGTAGATATGACCATGACCTTGGTCGTTCGGCTTGAAATCCAAGAGCGTTCAATACTCATCGACAACTAATAATCTTAAATACTTTTTAATGTTACTACTTGCTTTTAGGTTTGAATTTTACAAGGACGGTGGGAGTACATTTTACATCAAGGACCTAAAAAAGGTAAAATTACATCGACGTTCATACATTTATGTCTGAAAACTTGTCTTGTGGTATTCAGATCCATATTCTTTGGTGTGTCTTTACGTAAAAGAACAATCTTGTCTTCACTCAAAAAATTCAGAATTAAATTTTCTTTCGTGATAGTTGGAAACTAACACCGAGGACATTGTTTACTACATGAAGATGCACCCATCTACCTTTGGAAATACATTTAATTCAATAGCAATCTATCGCGCTTACTTGTAGCTCAAGTTTGACCTAATTTCGTTAAATTGTCAAAATGCAAAATCTTAGCAAGAAGTTAAACTTATCGTCAAAACTCTTAGTGTTTTATGATATATTAATTGTGACCCCTCAATGGGTACCTCCAAAAGATTTTTCGTAAAACTTTCAAGCAACCTACAATTTACTTGTAGTTTCAAATTTGACCTAATTTCGATAAATCGACATAAAGTCATTCGGTCAAATAGGCAGAGTTAGCTAGGAAGTTTGAAAAATCATAAATA
This sequence comes from Avena eriantha, assembly GCA_910589775.1. Lineage (NCBI taxonomy): Eukaryota > Viridiplantae > Streptophyta > Magnoliopsida > Poales > Poaceae > Avena > Avena eriantha. The sequence goes on along the minus strand of OU342743.1, from coordinate 491,200,150 downwards.
AAACATGGGAATTGTTGGTACAACATGTTGGTAAACTTGGCTTCTGGCATTCAGATCCAATATTCTTCGGACACTCCTAAACGGAAAATCACAACCTTGCTCGTCATCCACTCGAAAAATTGAGAATAATTCAATGTTCTTTCCTAATATAGTTGGAAAATCACACCGACGACACTGTTTGGATTTGCGGGTCTTGATCCAACGGTCAATGTTCGAAGTTATCCATACACTATATAGTGGTATGTTATTGTATTGTAAGAGATAAGAATAGATAAAGATAAGATAAGAAGTGTTGCGAATGGTCGATCTTTTGAGTAACCTTCCCTCCCGATGTTTGGGAAGCAAGTGAAAATTTCGAAAACTGGAAAAGTTTGAATTTTTTTGCCGCCAAAGACCAAAGCGGTTTTCTTCCTATGTACTCATCGTCCCTACTCCACGCCAACGCGGGTACCGGACACTCCCGAGACACAGAGCCACCGTACCAAGGAACACGTGTGCAGCACCACGCTATGGACCAGGGAGAGATCAGTCGGGCCGGTGTGCGAGGGGAAATGGTAGGAGAGAGGGAGGATGGATGGTGAGAGGCGGTGAAGGAGAGAGAAAACACACAATTTGTTTTGCGTGCATAGGTCCTGAAATTTACTACAAGTAGAGTGGCCGCAGGAGTACCTCGTGTCAGGAACCCATCATAACTTTCCTCTGATATCGAACCGCCTTCAACTCCTCTTCGGTGCTGCCCTCTGTTACCCTAATTACGTTTTATTCTCTCAGCGTCTACAGCGCATGGACAGAGGTGAGCATATGTCTAAGTAAAGAAATGAGTACTAGTACTATACTAGTGTACTAGTACTAAAATACTTTTCTCAAAAAAGTACTAATATACTGCTCCCTCCGATCCAAATTAGTGTCCTCAGATTTGTCTAGATTCGGATATATCTAGCACTAAAACATGACTAGATACATCAGAATCTAGACAAATGTGAGAACACTAATTTGGATCGAGGGAGTACTATTTGCTTTTTCCCTAATAAGGGCATCAGGAATGTGTAGAAAAGCACACCTTAGGGCCTAATATGTGGATCCACTAAGGTTCACCATATACATTATGGACAAAATAGAGTTTGTATCTTTATGCCTGATAAGGTGCACCTCAAGGTTGTGGGTTGCCCATAGAGAATAGAAAAATCATTTCCCCTCTCTCCCTGTTTCATGTGATCGTTTTCAAAAGGTGTTCAAAATTTTCATGATGCAAAATCTGAGCTAGAAGTCGAACCACTCGTCAAAATTCTCTGTGATTTCTGATATATTAATTAACCGCTTGATGGGTATCTCTAAAAGATTTTTTCATAAAACTTCCAAAGAAACCTACAATTTATTACTTGTAGTTCAAGTTTGACCTAATTTCATTAACATAAAGTATTATCGAAACCAAAGAATAATTAATAATGTTCGTATTATACTTTTATAACTCATTTTTCCGGATACACGTAACATGATGACACAGAAAAATATTATACTTCTTTTCTTTTACTGAAATCTTATGAAAACCGTGTCAACTTTTTCGGGATGCGGATGCATAACAAGAATATGAATTTTTTAGAACTTTCAGTGGTTTTTCGATGTACCAAATTCCTGCTTAGCTTCAAAAGATTTTTGGAAAATTTTAAGAGCAACTTATCGCGCTTACGCTTAGTTAAAATTTGAGAATGTCGGTGGGAGTACAGTTTACATAGAAGACCTCAAAAAAATATAAAATTGCATAGAGGTCCATACATTTAGCACAAAGGGCGCTAAAATGAAGGAATGAACACCTTAGGGCCTAGTATGTGGCATCCACTAAGGTTCACCATCTACATTGTGGAGAAAATAGAGTTTGTATCTTTATGCCTAATAAGGTGCACCTCAAGGTTGTGGGTTGCCCATAGAGAATAGAAAAATCATTTCCCCTCTCTCCCTGTTTCATGTGATCGTTTTTAAAAGGTGTTCAAAATTTTCATGATGCAAAATCTTAGCTAGAAGTCGAACCACTCGTCAAAACTCTCTGTGATTTCTGATATATTAATTAACCGCTCGATGGGTATCTCTAAAAGATTTTTTCATAAAACTTCCAAAGAAACCTACAATTTATTACTTGTAGTTCAAGTTTGACCTAAGTTCATTAACATAAAGTATTATCGAAACCAAAAAATAATTAATATTGTTCGTATTATATTTTTATAACTCGTTTTTCTGGATACACGTAACATGATGACACAAAAAAATATTATACTTCTTTTCTTTTACTGAAATGTTATGAAAATCGTGTCAACTTTTTCGGGATGTGGATGCATAACAAGAATATGAATTTTTCAGAACTTTCAGTGGTTTTTCGATGTACCAAATTCTTGCTTAGCTTCAAAAGATTTTTGGAAAATTTTAAGAGCAACTTATCGCGCTTACGCTTAGTTAAAATTTGTGAATGTAGTTTCCATCGAAGACCTCAAAAAAATAGAAAACTGCATAGAGGTCCATACATTTAGCACAAAGGGCGCTAAAATGAAGCAATGAAAAATAGTCGGGTGCAGGTCCTTCTCGAGCGAGCGGCCGAGCCATACCCTTCGTACTACTGCTATTGTGCTTTCGATCCAGCGTGTTGTGGGTGTGCTTGGTGGATTCCTCTTCACAGGGTGTGAAATGGAACGACAATGGAGTACTATGGAGTAGTGGTAAAGCTGGTCAGATCATAATGAAGTGCATCGAATGCGATGTGACGTACTGCAAACACCAGACAATATAAACAATCCCTTGTACACCACTATCTTTTGAATCTTATGAATAACCTTCCTTTCGGATGTTTGGGAAGGAAGTGAAAATTTCGAAACTACGAAACGTTGAACTCCAACTCTAATAATAGTACTATGAGTACTGTCCCTTTTGTCGCCAAGCCCCAAAATGGGTCCTTCTACGCCGCACGCGTGATACTAACACGGAGCCGACGACAAGGCAGGTCGACACATGTGTGCAGCGCCACCTTCCAGACGAGGGAGAGATCACCTAGCCAAGTGTGGGGATGGTGATGAGGCACTAAAGGCGAGAGAAAACACAATTTGTTTTTTGTGCATACATTAGTACTATATAGTAATGGTCCTAAAATTTACTAGTACTAGTTCCGTACTACTAGTACTATTAGGTGACTGTATCTTGTACCTCGTGTCAGGAAGCCATCTCACAGCTTTGCTCTCATATTGCACCGACTTCAACTCCTCCTCTTCGCTGCTCTCTTGAGCTGCTTCCTCTGTGCCCAAAGTTTCTCTTCTGTCTCTTTGTTTCTTTTCTACTGAAATACATATTCTTCATCCCTCCGACCCAAATTAATTAACTCAGATTTGTCTAGATTCGGATGTATCTAGATATATTTTAGTACTAGATACATCCGAATCTAGATAAACTTGAGTCAATTAATTTGGGTTAGAGGGAGTACTTGCTTTACATAAAATACACTCCTCTCACTTGGAAAATTGGTTTTTTCCTTTCCTCATGGTTGGAAACTCCGAGTGGCAACATTATTACCATGCCATGATTCACACCCATTTTACGCCCAAATATGGGACCACCACGGACGATGGGAGTACAATTTACATCAAGGACCTAGAAATGTAAATAATTATATAAAGGTCCTTACATTTAGCACGAAGCCCCCTAAAATTAAGCAATGAAAATCGTCGGGTGTGGCTCCTTCTCGAGAGAGCAGCTGATCGAGTCATACTCTTCATTCTACTTTCTCTTCATTTGTTTTTGAAATATATGGCAAAATTTGGTGGCATGCAAATTCTTCGATATGGGATCATGAATCATTAGCATAAAGTATGATGTAGATATGTCCATGACCCTGGTCGTTCGGCTTGAAATGCAAAAATGTTCATATTCATTGGCAACTAATAAGCTTAAATACGTTTAAATTTTACCACTTGCTTTTACGTAGGAATTTTACACGTACGGATGGTGGAGGTACATTTTACATCAAGGACCTAAAAAAGGTAAAATTACATTAAGGTCCATACATTTAGCACAAAACACCCTAAAATTAAACAGGGAATAGTCATGTTTTGCTCCTTCTCGAGAGAAAAGCTAATCGAGCCATACTCTTCATACTACTCCCTCTTTGTTTGTTTTCCAAATATGGCCCAATTTGGCGGCATGCAAATTCTTGGATATGGTATCATGAATCATCGATATAAAGTATGATGTAGATATGGCCATGACCTTGGTCGTTCGTCTTGAAATCCAAGATTGTTCATACTCATTCACAACTAAGCTGAAATACGTTTGAATTTTAGCTATTTTTTTAAATAATATATTTTTTAACTAATTTTCACGAATAATACATGAATTGAAAGATTTACAATTCTAGCGTGGTGTCGGAACTTGAAAAGCCGACCAGTCCTTATCGGCTTTTGAATAGCCGACTAGGCCCTGTCTAGTTTTGAAAAGCTGACTAGTCATTGTCTGCTTTTGAAAAGCTGCCTAGTCCCCCGATTCTTCACATTGCCTTATAACCTGCCGACTTTTCAAAAGTAGACAGAGACTTATCAAATTTTCAAAAGCAGACAGGTGAAAGAACATTTCTTGTTTTCCTATGTTTTGCGTGTTAGATAACAATACTATGGAGACTTTTCATGTGTGCTAAGTGTGCAGGAAATTTTGAGGGGGGCTGGATAATCCGCCCCACCAAGCGCCGGATAATCCGGCCTACCTCATCTCTCAAGGAAGCCAAGGCGCGTCGCTCGGTACCCGGTCGGATTTTCTCCCGGAAAATCGAACTGGGGCGATTTTTCCTCCCAGGCCAGATAATCCGGGTGTCGCATGGGCCGGATAATCCGGCCCTCAGTTTTCGAGCAAAAGGAGCCAAGGCACGTCGCTCGGTATCCGGTCAGATTTTCTATCGGAAAATCCGAACTAGGGTGGTTTTTCTTCCCCAGGCTGGATAATCCGTCCTTCGCATAGGGCCGGATAATCCGGCCCCCAGAAGTTGATCAAGGGCAAGCTCGGCGCGTCGCTCTGTTAGGGGGCGGATTATCTGCCGGATATTCCGAGTCTAGGGCGGTGTTTCCCTAGACCGGATAATCTGGCCCTCACTTGGGCCGGATAATCCGGCCCCCAAAGGTTGCAACGGCTGGTTTCTGAAGGGGGGTATAAATATCCCTTCTTCCCCAACGTTCAGTCTTCTTGATTCATTCGAATTTGACCAGACCTTGCGCAAGAGCTCTAAATCTTGATCTCCCACTTCAACCACCCGAAGGTCTTGATCTTTGGTGGAATTGAAGGAGGAGAAGTTCATCATCATCAAGAATAAAGCGCTTCAACTCCTCTCCATTCAATTGGAGAAATCCTTGATCTAGTATTCTTGTCAATACCTAAATCTTGTTCTTGTATTTGATAAGTTTGTTTGCATGGCAGCTTGTTGTCATTTCGGGAGCCTCCAAGTTGTTGTGGAGTTGTTGCCCCGCTAGTTGTGTAAAGGCATCGGTGCCCACCTCGAAGGGTACCTATAGTGGAAGGTGGATCAGGCCTGTTGTGGCGAGATCCATCGGAGAACAGGGTGAGGCCTTTTGTGGCGTGGTGGTCTTAGTGCCACCTACCCCTCCAACGCAGACGTACTTCCCTTAACAAGGAAGGAACTGTGGTCAAACAAATCCCGTGTCTCCGTGTGCTTCACTTCGGTTTACTCGTTCCTCTTCCACTCGCTCTTTACTCGCTAGTAGATAGGTTTGCATATAGGGAAATTCCACCCAATAGTCTATCTAGAGAATTTACCCTTTGTTCTAAGCCTAAAACTAAAAAAGAATTAAAAATTGGTGTAGCACCTATTCACCCCCCTCTAGGTGCCCATGCGATCCATTTCAATTGGTATCAGAGCCCCGGCTCTTAATTCGGGCTTAACAGCCTAAGAGTAGTATGGGTACCAAGGATGATGGAAATGAGGCTGTGGATAAGGTCACAATGGATGATCTCAAGTCGTTGGAAACAACCTTGTTGAAATCCTTTGAGGCCAAGATGGAGGAGATGAATCAAATGATTGCTCGCCTTACATCATCCATAGCTCCATCTCCATCCTCCTCTGAGGCTCCCACACCATCATCTAAGGAAAAGGGTAACACCGGATCCAAGGATGATGATGTGGAAGGTGAAAAACTAAATGGCTCCACCTCCAAAAAGGGAAATGGTAAGGAGGAATATAGTGAGGTTCGCCACGTATATTCCCCCGACCCACCTATCCCTCATCCTCATATAAACAATAGGGGTGATCCACCCAAGCTTACTGCATCTTCTTTTAACCAATGGCAATTCCTAATGAAATCTCATGTTTGCATCTCCTCTATTGAATTGTGGAGGATTATTGAAGAAGGTCTTCATAATGGAGATCAAACCAATCTAACGAGAAGGGAAGTTCTGGATAGCTAGTTGAATGCCACCGCTCTCCACATGATACAGCTGGGTGTGGGTCCCAAGGACATGTCACACATTGAACATCTCAACACAGCTAAAGAGGCATGGGATGCTCTTACGGACCTTTTAGTTGGAAACGAAAGCATGAGAAGAAACAGGTATGATGCCCTTAGTAATGAAGCTGAGGGATTCTACATGTTGGATGGTGAAAACCATGAGGACATGTATAGAAGACTCAAGGGCATCGCAACAACATTTTGGAAGCATGGGGCCACTCACATTGATGATGCATGGATAAAAAGAAAATATGTGAGTGCCTTAATGCCTTTTGAGCCAACGGATTTGAAGAGCCTGCAAGGTAGACACAACTATCATCAAATGACATCCAACGAAGTCATGCAAGAAATGGCATCATTCAAACAGGCGGCAAAGAATGCTGAAGATGCCCGTGCTCGGGCCATTGGGATGCAAAAGGGTGTCAATTGGCTCTCAAAGCCAATGTTGTTGAGCAAGAGGAAGATGAAGGAGTTTCTGAGGGGGTATCCATGGACTGCCCCGATGAGGTCAAACGTGCTCATGGTGAGTACATGACATTCTGTGCAAGGAACTTTTGGAAGGACCCTGCCAAAGCCAAGTCTGATCTTGAGCGCAAGAACGGGTCAAATGGAAGAAGAGAAAGTGGCCCAAGATTGAGAACTTGCTTCAACTGTGGAGATAGAATGCACTTTGTTTCCGAGTGTCCTTATCAAAATAGAGAAGACAATGGTGGCAGGCTCATTCTTAAAGAGAAATCTAAAGCTCCTAAGAAGAAGCCGTTTATTAAGAAGAATGGCCCTTTCAAGAAGCAACCCAAGATTGTCCTTGTAGCTCAAGAGGAATACTCCTCCGCAAGTGAAGATGAAGAGGATGATGATAGTTCCCGCGAAGTGGCTGCTATAGCCACCACATCGACTCCCTCCTCTCTCTTCGACTCACCGAACGAGAACGCCATCAACAACAACGCCACTTGCCTAATGGCAAGAGGATCCGAGGTATCAACTTCTAGCTCTTCATTTCCTAAGACTAACATAATTTTGGATATGGATGATCGTGACAGTCTTGTAATGAAAGAAGAAGTTATTGCCTTGGATACTTTTTTCACTAACCTACAAGGTGAGCACAAACTCCATTTTGATGCTCTTATGAGTCAACTTGCTCAAGCCGAAGATCTCCTTGAAGAAAAGGGCAGAATTGAAAGAGAAGATGCCTTGGAGATAGCTTCTTTCAAGAATGCCTTGGAAGAGGAAGTGGAAGCTCGAGTTTCTTTGGAAGAAAGACTCGAATACCTTGAGGAGTCACAAGAAGAAGCTGTAGCTCAGCTCATTAAAGAACGTGATCATGCTCTTGCCAAGGTAAAGAAACTAAAGAAAGAAAAGATTGATTTTGGGGCTGTTCATGCTAGACTTTTGGAGAAGTTTGATAATCTTGAAAGTGCTCACAAGGCATTGAAGAGTGATCATTCTACTCTAAATGAGTCTCATGACTAGCTCCAAACTCAATTGAAACGGTATGATGTGCCAAGTACCTCCTCTTCATCCTTTGGAAAAGAAGATCTTGTAAGAAGTTCTCAACACAAAGGTAAAGGGGTTATTGATGAGATACTGAGGCAGACAAAGGATAAACAATAGTAAAGAAGGTCTTGGTTACATACCCAAGACAAAGAGCAAGAAAAACAAGAAGAAGAAGAACAAGACTGCTCAATCAAAGACTAGCAACATTACCAATAACAAGACTAATCATGATGGTTTTGCAGGGATCAACAATCCTAACTTTGAACTATATTGTGATTGTTATGGTGATGTTTATGCTAGTTATGTAGGGCCTTATGATTGTTACATTCCTTGGTCTATTTGGGTTCCCAAGACCCTTGTTACTAACATGAGAGGACCCATTGAAAAATGGGTACCTAAAACCAAGAAGTAATTTTCTTCCGGTGGTTCCACTAGGCTCATTGCATGTGTATTCTCTCCACAAACCACACATGAATCAACCACTGGAGTCATTGCATGTTTGTTCTTATACTAACAAATCACACATGGATCCACCAGTGGTCATTGCATGTGTGTTCTTTCCACAAACCACATACGGATCAACCACTAGTCATTGCATGTGTGTTCTTTCCACAAATCACACATGGATCAACTACTAGAGTCATTGCATGTGTGTTCTTTCCACAAACCACACATGGATCAACCACTAGAGTCATTGCATGTGTGTTATTTCCACAAACAAACATGGATCAAACACTAGAGTCATTGCATGTGTGTTCTTTTCCACAAACCACACATGGATCCACCAGTGGTCATTGCATGTGTGTTCTTTCCACAAACCACACATGGATCAACCACTAGAGTCATTGCATGTGTGTTCTTTCCACAAACCACACATGGATCAACCACTAGATTCATTGCATGTGTGTTCTTTCCACAAACCACATATGGATCAACCACTAGTCATTGCATGTGTGTTCTTTCCACAAACCACACATGGATCAACCACTAGAGTCATTACATGTGTGTTCATTTCCACAAACCACACATGGATCCACTAGTGGTCATTGCATGTGTGTTCTTTCCACAAGCCACACATGGATCAACCGCTAGAGTCATTGCATGTGTGTTATTTCCACAAACCACACATGGATCAACCACTAGAGTCATTGTATGTGTGTTCTTTTCCACAAACCACACATGGATCCACCAGTGTTCATTGCATGTGTGTTCTTTCCACAAACCACACATGGATCAACCACTAGAGTCATTGCAAGTGTGTTCTTTCCACAAACCACACATGGATCAACCACGCATGTGTGTTGATCCATAAGTTGTTGATCCACTCTAGTGGTTGATCCATGTGTGGTTTGTGGAGAGAACACACATGCAATGACTCTAGTGGTTGATCCATGTGTGGTTTGTCGAAAGAACACTCATGCAATGACCACTGGTGGATCCATGTGTGGTTTGTGGAAAAGAACACGCATGCAATGACTCTAGTGGTTGATCCATGTTTGTTTGTGGAAATAACACACATGCAATGACTCTAGTGGTTGATCCATGTGTGGTTTGTGGAAAGAACACACATGACATGACTCTAGTGGTTGATCCATGTGTGGTTTGTGAAAAGAACACACTTGAAATGACTCTAGTGTTGGTTTTAGTATAAGAACACACATGCAATGACTCTAGTGGTTGATCCATGTGTGGTTTGTGGAAATAACACATATGCAATGACTCTAGTGGTTGATCCATGTGTGGTTTGTGGAAATAACACACATGCAATGACTCTAATGGGTCCACATATGTGGTTTGTGGAAAGAACACCCATGCAATGACCACAGGTTGATCCATAAGTTGTTTGTGGAAAAGAACACACATGCAATGATTCTAGTGGATCCATGCGTGGTTTGTGGAAAAGAACACACATGCAATGACTCTAGTGGTTGATCCATGTGTGGTTTGTGGAAAGAACACACATGCAATGACTAGTGGTTGATCCATATGTGGTTTGTGGAAAGAACACACATGCAATGACCACTTGTGGATCCATGTGTGGTGTGTTGGAAAGAACACATATGCAATGAATCTAGTGGTTGATCCATGTGTGGTTTGTGGAGAGAACACACATGCAATGACTCTAGTGGTTTATCAATGTGTGGTTTGTGGAAAGAACACACATGCAATGACCACTGGTGGATGCATGTGTGGTTTGTGGAAAAGAACACACATGCAATGACTCTAGTGGTTGATCCATGTTTGTTTGTGGAAATAACACACATGCAATGACTCTAGTGGTTGATCCATGTGTGGTTTGTGGAAAGAACACACATGCAATGACTCTAGTGGTTGATCCATGTGTGGTTTGTGGAAAGAACACACATGCAATGAACACTGGTGGATCCATGTGTGGTTTGTGGAAAAGAACACACATACAATGACTCTAGTGGTTGATCCATGTGTGGTTTGTGGAAATAACACACATGCAATGACTCTAGCGGTTGATCCATGTGTGGCTTGTGGAAAGAACACACATGCAATGACCACTAGTGGATCCATGTGTGGTTTGTGGAAATGAACACACATGTAATGACTCTAGTGGTTGATCCATGTGTGGTTTGTGGAAAGAACACACATGCAATGACTAGTGGTTGATCCATATGTGGTTTGTGGAAACAACACACATGCAATGAATCTAGTGGTTGATCCATGTGTGGTTTGTGGAAAGAACACACATGCAATGACTCTAGTGGTTGATCCATGTGTGGTTTGTGGAAAGAACACACATGCAATGACCACTGGTGGATCCATGTGTGGTTTGTGGAAAAGAACACACATGCAATGACTCTAGTGTTTGATCCATGTTTGTTTGTGGAAATAACACACATGCAATGACTCTAGTGGTTGATCCATGTGTGGTTTGTGGAAAGAACACACATGCAATGACTCTAGTAGTTGATCCATGTGTGATTTGTGGAAAGAACACATATGCAATGACTAGTGGTTGATCCATATGTGGTTTGTCGAAAGAACACACATGCAATGACCACTGGTGGATCCATGTGTGATTTGTTAGTATAAGAACAAACATGCAATGACTCCAGTGGTGATTCATGTGTGGTTTGTGGAGAGAATACACATGCAATGAGCCTAGTGGATCCACCAGGGCTATGCTTCCGGTGGTTCTAAATGGGTACTCGATAGCGGTTGTACGAGTCATATGACCAGAAGCAAGGAGATCATCACGGAGATGCGGCCAAACCTTGATCACATTACCGTCTCCTATGGTGACAAGTCAAAATCTGAGGTATTGGGTCTCGGCAAAGTTGTGGTGGCTCACGATATCTCTCTCGTGGACGTCATGCTTGTTGAGACCCTCGGGTATAACTTACTTTTAGTTCGTGCCCTTGGTAAGATGGGCTTTGCAGTTTACATTGATGCTGATTTAGTGGTACTCTTGTGGAGCAAGTCTCTAAAAGTCGCTTTCGTGGGATATGTCGAAAATGACCTGTACGTGGTGGACTTTTTGGGGAAAACCACTATAGGCCCGATGTGTCTTTTCGGAAAGGCTGACGCGGGTTGGCTATGGCATCGCCGACTAGCCCACGTCAATATGAGAACTTTGCAAAGTCTCCACAAGGGTGGCCACATTCTTATACTAAAAGAAAATGTCTCTTTTGCCAAAGATCGTGTTTGCAGGGCGTGTGTTGAAGGGAAAATGCATGATTCACCTCATCGAAGGAAAACCATTATCTCTTCAAAAAGGATTTTGGAGCTCCTTCATGTGGACCTCTTCGGACCTCCATCACATGCAAGCCTCGGTGGGAAGAAGTATTGTCTAGTGATTGTTGATGACTACTCAAGATACACTTGGGTTTATTTCTTCAAGTTGAAGAGTGAAACTCAACAAACTATCATCGACTTCGCCAATGAGGTTCAACGTCAACACAACGTCCCCATTCTGGCTATAAGGAGTGATAACGGCTCGAAGTTCAAGAACTACACCTTAAATGAGTTCCTAAGTGAAGAGGGGATAAGACATCAATATTCCGCTGCGTACACCCCTCAACAAAATGGTGTAGCCGAGAGGAATAATCGAACTCTAATGGACATGGCAAGATCAATGTTAGCCGAATTTAAATCTCCATATAACTTCTGGGCTGAAGCAATCTCTACTGCTTGTCATTCATCCAACCGCTTATACCTCCGCAAGATCTTGGACAAGACTCCGTATGAAATACTTACCGGTAACAAGCCAAACATCTCATACTTTCGGGTATTCGGGTGTAAGTGTTTCTTTCTTATTAAAGGAGTTCGTTTATCTAAGTTTGAATCTAAGGATTTAGAAGGTATTTTTGTTGGTTATCGTGCCGAATCCCACACTTATAGAGTCTACAATAAGCTCTCTAGAACTGTTGTAGAATCTTGTAGTGTGGTGTTCGAGGAAAATGACGGTTCCCGTGCGGAGCAAGTTGGCGTTTGTGATGCAGATGTTGAAATACCCCAAGAGGCCATAAGAAGAATGGGCGTGGGATTCTTCTGCCCCATTGAGGAACCACTTGTGGTGGACCGGGAAGGACAATGCTTTACTCATATAGAGCCCTCATCTACACATACTCAACATGCTCCAACCACGGGGGCAACTTCTACACCATCTCCATCAAATGCTGAAGGTCAAGATGTTCCAGAAAGCTCCAGGCCGGATTTTCCGGTTGACACCGGATTATCCGGCCACCCCTCTACAGCTGACAATGTAGCTCCTGCTGGTGAAGATTTCAACGCAAGCTCCAGGCCGGATTTTTCGGTTAGCCCCGGATTATCCGGCCCCTCACCAGTTCAAGCAAGTCCCAGGCCTCCTGAAGAAGCTGCGGCAAGTACTCCTAGGCCGGATTATCCGGCCTCTCCATCGGCCGGATTATCCGGCCCTGACTCTCCAGTTCTGCAGCCTCCTGTTACGGCTACGGATTCACCTCAAGGGCATGCGTCTCCACCACCTGCTACTGATGTTCCAGTTACTGTTCAAGGCGAAGAAAATGCTTCCAATGAAGACTCAAGTGATGAATCTCCTCCTCCAAGAGACAACAAACTTATTGAACTTCATCGCAAGGCTCAGGCTGATCGTAACCTTGAGTTGAGGGGTCACACTCTCGACAAGGTTGTTGGTGATCTTCGACGAAGAGTTTCTACAAGAAGAGAATTGGCCAGTTTTGGTGAGCATCAAGCTCATATCTCCATGGTGGAACCTAAGAAGGTCTTTGAAGCCCTTGAAGACCCAGACTGGGTTGTTGCTATGCATGAAGAATTGAATAATTTCGAGCGCAACAAATTTTGAAAACTAGTGGAGAAACCCAAAGAGTGCCGCAATGTTATCGGCACCAAGTGGATTTTCAAGAACAAGCAAGATGAGAATGGCATTGTTGTGAGGAACAAGGCAAGACTTGTGGCACAAGGGTACTCCCAAGTTTAGGGCATCGACTTTGGTGAGACCTATGCTCCTGTGGCTCGCCTTGAGTCCATCCGTATCCTTCTTGCTTATGTTGCTCATAACAATTTTAAGCTGCAACAAATGGACGTCAAGAGTGCCTTCCTTAACGGTCCTCTACATGAGTTGTTATACGTAAAGCAACCCCCAGGGTTTGAGGATCCTAACTTTCCGAACCATGTCTACAAACTCGATAAGGCACTATATGGCCTTAAACAAGCCCCACGTGCGTGGTATGAGCACCTTAAAGAGCTTTTGTTAGATCGTGGCTTCGAAGTTGGGCAAATCGACCCCACTCTTTTTACTAAGAAGGTTAAGGGGGAGCTCTTCGTATGCCAACTATATGTAGACGATATCATCTTTGGTTCTACTAACAAAGCTTTTAACGATGAATTTTCAAAGCTTATGACTGACAGGTTTGAGATGTCTATGATGGGGGAATTACGGTTCTTTCTTGGATTCGAGATCAAACAACTGAGAGAAGGAACCTTTATTAATCAAGCAAAGTACATCCAATACATTCTCAAGAGATTCAAGATGACGGATCTAAATGGTGTCGCCACTCCGATGCAAACAAAGTGTCATCTTGAACTTAACCCTCATGGTAAAGATGTGGACCAAAAGGTATACGGGTCCATGATCGGCTCTCTTCTTTACCTCTGCGCATCTATACCCGATATTGTGTTGAGTGTGGGAGTGTGTGCAAGGTATCAAGCAGCTCCTAAAGAAAGCCACTTAGTGGCGGTCAAGAGGATCTTTCGATATTTGGTTCATTCCCCCAACTTTGGTCTCTGGTATCCCAAGGGCTCCAATTGCTCTTTATGTGGTTATACTGACTCAAATTGGCCTGGTGATAAGGGTGATCGGAAATCCACTTCTGGAGCTTGTCAATTCTTGGGAAGATCTCTTGTATGTTGGTCCTCCAAAAAGCAGAATTGTATATCTCTCTCTACCGCCGAAGCTGAATATGTTGCTGCTGCCAGCGCTTGTACTCAGTTATTGTGGATGAGGCAAACTTTAAAGGAATACGGTGTCAATTGTGACAAAGTGCCTCTTTTATGTGATAATGAAAGTGCAATCAAAATTGCGTACAATCCCGTTCAGCACACAAGGATGAAGCATATTGAGATTCAGAATCATTTTATTCGAGACCATGTTGCTCGCGGCGATATTGATCTATCCTTTGTGAGCGTGAAGAACCAACAGGCGGATATCTTTACAAAGCCACTTGATGAAGCAAGATTCTGCTATTTGAGAAATGAGCTAAATATCATTGATTCCGGGAGCTTGTCTTGATTACCCATGCACTCACTCGTACATCTCAATCCGTGTTTGGTCTAGGTGTGGGCATGGATATAGGGGGAGAGTGGTCCTAACTCATTGGGCTAACCCTCCCCCATAATGCCAAAAGCAAGATAAATCATTTCTCTTAATATCATTCTGTGATATGTGAGCTTATTGATGAGTATTGGTCGTGAACCCAAGATATATCTTCGCGGTGTCACACCATACACTCCAACAAGGTGGCTTCGGCCACCGCCCTCTCCCTTGATGAGAATTGGATCTTTTTGGTTGTTATTTGCTCTCTCATGTTCTTATGGGAATCACACTCAATCTTGGCTTTTATTTGATTTGGATTTTGCAATTTTGAGTGTCTAGTACCATCTCAGTTTGGATCTCTTAATCCTAAGCCTTCCCTACCCCTAAGCCATCTATTCTTGGACACAAGTCCCTTGTACACCTTGTGGGGGTGTTGTTTGGGGACGCGCGGGCCTGGTTCTGTGTATAACAGAATTCCAGAATTTAGGCCGGATAATCCGGCCCAAGTGTTGGCCGGATAATCCGGCCCTGGCGGATTTCATCTTAAAGGGTAGGGCTCGGGGGGAAGGGCTCATATCGAGCAGCACTTCTCCCCCAGCCCTCTCCTCCTCCATAGCCGCCGCCTGCCGCCACTCACCGTCCCCGGAGCCTCTCCGGCCACCGGATTTTTCGGGCCTCCTCGGATCTTCTTCTCCGCGCCTCCGAGTACCTTCTCCTCCGTGTTCTTCCTCCAATGAGTGAGGGTAACTCCCTCTCTCTCCATCTTTGGCTAGATGTGTATCTTGTTGGGTGGAACGTTGTCTAGAAGGATGTGTTTTCGCATTGAAATCGTAGTCTTGCAGTTTCTAGGTCCGATCTACTTTTTTGCATGTAGTCTAGGTGACATCAAAAATTTCTACCAGGGCCGGATTATCCGCCCCTGGCCAGGCCGGATAATCCGGCCCGACAGATTCGATTCTGCTTCAGTTTCACTATGTGTATGCATTGAGTAGTTTTGTCCTATGAACTTTTTGACTACTTTTTCCATGCTCTCTCCTGGACTTGTGTGTATGCTTATCCCCTTGTTATCGCCCTTATTCTCCTCATAGGTGGTTCCGGTGTTTCGAAGACCTACAAGCGCCGTCCTCGCGCCAAGTACTTTCGGGAGGACGGTCAAGGTAACCTAGTGGATGAAGTTGAATTGAGGAGAAGGAAGAACGAAGAGAGGCGAATGGCTGAACAATCCAAGGAGCCCAAAATCAACTATAGGGCTTTGGATGCAGTCTCCTTTTCCGCCATCCATCACCGTGACTTGTTTGCTGAGTTGCCTCGTGATGTTGAGCTGGGGGATACCCGTTTTTGGTGTGCAGAACAGAAGGGGATTTATGAAGACATCTATGCCAGGCTGAACATTAGGCCTATGCACCCTCTGGTACTTGCTGATGCTTTGGAGAAGGCGCATCTTGTGGATGCGATGTATGTGGCTGAGAGGATGGGGCTGCACCATCTCATGTCTCTCCAGTGCTCCTTTGAATCTGAGGTGGTGATGCAGTTCTTCTGCACTTTGGTGATTTGTGGGGATGAGCGTCGCACTATGAAGTGGATGAATCATGACAGGCCAATGACTGCTGATTTTCACGTGTTTGCTGAGGTTCTGGGGTACTCCTTCCGCAGCAGGGATAGAGCCCATGGCCACTGCATCATCACTCAGTTGAAGCCCAACAAGGATGCAGCTCTCTCTCCGTGCACTGTGGACAATGGCATTGTCGGTACTGTGGCTGGTCTTGCTCCCATCTATGCTGCATTAGTGGGTCTCTTCCATGACTCTATTACACCGAGTGGGGGCAACAATGACAGCATCCGTGGTCACCTTGTTCAACTACTTCAATTTTCTCATGAGGTTGCCTCCTGCGAGGACGAGTCAGTGCAGTACAGGCTGGATGTCATGGACATCATCTACCATGAGCTTCGAGGACGAGTCAGCAGCTCATTCTCCACCACGTGTCCGGCGCTTCGGGTGCTCCTCCGGCTCCTACACCTCCCACTCTGTATGCTCAGTGGAACTCTTCCTCCGGGCTAAACTATGGTGAGCTGGAGCATCACTTGTTCCCCTCTGCGCCCGCTGCTGATGAAGATGAGGAAGGTGACACTGAGGAACTTGAAGATGAGGATGAGGAAGAGAATGAAGAAGAGGATGAGGATGAGGACTATGATGAGTGATCCCATGGGGCGCTAGCATCGCTCTTCTCCCTTTTTGGTGTCTCGATGCCAAAGGGGGAGAAGTAGTTCTATTAGGTTGTCCATGGATTTGCATGGGTCGGGCATAAGGACTTGCATTTTTCTATTCGTTATTTCCTGCTTATGCCCATTTAGCGTTGAACTTTAAATTCGTGATTTGGTTGCTTGAGACTCTTTGTGGTTGTCTGGATTATGCTATGCCTATGGTCATGGATTATGCTTATGGATCTATCTATGCATATCCTATTGCTGGGTTATATCGCAGAAGGCGCGCGCGCTCATATTGGTTATCCGGTAATAATTGGGATTTATGTCAAGGATGCCTATTCTCTACTTCGGTGGTATGTGTTTTTGCTCACATGTCTATGGAATAGATTCTCCTATTTGTGTGCATTTGTATTCCAATGCAAAACTCTATTATGCACACATTGAGGGGGAGTCTCTTTCATAAGTTATCTCTGTCCGTCTTGTGTCTTTCTCCTGCAAATCCTGGTATTGTCGTCTAACACCAAAAAGAGGGAGATTGAAAGAACATTTCATGTTTTTCTATGTTTTGCGTGTTAGATAACAATACTATGGAGACTTTTCATGTGTGCTAAGTGTGCAGGAAGTTTTGAGGGGGGCCGGATAATCCGCCCCACCAAGGGCCGGATAATCCGCCCTACCTCATCTCTCAAGGAACCCAAGGCGGGTCGCTCGGTACCCGGTCGGGTTTTCTCCCGGAAAATCCGAACTGGGGCGGTTTTTCCTCCCTAGGCCGGATAATACGGGTGTCACATGGGCCGGATAATCCGGCCCCCATTTTTCGAGGAAAAGGAGCCAAGGCGCGTCGCTCGGTATCCGGTCGGATTTTCTACCGGAAAATCCGAACTAGGGCGGTTTTTCTTCCCCAGGCCGGATAATCCGGCCTTCGCATAGGGCCGGATAATCCGGCCCCTAGAAGTTGATCAAGGGCAAGCTCGGTGCGTCGCTCTGTCAGGGGGGCAGATTATCTCCCAGATATTCCGAGTCTGGGGCGGTGTTTCCCTAGACCAGATAATCCGGCCCTCACTTGGGCCAGATAATCCGCCCCCCAAAGGTTGCAATGGCTGGTTTCTGAAGGGGGGTATAAATATCCCTTCTTCCCCAACGTTCAGTATTCTTGATTCATTCGAATTTGACCAGACCTTGTGCAAGAGCTCTAAATCTCGATCTCCCACTTCAACCACCCGAAGGTCTTGATCTTTGGTGGAATTGAATGAGGAGAAGTTCATCATCATCAAGAATAAAGCGCTTCAACTCCTCTCCATTAAATTGGAGAAATCCTTGATCTAGTATTCTTGTCAATACCTAAATCTTGTTTATTGTATTTGATAAGTTTGTTTTCGTGGCAGCTTGTTGTCATTTCGGGAGCCTCCAAGTTGTTGTGGAGTTGTTGCCCCGCTAGTTGTGTAAAGGCGCTAGTGCCCGCCTCGAAGGGTACCTATAGGGGAAGGTGGATCAGGCCTGTTGTGGCGAGATCCATCGGAGAACAGGGTGAGGCCGTTTGTGGCGTGGTGGTCTTAGTACCGCCCACCCCTCCAACGCAGGCGTACTTCCCTTAACAAGGAAGGAACTGCGGTCAAACAAATCCCGTGTCTCCGCGTGCTTCACTTCGGTTTACTCGTTCCTCTTCCACTCGATCTTTACTCGCTAGCAGATAGGTTTGCATATAGGGAAATTCCACCCAATAGTCTATCTAGAGAATTTACCCTTTTTGCTAAGCCTAAAACTGAAAAAGAATTAAAAATTGGTGTAGCACCTATTCACCCCCCCTCTAGGTGCCCATACGATCCATTTCAACAGGGACTAATCGGCTATTCAAAAGCCGATAAGGACTGGTCGGTTATTCAACTGCCGATACCATGCTAGAATTACCAATCTTTCAATTCTTGTATTATTCATGGAAATTATTAAAAATGTATTGTTTAAAAAATAGCTGAATTTTACCTCTTGCTTTTATCTTTGAAATTTACACGGACGATGGGAGTACATTTTATAGCAAGGACCTAAAAAGTGGTAAAATTACATCGAGGTCCATACTTTTAGCACGAAGCACCCTAAAATTAAGCAGGGAAAATATTCATGGTTGACTCCTTCTTGAGAGAGAAGCTGATCGAGCCATACTCTTCAGACTACTTCCTCTTTGTTTGTTTTCAAAAATGGCCAAATTTGGCGGCATGGAAATTCTTGGATATGTGATCATCATCAGCATAAATTATGTTGTAGATATGGCCATGACCTTGGTCATTCGTCTTGAAATCCAAGAATGTTCATACTCATTGACAAATAATCATAAATATGTTTTAAAAAGGTAAAATTACATCGAGGTCCATACTTTTAGCACGAAGCACCCTAAAATTAAGCAGGGAAAATAGTCGGGTTCGGCTCCTTCTCGAGAGAGCAGCTGGTCAAGCCATACTCTTCATACTACTTCCTCTTTGTTTGTTTTCAAAATATGGCCCAATTTGGCGGCATGCAAATTCTTGGATATGGGATCATGAATCATTAATATAAAGTATGATGTAGATAGATATGTCCATGACCTTGGTTGTTCGGCTTCGAATCCATGATTGTTCATACTCATTCAGACAACCAAGCCTAAATACGTTTAAATTTTACCACTTGCTTTTATCTTCGAATTTTACATGGACGATGGGAGTACATTTCACAGCAAGGACCTAAAAAGGGGTAAAATTACATCGAGGTCCATACTTTTAGCATGAATAAAGCACTCTGAAACTAAGCAAGGAAAACAATCATGTTTGGCTCCTTCTCGAGAGAGAAGCTAATCTAGATATACTCTTCATAATACTTCCTCTTGGTTTGTTTTCAAAATATGGCCAAATTTGGTGGCATGAAAATTCTAGGATATGTGATCATCATCAGCATAATGTATGATGTAGATATGGCCATGACCTTGCTCGTTCATATTGAAATCCAAGAATGTTCATACCAATCGACAACAAATAATCTTAAATACGTTTAAAAAAGGTAAAATTACAACGAGGTCCATACATTTAGCACGAAGCACCCTAAAATTAAGTAGGGAAACATTCATGTTTTGCTCCTTCTCGTGAGATAAGCTGATCAAGCCATAATCTTCATACTACTTCCTGTTTGTTTGTTTTCAAAATATGGCCAAATTTGGTGGCATGCAAATTCTTGGATATGGGATCACGAATCATCAACATAAAGTATGATGTAGATATGGCCATGACCTTGGTCGTTCGTCTTGAAACCCAAGAATGTTCATACTCATCGACAACTAATAATCTTAAATATGTTGAAAATTTTACCAGTTGCTTTTAGGTTCGAATTTTACACGGACAGTGGGAGTATAATTTACATCAAGGACCTTAAAAGGGGGAAATTACATCGAGATCATTACATTTAGCATGAACTACCCAAAATTAAGCCAAGAAATAAAATAGTCGGGTTCGGCTCATTCTCAAGAGAGCACCTAATCGAGCCATACTCTTTATACCTCTACTTCCTATTCATTTGTTTTCAAAATATATGGCCACAGTTGGTGGCATGTAAATTCTTGGATATGGGATCATCATCAGCATAAAGTGTGATGTTGATATGGCCATGACCTTGGTCGTTCGGCTTGAAACTCCAAGAATGTTCATACTCATTAACAACTAATAATATTAAATATGTTTTTACCACTTGCATCTAGGTTCGAATTTTACATGGACGATGGATGTATATTTTACATAAAGGACCTAAAAAAGGTAAAATTACATCGATGTCCATACATTTAGCACGAAGCACCCTAAATTAAGCAAGGAAAACAATTAGCTGGGAAGCTTTTAAACTCATAAAAGTTGGTAATCAATCGTAAGTGTATCAAGGTCCACACTTTGTCTGAAAACTATGGTTGGTACTCTGAGCTATTTTTCTTCGTACTTGCTTATAGAAAAATCTTATCGCTTTCAGTTTCATTGTTCCTATAAGTTGGAACCCGTGGTTTCCACTATTTTTCACCTTGCCAAGATGCACACATTTACCAAATATGGGAACATTACAATACAATATGATGTGCATATGGTTGTTACCCTTGTCGTTCGGCTTGAAACCCAAGAGTGTTCATACACCATGGGCCATATATATTGTGTAACTATTTTTTTGTAATTTATGATGACTTATGGTTATTAATTATTTTTCAGTGCAAATAGTAGTACACGCAAGAGGATGCCATGAAGACGGCTTCATTTTTAGGTTTTCATTATTTTTGTTCATAGCTAGTGAGGATCAAATTGTCCACATGCATATTCGTAGCAAGAATTTTAATATTCCTACAGAACTCTCGTTGGTTTTTTAAGTATTGACCGCCTTGGTACCATAAAGACTCAAAGGATGTTTGTAACTTTTTAAGAGCATTCTATCATGTTTACTTGTAGTTCAAATTTGAAAATGATTTTTTATTCCTAAATTTTGGAAACTCCCAGTACCAGTAGCATTATTCTTCACCATGCCAAGATGCACTCATCTACCAAATATGGGAACATAACCCTAAAGTATGTTCTACATATATATAAGGCCATTTAGCTTGTCCTTCAGCCTGAAGCCTAAGGATATGTTCATACAAGGCATGCCATATTTTCAATTACATTGTTTTTTATATGCAAACTCTCTTGATAATAATCATTTTTCACAGCAAGTAGGACAAGTCAGAGGTCACCATGCAATGTTTTTTATTAGTTTCAAATAAAAGACAAATTTTGTACATGAAAATGCTTAACAAGAAGTTGAATCCAACAAATTCATTGGTTTCCGATATATTGACAGTCTGGGTGTGGGTACCTTCAAAAGATATTCTATAACTTTAAGAGCAATCTACTACTTACTCATAGTTCAAATTTTATATAACATTGATTAATCATCTTAAATTAGTTTAATAATGTGAAGTTCACTAGGAAACCTTGAGAACTCAAAAAAGTTCGTAATCGTAAGTGGAACATGTATAAACTTTGTCTGGAAACTAGGCTTATGGCACTCCAAAGCATATTCACTGTGCTTGCTCTCAGGAAAATAAATCCTGGGAAAATAATAATCTGCTTAAAGTTGATGATTAATCAAGGTGTTTTTTTGTGTGAGGTGTAATAAACAGACATATATCGTTAGTCCTACACTTTAAAAGAAACTATGCGATGGACATTTGGATATGTGAATGAAACATCAAATCTTCTATACAAACAAGTTATGTTCAAAAACAAGTTTATTATGACCAAATAAAGCCTTCACAAATTCAATGTGCGATGGACTGTTATGTTGGTACCTTTGTGTAAACATTGACATTTCATATGAAATAAGTCTCTTACATACCAGCTACATGCATCCAAAAAGTATTGTGGGCAATAAATATCGTTAGTATCTAGTTTTTAGCATCATTCAAATCTTTGTGTGTGAATGGGAGCAATGGCATTCGGGGATCACTTGCTAGTCTTACTACCAATGAGGTTAAATTGGTCATTACAGGACTAACTGGCCAAATTTGTCCATATTACGCTAAAAACCTATTAAAATGTGCAAAAATGATGTATACCAAGTGCTTTGTGCAAAAGTGCGATGAAAATATGGTGGATCATGCAATTTCCTCTATATAAAAAATGTTTTATAATACTTCCTCCGTCCCAAAATATAAGGCGTCTAAGGATTGGTCAAAAGTCAAACCTTGCTAACTTTGACCAAATATTTAGAAAAAATATCTACATCTACAATATTGGATGGACATATTAAGAAAATATACTTTATGGTGAATCTATTGATATTAATTTAGTATTATAAATTATATATTTTTGTGTATAATCATAGTCAAACTTAAAAAATGTTGACTTTTGACATTTTGTGTATAATCCTCAAGCGCCTTATATTTTGGGGTGGAGGGTAATACAAATTATTGTACTGTACTGGCTACTAGTAAAACAGGTACCAGATGGAAGTTTGAAATCAAACGGTACCCACTATTTTAGTCGGTTCAAATAAATGAACTAGTTCGTTAAAAAGTGATGATATATGAAATGTAGTTTTTTTGTAGTACGGTACTACTAAAGCTGATAGAGGGTTACCCACTCCGATTCTCTAATAACTATTCCCCACCATTCCCTCTCTTGCTATCACATTCCCGCATCACCTCACGACTCTCAGTCGTTAACCTAACCATTGCCTCGATGAAACTAATGCCAAAACCTTTGTCTGTTGTTGAGCTGGGGTCCTCATCAAGCTCTGCTTCGAAGCTGCCGGTGGCTTGTTCGATTTTGATAGCCTCAGCGCCCTCTCTGAAGCGTCCTTCGCCTTTCGCGTGTGTGCGGGTCGTGCCCAAGGTTAGGCCTCCGTCGCCCTTAGGGTTTCAGCTGGTCGCGCCGAAACCCTCGTCGCCCGCCGAGCGGTCGTCCAAGGCTCCAGCGCCGCGTATGTTGGGAATGAATACTCATGCGGCGGCGGACCCGTCCTTTTCGTCTGCAGGTTGGACTCTCAGTCCCAATGTGCCAAATTTTAGAGTGTAAGCGGTGAAACACCTATCGGTGGCGCCCCTTCATCATCGATTGTCTGTGCTTCTTCGGTGTATGTGGCTGGTTCTTCGTCAGTGGCGCCTTGTTCATCTGATCAACCCTTCGACCCCTATGCAAGTTCACGCCCCCCCCCCCAACTGCAATGAGGTTATATCTAGAGGATTGGGGCTTTAACCCAAATCTGACGTGCATCTAGTCAGATTTTTGCAACGTGTAATGCAGGTCCTTTGTTGAACTGCTTAGTTGTATGTCATATTCTTGATAATTGTCTTTTGTCCTGTTCTTTATACTCCCTCTGTCCAGAAATAACTGACTTGACTTTGCCTAGATTTGAATGTATATATATTTGTCTTTTGTGCTGTTCTGCTTAGTTATGGAATATTCTTGATGACGATGATGTAGGGTTCTGTTTTGGTACTTAGATGATGCATTGTGCTGTTTAGGAATTTTCCATGCCGCGTTGTGCTGTTTTGGTATTTTTTTCGTATGATGCATTGTGTCATGTCTCCTCACTGTGTTGTTTCGTCCATTTTGATCTGCGTTCTGTTTTCTAGGATTAAATGATATGCCTCCTATCTGTTCAGTTTATTTTAATGACCCGTCAGTTTAGGTAATTTTGATTGTGCAGACACTGTTTATTAAATTTAATTACATAATATCTTTTGCTGTTTTGGTATTTTTGATGATGCACTGCATATATGCTGTTTTGTCTATCCAGATAATGCATTGTGCTTTTTTAGTCATTCAGATTATGCATTGTGCTGTTTTTTTGCTGAGGATATGCACTGTGCTGTTTAATCAATCTAATTAAATATTATGCCTTCTACTAGTAGTTGTTCAGATAATTTTGAGGACCCATCGGCTTAGGTCATTCTGATGATGCATTGTGTTGTGTAGGAAATTTAATTTACCTGATACCTTGTGCTGTTTAGGTAATTTTGATGGTGCAATGACTCATTGTGATCTTTAGTCAATTTATACAATGCATTGTGTTATTTTGGTAATTCCAAAGGACTGACACAATGGTAATTTCCATGTAGGACGACCCAGTTGTAATGCCGAACTTAGAATATATTCTTGACCGGACTGCTCTTGCTCTAGGTGGCTATGAAGATGCTCTCCCATCATACCAAGGGAGTTGAAACTACCGGGCAGGAGAGTGGAGGCCTTGGCAAGGGCAAGTGCTACCAGGTCGGTCGCTAGTTCTGCCAAACCGAGAAGACACCCTAGGTCGGTTGCACACCATGCCACGGCAGATCGTCCTAGGTGCTTCTACATCCAGTTAGTCCAACATGACTTGTATATTCTTATCATCCCGACTTACTTCAAGCCTTACTTGAAGGGACGCCCCTACCCACAACTAGTGGTGGTCCAAGCATGCGAGGAATGCGAGTGGGTTGTCCATGCCAACCGCACCAAAAAACCAGATCATCCTGGACAAAGAGTGGGCTACCTTTGCTGCTTTCCATGGGTTGAAGGAGGGTGACTGCCTTATGTTCAAGGTCACCGCAGACAGGTTCAAGATGAAAATCTATGACCGCATCACCTCCTTCCGGAAGGTGTTTGTCTGTCGTGAGCATGCACATCTTGTTAAATGCCAATTTAGATCGAAGGATTTAGAAAAGAATTTTGGAGGAATTCGACCCATAGTATTTTTTTCATAAGGAAGCCCTTTGGATGAAAGGAATCATACCTCCAAAATTCATATATATTTCATTTCTACACCCCAATCCCATAGGAATTTCAACACCCACTTGTTTACACTCATTCGTGTAGGATTTAGGAAATTTTCCTTCATGTTTACTATGTTTCATTGAAATGTCTTTAAGCCAGCAGATTTGTACCTCCGACCCTGTTAGCCAGTGTTTTGAAATTATGTGATCCAAAGAAAGCTATTTCCTCTGTTTTGCAATCCATTGTTTTGTACCTGTGACCGAGTCAAATTCTGGTGTTTTTAAATCTTGTTATCCAAAGAAGCCCAAAGTTATCTTTAAGTTTGTCGTTCGATCTTTTGGCGACCATTTTTGATTCTTATGCGTCAAGCCCTAAGTATATTCAATATGACTACTACTACTCCCTCCGATTCATTGCTAGATACATCCAATTCAGCGACGAGTAAATATGGATGGGAGGGAGTACTACTACTACGAGCGGTGGAGCAGTTTTGATTAAAATATTCTTGGACTTGTGTCTAGTACAAGACCCAAAGTCTAGTTGATTAAAATATTTGGCATAATACTTTGAGGCATTTTCATTGGCCAGAGCCCTAGTAGTTTGGAGAGAACAAGTGAAAAAAAGCTGCTAATGGGACCCACGCAAGAGACCTAAACTGTGGAGCTATTTTGATTTTGCTAGACTCACGTCTAGTTAGTATTTTCTTAGCTCATGCCCAAGCCTTAGCACACTGCACAATATTTGCAGCTAGCAAGCTCGATCGCTTGATGGACCAACGAGATTGCTCGAAGGCCGATGACGAGACCCAGTACTTTTTGAACAAGCGAGACCCAGTACTTGACGTTTTGCTTCCACTATTCACTCTTCTCTCTCCTCCTACTAGTACTACCTCGCTCCGCCTTTGCAGAAACCATTTTCTTCCACTTCTCCTCCCTTTCTTCTCTACTTCTTCATCCAGCGATGTCACAAAATATCCTGTCTCGTGGAAGAATAGCAAGATGGCGGTGGTTATAGCCATGGAGAAATCCCGTCGGCAGGCTGACCTGAAGGCTCGGACCGAGAAAGGAGACCAGCCATGGGGCGAGGGCTCGTCTCCGTGCATGTATCCGAAGAGGGACTATCATAGGGACCAAGAGTCCGGGTAGGTTTGTAATTCTGTTGATTCCTGGGCTGTCTGCTCCTACTATTGAACCGTCTATGTACATCTTCCAGGGCAGGCAGCTCGAGCGTCGAATTTTCCACCCCACAGGTCGATAGTACGAAGGATATGTCTAATGCGTACGATGCCTTCATGCCCGCTCTTTGTCGAAGAAGAGAGGTACTATAGTCACTATACATGTATTGACATTTTTTGTTCTTCTATGCATGTACTCCATGCTCTCTTACTGATGATGCATTCTCCATGCAGGAAGTCAGGGCGAGAATCTCGGCCAAAGTAGATGAAATCTACATCCATAACATCAACGTTCTTAAGAAATAGTTCGAGCTCAACCTAGAGTGTGATCGCCTCCGAGCTGATTTGGATTTTCAAATGAAGCTCGCACGATCTTACGAGCGTGACTCCTCCACGCTTCGTGCTGAGTGTGAAAATTTGAAGAAAGAAGTCACGGTGCTCCACAGCCAGTAGCTACCATTGCGGAGATCGTCCAGGTCATGCCCCTGTAAGTAGGAAGAGAGAAGCCATCTCATGATGGTCATCGAGGTCGTGACCATTGCGGAGGTCGTCGAGGCCGTACCTCCACAGGGCGGACAGAGTGTTGCAATCACCGAATCTTGGAGTAGGCACTAGGAAGGGGGAGGACTTGCCTACGTGGCCCTCCTTTTTCTTTCTTTTGGGTGCATGGATCGTTGTTTTCTCATCCGTCTACGCATAATTATATTGCACTCTTTAGCATTCGAATGCGCTCTGTGAAGCTTTTGTAACAATATACTTGCCGTATAGTAGTCACTATTTAGTGTACATATTACATTCAAATTTAGTCAAATATGTGACATCCTTTTTAATTAGGTTGGAGGGCATTTTTAGAAAAATATGGCTGTAGGGAGAGTATGTCTGATAAATCAAAAATAATTAAATAGTTAATGAGTAATCTTTAAATCTGGTCATACTTTCTACTTTGTTAGATATGTAGGGATCCGGGATCTAGTGTGTAGACAAGAAAATACACCGCCAGCGTCGGGGACACCCGGCTATTGTCTGGACTCTGGAGTATTTTGGGTCACAAGCATAGCTACCACTATAGTCTATCCACGGACAGCCAACGATTCCTTGCATATGCATTCCTGCCAGAGCTTTCGCAGGGAAGGTATCCGCTTTGACCCGTCGATTTTGGATTGGATGGTCAAGATTGCTAGATGCGGAACTCTGTCTCCCTGGATGAGTTTTCTACTACTACTACATAAAAATACACTTATGTGTGAGCTGTGTTGATTAGCGAGGGTCATTAGCATACGGGGGGCCTTGACCGCACAAAAAAAGGTTTGCCACTAAATCAATTATGCTCACATCTACCATTAAATGTGAGCATTTTACTAGCTCGACTACCTCTATGCACTACGTCCATCCATCTAATCACTCGCTGTATAATTTAAAGTGTTAAATTCTACGTATATGACAAATGATTCTTCAAACTGACAACCTAGAAAACTCCTCTAGAAAGAGAGAAAGAGAAATTACTTATGGTGTTAATTGGGTGTGTAGTATTACATCTGTATGTAAATATAAATTAGCGGAGGTACTTAATCACTAACGTGTACAATAACTAATTTCGTGCGTTATTTCATAGTAAAAATACTTCAGTACAAAAATGTAAAATTGTGACAGAAGAAAAGAAGTGGTTTCGTTTATGGAGTGTAGTGAATATCATTATTTATCATGACAACATTTGCAAATTTATAATATTGTCGTACTCCCTCAATACGAAACTTAGATTTGTCTAGATTCACGAGTATATAGATCGAGTATATAGATCATATTCATGAGTATATAGACGTCTTTTAGTGATACATACAAATCTAGATAAATTCCAACTCACTTATTTCCAAACTACTAGTAATAGTTTTATCACAAGTCTCCTAAGACAAGAGGTCAATTGTCTTTGTGAGTGTCCACAAGAATGTAATACATTTATTGAATTAAAAATTTGCACCTGGCCACCACAAATGAACCTAGCATCTCCCTCCTTGACACTTCTAATTACAAATTAGACGGTCACTAAGGTTTATACACATCAGGTCATTGCATATGGTTATTGTATTGGAATTCATTTCTTGTGCTATATATTCTTGGTAATAAAGACTTTATTTTTTGTCATGTAATGGAAACATTTCCCCTAATGGTGAAAACATTGTTTCGTTTTATGGAATGCTCTATAAAATGGTAAAAAATAATTATTAACAATGAAAATATTTTTAGATACTAAAAAAGGTCACAACTCTTTTTTGGTCGTTTAATGCATCATTGGAAATGATGGTAGTTTAATGTAACATTCAGAAAGTAGGGAAAAAACGATGAAACTTATCATTGTTCATGAAGAGGTATATGTACATTGTCTGCCTAGACGTCAAATGTGAACAATGCAAAACCAAAATTGTGCATGTCGACAGTCATGCAAAACCATCCATAGTACTACATCCATTAAAAATACATGATATCTTGGTAAGCTAGAAACATGTTTGGGAGTACTTCTAAAATATCCGAGAGATGTTTAGTTCTAATAAGTCGACCAAGTATTGCACCAAAGTTCTAAATTATGCAGGATATTATTATGCTTTAATAAGGTAAGTTATTGGAGTGCACGCAATAAAATAGTCGTCCGAAGCATGCATTCACTCCTAAACACCATAAGTAAAAGTTTGAACTCGTGGAGCACCAAAATGACATCGCGCCAGCTAGCCCGATTAATGGTCTGCTACTACAGAAACCTACACATCTACCCCTATAATCTACTCTGGGACACCCAGCGATTGCTTGCATAGGCGTCCGCGCCAGAGCCTTCTAAGGGAAGGTATCCCCTATGACCCGTTGATTTGGGATGGACGGACAAGATTGCTAGACGGCCAAAATCACGTGGTTCCCACTCCCTCGTGCCCCTCCATTTCAAACACTTCGAAATTTCTGGCGCCCCTTCGTTTCAAACGATACCAAAATCATGTGGTCCCCACTCCCTCGCGCCCCTCCATTTCAAACACTGCGAAATTTCTCGCGCCCGGAACCTCCCACAGCACTTCCCCACAACTGGCTTTGCCCGCTGGAACTCGACACCATGCACTCCTCAGCCAATAGTATATCGGAGCTGCATCAGATGCGGTCTCATCCAAAGCATCATTGCTGCTTCACCGACGTCCACCGCACCTGACCTTGGTCACCGAGTCTGTCGTCATCCACCGCACCTGATTTCCTTTTCCCACATTCCCCTCCAAGGCGCTGAATCCATCAACGACTGCCCAAGATCTGCATCAACGCCGGCGGCATCCTCCCCACCCGTACCTTACCTAAATCTCCGTGTAGTGCACCGATTTAACCTCGTTCACAGCGGTCAAGCCGACATCGAGAGCCCGAGATCTTCTTCCCTGACGCAAATAGCCGGCGCAACCGAAGCACCCTGGGTGACAAGGATGTCACTCGTGCCGGTACGGATGATGATTAGAAGCCTATCCGACCATGGTAACCAAATCACCAACTCTTTTTTGTTTTGTCAGTAGTACAATAGGTTCAAGCCTATCGCAGTGAACTACATTTTTCTAATCGTTCTATACACCCAGTCAAAGCGCACGTCTGTTCTTCATGCTAGATACAACGGAGTAGGTCACTAGACATGTTGGTTTGCATTCGCTACTCTACAAATTTTGAAGTCATGCACATGTTCTTAGCTACTCCGAACAATAGTAATTGCCTACTATCGTGTAGTTCTTGCAAAATGCAAAATTAGTGGAAAACATTAGTTTGGATTCCCTACTCCACAGTTACTGAATCTATCTGGTTCGTCCTGAGATAAGTTCCTGTTATTGTTTCCTCCTTTGCATCGTTATGCTGCCCGGTAGTACCCGTTTTGACTCTTCATACTAATTCGATTACAATTTTGTTGTTGCCATCTGGTTCTTCAAAAGCTGCAACCCTAACTATTTTCTTTTTCTTGCATAGAGCCCAGAATGGAACAATGAACATGATGATTTGCATAGACTCTTCTACAGGTTCACCAGTGATGCCATTATTTCCTTATCTGGTGCTGGTTCGTCCTAATCTATGACATAACCGTCCTCTACTATGTAGTTCACTCGTGGTTTGCATTCCTGCTCTAGACATTCTCTTATGATGCCATTATAATTTCTATCTGGTTGATTCTTAGCTATGACAGTAACTACATGCCATTGTTTAGCTCACCGCAAATTCTGAGTCACCCAACGACTATGCATTCCAGGAGATGCCACTACTTCCATATATATTTGCTGAAATGACCTCGCTTGTTTATATTTGCTGAAATTCTAAGAAACACCTTGTTTGATTTCTCATTTCATTCTAGTTACACTTGTCTAATGCTTGTTTGTCCTGCTCTACAGGTTCACGAGCGACGCCATTATATCTTGCATCTGGTTCTGGGTCTGGTTCGTCCTAAGTCATGACATAACTATCCTCTAAAATATATAGTTCATTTGTGGTTTGCATTCCTGCTCTACAAGTTCTCATATGATGCGGTTATAATTTCTATCTGGTTCATTCTTCACTATGATAGTATCTACATGCCATTTTGTGTCTCGGCGCAAATTCAGAGTCACCCGACGTCTCTTGCATTTTAGGGTATAGAACTAATTCCATATATATTTGTTGAAATGACCTGGCTAGTTTATTTTTGCTGAAATTCTAAGACACACACACACATTTTTGATTGCTCGTTTAACGCATGCTTGTTTGTCCTGTTTGTTTGACGTGTTGGTCAATAATTGAACCATTGACCAGTTGTAAACTCCAGATCATAGCTCCTGTCATATCAGTCAATTGAGTAGTTTGTCTTGTTTGATATATTAACTTGTTATTACCTAGTTTCAGGGTGCAATTATTGCTATTGCCACCAAAGAGGGCTGCAAGATCATGTCTCCTCCAATGTAGCTGTCACACTCAAAGGAAGACACAAGTGATCAATTGAGGACTCTGCTATCAACTTGATTCTCAACTGAAATGCCGATTTTGCTTTCCCTTGATTTGATAATATGTAATAATTTTAAGAAGTTTGCAGCTGATGTAATATCTAGATAACTCGCGTAGGCCATGTATGCATTTAGTTGACGCCGTCCACATATGCGGTAGTTGTTACGGTAACTATGCCAGGCAGGTCGATTAGGGAACATTACCGTGCTTTGTTATTGGCCCGTCGTGTATTCGGCTGATGATGAATAGTAAAAAATGTTGGATTATATAGACGTTTTATGATATTGGCATGGGCTTCAGAAAAGGCCAAAACTGTAAAAGGCCGTAAACGTAATGGGCTGGCCTACAAGTTGTAACTAGACATAATAGTAACAGGCCATAATGGTAACAGGCCGTAAGAGTAACATGCCATAATAGTAATATGCCTTAACATAAACAACCCATCGCAGTAACAGGCAAGAAACTTTGAAATCCTAGAACAGTAACAGGCCAAAACAGTAGCAGGCCGAATTAGTAAAGGGTCGCAATAGTGAAAGGCTAGAATAGTGACAAGCCAAAACAGTAACGGCCCGAGAAATTTCGAGGCGAGGGTAGTAACAGGCCGACACATTTACCAGACTAGAACAATAAAGGGCCGCTTGTGGGCCTAAACAGGTAAAGCTCGGAACAGTGAAAGGCTAGAACTGTAACAGGCCTGAACAGTAACGGGCCAGCTCAGACAAGGGCCGCTAGTAGGCCGCCCATGATGGGCAGCGATAAACAGTGACGGGGCGCCCGCAAGCCTTAAATGTACAGGAGCAACTTGGCATAGGCTACTAATGGACCATAGAGTGTTGGACCATCATGGGCCTTCTTTAGGCCGAAACAGTATTGGGCCTGAAAGTTCGCGGGCTGCTGCCGACTACAACTTTGGGCCCATTTCAAATAGTGCAGGACAAAATGGTAACGGGCCATCTTCTTATTGGGCTCCCCTAATGGGCCAGCCCAGTTAGAATTTAGCAGGCCTTGGCTGCGCATGGCTTCTGCCACGGTTTCTATGGCCATTAATGGCGGTAATTGGGTTCTAACGGCAGCTGCCACGTGGCAGTTTGCATGCATCAGCAGTCAAAGCGGCTGGCGAACAGATCTACGACGGAACAAGTTTTCGTGGCTGAAGGTTGCGATCCGCCACTGTCAGTAAAAAAATCGTGGTAGATTCTTTTGTGACAGTGCTTTTACCACGATGGTCATCCGTCGTAGAAGACTTTTTAGCCACAAAAAACGGGTCTTCAACCGCAAAAATCGTCCGTTGTAAAAGCCAACTTTTGTTGTAGTGACACATGCAATGACATCTAGTGGATCCATGTGGTTGATGAAAAGAAGACACATCCAATGACTCAAGTGGATCCATGTGGTTTAAGAAAAGAACACACATGCAATGATATCTAGTGGATCCATGTGGTTTATTAAAAGAACACAAATGCAATGACATCTAGTGGATCCATGTGGTTTAGGACAAGAACACGCATGAAGGAGTGGCATCACTGCATGTGTTCTTTTCCTAAACCACAATGATGCACACTGATACACATAGACATCCAAGTTGTGGTGATGCATCATCTTTCAAACTGGTGATACAATGCATGCTACAGTTAAATCCTAGCATGCTGCTAGGGTTCCTGGTCATGGTTGGACACCACATGCTGGAGTGGCATCATTGCATGTGTTTATTTCCTAAAACCATAATGATGCACACTAATACACACACACATCCAAGTGGGTGTGGTGATGCAACATCTTTCAAGCTGGTGGTAGAATGCATGAAGATGAATCCCAGCATGCTACTAGGGTTCTTCGACATGGTTGGACACCATATGCTAGAGTGGCATCATTGCATGTGCTCTTTTCTTAAAACAAGAATGATGCACACTAATACACACACACATACAAGTGGGTGTGGTGATGCAACATCTTTCAAGCTGGTGGTAGAATGCATGCTGCACTTGAATCCCAACATGCTACTAGGGTTCTTCGACATGGTTGCATACCACATGCTGGAGTGGCATCATTGCATGTGTCCTTTTCCTAAAACCACAATGATCCACACTGATACACACACATGCAATGACTAGTGGATCGATGTTGTTTATGAAAAGAACACACATGTAGTGACATCTAGTGGATCCATGTGGTTTATGAAAACAACACACATGCAATGAACTCTAGTGGATCCATGTGGTTTATGAAAACAACACACATCCAATAAACTCTAGTGGATCCATGTGGTTTAGGAAAAGGACACACATGCAATGCACTCTAATTGATCAATGTGCTTTAGAAATAGAACACACATGCAATGAACTCTAGTGGATCCATGTGGTTTATGAAAAGAACACACATCCAATGAACTATGGTGGATCCATGTGGTTTAAGAAAATAACACACATGCAATGAACTCTAGTGGATCCATGTGGTTTAAGAAAATAACACACATGCAATGACATCTAATGGATCCATGTGGTTTAGGAATAGAACAAATATGCAATGACATCTAATGGATCCATGTGGTTTAGGAATAGAACACACATGCTCTAGTGGCATCATTGCATGTGTTCTTTGCCAAAACGACAACAATGGACACTAATACACACAGACATCCAATGACTCTAGTGGATCCATGTGGTTTATGAAAAT
Organism: Avena eriantha; assembly: GCA_910589775.1. NCBI lineage: Eukaryota > Viridiplantae > Streptophyta > Magnoliopsida > Poales > Poaceae > Avena > Avena eriantha. The sequence goes on along the minus strand of OU342743.1, from coordinate 491,166,142 downwards.
AACACACATGCAATGACATCTAGTGGATCCATGTGGTATATGAAAATAACACACATCCAATGACTCTAGTGGGTACATGTGGTTTAGGAAAAGAACACACATGTAATGACATCTAGTGGATCCATGTGGTTTATGTAAAGAACACAAATGCAGTGACATGTAGTGGATCCATGTGGTTTAGGAAAAGAACACACATGTTGGAGTGGAATCACACCATGTGATCTTTTCCTATACAACAATGATGCACAATAATACACACAGACATCCAATTGGGTGTGGTGATGTAGGATCTTTCAAACTACTGATGCAATGCATGCTACAGTTGAATCCCAACATGCTGCTAGGGTTCCTAGACATGGTTGGACACCACATGCTAGAGTGGCACCATTGCATATGTTCTTTTCCTAAAACCACAATGACTCACACTAATACACACACACATCCAAGTGGGTGTGGTGATGCAGCATCTTTCAAGCTGGTGGCAGAATGCATGCTGCAGTTGAGTCCCAGTATGCTGCTATAGGATTCTTGGACATGGTTAGACACCACATGCTGGATTGGCATCATTGCATGTGTTCTTTCCTAAAACCACAATGATACACACTAATACACACACACATGCAATGACTCTAGTCGATCCACGTGGTTTATGACAAGAACACACATGCAATGAACTCTAGTGGATCCATGTAGTTTATGAAAAGAACACACATCCAATGACATCTAGTGGATCCATGTGGTTTAGGAATAGAACACACATGGAATGACATCTGGTGGATCCATCTGGTTTACGAAAAGAATACACATGTTGTAGTGGCATCATTGCATGATGTCTTTTCCAAAACCACAATCATGCACACTAATACACACACACATCCAATGAGTCTAGTGTATCCATGTGGTTTATGAAAAGAACACACATGTAATGACATATAGTGGATCCATGTGGTTGATGAACATAACACAAATCCAATGAATCTAGTGGATCCATGTGGTTTAGGAAAAGAACACACATGCAATGACATCTAGTGGATCCATGTGGTTAATGAAAAGAACACAAATGCAGTGACATCTAGTGGATCCATGTGGTTTAGGAAAAGAACACATATGTTGGAGTGGCATCACTGCATGTGTTGCTTTCCTAAACAACAATGATGCACACTTCTGACTCGTGTACTAACGAGCTTGTTGGGGAACCCAAAGAGGAAGGTATGATGAGCACAACAGTAAGTATCCCTCAGTTATGAAACCAAGGTTATCAATCCAGTAGGAGCAAGGAAACACCCCAAAGGTGTAGCTAGCTAAACATTGGCAGGGCGCACTACCGGTGCCATCAGCAACGTGGAGACCTGCACAACACAACCACAGAACTCTGTCCCCAACTTGCGATGAGGTTGTCAATCTCACCAGTTTTGCTGAAAACAAAGTATTAAACATATCGAATGGAAGGAAGTAATAGTTTGCAGAAAGTAAACACAAAGCAGTAAACAGTTTGTAGATTGAATGTAAAAGAAAGGACCGGGGTCCATAGTTCACTAGAGGTGGCTCTCCTTAAGATAGATAACATGTTGGGTGAACAAATTACAGCGGGGCAATTGACAAACATCGAGAAAGCATACAAGCATATACTAATCATCTTGACTCCTTTTAGACTTGATTGGGCTTTACAACATTATACATAGACCCCCATCCAACTGCATCTATGACTAATAATCCACCTTCAGGTTATCATCCGAACCCCCTCCAGTATTAAGTTGCAAGCAATAGATTATTGCTTTACGAATTGCATGTAATGTAAACAATACAATTGTTCTATGAACAAAGGATTGTTGTTTTCTCCCTAGTAGAAACAACACATCTAGTACCTTAGAGATTTCTGTCACTCCCCCAGATTACCAAAGGCATGAACCCACTACCGAGCATAAATACTAACTCTTGGAGTTGCTAGCATCTACTTGGCCAAGATAGCTACTAACAACGGAAAGCATGCAAGATCACAAATAACAAAGACATGATAGAATCAATAATCAATATGAAATAGCATCTCAATATCCATCGGATCCCCACAAACACAACATGCAGAATTACAAATAGATGATCTTGATCATGAACGGAGCTCACACGATCTAGACATGAAAGCACAAAGGGGGAGAACCAGCCATCTAGCTACTACATGGACCCGTAGTCCAGAGATGAACTACTCACGCATCACACCGGAGGCTTGCATGATGAAGAAGAAGGCCTTCAGGGTGAATTCCCCTCTCCGACTGGGTGCCGAGAAGAGCTTCAGATCCCTCCCAATCTAGGGATGGAGATAACGGCGGCTACAGACTCTTTCATGGATTTTTGATTGGGTACTTTGGGTTTTGGTATCGGAGGTAATATATAGGCCGAAGGAGAGGCCGAGGGGGTGCCTAGGCTGGCCACACCACCCCCCGGTGGAGACAGGCCTGGCCCGCGCGGCCAGGTGGTGTGGTGGCCCCTGGCTCCTCTCAGTCTTGTATTCTGGCTCCAGATGTCTTCTGGTAAAATAGCGACTTTGGCTTTTGTCCCGTCCAATTCCGAAAATATTCATTTTCTGACTTCCTGAAACCAAAAACAGTAGAAAACAGGCAGCTGGCACTGTGGCTCTTTGTTAATAGGTTAGTCCAAGAAATCATATGAAAAGTACTCCAAAGTGAGGACAAAACACAAGGAATTAGATAAAACCAAGCATGGAACATCAAAAAATTTAGATACGTTTGCAATGTATCAACATCCCCGAGCTTAACTCCTGCTCGTCCTCGAGTAGGTAAGTGATAAAAAGAAAGCATAATTTTTCAGGTGACATGCACCATCATAAACTTGATCAAAATATTTGTAAAACATTCAAAGCTGGGAGCATAGTACTTCAATCATAACATCAAATACAAAGTTCTAGAAATAAGACAAAGAAACTATGTTGCAACATGAAAAGGCACAAACAAAAGATTCATGAATAACAATGCTTTGCAAGACGTTTATTTGTTTCACATAAAGAAAACATAGCATAGTAGTATTCAGCTTGTCCCTCATAGAGTAGAAAACCTAAATGCATAGGACACCTTCAAAGTTCATAAGAGTAACTCGATACAAATAGTTTAAAACAAGCAATATCAAGTTATGCATCAATCAACTAGTCTTGGGACAATGCACATAAAACTAAGAATGGCCACTATGCTCTCAAAGTAGGTGCATAAAGGTAGAAGGTGGAGACTCAATGTAATGGTGGAAGAAAGGCCTTCATAGAAGGAAGCAGAGATTCAAGTTTCACAAAGAGCTTCCAAAAATTATGGTACTTATAGCTTTCAGCTCTCATTGCCCCTATCATAAGCATCTTGAAGTGACTAAGGTTAAAGTGAACAAACTATGGTGTACATGCTTGACGAAGTATACGTTAGAAATCTAATCTCCCTTGAATACGCGGCTGCTCCTCATGCTACTCAAGTTTAGTCACCGGTAAGTTCTTGTCATTGTAAGTACATGTGTATCATAGAGAACCGCCAATGGGGTACCCCTAGCCAGATGATACGGAAGAATCCCCATATCAAAATGACAAGGCAAGCAGACAATGAGCATCTCAGCAATCTTCTTATTTACCATGGGAATATGGTGCTTTTTTCTTTCTTTCCTCCTTCCATAATCTCTTTTTTCTCTTTTGCTCTATTTTTTCAATATGGGACTCTCTTTTTTTATATAAGAAGAATGCTTCATAGACATCTCATCATGGTTACGCTACAGGTTTTCACCATGTCAGCATGGATTAGACCAGCGGCCCAGGCGTTTCTCTAACACATATACATAACTCCATGGACTTACAAGCTCCCCTTTCATTTCACACCGACGACATCCATAGACAAAAGAGCATGATATCAACTAGGTACAAAGTACCAAGTGCAATGTTGAAAGCGTTCCCCATGACAACATGGTTCTGCTAATCCCCAACAAATAAGTACAAGCATATACAACATAGACGACACAATGGTTCAAGTTTATTAAGGGCAAGAAAATTAAAGTGTGCCATCAAGTTTGTGAGAGCTTTAATCACTATTTTTCTCATAACAAGTTTAATTTCGAAGGTAAACAAAAGCATCAATATACTTGGAATAGCATAAGATAGTAGGTAGGTATGGTGGACTCTTTGGAATAACTTGGTTTAGGGAGTTGGATGCATGAGTGGAACTCATACTTGGTTGTGGAGGCTAGCAAAAGACTGGGAGCAACAAACTAAGAGAGCAATAATGGCCACAAGCATGCAGAGCGACAAAACATCATTGATCAAAGCATAAAGCAATACTACAAGTTGAAAACTAAAGGATCATAAAGGCTATGGTGACTTGAGATAGTCATAACATGGTGTGAGCATGCGCCAAGTCAACCCAAATAAAGCATCAAAGGAGAATACCACTACACTATGCTTTAATATGCTAAAACAACGCATGATTCATCCAAGGCACATTAAGCAATCTCAATTGTTTATAACATGTCATGCTACAGCAAAGAATACTAAGCCTAAAGCCAAATCAATATCAAGCATGGCATGACAAAGCATAGGCCACAGTCAAAAACAAACTCTCTTTACCACTTAAGCATGAACTTTCCTACTCTTTTCCAATCCAAACCAAACTATTTGAAAACCAATGTATGAAAGAGGAGGTTCCAACCAGTTTATTCAGAAAACTAAGAAAACCAAGCAAACGAAAAAACAAAACAAAAACGAAAAAGAAGACGCTCCAAGAACAACACAATTGTGCATAAAACAATAAAAATGAAGCGTTTGGAAGAAACTTGAGATTTTTATTGATGAAGAAGGGGATGCCTTGGGCATCCCCATGCTTTGACGCTTGTACTTTTTGGATATTTCTTGGGGTGACACGCGTGGCATCCCCAAGCTTGAGCTTTAGTCCATCCTTCATCTCATTACTCATTCCTTCCATACACCTGAAATTTTTCCTTCGTACAAAACTTCACACAATCTCTATTAGCAACATTAGTGCACTCAAGATAAATAAGTCTTAAGGTTCAGTTCTAACACCAAATAAACTTCCATTAGAACACTAGCTACTGTATCACTTCCCTCAAAAAGCTCAATTCCCCAAAAGAACTCAAGAAGGAACCAACAAGAAGCAAATGCAGAAAATGGCAGAAATCTATCAAAACAGACCAGCGGGTAAAGACGATTTTTTTCGAAGACCTTATGTTTCTCGAATCAAAAAGTGTTGAACTAACGCAAGTTAGCTAACAACCTGGGTCAGAAGCACAAAACAATACAGCTCAATCCGACATACAAAGCTCTCTGACGAATTTTTACGGTGAAGCACAAAAATCTGTTTCAGGACAGCAACTTTCCCAATCATTACTTCTCTCTCATTAGAGGTTACTCTTGGCACAAAAAGCAAATAAAAAGGATAAGGAGAGGTTATTACATAGGTAATAAATTCCAAGACTCATCTAAAACTTTTTGGTTATATCCCAATAAGTACTTTTCTTTAACGCCTTTAAGTTAGGCTTGATAGTTTGAGAAGATGCTCACATAAGAAATATGAATTTAAGTAAAGGAGAGCATCAAGAAGCGAATTCAAAGCACATTTAAGTCTAACCCACTTCCTATGAATAGGAATCTTGTAAAGAAACAAGTCATGAAAGCACAAAGCAACAAGCATAGGAAAGCAAAACAAGTGCAGGTTCAAAATTTTCAACATAAAGAGGGGAAACTTAATATTGTTGAGACACATAAAACCATGTTTCCCTCTCTCATAATAACTTTCAGTAGCATCATGAATAAAGTTAACAATATAACTATCACATAAAACATTCTTATAATGAGCCACATGCATAAAAGGATTAATACTCCCCACATAAACATAGTCATTTTTATTAATTGTAGTGGGAGCAAATTGTACAGAATAGCTATCATTATTATTCTCATCACCATAATCATTAAATATAGGAGGCATATTGTAATCATAATTAATTTCCTCCTCAATAGTAGGTGGTGTGAAAATATCATATTCATCATTGCAATCATCATATATTGGAGGTATAGTATCATCATAAGCAATAGCATAGTTATCTTCCAAGGTGTGTTCATTTGTAAACATATCATCATTGGAAGGAACACTGATAACACTAATAGTACAACAATCATTAATATCATCATTTTCAAAATTGGTACCGAAGAGATTTTCAATATCAAAAGTAGTGTGCTTTTCCCAGTCATGATCACTACTATAGGTAATAGGCATAGGAACATCATCGAGTTCAGACTCATCAAAAACTATAATAGGAACAACATGCTTAGGGGAAAATACAGTATCCTCTCTCCTTTTAATCCTCCTTTTCTTCTTTATCTTCTTCTCTTTAGGAGGGAGAGGCTTGAAAGGAAGCTTCTCCATATACCCTGGTTCATTGTTAGAGACAATAGAAGAAACTTTGGAGGATTCCTTCTTTTCATTAATAAGATCAAAACACATATCAGTCCTATCATATTTTGGTAAAATCTCATCTTCTATAATATTTTGTATGTAAGTATTTGTGTGGAAATTATCAATACAATAAAGATGACAACCATGCAGGACACTATTCATATCAAAAGCACCCATATCTACCAAAGAGGTTTTTCTTGATAACTCTTCACACCCCAAAAATAATGTAAGTTCATCATGCTGATTAGGAGTGATCATGTCATCACAATACAAACTTGCAGTACTCATTGGATTAGAAGGCCTATTATTATGGTGTGAGCATTGAAAATTGAAATGACCCATTTCGAAGCAAAGTTCACAGATAAAAGGATAAAGGGCACAAACTTTTTTACCAAGATCATTTAAAGCCCTATATGACATTCTAGTTTTTTCATTCCTGTGGGTGATACAACATTCTTCTTCAACTTGATTACTCTCACAAGGTCTATGTATCCCACAAAAATTAACATGCTTATAAGAAATAGTGCTTTCAGAGGTTTGAGCATGTTTATTGCTATCATTAACAACAATTTCATTTTCCATGCAAGTGTCTTTAAAAGGCTCATGATACATGTCCCACTTTTCTTTAGGAGCATTATTATGAGAAGCAAAGGTTTTAAAACTATCAATAAGAATTTGAGGATGAAGACCATATTTAGCACTAAGCTCTTGAAAATCAGCAGTTTCAGCAAAAGACTTAATGCAATCATACTCATAGTTTATACCTGGTTCTTTACCTTTGTTGTTATCCTAATCTTCGGTATTGCTTTGAATTGTTTCAAGAAGATCCCACTTAGCTTTAACCTCCTTACTTGTGAAGGATCCCTCTAAATAAGTATCTAGATAGTCCTTGTAATGTCCTGAAAGCCTTGCATAGAAATTATTAATAACAATATTACGGGGGAGCTCATGAATGGGACATTTGAGCATTAGTGACTTCAATCTCCCCCATGCTTGGGTGATACTTTCTCCATCATGAGGATGAAAATTATAAATGTAATTCCTATCTTTATGAATTTCATGAGGAGGATAAAATTTAGAGTAAAAGAGAGATTCAAGTTCCTTCCACTCCAAATGCTGAGGATCATCTAGTAGCTCATACCACTCCCTTGCTTTGCCCTTAAGTGAAAAACAGAATAACTTCTTCTTGACGTGATCTGTTGTAATACCTGCACACTTGAACAAGCCGCATAATTCATGTATAAAGAGCAAATGATCACCATGATGGACCGTTCCATCTCCAAAATAGTAGTTATCCATAACACAATCAATAATTTTTATAGGTATTTTAAAAGGGATGCTTTCAATATGTGGATTTAAAATATCAGAAGTATCATTAGAATTACCACATATGGGAGATAAAGTATCATCAGAACAAATTTTCTTCCTTAAAACTGGGGAACTAAAGAGATCATTTTCATAAGAACCAACTTCCCCAAGCTTAGACGTTTCCATAGCATTAGCAACAAAGGTGTTCAAAAGATTCATACTAATAACATTGCTATTAGCATGCAAAGAAAGTTCCATGGGTTTTTTAATTTTCTTTTCAGACAATTCAAGTTCTAACTTAGGAAAAATACTAAAAAGCTCTCTAATTTTGTTGTTGTTTTCCATTAAGCCTAACTAGTGAAAACAAGAAACAAAAAGACAAAATTGCAGAATCTAAAGGAAATAACTTCAAGCACTCACACTAGAAAATAGGCGTTTGCCGTGGAAGGTTCTTCTTCTTTAATCCTCCGGTGTGAATACCTTTTACCTTACCTCCCCGGCAACGGTGCACGAAAATAGCTTGATGTCTACACACTTCTATTCTTGTAGATAGTTGTTGGGCCTCCAAGTGCAGAGGTTTGTAGAACAGCAACAAGTTTTCCCTTAAGTGGATCACCCAAGGTTTATCGAACTCAGAGAGGAAGTGGTCAAAGGTATTCCCTCTCAAGCAATCCTGCAATCAAGATACAAGAAGTCTCTTGTGTCCCCAACACACCCAATACACTTGTCAGGTGTATAGGTGCACTAGGTCGGCGAAGAGATAGTAAAATACAAGTGGTAATGGTGATAGAAGATAACTTGATGGCGTGGAAAAGACTAAAGTAAAACTGAAATAAAGATGGAAGCAAGCAAACATGTAACAGATCTAGTAGCAAACATTGTTTCGGTGCTTAGAAACAAGGCCTAGGGACCATACTTTCACTAGTGAACACTCTCATATAAATATCTTCTCTTTATGATACTACTCTGAACTACTCTCCGGTTGAACACTGTAATCATTGGTAGGGCTATAACAACACTCCTCAAAGTAAACCTTTCCCATCTAGAAAACCCCACACTGTCACCTTGAGTAGTAGATGAGTTCAACAAACACCACAATTTCATAGAAACATCCTACTCCAAATATAACTCATAACAAGTATTTGTAATCTCTAGCCTAAGTGCCACCATGGTGAGCACGCTGTCACTTTCACACACACGGGGAGAGCAGAGATCTAATAAAGCACTTGAGTAGCAAGGTAGATCTACTTGATTACAAAGCTCATGATCACAATATGATCATGCATAGAGAGAGATGAACACATAGATACCGGTAGAACCCTTAGCCTCGAGAGAGAACTACTCCCTCCTTATCATGGGAATCAGCAATGGTGATGGAGATGGTGGTAGAGATCGATGGAGATGGCTCCGGTGGCGGCAGCGCGGAGGACTCCTTCCCCGCCGCCGGTATCACAGGAGAGCACCGCCCCTTAGCACCCTTTCTTCATGGCTTCTTGGGAGCCCTTCCCCATGGATATGGGATCTATGGGAGAGGCAAAAACGTGGCTTTGGTGGCTGCAAATTCGTGGGTGGAGGTGCCTTGGGCAAATTATGTTTCCTCCCTTTATATAGCTTCTCGGATTCCGTCACCCCATCTTGGGCTGCAGTAAATCAGGCCTAAAATGCCTGTCCGGACTTAGAATCAGCTAAATTTTATGTGCAGAACGTGTGCCGCGAAATTTCCAACAACTTTGTAGTTGAAGAGTTTTCCGTTTGACGACGTCTTCGACCTGAAACGTGATCATCTTCAAAAAGAGTTCTGAGACATATTTCTGCAAAATCCCGATTTGACTCCAACAAGGTTTCCAGTTGTATTCTTGCTAATTTGTACACATCAAAGTGTAAAACAAGAACATTGTGCACTTTTGCAACTATTAGTAGGTTAGTCCAAATAAATCATAAACTTTATATAAACAGGAGTATCGAAAGCATATTATTAGCATAAAACCATCAAAAATTATAGATACGTTATGGACGTATCACTACCCTGTGGTACCAAAGTTCACGGGTGAGTGCACCGCGGTACCTAAGTTGCCTGAAATTGCCGCGTTTTGAAATGTTGGGCCGCCAACTACCGAGAGGGGCCATTTCGATACAAACTCATCTCACCCCTACCAAATCTAAACATTCTGTGAAACTGCCCCATGAAGTAGACGGTCGGGACCCTCATGCCAGTAATATTTCCGTGACGCGAGTGCCAACGCGGCAACCACGTAGGCGGAACGAGAGACTAAAGGAGCATAGTGCATTGACCAAATTCACAAATCCACTCCCTCCCTCCTTTCACATGAAATCTAGCACCGACGGAGTCGAAATCCCCTCTCTAACCAGAATGATCTCTTTGGGCATTTGACTTCCGGCGCCAAGTTGCTACGCCTACTCGCTGCTATCGAGCTCTAATGCCGAATGCCGTGCCAGCCGTTGCAATGATCTAGCCAGCCTCTACCATCGACGAGCTGAGCAGCGCGAAGGATGGTAGATCCATTTGCCGAGGAAGAAGTACTTCTGACTAATTGCCGGTGAGCTACTCTTCTCTTTGCTATTCGCACTACCTATAACTTCTAGCTGGCTATTGGCGTTACAGAGATATATCGAACATAGAATTGTTTGCTAGCATGACGCTGACAAACAATTCTTATCTTTTGTCTCCAATTTTCTGTCAAGTAGGATCTCCGCTGAACCCAAATACACGGTTCTGGTCACCATCTGTGGCTACCACATTAAATTAGCAGATGGGAAGAGCATGTGGAAACAAGCTCAGAATCTGAAGATGGAAGTAGCGCATGTGCAGTTATGCACTATCCCTGGTTTGGTTGCTGTTGTGCGTGAACTTGCTGAAATGAGGCCGGTGCAGACTGCGCGGTTCATCATCGTTGATGAACGGGGCTTCAAGGTTCCTATAGCATGTGACAGTCAACTAATTGGGTTGATGAAACAGCATGCTAGGCTTCATGTGGTTATGCTGATGTGTAACATACTGGATGAGGAAGCTCCTGCTACTAGGAGTCGCCCAGCTATTATTGGACAGTGAGGTCTAACTCGAACCCCTGCTATTGTTGAGCAAAATGTGGTTCCTCGTCCACGACATGCTTCTGTCAAGTAACCTCCTCGTAGGAGTCCCCGTATTGCTGTTGTGGAAAACTCTGCTTCGGAATCTACTGGTATTGGTCGTCCCCGTCCCCATGCCCGTGTTGCTGCGGCTGCTGCTCACCCAATCCATGCCGCTGTTGAGCTAACTAAGGCTTCCGGAGGCTGCCCCGCTATTGTTGCCAAGACCACCGCCTTGTGTGCTGCTCCTACTCGAAACCGTCCTCAAGTTGTGTGAACTCGTGCTCTAGTATCTACTAGTACTGGTCGTCCTCGTGTTGTTGTTGATCTGGCCGCTGTTGAGCAAACTAAGGCTTCCGGAGGTTGCCCCACTGTTGTTGCAAAGATTGATGCCTTGTGTCCTCCTCGAACCCGTGCTCAGGTTCAGCGAGCTGCTGGTCTGGAGCCAGCTCATGGTCTGGACTCTGCTAGCACTCGAAACACTGATGTCGTGGGAACTGCTCCTGATCGTCGATGTGGCATGGCATCAGATGATCCTATTGTGGTTGCCGTTAGAAGGGGCCCTGCCTGTCCACCATGTAATGTAGCTCCCGCTGCTAAGGGCCCTTGCCTTGCTCCTGGTCCTGGTACTTCCATCGAGGTTGATCCAGCTAACGATGACGCTGGTGATGGCGACGGTGGCATTGGGGCTGGGTCTGATGGTGCCGCTCCACCTCTCAAACCTCTCGGAGGTTTCTATCCTGAAGAACCTGATGATGGCAAAGTAATTGTTCGTATCGGTGTCGTGGATTATACTGCAAAATTAGATGATGGCACAGAAAAATTCTATGACGAGTTTGATGTAATCCTTGGTAGATATGATCCTGAAGTGGTAGAGTTATCTGTCCTGATGGCATCGTTACGTGTGAGGGTGTTGTGGGGGTCCTCCTAGGAAGCACATTTGTTATATTTTGGTTACAGGAGAAAAAAGGCTATCGAAGTGAATGATACCAAGGATTTAGTCGTACCGTTTACAAGGAAACATTATAGAGGTGAAGTGTACTTCCACTTGATACTACAAATAGTTGGAGAGGAATTGGAACTCGACAGTAGAGATGATGGACTTTTAGAAGGTATGCGTGACCTGATCCATGGCATCACTAGGGCTGGTGCGACTGAGGATAGCTTCGAACAGAGGAGAGTCTTACAGAGGAGCGTCATAAAGAGGAGCAGGAAGAGCATCCCCAGAAAGGGCACCCCGAAGCAGAACGTCACCAAGGAGACCACGCCAGAGAATAGGATGCCCAAGAGTCGCACGAAAAAAGGCACCAGTTGATCATGAAGCTGTTATCATGGAGCTGTTAAATATAAGGAAAGAGATCAGTAGGAGACTTAGAGGACATATGCTACCTCCAGTTGTCCAGCAACTGCATAAGAGAAGCCGAGGACTTGCTCATCTTAAGGTTCTCCCATCAACCAGCAGCAGTTGTGAGGTGGTCGATATGTCCAAGAGTGGCAAAAGGGATGTTGTGAACATCCCGCTGCGAGAATGCACCTGCTTAGAGTGGCAGCATACCGGGAAACCTTGCGACCGCGCCTTGGGCTTCTTGGTGAAGAAAAGAACTCTACTACATTTGGATCAGTATTTGTTAGACTACTACTCTATGGAAAAGTTCTGAGCTGCGTACGCTGGATCCGTCGAGCCATGTACAGACCCATCTCAGTGGCCTCAAGTCTAACTGTATTTCGAGCTTTACCAGCCAGTTACAAAAAGGGGCATAGGAAGACCTCAGGTGAATAGGTTTAAGAATTTTCTCGAGAAGAAGGGTTCGGCTTTCTGTGCAACCAAGAAGGACAAAACCTGCCATCTTATAGGCCATAGAGCAGCGGGTTGTCCCCTTAATGCTCCCAAACCTAGGTATAGATGGTACATCCACAAAAAAATAGTTATAGTCTATAGATATAACGTACTAATCCATGTACTAGTTTTTTTATAGGAAGCGCAAGGTAATAAACAAGACAACTGACTCAGTGATTTTGCTGCGGGAAGAAAACCAAAATGAGTGGAGTGATGATGGTGGACAAGATTCTGGTGCTGATTGGCCTGACTTCCCTCGACCCGGAGATGCAGGGTACGTGAAGGTAAGAAAATTGGCAGCCAGGAAGAGGAAGAAGGAAGGAGATGAAGAAGCCAGTGGACGTGAAGGCAAGAGGAACAAAGTTGGCACCCAAACAGAGAAAGAAGGCTAGCAGTGTAGAAGCCTAATGATGTATTGAACTTGAACCTATATATGTAGTTCGGTTAAACTCTGGAGCTGTATGCGTGGAACTTGCCGGGCGAAACAATCTTCCTCCTATACTCAGAGTAAAATGTATCGCAACTTTAGGATTGGATTTGGCCGAGGCCACTAGTTGAATCTGAAATTGTGACTGTGCCACTACTATCTGAACAATCGTGATAGCTGAGCGGTTAAGGGGTCTCCAAAATCGATGGGTGTTAGTGCCACAGACATGAATTATTTATAGGCGCTTAATAAATCCCTCCTATTGGCATTACACTTATGATAAGTTTCTGGGCTGAAAAACAAGTTCTAAGCTGGCTGCTACACTCCATGAAGTAGCAACTTATTTCAGCTGCTGAACAACGACATGGCAACATAAACTACAAATGCAACAGATAATGCAAAGATAATGAGGAAATTGTTTCCACTATCTGGCCTAACCTTGAGCCTTTTGTGAAAACAACACACATGCAATGACTCTAGTGGATCCATGTGTGGTTTGTGGAAAGAACACACATGCAATGACCACTGGTTGATCCATATGTGGTTTGTGGAAAGAACACACATGCAATGACACTGATTTATCCATGTGTGGTTTGTGGAAAGAACACACATGCAATGACTCTAGTGCTGGTTTTAGTATAAGAACACACATGCAATGACTCTAGTGGGTCCATATGTGATTTGTCAAAAGAACACACATCAAATGAGTCTAGTGGATCCATATGTGGTTTGTGGAAAAGAACACACATGCAATGAACACTGGTGGATCCATATGTGGTTCGTGGAAAGAACACACATGTAATGACACTGGTGGATCCATATGTGGTTTGTGAAAAGAACACACATGCAATGACACTTGTTGATCCATATGTGGTTTGTGGAAAGAACACACATGCAATGACCACTGGTTGATCCATGTATGGTTCATGAGTGGAACACACATGCAATGACATTGGTTGATCCATATGTGGTTTGTGACAATAACACACATGCAATGACTCAAGTGGGTCCATATGTGGTTTGTGAAAAGAACACACATGCAATGACTCAGGGGGTCCATGTGTGGTTTGTGGAAAGAACACACATCCAATGAACGCTGGTGGATCCATATGTGGTTCGTGGAAAGAACACATATGTAATGACACTGGTGGATCCATATGTGGTTTGTGAAAAGAACACACGTGCAATGACTCTAGTGCTGATTTTAGTATAAGAACACACATGCAATGACTCTAGTGGGTCCATATGTGGTTTGTGAAAACAACACACACGCAATGACACTAGTGGATCCATATGTGGTTTGTGGAAAAGAACACACATGCAATGAACACTGGTAGATCCATAAGTGGAATGTGGAAAGAACATACATGCAGTGAACACTGGTTGATCCATATGTGATTTGTGAAAAGAACACACATGCAATGCCATTGGTTGATCCATATGTGGTTTGTGAAAAGAACACACATGCAATGACTCTAGTGGATCCATATGTGGTTTGTGGAAAGAACACACATGCAATGACTCTAGTGGTTCCATGTGTGGTTCATGACAGGAACACACATACAATAACATTGGTTGATCCATATGTGGTTTCTGACCATAACACACATGCAATGCCATTGGTTAATCACTGTGTGGTTTGTGGAAAGAACACATATGCAATGACTCGAGTGGGTCCATATGTGGTTTGTGAAAAGAACACACATGCAATTACTCAGGTGGATCCATATGTGGTTTGTGGAAAAGAACACACGTGCAATGAACACTGGTGGATCCATAAGTGGTTTGTGAAAAGAACACACGTGCAATGACACTTTTGGATCCATATGTGGTTTGTGAAAAGAACACACATGCAATGACTCTAGTGCTGGTTTTAGTATAAGAACACACATGCAATGACTCTAGTGGGTCCATATGTGGTTTGTGAAAAGAACACACATGCAATGACTCTAGTGGATCCATATGTGGTCTGCGGAAAGAACAAACAGGCAATAACCACTGGTTGATCCATGTGTGGTTCATGATAGGAACACACATGCAATGAACACTGGTGGATCCATATATGGTTCTGGACAGGAACACACATGCAATGACATTGGTTGATCCATGTGTGGTTCATGATAGGAACAAACATGCAATGACATTGGTTCATCCATATATGGTTTGTGTAAAGAACACACATGCAATGACACTGGTTGATCCACATGTGGTTTGTGGAAAGAACACACATGCAATGCCTCTGGTGGATCCATGTCCGGTTTGTGGAAAGAACACACATGCAATGCCTCTGGTGGATCCATGTCCGGTTTGTGGAAATAACACACATGCAATGCCATTGGTTGATCCATGTGTGGTTTCTGAAAAGTATACACATGTAATGCCATTGGTTGATCCATGTGTGGGTTGTGGAAAGAACACACATGCAATGCCATTGGTTTATCCTTATGTGGTTTGTGGAAAGAACACACATGCAATGACCACTGGTTGATCCATATGTGGTTTTTCGAAAGAACACACATGCAATGACACTGGTTGATCCATGTGTGGTTTGTGAAAAGAACACACATGCAATGACTCTAGTGGGTCCATATGTGGTTTGTGAAAATAACACACATGCAACGAATCTAGTGGATCCATATGTGGTTTGTGGATAGAACACACATGCAATGACCACTAGTTGATCCATATGTGGTTTGTGGAAAGAAAACACATGCAATGATACTGGTTGATCCATGTATGGTTTGTGGAAAGAACACACATGTAATGACTCTAGTGCTGGTTTTAGTATAAGAACACACATGCAATCACTCTAGTGGGTCCATATGTGGTTTGTGAAAAGAACACACATGCAATGACTCTAGTGGATCCATATGTGGTTTGTGGAAAAGAACACACATGCAATGAACACTTGTGGATCCATAAGTGGTTTGTGGAAAGAACACACATGCAGTGAACACTGGTTGATCCATATGCGATTTGTGAAAAGAACACACATGCAATGCCATTGGTTGATACATATGTCGTTTGTGAAAAGAACACACATGCAATGACTCTAGTGGATCCATATGTGGTTTGTGGAAAGAACACAAATGCAATGACCACAGGTTGATCCATGTGTGGTTCATGATAGGAACACACATGCTATGACATTGGTTGATCCATATGTGGTTTGTGACAATAACACACATGCAATGACTCAAGTGGGTCCATATGTGGTTTGTGAAAATAACACATATGCAATGACTCAGGGGGTACATGTGAGGTTTGAGGATAGAACACACATGCAATGAACACGGGTGGATTCATAAGTGGTTTGTGGAAAAGGCACACATGCAATGACACTAGTCGATCCATATGTGGTTTGTGAAAAGAACACACATGCAATGACTCTAGTGCTGGTTTTAGTATAAGAGCACACATGCAATGACTCTTGTGGGTCCATATGTGGTTTGTGAAAAGAACACACATGCAATGACTCTAGTGGATCCATGTGTGGTTTGTGGAAAGAAAACACATGCAATGACCACTGGTTGATCCATATGTGGTTTGTGGAAAGAACACACATGCAATGACACTGGTTGATCCATGTGTGGTTTGTGGAAAGAACACACATGCAATGTCTCTAGTGCTGGTTTTAGTATAAGAACACACATGTAATGACTCTAGTGGGTCCATATGTGGTTTGTGAAAAAATAACACACATGCAATGAATCTAGTGGATCCATTTGTGGTTGGTGGAAAGAATACACATGCAATGACCACTAGTTGATCCATATGTGCTTTGTGGAAAAAAAACACATGAAATGACACTAGTTGATCCATGTGTGCTTTGTGGAAAGACCACACATGTAATGACTCTAGTGCTGGTTTTAGTATAAGAACACACATGCAATCACTCTAGTGGGTCCATATGTGGTTTGTGAAAAGAACACACATGTAATGACTCTAGTGGATCCATATGTGGTTGGTGGAAAAGAACACACATGCAATGAACACTTGTGGATCCATAAGTGGTTTGTGGAAAGAACACACATGCAGTGAACACTGGTTGATCCATATGTGATTTGTGAAAAGAACACACATGCAATGCCATTGGTTGATACATATGTCGTTTGTGAAAAGAACACACATGCAATGACTCTAGTGGATCCATATGTGGTTTGTGGAAAGAACACAAATACAATGACCACTGGTTGATCCATGTGTGGTTCATGACAGGAACACACATGCTATGACATTGGTTGATCCATATGTGGTTTGTGACAATAACACACATGCAATGACTCAAGTGGGTCCATATGTCGTTTGTGAAAATAACACATATGCAATGACTCAAGGGGTACATGTGTGGTTTGAGGACAGAACACACATGCAATGAACACGGGTGCATTCATATGTGGTTTGTGGAAAAGACACACATGCAATGACACTAGTCGATCCATATGTGGTTTGCGAAAAGAACACACATACAATGACTCTAGTGCTGGTTTTAGTATAAGAACACACATGCAATGACTCTTGTGGGTCCATATGTGGTTTGTGAAAAGAACACACATGCAATGACTCTAGTGGATCCATGTGTGGTTTGTGGAAAGAACACACATGCAATGACCACTGGTTGATCCATATGTGGTTTCTGGAAAGAACACACATGCAATGACACTGGTTGATCCATGTGTGGTTTGTGGAAAGAACACACATGCAATGTCTCTAGTGCTGGTTTTAGTATAAGAACACACATGCAATGACTCTAGTGGGTCCATATATGGTTTGTGAAAAGAAAACACATGCAATGAACACTGTTGGATCCATAAGTGGTTTGTGGAAACAACACGCATGCAGTGAACATTGGTTGATCCATATGTGGTTTGTGGAAAGAACACACATGTAATGACCCTGGTTGATCCATATGTGGTTTTTCAAAAGAACACACATGCAATGACTCTAGTGGATCCATATGTGGTTTGTGGAAAGAACACACATGCAATGACCACTGGTTGATCCATGTGTGGTTCATGACAGGGACTCACATACAATGACATTGGTTGATCCATATGTGGTTTGTGACAATAACACACATGCAATCACTCAAGTGGGTCCCTATGTGGTTTGTGAAAAGAACACACATGCAATGACTCAGGGGGATCCATGTGTGGTTTGTGGAAAGAACACACATGCAATGAACACTTGTGGATCCATATGTGGTTTGTGGAAAGAACACACCTGCAATGACACTGGTGGATCCATATGTAGTTTGTGAAAAGAACATACATGCAATGACTCTAGTCCTAGTTTTAGTATAAGAACACACATGCAATTACTCTAGTGGGTCCATATGTGGTTTGTGAAAAGAACACACATGTAATGACTCAGGGGGATCCATGTGTGGTTTGTGGAAAGAACACACATACAATGAACACTGGTGGATCCATATGTGGTTTGTGGAAAGAACATACATGCAATGACACTGGTGGATACATATGTGGTTTGTGAAAAGAATACACATGCAATGACTCTAGTGCTGGTTTTAGTATAAGAACACACATGCAATGACTCTAGTGGGTCCATATGTGGTTTGTGAAAAGTACACACATGCAATGACTCTAGTGGATCCATATGTGGTTTGTGGAAAAGAACACACATGCAATGAACACTGGTGGATCCATAAGTGGTTTGTGGAAAGAACACACATGCAGTGAACACTGGTGGACCCATATGTGATTTGTGAAAAGAACACACATGCAATGCCATTGGTTGATCCATATGTGGTTTCTGAAAAGAACACACATGCAATGACTCTAGTGGATCTATATGTGTTTTGTGGTAAGAACACACATGCAATGACTCTAGTGGGTCCATATGTGGTTCATGTCAGGAACACACATGCAATGACATTGGTTGATCCATATGTGGTTTGTGACAATACCACACATGCAATGCCATTGGTTAAACCATGTGTGGTTTGTGGAAAGAACACACATGCAATGACTCTCATGGGTCCATATGTGGTTTGTGAAAAGAACACACATGCAATGACTCTAGTGGATCCATATGTGGTTTGTCGAAAAGAACACACATGCAATGAACACTGGTGGATCCATAAGTGGTTTGTGGAAAGAACACACATGCAATGACATTGGTGGATCCATATGTGGTTTGTGAAAAGAACACACATGCAATGACTCTAGTGCTGGTTTTAGTATAATAACACACATGCAATGACTCTAGGGGGTCCATATGTGGTTTGTGAAAAGAACACACGTGCAATGACTCTAGTGGATCCATATGTGGTATGCGGAAAGAACACAGATGCATTAACCACTAGTTGATCCATGTGTGGTTCATGATAGGAACACACATGCAATGAACACTGGTGGATCCATATGTGGTTCTTGACAGGAACACACATGCAATGACATTGGTTGATCCATGTGTGGTTCCTGACAGGAACACACATGCAATGACATTGGTTGATCCATATGTGGTTTGTGGAAAGAACGCACATGCAATGACACTGGTTGATCCATATGTGGTTTGTGGAAAGAATACACATGCAATGACTCAGGTGGATCCATGTCTGGTTTGTGGAAATAACACACATGCAATGCCATTGGTTGATCCATGTGTGGTTTGTGAAAAGAATACACATGCAATGCTATTGGTTGATCCATGTGTGGTTTGTGGAAAGAACACACATGCAATGCCATTGGTTTATCCATATTTGGTTTGTGGTAAGAACACGTGTGCAATGACCACTGGTTGATCCATATGTGGTTTGTGGAAAGAACACACATGCAATATCACTGGTTGATCCATGTGTGGTTTGTGAAAAGAACACACATGCAATGACTCTAGTGGATCCATATGTGGTTTGTCGAAAATAACACACATGCAATGAACACTGGTGGATCCATAAGTGGTTTGTGGAAAGAACACACATGCAATGACATTGGTGGATCCATATGTGGTTTGTGAAAAGAACACACATGCAATGACTCTAGTGCTGGTTTTAGTATAATAACACACATGCAATGACTCTAGGGGGTCCATATGTGGTTTGTGAAAAGAACACACGTGCAATGACTCTAGTGGATCCATATGTGGTATGCGGAAAGAACACACATGCATTAACCACTAGTTGATCCATGTGTGGTTCATGATAGGAACAGACATGCAATGAACACTGGTGGATCCATATGTGGTTCTTGACAGGAACACACATGCAATGACATTGGTTGATCCATGTGTGGTTCCTGACAGGAACACACATGCAATGACATTAGTTGATCCATATGTGGTTTGTGGAAAGAACGCACATGCATTGACACTGGTTGATCCATATGTGGTTTGTGGAAAGAACACACATGCAATGACTCAGGTGGATCCATGTCTGGTTTGTGGAAATAACACACATGCAATGCCATTGGTTGATCCATGTGTGGTTTGTGAAAAGAATACACATGCAATGCTATTGGTTGATCCATGTGTGGTTTGTGGAAAGAACAAACATGCAATGCCATTGGTTTATCCATATTTGGTTTGTGGTAAGAACACGCGTGCAATGACCACTGGTTGATCCATATGTGGTTTGTGGAAAGAACACACATGCAGTGTCACTGGTTGATCCATGTGTGGTTTGTGAAAAGAACACACATGCAATGACTCTAGTGGGTCCATATGTGGTTTGTGAAAAGAACTGTTGGGGGGATACCCTGGGGTAGGGTCACGCCGCGGTATAAAGGCCAAGTTAGCCAAGGTACGGCAAGGTTAAAGCAAGTGCTAGCCGATTCATCTCAAGGCAGGCCGAATCACGGAGTAACCCAGACCAGAGGATGTCCGCCTAACTGAGTCCAGGCCGACCTATGTTGTATGCCGGCAGGATTTATCTAACTTGTATGCAGGTACCATTGTGGCCGGATTAACTAGGCATGATCCAGGTTATATCATGCTTGCAAGAGAAGGAAGGTATCTCTCTGGTCAAAAGGAGGTCACTGTACGCTAGATCGTGAGCGAAGCAGACAAAGGCTAGGACCACCGAGGCATGGCCGACAAGGGTGACGCTGCCTGTGTCGAATGACGCTGGGGCCGCAGAGGCTCACGTAGCCTCAGCATGGCTTACGATGGGGAAAAGTGACCCGGTCGGTTTACTATTTTGGGAAGAGGCATATTCCCTGGAATATGCCTCCAACACGGATCGTTGGACATGTCATGCCCTTCATACTACAGCGTGAGACAACACAAACATCTCTCTCAGCGAGACTTCTACAAGAAGGAACACAAAGCCGTCCATGGAAAAAGTCATCGAGTGGCCATGTCATGTTTAATCATGTTTGAAAAGCCTACTACTACTACTACGCCACAACACATGCACATGACAACGGGATCATCGAGTGCAAGATCGTCGACGGGCAGCTACAATTTATTGCTACTTGATTTTAATAAGACATATCCCATTTTTACGCAGCGCGCTCTCAATCTCACTTCCAACTGGGCCCTACCGCAAGAAACTTCCACGCGTCAGCTGGAGGCCGAAGATCCGAGAAATGGGTCTTGAGGAGGGGGCCCCTCGAGGAGACCTAACGTCTCTGCCTTCATCGAGTCCCTCGCACTCATCCATACCTCCCTCTACCCGATCTAGCACAACCCGACAAATCTCACAGTATAGCCACCTACCTTCTCCTCTACATTTCCCCTTTTAATTATCACCAATTTTATGGCCGTGTCAAACTTCGGTACATAGAAATTGTGTATGCGCCCTTTGCATGCGGCTGAATACAAAACTGCCATGCATGTCTTGAGAAAAAATGTGATGTACCATGCGTGTGCCGCGGTGCACGGTGCAGTGGCCTACACGGCGCGATGCACGGTGGTGCAACGAAATGTCCCTTCCCTTATCCTTAACTATAGAGCCCCTCTCCCTCTCCGCCTTCCCACTCTCACTCTCGCTCACTCTCCTCACGTAACCCTCTCCACTGTCCCATCAGCTTCTGCAAACTCCAGAAAAAACCCCAACTGCACCGGTGATGGTGAAGGAGGATGCAGTGGCCATCGTTTCCTCCAAGGCCACCGGCGAGGAGGCCCCGTCTCCGTCCCGGTCCCCCTACAGGCATTGAAAGCAGCTGCCGTCCCCATCCAGGCCCCCGTCGAGGCATCGATGGCAGCCGCCGTCCCAGTCCAGGCCCCCGTCCCGGCTACCGACGTAGGCGCTAGCGAGGAGGCCCCCGTCAGTCACACACATATCCAGCTCTTTTGGGACCCCTATGATCCAGAGGAGTACATCGCTCTGGTGAACCCCTACGACACCGGCATCGATGACCCATGGTCGGAGGTACCTAGGGTTTGCTCCGCTTCCGTGGTTCTTCTCCTGTTCCCATCGTTGGATGCTAGATCTTGGTTTATTAGGGTTCGGTTGTTCGCATTCCAATTGCTCGGTCTTCTTACATTATCTAATCATCCCTTTTTTTCTTCCAATAGGTGCATGGCAGTGATGTCTGCAGTGATGACGAGTTCAGGCATACCAACACTCATCAGGTGCTGAGGAGGTTGTAGGCCGACCAGTATGACGCCTTCTTCGCTGGTGGCGTATACAGTGGCCCCTTCTGTAGGACGAGAATCGCCAACACCGACTTCAACTGCATCATGATGCATGCAGAGGACTTGAGCTCTGGCACCACCAAAGTCGACCATACCCTCCATGATCAAGGGACTGGGTAGCAAGAAGTGGAGGAATAAATGGAGGAAGTGCTACAGGGAGGAGGTAGAGGCGCAGGCGCATGCAAGGAGGGGTTGAATGTGTCTGCTACTGCTGCTGCTAAGAAGCTTCTTTTGATTTTGTATATTTTGAGTGGGATGGCTGCTAAGCAGCGAATGTATCGAACCTCGTTAAGCAACCTACTTTCTATTGTTATATCATATTTAGCTGCGCATAACTATATTTACATTTGTTTTGTTTTCTGAATGAATGTATTCCTCCTAGTGTGATTTGCTGCTCTAGATTTGCTACCAGACCGGGCCAAAAATAGGGCCAAAAGGGAACGAATGATCGAAGAGAGAAGCTGCTCTAGATTTGTTACCAATTTGGGCCAAAAAACATAACTGTTAGCGAGATAGGAATAATGTACTCTTTCAAACTGACAGTTAACGAGCTACTATCTTGACAAGCTACCAGACACATACATAAACATTTCACTTCCCTCACTTAAGGCGCTTGCCATCTTGACAAGCTACCTGAGTTCCACAAAACAGAAACATAACTCAAAGGAGTAAAATTCAATTTAGTTCTCATCAGACCACTTGAGGCACTTGCCATCGTTCCTAGGAGACCAACTGCAAGCATTCTAGCTACTTCTTACATTATTGGCCATCCACATCTCATGAAATGCAAGTTCTTCCCACCTAGAATCTGCCTTGGCTTCCCTATCTTCAGCATCCCGTGGCACAATTAGAGGTACATCACATGCCTATTTGTTGCCGCTGGAAGATGTTGCCTCTCTGTTTGCTGCTTCAGCTGCGACCTCTCTGTTAGCTGCTTCAGATGTAGCCATTTCCTTTACATATACAACATCAAACTCAGCTATGCTGCATTTGGTATAGAGGGCTCCCCTAAGCTCGTCTTCCCTCTTGCAACTGGGGCAAAACATGAGGAAACGTAGAAAGAAATGGATTTTAACATACAGCTGGTAGGTCATGTAAGCATCTATGGCTGCATACTTCAGGTTTATCTCAGACAACGACCTTTCTTCCCAGAAATCGTGCCTATCCGTAGGGAAATCTTCCTTCGTTCTGTCGTACGACTCATCGAGGATTCTAGTTGTGAGTGTAGCCATTCCATCCTTCCTCGAGCCCCCTATGATCTTGACAAGACTCTGAATATCGATCCACTTCAGTGCAGGAATTGTAATTCCCTCTTGAATAAATTTTGAAAAATTAGTTCTTTTGTCGATAGTGCAGAAAACAATTCCTTTTTCTATAAGGAACTAGTGCAGCGCCAGAATCTTCTTGTCAGTCCTGAAAGTATGTAGTTTGTCATCACCAAAATTTGTAACTGCAAGATCATCATCATCTGAATATAATTTTAATAAGTTTAGTAAATGCAAGATCAAGACTCTCAACATTGGCTTGTCATAATTTATTTGGTCCTAATAAAATTTAGTAGTTGCAAGATGAGCAAATGGATAAATAACAAGAGGAGAAAACCTTAAAAGTGGTTAACTACAGAGAGCAGATCTACAAACCAGGAGTAGTGGTAGACGAGGACGTGTTTCCTCACGGCCAGTTGAACGACGGCGATTTCATTCTCGTACTCTGGGTCCTCCGGGGTGTACTCGAGGTCCAATCCCACGAACTTGTCATCATCTTACTCAAGCCAATCCTCTTACATCCTCAGGACTTGCACCACTATCTCCTCTTTTTTGGTGTAGAAAACATCTATGTTCTTATTGTCATGCGCAATAAAGCTTGTCTCTAGAGTGCGAACTTCCATGGCGGCAAGGAGAAGACGGAAAGAAGATAAAGGACAGGAATAAGAGGAGTGGTTTCTACGAGACAGGGTAACGGTGTAACCATCAATGCGTTTCTAAGGTAGTGGTTAACAACGGGGACAGAAGTACAATGGAGAGACATGTGGCGGTGGCCATTCTAGCTTCTGAGTAAACAAAGATTAAAAATCGTAATAACAAGATATATGCACCTTGTGTTGTCACGCCAATACATGCTATCGGTCGTGTTGTCCTATCCACTGTGCCAGCGATACAAGCCTACATGATAGCCACGACGCCTACACGACGGCTGCAACATAACGGCGAAAATTGACAGGGGGCCAACTTGACGGGCGTATTAAAACTTTATGTTGAATTCGTGCCGAAAAAGACCATATGAGTATTTGGCACGCCAACTGTGGGCAACACGGCTGATTACAAGCAACTTGGGTACCGCTTTTCCTTAGCGTCTCAACTTTTGGGCTGCAAAATTATATTCTCCTCTAATTCCTCCCTAGCACTTGTTGCTTTGGTGGGATTTCGGAGTGAGGGATTTGAACACCGATGGTGTTCTTGCTTTGCATTCTTTCATAAGTGTTGAGCTCTCCATTACGATTTGTTCGAGTGAGAGACCATGAGCTTGTTACTCTTGGAGGGTGACCTACTAGTTGGCTTAGTGGTTGGTACCATGGTGTCCTCTTCGTGGAAGATTGTGAAAAGTCCCGGGCTCATCCTTTGTGGAGCTTGTGAAGTGGTTGTGGAGCTTGCTATCTCCGGAGTGGAGGAAAAGCTGGCCATAAGGAAAGGGCATATTCCTTCGTAGGATAGACTCAGAGAAGAAGGTGAGCCTTTGTGGTGTTGGGAAATAATCCTTCGTGGAATCCCACACCTCTCCAATGTGACGTACCTTACTTGAAGGGAACACAGGCATACATCTTCGTCTCCGCGTGCCTGGGTTATCTCTATACTCGATTTTACTTTCCTTGTGGTAGCCATCTAGCTTGAAGTACTTATATCTTGCTTATCACTTGTGGTATATTTATCCGTGCTATCTTGCTTAGCTTAACTTGTTGTTGGTGCACTTAGTTGAGCCTAGTGTATTTAGGTTTTATGCTTGTAAAATAAATTTATTTTAATTCCGCATTCTATCAAGTGAAAACCGTAATAGTTTTGAAATTTCCTATTTATCCCCCTCTAGGCGACATCTCTATCCTTTTAATTGGTATCAGAGAAAGGTCTCTCCTTGTTTAGGCTTCACTGCCTAGAGTGTAAATATGTCGGCTTGTAGTATAGTGCACAATGACACAATTATCTTTGATGGCACAAATTATGCTTTGTGGAGAAATTTCTTGCTTTGAAATCTTCGAACCTTGTGTCCAAATATTGAGCGATTGCTAGATGTAGCTTTTTCTCCTCCGATGGATCCTCAAAATCTATCTTTAGAGGATGAGAAAAATTTACATCTCAAAGCTCAAGTATCTAATGAGATTATTTTCTCTTTGAGCCCACAGTTAATTTGTTCTTGACGATTGTAAAGTGTAAGTCGTCCCATGAGAAGTGGACCAATCTTAAAGAAATATTTGGTGGTTCCATTTCTTATATTGTCGGTGGTCTCTCCGAGGAGATCTCTTCTTCTTCACATCATGAATAGCTCCAAGTTGCTTCTACCTCCGGTCGCGATGAATTCTCATCTTCATCGACTTCACCAACGTGTGGCAAGACACAAGGTAATGATATGGTCAGTGGTGTTGGAAATTGCAATGTTGATATTGTTCTCACTAATGATGATCCTTCATCTCCATCCCATTGTAATTTTTCTTCTCTGGACTTAAACACTTATTGCAACAATGATGCTATATCCCCTTGTGTTTCTAGTCCTTGCATACCGTCTAGAAATTATTTGAGTACTAGTGTAGATGATATGCTTGATTTTCCTTGTTCCCATGAATAAAATGCTTCTATTTCCTCTAGTTGTTTATCTAACAATGTAGAGGAGATCAAACATTCTATGGAGCAAGACATGATCATGAATGAAGATTCAGGAATATCCTCATCTTCACCCTCTCGTGCACACATGTGCCTTATGGCAAGAGGATCAAAGGTATATCCTACCTTGGATCCCAATATATCTTCTAAAGATAATAGCAATGATAATGATGATAGCGATGATGACATTGATGAGGATACTAGTGCTCTCATGCTTGAGGTTGATTTTTTGTGTACCTCTCTTCGTGGTAATAATAAGGCCATTTCTTGTCTCAAACATGTTATGGACACCATAACTAAAAAAATGGGAACCATAGAGGAGTTGGATTTCCAACTTGATGATGTGAGTCAGAGATTCAATCTCCTTAAGCAAGAGCTTGCCGAGGAAAAGCACACTAATTGTCTCCTCACACAAAAATTTGAATCTTATGAGATTGAGAAGGAAAAAGCTATTAATGATGCTAGTGCTACTAAATCTACTTATTATGAAGCATCTATGTTAAAGGAGAATGTTGAGCTAAGGTCTCAACTTGAGTTGCTAACTAGCAATTATGGGAAATTGGAAGAAAGTCATGAAAATCTCTCGGCCTCCCATAATGATCTTCTAATCTCCTATGATGGGATAAAGTTAGCTCGTGAAGCAAATATCACTAAGATAACATCTTGTGAGCCTCATTTCGACTTTAGCACAACTTCTACTCAAAATGCTACATTACCATGTGCTAGTCCTAGTAATCCACCTAGTCATACTATTGATATCCCTTGTGTTGGATTACTTGCTTTCCCTTGTTGCTCTGACAATGAAACTTCTACTTCCTCTAGTACCTCTATTTCTACTAACCATGTAGAGGAAATCAAAGATCTCAAGACCCAAGTCATTTCTTTGAAGAATGACTTGGAAAAGAGTCATGAAGGCAAGTCCACACCCTATAATATTTTGAGTGTGCAAATATCCCCTAATGATAAAAGTGGACTTGGATTCAACTCCAATAACAACAACAAGTCCAAGAGCAACAATAAGAAGGGACAAGACCAAGTCAAGAATTCGGCCAAGATTCTATGCTTCAAGTGCAAGGTTGTAGGACATCATGTAAGATCTTGTCCATTAAATAAAAAGCACTTGAGTGAGAAGAAACAAAGGAAGCAACCACAAGTTTAAGGCCAAGCCCAATTTCAACCTCAAGTTGAAGCTAGGCCACTTCCCAACAAGAATCAAGATAAGGCTCCCAAGCCAAGAAATCAATGAAGAAGAGAAAGGGGAGCACTTGTTGCTACATATGTCGTGAGAAGGGGAACTTTGCTTCTTCATGTTAAAATGGTACCTTATCTATCCCTATCATTGTTGATGATGATTATTTTCTTGGGAAGGATAAGGATGGCAATGTGTTTGCCAAGTTTATTGGAACTCAATGTGCTTTCAAGAAAAGAACCATTTGGGTGGCCAAGCCTATTGTGTCACTAACCTCTTAGGACCCAACTTGGTTGGGGACCAACGAGCTCAAAATTGATCAATATGTGTTTGTCGGAGGGCATTGGAGACTTGGCTAACTCATGAAGAATTAAGGGATCTTCATATATTATATTTGATCAAGCCAAGTTATAATGATTATCATCTCCCTACAATAACATGTTTTGGTTTTTTACCAAGTATGTGTTTGTATTTTTTGTGCCTCATGCTTTCTTACTTTGTGTATTCAAGTATGTCTAGGTGTTTGGCACATCATTTACTTGTGTGTTTTCTTTTGAGCCTCTAATGCATATTGATGATATCTTATTTGGCTCTTTTCGAGAGGTTAATGGAACATCCCACTTTGGGGGAGTGATATGCCTCATGCATCTCTCAAACCTTAAAATGTGTGTACATGAGTACTACCACTTAGTATTGATACTGCAAGCTTATCTAGTCACTATGTGGTGTGTCACATTCATGAGAAATTCAAATTCTAAATGTCCATTAATTATCCCTAGCTGAGATTGTTTTGCCTCTTGTTGAAAAGATTTGAATATCACGTTATGGGGGAGTAATATGCTTCTTGTTACATATCAAAATCTTACGAAATGTGCACATATGAGGTAGTTCCACTTAAAGTTGATATTTTAATTATATTGTATCTAGTTGGCATGCTAGCTCAAACAAGGTCATACTTTTGATAGAAGATTTTATTGCTCATCTTTTTGGTCTTCGTTTGAGTAAGAACTTCTTGGTGTGGACTTCCTCAGATACATATCTCTATAACTTATTTGGGAGTCCATTTTATTCAAGTTGTTCTATTAATTGCTCTGCATCATTGTGTGACTAGTTGAAGCTATCAAGAATCTCTATCTTTTCATAGTGCTTAATCTTTTTATTCCTATACTATGCCTTTTTACTGTGAAGATTTATCTTTAATATATGTGCAATATACCACCAGAAATCAATTCCAATACACTCACTATCTTTGACAATTGATATACATGTGTGTGGTATTGCTTCTGGATCATCTTCACCTTGTATTTCACCTCTTATTGCCTTATTGTCTTTCCAAAAATAATGTTGTGGCTCCCATTGTCTTCCTTGGCTTTTAAACATTTCTTTGATGATGTTTTTGATTATTATCAAATGTGTTTTAGTGGAGGTCAAACCTTTTCTTCTCGGAAGGTTGTGCCATTGTGAAAAGTGTTAAGGGTATGGTTTATTTGTTGAATCCCTTCTCTTTTGGGAGTTTGTTATCTCATTCTTTCTTCTCTATTTTATTTGATTAAATGATATAATTGTTAGAGCTTTTGTGTTTTTATTTCGTATTTTATGCTCAATAGTTTTTTCTTGGTTCATTTTTTGAACTTTGTTGAACAAATATCGTGTCGATTTGATTCTTTGATATAGTTTGGACAACAAATGTGTTTTGTCACACCTTCCATGCCTTCTTGAATATTTTGGTGTTTTATCCAAATTATATCTTCATTGGATCTTGAAAGTCTTGTGCATGCATGTTTACTAAATGTATATCTTATATCATGTTTTGCTTTCTTTGATCCAATATATAGGGTATACTCCATCAAATCCTTAAATAGCTAAGATGTGCAAGAAATTCAAAATTTCATCTGTAAATATGCACATATTTTTATGGAGTGTGTCCTATGTGTTGTGGTTAGTCTAACCACATTGGACCCAATAAGTTTGGGGACCAAGATGTACTTGAATGTTGTTTTAGGTACATTAGAGATGTAATGGATGCTTGTGTCATCTATAAGCAAGTTGTTGTCACCACATGATAATTGGAGCCAAGCTAGGATGATCGAAGAATTCTTATCTACTACATCATACCATTTCTATCTCGGTAACAAGTATCTTATTCATGCATACTATTCTTCCATTCAATCTCTTATAGGTTGCATGTTGTCATGAATTTATTTGTTTGTAAATGTTGCGGTTCTTGCAAGGATCTTTGAAAGACTTCTCTATCCTTATTGCTTAGGTGAGTAATTTGAGATGATGCATATAATGGGGAGTATATAAAATCATGGTCATGATTTCACCAATCCCTCTAGCAATTTATTGCATATCAATTCCTCAAGGTACTCTCATGTGCAATATTGTTGAAATTGCATTGAGTCGTTCTTTTTGATACTTGTTGCCTTTCTCAAAATATCCCAACTAGCATTAGTTTCCATAGTGTTAATTGTGATGGTTTTGAGATTTTTCTTTTTATTTGGTGAAGTTCATTGATATACCATGAGAGAAAATAGAGCGATGGGCTATATATGCACTTAATCAAAATATCATTTTTGGTATATCTTATGACTTCCTCTTGGATATCATGTATTCTTTTTATTAACCTGTTATGTGTGGATGTTTCTTTGTGGATTATTATCATGTTTCGTCCACTTAGAAACTTATATACACGAGAGTGTTATGCTCCCGCCTTGATATACTCGCTCTTTTCTGACCATCTCTCTTATCCTCTTGGTCTTTAATGCTATTGGTAAGGTCTTGATTTATGATTGCTTGGTTTACTTCTATTGCATCTTCATGCACTCATATCTCATATTTGGTTTCTTTTGAACTTAAGCTTGTCTTGACAAGTGTATTGATTTATATCTATACTCCTTGTATCTTCGTTGTGTTCTAAATGATATAGAGGGAGTGAGGATTCTATGTTTGTGCATATTGTACTCAAATGAAACAACTAATTTATGCATGAACCTTGGGGAGCTTCCTTATTTCACTTAGAGAACTACTAGTCATTAACCCGTGCAACTGCACGCGCTAGTGATTGAAGAAACGTAATTGAGAAATTTGTTTGAAATATCTTTTGTATTGGATTACAACATTAGTTCTGAAAAGCATGGTGACTTCGACCTCTTTATTCTCTCAATTAATAGCACTAATCCATGGAATATGGCATCACATATGGCTTCTTGAACTTTCTATGGCATATACTTTTTACATGTATCATTAGATATTATATGATAAATTCTTTAATTCTTCAAAGAATGATTCTTCATCCAAATAGATAGTTTAACTAAAAGAGGATAGTATTTATATGGATTTACATTTTCCTTGTACCATGTTCATATGAGTATATCATTTCATATTCTTTAATAACGAAATAGTTAACTATACCTTATAAATTAACCGAAGAAGCCATTACATACACAATACCCACACAAAACGGTGAAGAATCATCCGTTTTACATTTACAATATTATGAAAATTCCAGGTCCCAACAACATGATCCCCATTAGGGGAGACCCGAAGAAAGCGCGAGAGTGCAAGGACAAAAATGCCGCCTTTGTTGAAGACGTGTTGCATGCCCAGCAGTACCAGGAGATGCCTGCAACAAAAAAGGAGGTGAGAAATCCGAATCTGGAGGTTAAGGCATCACAAGAAACGAAGAAGACGCCGTTGAAGGATGATGATCCCTCCAAGGTGACCCAGAGAGGTGTAGGCCTAGATAGCGCATAGAAAAGCATGCTCGTCAAGTTCCTCCTAGAAAATCAAGATATCTTCGCACGACAGCCATCTGACATGAACGGAGTACCTAGGGAACTTGCCGAGCACTCTCTAAATGTACACCCGAACGCTAAACCCGTCAAACAGTCCCTACGACATTTCGGCGATGAAAAGCGTAAGGAAATAGCTGAAAAACTAGCTCGGCTCGAGTTAGCAGGATTCATAGAAGAGGTCATCCATACTGATTGGTCGCCCAACCCTGTAATGGACCCTAAAAAGGACACCACTAAATTAAGGATGTGTTTTGATTATAATGCCTTGAACAAGGCTTGTCCCAAAGATCTGTTCGCTCTTCCTAGAATTGATCAAGTTATTGATTCTACGGCAGGCTCGGAACTCCTATGTTTTCTCGACGCATATTCCGGTTATCACCAAATTCGGATGAAGGAATCATACAAAATCAAAACTTCATTCATAACCCCCTTCAGAACCTTCTGTTTCGTTACGATGCCCTTTTGGCTCAAGAACGCAGGAGCTACGTACCAGCGCACTATGCAGCATTGCCTCCACGATCAAATAGGACGCAACATACATGCATACGTGGACGACATTGCGGTGATGTCCAAAAAGAAGGAAACATTAATTTCCGACTACGAAAATATAACATAATGCTTAACCCGAAGAAGTGTTTCTTTGGAATACCAGCCAGAAAATTGTTAGGTTTCATCATGTCTCAAAGAGGCATAGAGGTGAACCGGGACAAGATCAAGGCTATAATCAATTTTTCTATGCCGATTCGCCTGAAGGACGTTTAAAGACTAACTGTTTGCATTTCCACAGTCAGTCGGTTTGTAAGCCGTCTCAGAGAAAGAGCCGCACCACTCTACAAGCTCCTGAAAAAGACCAAAAAATTTGTTTGGACTGATGAAGCTGAAGCTGCACTACAAGACCTGAAAGCAGTACTCTCGTCTGCTCCTATCCTTGCAGCACTGGAACCACGAGAACTGATGAAGCTGAAGCTGCACTACAAGACCTGAAAGTATGTGTTTGTATTTTTTGTGCCTCATGCTTTCTTACTTTGTGTATTCAAGTATGTCTAGGTGTTTGGCACATCATTTACTTGTGTGTTTTCTTTTGAGCCTCTAATGCATATTGATGATATCTTATTTGGCTCTTTTCGAGAGGTTAATGGAACATCCCACTTTGGGGGAGTGATATGCCTCATGCATCTCTCAAACCTTAAAATGTGTGTACATGAGTACTACCACTTAGTATTGATACTGCAAGCTTATCTAGTCACTATGTGGTGTGTCACATTCATGAGAAATTCAAATTCTAAATGTCCATTAATTATCCCTAGCTGAGATTGTTTTGCCTCTTGTTGAAAAGATTTGAATATCACGTTATGGGGGAGTAATATGCTTCTTGTTACATATCAAAATCTTACGAAATGTGCACATATGAGGTAGTTCCACTTAAAGTTGATATTTTAATTATATTGTATCTAGTTGGCATGCTAGCTCAAACAAGGTCATACTTTTGATAGAAGATTTTATTGCTCATCTTTTTGGTCTTTGTTTGAGTAAGAACTTCTTGGTGTGGACTTCCTCAGATACATATCTCTATAACTTATTTGGGAGTCCATTTTATTCAAGTTGTTCTATTAATTGCTCTGCATCATTGTGTGACTAGTTGAAGCTATCAAGAATCTCTATCTTTTCATAGTGCTTAATCTTTTTATTCCTATACTATGCCTTTTTACTGTGAAGATTTATCTTTAATATATGTGCAATATACCACCAGAAATCAATTCCAATACACTCACTATCTTTGACAATTGATATACATGTGTGTGGTATTGCTTCTGGATCATCTTCACCTTGTATTTCACCTCTTATTGCCTTATTGTCTTTCCAAAAATAATGTTGTGGCTCCCATTGTCTTCCTTGGCTTTTAAACATTTCTTTGATGATGTTTTTGATTATTATCAAATGTGTTTTAGTGGAGGTCAAACCTTTTCTTCTCGGAAGGTTGTGCCATTGTGAAAAGTGTTAAGGGTATGGTTTATTTGTTGAATCCCTTCTCTTTTGGGAGTTTGTTATCTCATTCTTTCTTCTCTATTTTATTTGATTAAATGATATAATTGTTAGAGCTTTTGTGTTTTTATTTCGTATTTTATGCTCAATAGTTTTTTCTTGGTTCATTTTTTGAACTTTGTTGAACAAATATCGTGTCGATTTGATTCTTTGATATAGTTTGGACAACAAATGTGTTTTGTCACACCTTCCATGCCTTCTTGAATATTTTGGTGTTTTATCCAAATTATATCTTCATTGGATCTTGAAAGTCTTGTGCATGCATGTTTACTAAATGTATATCTTATATCATGTTTTGCTTTCTTTGATCCAATATATAGGGTATACTCCATCAAATCCTTAAATAGCTAAGATGTGCAAGAAATTCAAAATTTCATCTGTAAATATGCACATATTTTTATGGAGTGTGTCCTATGTGTTGTGGTTAGTCTAACCACATTGGACCCAATAAGTTTGGGGACCAAGATGTACTTGAATGTTGTTTTAGGTACATTAGAGATGTAATGGATGCTTGTGTCATCTATAAGCAAGTTGTTGTCACCACATGATAATTGGAGCCAAGCTAGGATGATCGAAGAATTCTTATCTACTACATCATACCATTTCTATCTCGGTAACAAGTATCTTATTCATGCATACTATTCTTCCATTCAATCTCTTATAGGTTGCATGTTGTCATGAATTTATTTGTTTGTAAATGTTGCGGTTCTTGCAAGGATCTTTGAAAGACTTCTCTATCCTTATTGCTTAGGTGAGTAATTTGAGATGATGCATATAATGGGGAGTATATAAAATCATGGTCATGATTTCACCAATCCCTCTAGCAATTTATTGCATATCAATTCCTCAAGGTACTCTCATGTGCAATATTGTTGAAATTGCATTGAGTCGTTCTTTTTGATACTTGTTGCCTTTCTCAAAATATCCCAACTAGCATTAGTTTCCATAGTGTTAATTGTGATGGTTTTGAGATTTTTCTTTTTATTTGGTGAAGTTCATTGATATACCATGAGAGAAAATAGAGCGATGGGCTATATATGCACTTAATCAAAATATCATTTTTGGTATATCTTATGACTTCCTCTTGGATATCATGTATTCTTTTTATTAACCTGTTATGTGTGGATGTTTCTTTGTGGATTATTATCATGTTTCGTCCACTTAGAAACTTATATACACGAGAGTGTTATGCTCCCGCCTTGATATACTCGCTCTTTTCTGACCATCTCTCTTATCCTCTTGGTCTTTAATGCTATTGGTAAGGTCTTGATTTATGATTGCTTGGTTTACTTCTATTGCATCTTCATGCACTCATATCTCATATTTGGTTTCTTTTGAACTTAAGCTTGTCTTGACAAGTGTATTGATTTATATCTATACTCCTTGTATCTTCGTTGTGTTCTAAATGATATAGAGGGAGTGAGGATTCTATGTTTGTGCATATTGTACTCAAATGAAACAACTAATTTATGCATGAACCTTGGGGAGCTTCCTTATTTCACTTAGAGAACTACTAGTCATTAACCCGTGCAACTGCACGCGCTAGTGATTGAAGAAACGTAATTGAGAAATTTGTTTGAAATATCTTTTGTATTGGATTACAACATTAGTTCTGAAAAGCATGGTGACTTCGACCTCTTTATTCTCTCAATTAATAGCACTAATCCATGGAATATGGCATCACATATGGCTTCTTGAACTTTCTATGGCATATACTTTTTACATGTATCATTAGATATTATATGATAAATTCTTTAATTCTTCAAAGAATGATTCTTCATCCAAATAGATAGTTTAACTAAAAGAGGATAGTATTTATATGGATTTACATTTTCCTTGTACCATGTTCATATGAGTATATCATTTCATATTCTTTAATAACGAAATAGTTAACTATACCTTATAAATTAACCGAAGAAGCCATTACATACACAATACCCACACAAAACGGTGAAGAATCATCCGTTTTACATTTACAATATTATGAAAATTCCAGGTCCCAACAACATGATCCCCATTAGGGGAGACCCGAAGAAAGCGCGAGAGTGCAAGGACAAAAATGCCGCCTTTGTTGAAGACGTGTTGCATGCCCAGCAGTACCAGGAGATGCCTGCAACAAAAAAGGAGGTGAGAAATCCGAATCTGGAGGTTAAGGCATCACAAGAAACGAAGAAGACGCCGTTGAAGGATGATGATCCCTCCAAGGTGACCCAGAGAGGTGTAGGCCTAGATAGCGCATAGAAAAGCATGCTCGTCAAGTTCCTCCTAGAAAATCAAGATATCTTCGCACGACAGCCATCTGACATGACCGGAGTACCTAGGGAACTTGCCGAGCACTCTCTAAATGTACACCCGAACGCTAAACCCGTCAAACAGTCCCTACGACATTTCGGCGATGAAAAGCGTAAGGAAATAGCTGAAAAACTAGCTCGGCTCGAGTTAGCAGGATTCATAGAAGAGGTCATCCATACTGATTGGTCGCCCAACCCTGTAATGGACCCTAAAAAGGACACCACTAAATTAAGGATGTGTTTTGATTATAATGCCTTGAACAAGGCTTGTCCCAAAGATCTGTTCGCTCTTCCTAGAATTGATCAAGTTATTGATTCTACGGCAGGCTCGGAACTCCTATGTTTTCTCGACGCATATTCCGGTTATCACCAAATTCGGATGAAGGAATCATACAAAATCAAAACTTCATTCATAACCCCCTTCAGAACCTTCTGTTTCGTTACGATGCCCTTTTGGCTCAAGAACGCAGGAGCTACGTACCAGCGCACTATGCAGCATTGCCTCCACGATCAAATAGGACGCAACATACATGCATACGTGGACGACATTGCGGTGATGTCCAAAAAGAAGGAAACATTAATTTCCGACTACGAAAATATAACATAATGCTTAACCCGAAGAAGTGTTTCTTTGGAATACCAGCCAGAAAATTGTTAGGTTTCATCATGTCTCAAAGAGGCATAGAGGTGAACCGGGACAAGATCAAGGCTATAATCAATTTTTCTATGCCGATTCGCCTGAAGGACGTTTAAAGACTAACTGTTTGCATTTCCACAGTCAGTCGGTTTGTAAGCCGTCTCAGAGAAAGAGCCGCACCACTCTACAAGCTCCTGAAAAAGACCAAAAAATTTGTTTGGACTGATGAAGCTGAAGCTGCACTACAAGACCTGAAAGCAGTACTCTCGTCTGCTCCTATCCTTGCAGCACTGGAACCACGAGAACTGATGAAGCTGAAGCTGCACTACAAGACCTGAAAGTATGTGTTTGTATTTTTTGTGCCTCATGCTTTCTTACTTTGTGTATTCAAGTATGTCTAGGTGTTTGGCACATCATTTACTTGTGTGTTTTCTTTTGAGCCTCTAATGCATATTGATGATATCTTATTTGGCTCTTTTCGAGAGGTTAATGGAACATCCCACTTTGGGGGAGTGATATGCCTCATGCATCTCTCAAACCTTAAAATGTGTGTACATGAGTACTACCACTTAGTATTGATACTGCAAGCTTATCTAGTCACTATGTGGTGTGTCACATTCATGAGAAATTCAAATTCTAAATGTCCATTAATTATCCCTAGCTGAGATTGTTTTGCCTCTTGTTGAAAAGATTTGAATATCACGTTATGGGGGAGTAATATGCTTCTTGTTACATATCAAAATCTTACGAAATGTGCACATATGAGGTAGTTCCACTTAAAGTTGATATTTTAATTATATTGTATCTAGTTGGCATGCTAGCTCAAACAAGGTCATACTTTTGATAGAAGATTTTATTGCTCATCTTTTTGGTCTTTGTTTGAGTAAGAACTTCTTGGTGTGGACTTCCTCAGATACATATCTCTATAACTTATTTGGGAGTCCATTTTATTCAAGTTGTTCTATTAATTGCTCTGCATCATTGTGTGACTAGTTGAAGCTATCAAGAATCTCTATCTTTTCATAGTGCTTAATCTTTTTATTCCTATACTATGCCTTTTTACTGTGAAGATTTATCTTTAATATATGTGCAATATACCACCAGAAATCAATTCCAATACACTCACTATCTTTGACAATTGATATACATGTGTGTGGTATTGCTTCTGGATCATCTTCACCTTGTATTTCACCTCTTATTGCCTTATTGTCTTTCCAAAAATAATGTTGTGGCTCCCATTGTCTTCCTTGGCTTTTAAACATTTCTTTGATGATGTTTTTGATTATTATCAAATGTGTTTTAGTGGAGGTCAAACCTTTTCTTCTCGGAAGGTTGTGCCATTGTGAAAAGTGTTAAGGGTATGGTTTATTTGTTGAATCCCTTCTCTTTTGGGAGTTTGTTATCTCATTCTTTCTTCTCTATTTTATTTGATTAAATGATATAATTGTTAGAGCTTTTGTGTTTTTATTTCGTATTTTATGCTCAATAGTTTTTTCTTGGTTCATTTTTTGAACTTTGTTGAACAAATATCGTGTCGATTTGATTCTTTGATATAGTTTGGACAACAAATGTGTTTTGTCACACCTTCCATGCCTTCTTGAATATTTTGGTGTTTTATCCAAATTATATCTTCATTGGATCTTGAAAGTCTTGTGCATGCATGTTTACTAAATGTATATCTTATATCATGTTTTGCTTTCTTTGATCCAATATATAGGGTATACTCCATCAAATCCTTAAATAGCTAAGATGTGCAAGAAATTCAAAATTTCATCTGTAAATATGCACATATTTTTATGGAGTGTGTCCTATGTGTTGTGGTTAGTCTAACCACATTGGACCCAATAAGTTTGGGGACCAAGATGTACTTGAATGTTGTTTTAGGTACATTAGAGATGTAATGGATGCTTGTGTCATCTATAAGCAAGTTGTTGTCACCACATGATAATTGGAGCCAAGCTAGGATGATCGAAGAATTCTTATCTACTACATCATACCATTTCTATCTCGGTAACAAGTATCTTATTCATGCATACTATTCTTCCATTCAATCTCTTATAGGTTGCATGTTGTCATGAATTTATTTGTTTGTAAATGTTGCGGTTCTTGCAAGGATCTTTGAAAGACTTCTCTATCCTTATTGCTTAGGTGAGTAATTTGAGATGATGCATATAATGGGGAGTATATAAAATCATGGTCATGATTTCACCAATCCCTCTAGCAATTTATTGCATATCAATTCCTCAAGGTACTCTCATGTGCAATATTGTTGAAATTGCATTGAGTCGTTCTTTTTGATACTTGTTGCCTTTCTCAAAATATCCCAACTAGCATTAGTTTCCATAGTGTTAATTGTGAT
The DNA here is from genome assembly GCA_910589775.1 of Avena eriantha. NCBI lineage: Eukaryota > Viridiplantae > Streptophyta > Magnoliopsida > Poales > Poaceae > Avena > Avena eriantha. The sequence goes on along the minus strand of OU342743.1, from coordinate 491,127,261 downwards.
GGTTTTGAGATTTTTCTTTTTATTTGGTGAAGTTCATTGATATACCATGAGAGAAAATAGAGCGATGGGCTATATATGCACTTAATCAAAATATCATTTTTGGTATATCTTATGACTTCCTCTTGGATATCATGTATTCTTTTTATTAACCTGTTATGTGTGGATGTTTCTTTGTGGATTATTATCATGTTTCGTCCACTTAGAAACTTATATACACGAGAGTGTTATGCTCTCGCCTTGATATACTCGCTCTTTTCTGACCATCTCTCTTATCCTCTTGGTCTTTAATGCTATTGGTAAGGTCTTGATTTATGATTGCTTGGTTTACTTCTATTGCATCTTCATGCACTCATATCTCATATTTGGTTTCTTTTGAACTTAAGCTTGTCTTGACAAGTGTATTGATTTATATCTATACTCCTTGTATCTTCGTTGTGTTCTAAATGATATAGAGGGAGTGAGGATTCTATGTTTGTGCATATTGTACTCAAATGAAACAACTAATTTATGCATGAACCTTGGGGAGCTTCCTTATTTCACTTAGAGAACTACTAGTCATTAACCCGTGCAACTGCACGCGCTAGTGATTGAAGAAACGTAATTGAGAAATTTGTTTGAAATATCTTTTGTATTGGATTACAACATTAGTTCTGAAAAGCATGGTGACTTCGACCTCTTTATTCTCTCAATTAATAGCACTAATCCATGGAATATGGCATCACATATGGCTTCTTGAACTTTCTATGGCATATACTTTTTACATGTATCATTAGATATTATATGATAAATTCTTTAATTCTTCAAAGAATGATTCTTCATCCAAATAGATAGTTTAACTAAAAGAGGATAGTATTTATATGGATTTACATTTTCCTTGTACCATGTTCATATGAGTATATCATTTCATATTCTTTAATAACGAAATAGTTAACTATACCTTATAAATTAACCGAAGAAGCCATTACATACACAATACCCACACAAAACGGTGAAGAATTTCAACGTAAAATTAAATTTTTGTATTGCCATAGAAAAATTATACTATTACAGGTCAAGGCCAAACCATTGAATCATTCATTCACCCTCTAACCATCCAAAACTCTGAATATAATTCGTAATTCCTGAAACACAAAAGGAAGATAAATCTTTGAGTTTAATCGAAATTTCATTATTTTGAGGATCAGTGTATAATTATTAGATGTATACAAAAATATTAAGCAATATTTTATTTTGATATATTAATATTCAGCTAGAATGTAAACTAATCAGAGAAAGGTGCTGCGTGAGTAATATCCGTTCAACATTTGACCATGATTGTTTGGTTAGCCTTAGGGACAGCTCCAAGGAGTTTTAAATTTTGATAATTACTTGAAGTAACGTTTAACTTTGAGCAGGGCAACCTAATTATTATCATGTGCATAACGAATACTATGGTAGAAAAAGACGAAGAGCAAATTGAACGAATTCATATGTCTGAAAGCACACTATAAAAAACAAAAGGAAATATGACCAAAGGGATCCTATAAATTTGTACTGAACGAAAAATAGTTCGACTCATATGTAGTTAATTTGATCCTTTCATTTTGTTTCTGGAACATATCAATCCGGTACATAATTAACCTTTGTCTTCAGCTCTCTACAATATGGCTTATATAGTTGAACACATATTAATTGGAAGTTCACAAAATGATTTCTTTCAGCAATGCTCACAGCCGTGATGCATATATAATTTAGAATGCCAAATATTTATGGAAGAAATTTATGTGGAAAGAAGAAAATATAGAAGTATTTTTCAAGAAAAACACTAAGAATCATACTATAGCTTTATTTCACGCTTGAGATTAATATGCATGTTAGATCCCTTGTTCCACGTGAAACATAACTGCACACAGAACTGCGAAGTTATTGCCGAACACATCACTGGTAGTTTGCCAAACCATAACACATCACTGATATATTTACACAAATAGATGCAACCCAAAAGTGCAAAGCTAAATATCAGTATTATTTAGACAGATATGGAGAAACATGTTAATAAGAAATATAATGAAGCAATTATATCTATGAATTATTTAGACCGGTATCAATAAGCAGGGAATTACCTATTAATATATACATCCTAGGATATATCTCTGTGTTGCTAGTTGATCCTGGTGCACGCATTAATTGAAAAACTGAAGCAATCATAGTACAAACACTGAATTAATGAGTGAAAACGTGATAGCTGATGACATCCAACTAATTAGGAGGTGATGAAAAACAAAACATCAATACACGTTTTGGATTTACCTGTGTTATGCCCTGACCTCCTCTGCTTCTAAACGCATAGTTCTGATCCTATGGCATACTCTCGGAGAAATCTGAGAGCATATCGATTAACCTCTATCGCATCTGTGAAACTGCGAGGTCAGTTTCCTAGGTGGCCGGCTGGTAACATCAGTGGCAGGTAAATCGATCTGTTGCATAAGACAGCAACGCTAGCTTTTCTCAGGTTACCGGGAGGTAACATCAGGGCGGCCCCGAGCTGTTGCATCTGTGAGGCTGTGCAGGGAGTTTTCAAGGTGGTTGGCCGGTAACATCTTGCGCCCGGCGGCGGCGTCCATGAATAAGAAGACCCAGCAGGCCATATCGTTTCTTATGCTTTCAGCACTGTGGATGAAAAGGAATAGTCCCGTGCGTGAAGAAGGCGCTCGCTTCCATAGGCTAGTCGATCTGAGGGCTGCTAATGCTTTAGAGGATTATTGGACGGTAATCTTTTGTTTTTATGCGAGGGTTAATCTGGTGGCTTGTGCCTTGTTGGGGATATACTTTCCAGGTATCCTCACTATGCCTCATTGACTAGGGTGACCCACTTTGGGTTAGAGTTTTGCTTCACGGGCGGCTCAGTAAGGGAGAAGAGACGGAGTCCAGTACGGCTACGAGAAGGCCCAGATGACTTACCCACATAGGTCCATAGTGTTACTTGTAGTTTAAAATGTACTCTGTAACCGACTCTTAGTCGTAGCCGGATAGATCTCTCCTGTAAATCCTAGGTCGGATATCTATATAAGTCGTCCTTGGAAGAGCCTTTATGGTACCCTCACAATAGTCTACAATCTCAACTCGCACAGTCGAAACCTTTGTAACCCATATACTGGCTCTGCCGTATTACTGGATTGCTAGCAGGAGTAGGATCCATCCAAAGCTGGCGCATTCGAACCTGGGTAAACTTGTATGCTCACTGTCCCGGAACACCGTACGTCTCACACCCCACTCTTCTACACGCCTCGAGGACCCCCTCATGACGTACTTGTCATCAATTCGACGACAGTTGGCGCCCACCATAGAGCAAGTGAGCTTTGGATCTGCGTTCCGAGTGGAATCTGCAAGAATCGGAATCGGCGAAACCATCGCCGTCGGTCGTATCCTCTACGCCAGCGATGTCCCTCTCACCGTTTTCGACGAGACCTGGAATCCGTCTAGGGAGGCCATGACTGCTTACACCATCATGTCCTTTGGCAAGATCGATGTGTAGATCGGTTTCGTTGAACCTGTCCCACCCACCCTAGCGGTGATAATAGAGGCAGAAGAAATCTCTGGGTCCCCTTTCTCAACGGAGGCGGTAGAGTTCTGGATCTCAGAAAACCCTAATCCCACCCAGCACACACCTATTGCGGAGATAGTGGAGAAAGACGAACCTGAAGCAGATCTTGCGGTTCAAGTCGAATCTGGAGTGGATCTCCCTAGCGAGGCCGAATTCCAGATCGATCTGCCCGCCGAGGTCGAAATCCAGGAGGAGCAGAACAATAACCTTGGTTCCGGCTCTGCCAACACCGGAACAGACCAACCTTTCCTGAGGCACACATTGAGGCGCATGGTGCTGCAAGGCGCAACCGTGGATGAAGTTCTCAATACCATCACGATTTTCGAGGAAGCCCGCGAGGAAAGCCGCAACTACCTGAGGACCCACACGTCGCACTTTGTCGGATATGTTGGATCCGGATCCGGCTCTGCCAATGCTGGAGACAACAAAGACTCGGTGCTGGAGGCTATCGGAACAAACACTAACTTACCCGCATCCTCGGATGACTCGATGATGTCGGTGGATTTCCGGAAGTTCTCCGTAGAATATGAAGAGGAGTACAACTCCAAAGATGTAGAGGAAGGAGAAGCCATGGACGAAGGATCTGGAGAAAACTCTCCTAAAGCACAGGATGACATGGATCTTGGAGATAATCCCGAGGTCCAGAATGTCCGAAAGTACCGATCAGAGCTTGACTCCGGGAAACGGACCCAAAGCTTTTTTTTCTACCGGCGCTGCCAAGAAGGCAAAGAAGAAGAACAAGACCCCGACAAAAGAACTTCCGATAGAGGAGGTGATTGCCGCGGAATATGAGGAAGACTCAGATGGAGCACTTATCCTAGACGAGCCCAAAGAAGAGTCGGTGGATGGACAAGTGGTCACCGCAGGTGCCCGTAAACTCATCGATGTTGCATTAACTACACCTATCCCTACTACGGTAGAACTTACTACTGCAGAATTGGAAGAAAGGGCCCAAGCCCTAGAAGCACGTCGCCAAGTACTCCTAGATGAAGCCAAAAACATCGAGGAAGAGGAGAAGCGCATGGCTACTGCGGAGAAGCTCATCTCTCTGCAACATCAGAAGAACCGGAAAGGCCACGTGCGGGCTGACAAATTTCCGGAAGTACGCAAGGTTCTCTTTGAGGGAGATCCGGGGATGCCTCGGCTCGACAGTAATGGAGACATGGTGTACCCAACACCAGTACAAAACACTGCCGCAACTCGAGATATCTTGGCAAATAATCCAGGCCCAGAACAGGTTCAATTGGGCATTAAGCTACTCACCAAGGGTCTGGAGCAGCAGAAGGTCGCGAAGTCCGGAAGAGGAAAACTGGTCTCTCAATCAGACCAATGTCACACGGATCCGACCTGGAACGACATAAGACCCCAACGGGTTCCGGAACAACATCACCGTTTCGACCGTCGGGAAGACAACCACTCAAGAACCGGATCTTCAGGGCAGCACCACAAAACTGCACGTGACTGGCGTAATGTTGCTCCGGCCGCCGAGCAAGAGGCAATTTCTGCACTGTATCCGAGAAATCCTCCCCGACAAGAGTCGAACAATCATAGGGAAGAAGATAAAGAGAAACAACGAGAGGAGTACCATCAAAGAATACCACCCCCTAGACATACAAGTCGTTCGGCTGAGCCCCACCGCGGTGGGAGTGATAGACGAAGGAATGACACCGTGCCGAGTCAAGCCAGCAGGGGGCTCGTCGTAATGAAGACCCTCCCTGTAACCGAAATAATGATGCTCCAGACGGAGGCTGGCGACAGGCCGGAAACGATCCAGCTGCTCCACCCTCTCCACTAAGTAGCCATCACAACAGCTCTCAAGGAGGCCAAGGAGGACGTCGTGGCGGAGGAGGTGGTGGCAGAAGCCGAAGTCCGGCTCCAAGGCACCATAGCCATAGTCGTCAAACATGACGTCGATCTCTATCACCAAGTGACGCGAGACACCAGATTAACTCCAATATAGAGGCGCGGTGCTACGAAAACGATGATATATACGTGGGCCCAAAATGCTTAGGACCACGGATTCGACAAACACATTTCTCAAAAGGATTTGCTATCTCAAGACACATCCAAGCCTACGATGGTGTGGCCCGGCCAGATACTTGGCTCCAGGATTTTTTCTAGGCTTGCTACATCACCAAAGGTGGAAACAGCTTGGTCGCAACCAGATATCTCCCACTCATGTTGTGGAAGACGGCGCGATCATGGCTCAATGAACTTCCGGAGAACACCATCCACAATTGGTATGACATGCAAAGTGCATTCTTTCGGAATTTCGAAGGCACATATCGGAGGCCCTATACGGTAGGAGACCTACAACATTGCACCCAAAAGGCTGGAGAAACTTTCCGAGATTACCTCGGGCGATGGATCGACACCAAGAACTCCTGTAAAGGAGTAAATGACCAAACTGCGATTGAAGCTTTCATTGCAAGACTCCCAATTGGCTTACTACGTCATCGCTTGAAGTGTGACAAGGTCACTTATCTAGGAGAGATTATAGAAATAGCGAGCAAGTATGCAGATGCTGACGATGATGCAGAGGGATTCCTGAACGCCCTAGTTGTGCCACAGTCGGCAAAACAACCAAAGCAGCAAGCTCAGAAGTGCAAGAACACCTCGGAAGAAAAACCCAACGCAGAAACAACAGTGGTTACTGCTACTTTCGGGTCTAGAGGACGAGGAGGGGGCGGCGGTGGCCGTGGATGCCGTCGTGGGACATAAAGAGTCCAGGGTAGAGAAGATCAGCAACCTGGCAAAACCTACTCCTGGGCCGACATTGCCAACAACCCATGTGTGCATCACTTAGACGCTAATGGGGGCTCGTCTCACAAAAACGCCGAGTGTCGTTTTAATGACGACATCTAGAAAGACGATACCACTGGCTACAGGGCTAAGCGGAAGAAGGGAAAGAAGAATCCCGAAAAAGATAAAGACACCAAGGAAGATTCCGACATGTAGGAAGCTGATCCTTTAAATCCCAAGCCGGAGGGGAAGAAAAACTTCCCAACAAAGAAAGACACTTACGACACCTTCCTCGGATCTCAACCAGCTAAGGTCAAGAAAGCAGTTCTACATGAGCTCAACGCAACTGTTCCGGCTGTCCCATAATACCTGGACTGTTCAGAAGTGGCAATCACCTTTGACCGTGTTGATCATCCGCCTAAGTTTCACATGCGAGGAAAATACGCCTTAGTCGTCAATCCACTTATTGATGGCTATGGTTTCTCCAAGACTCTCATGGACGGCAGCAGCAACATTAATATTCTGTATGTCGAAACGCTACGCCGGATGCAGATCTCGGAGACCCAACTGAATCACAACTCTGTGATCTTTCACGGAGTTGTCCCAGGAAGACAAGCAAATTCCCTGGGAGAGATCACTTTGGATGTTACTTTTGGAACTCCAAACAACTATCGGATGGAGGAACATTCCTTTGAAGTAGTCCCGTTCAAGAGCGCGTAAAACGCTATATTCGGATGTCCGGCTTACTGGGCATTCATGGCTCATCCGTTTTACATTTACAATATTATGAAAATTCCAGGTCCCAACAACATGATCCCCATTAGGGGAGACCCAAAGAAAGCGCGAGAGTGCAAGGACAAAAATGCCGCCTTTGTTGAAGACGTGTTGCATGCCCAGCAGTACCAGGAGATGCCTGCAACAAAAAAGGAGGTGAGAAATCCGAATCTGGAGGTTAAGGCATCACAAGAAATGAAGAAGACGCCGTTGAAGGATGATGATCCCTCCAAGGTGACCCAGAGAGGTGTAGGCCTAGATAGCGCATAGAAAAGCATGCTCGTCAAGTTCCTCCTAGAAAATCAAGATATCTTCGCACGACAGCCATCTGACATGACCGGAGTACCTAGGGAACTTGCCGAGCACTCTCTAAATGTACACCCGAACGCTAAACCCGTCAAACAGTCCCTACGACATTTCGGCGATGAAAAGCGTAAGGAAATAGCTGAAAAACTAGCTCGGCTCGAGTTAGCAGGATTCATAGAAGAGGTCATCCATACTGATTGGTCGCCCAACCCTGTAATGGACCCTAAAAAGGACACCACTAAATTAAGGATGTGTTTTGATTATAATGCCTTGAACAAGGCTTGTCCCAAAGATCTGTTCGCTCTTCCTAGAATTGATCAAGTTATTGATTCTACGGCAGGCTCGGAACTCCTATGTTTTCTCGACGCATATTCCGGTTATCACCAAATTCGGATGAAGGAATCATACAAAATCAAAACTTCATTCATAACCCCCTTCAGAACCTTCTGTTTCGTTACGATGCCCTTTTGGCTCAAGAACGCAGGAGCTACGTACCAGCGCACTATGCAGCATTGCCTCCACGATCAAATAGGACGCAACATACATGCATACGTGGACGACATTGCGGTGATGTCCAAAAAGAAGGAAACATTAATTTCCGACTACGAAAATATAACATAATGCTTAACCCGAAGAAGTGTTTCTTTGGAATACCAGCCAGAAAATTGTTAGGTTTCATCATGTCTCAAAGAGGCATAGAGGTGAACCGGGACAAGATCAAGGCTATAATCAATTTTTCTATGCCGATTCGCCTGAAGGACGTTTAAAGACTAACTGTTTGCATTTCCACAGTCAGTCGGTTTGTAAGTCGTCTCAGAGAAAGAGCCGCACCACTCTACAAGCTCCTGAAAAAGACCAAAAAATTTGTTTGGACTGATGAAGCTGAAGCTGCACTACAAGACCTGAAAGCAGTACTCTCGTCTGCTCCTATCCTTGCAGCACTGGAACCACGAGAACCGATGTTGCTCTATCTCGCTGCGACAAATAGGTTCATCAGTGTCGTCATGGTGGTGGAGAGACCAGAGGAAAATCAGGAACACCTGGTGCAGCGTCCGACTTACTACCTCAGCGTAGTCCTAATTGAATCAAAGCAGCGGTATCCGCACTATCAAAAGCTAGCTTATGGTGTGTTTCTTGTGTCCCGTAAGTTACGACACTTTTTTCAGGAACACCCAATTACCGTGGTGAGCACAGCTCCCATGAGATATGTCATCAACAACAGCGATGCTATAGGACACGTCGCAAAATGGGGCATAGAGCTTTCAGCTTTCATCATTGAGTATAAACCTCGTACAACAATCAAATCCCAAATCCTTGCTGACTTTGTCACTGATTGGACAGAGACAACGGACAATATGACCCTCCCAGAGTCATAATATTGGACCTTCCATTTTGACGGGTCTAAGGCGCTCGGGGGATCAGGGCTGGCGTGTTGCTCAAATCACCCCAAGGAGATAAACTTTTCTATGTGTTGCAGATCCACTTCACAGCGACAAATAACATTGCCGAGTATGAAGCACTGCTGGATGAAATCCGGATTGCTAAGGATATCGGCATCTGACGTTTGATATGTTATGGAGATTCAGATCTTGTTGCTCAACAAGTGTCGGATATCTGTAATGCAAATAAGCACATGGCAGCGTATAGAGCCGTCATGGATGAATTATCTAAGTCGTTCGAAGGGTTTGAGGTTCAACACATCCCTCGAACAGAAAATGAGGAAGCGGATGCACTATCTAGAATAGGCTCTACATGGAAAAAGGTCCCGGATGGCGCTTTTTTAGAGCACCTTAGAGTTCCCTCTATAAAAGAAGTAGACGAGGAATATCCGACCAAATCCGACTCACCTTTAGTAGCAGTTCTGGCTGTGATTCCCAGTTGGACTCAACCCTACCTTGACTATTTGGTAGATGGCAAATTACCCGAAGACGAAGTTCTGAGCCGACAGATCGTCCGGCGAGAAAAATCCTATACTATAATTAGTGGTGAGCTCTATAAGCAGAGCGCGTCTTGGGTTTTTCAGCACTGTGTGTATCCGAAAGAAGGAGTGGAAGTCTTACGAGAGATCCATGAAGGCGAGTGTGGTCACCACGCTGCAGCCAAATCTCTAGTCGCAAAAGCTTTCTGACATGGTTTTTTCTGGCTTATAGCCAAGGCAGATGCCGAACAGCTGGTCAATACATGCAAAGGCTGCCAAAAGTACGCCAAACAAGCTCACGTTCTGGCTGATCAGCTGCGACCAATACCTATAACATGGCTTTTCGCGGTCTCGGGGCTTGACATGGTAGGACCGTTTAAATGGTCTCCAAGTGGATTTACTCATCTTTTAGTGATGGTGAATAAATTCACAAAATGGATTGAGGCTAAACCCGTCACTAGTTGTGATGGAGCAACAACCAGAAGATTTGTCGAGGATGTCATAATCCGATAGGGTTATCCGCATAGCATTATCACGGACAACGGGAGTAACTTCTCTATGGGAGAGCTTGCCGAATTCTGCAAGGAGCAAAATATCCGGCTTGACATTGCGTCAGTCGCACATCCGCAGGCTAATGGACAAGTCGAAAGGCAAACAGTTTAATCCTACAAGGCCTGAAGCACCACCAAGACTCGAAGCACCACTATGACGTGCTATGGAGGCTTGGGCAGATGAATTACCCTCTGTAATATGGAGCTTGCGAACAACTCCGAATAGGTCAACCAGATACACACCTTTCTTTTTGGTCTATGGCGCTGAAGCAGTTCTTCCTAGTGATTTGATTCACATTTCTCCTAGAGTTGCCGCGTATATTGAAGAGGATGCCGAAATTTCTCGATAAAATGATCTCGAATTAGTCGAAGAAGTTCGCGTCGTTGCTGAGATGAGATCAATAGCCTATTAGCAGAAGTTATGCAAGTATCATAGCCAGAGAATCAGAAACCGGTCTTTCAATAAGGGCGATTTGGTTCTCCAGCTTGTGCAGAAAAGAAAGCACAAACTTTCCCCAATATGGGAAGGGCCCTTTTTAGTTAGCCGAGTAATGTACAATAGTTCTTACATTCTAACTGATATGCGGCCAGTCAAAGAAAGACCTGCTACTAAGAAAAGAAAGAGTGCTGGAGGCAGTATAGACCCGGAAGAATTAGACAGACCATGGAAGTTTATCTTTGCTCAGCTACGTCCCTTTTATTCTTAGTTTATCTTTCTTTGTAATCATATATGAGTATATGTTCAATAAGAAATAAAGTATTGGTTGCCTCATTTTTTCTGAGAAGTTTTATATTGCCATCTTATTTCCGAATGATCATGTCACAGTCGAAAATCCCAGAATACTTAAAAGTACTTTATGCTCATGTTTGTTCTGGTTTAGTATTCCGATTCTAAAATTTCTACCTTCAGGTATAAATATAAATTTTCTAGTCTATACTTTGGTTATTTATCTAATTGCCGGATGCGGGCATTTTCCGAGTAGTGAATTATTGGTATTGGAAGCCGGCTTTGTTTCCGAGTTTAAACTGGTTTAGCAAGTGAGCTCCGTTGCTTAGCAAAGTTTCCGTGCTAAAAGTTGGCCGGCTCACGAAAGGAACGAGGCGGAAAGCCAGATAAACAATAAGTACAGACAAAAACCATAAGTGCCACTTCAGGCACATAAAGTAAAAGCAAAAAGTGCTAAATAGAAATAGCAAATCTTAGCACTAGCAAAAGTATTATACTACTTATTTACAACCCGAATTGTTTTCAGAATAACACATTTTGTTCTGATGCTCTATGATGCAGGGGGAGAGGTAGGAGCTGTCGGCTTACTAGATACATTGGCCTCTCCTTGATATCTTTCCAATACGTTCAAATTCGATATGGTTTGTTTATCATCGGAAACTTCACCAGCTTCTTCGGTGGGCGGAGGCAGCGTCTCCATGCGAGGGAAGAAGGGAGTTTCGTAGCTGGTGAGATCAGCTACATGACACCTGTATCCAGCACAGGAGTCCATAATGGCTTTGATGTCTTGCTCATGTCCGTCTTCATCGACTTTACAGTACCCTCTCGTTACTTGCGAGATTTCCATGTTTCCATGGTGGCTCATAACCATGGTGAGGGCATTCTGGGATGCGGTTCGCGCGTAGGACATGTTCCAGTGTTGGATAAGCTGGGGCATCTCCTTGGCCTTGTCTCGCACTTCTGAGCCAGACATTCTATGCATGTCCGGAACCTTGAGAACTTTGCCAATATCCTCAAGGGATTGGTGGAAATCATGAAGTAAATCACCGACTTGGCTAAGCCGGCTAGTGCGAGACTCGGTGGAGGCTGAATCCAGTAAATTTAGAGGACCTGCGCATGTAATGCAAAAGGTTATAAAATATATCCCAATTCCATAAGTCGAAAAAAGATAGAAATTCAGAAGGAAGGAAACATACTGAAGATGAGATCGTCAACTTTACTCTTTTCTTCATGAAGACTCTAGAGTTCAGCCCGGAGTGCCTCGGTAATATCCTTCTCTCTGAACAATTGATTGTTGAGATCTGAGATTCTCTTATCTTGGATCACAATCTTACAATTGCGCTCCTCGGTGGCCATGGAGGAGAATTCGAGAACTTGAGCAATGCTCTTCTCATGATCCACCTTGAGCTTATCCAACTCCTGGCGAAGGTCCTTGTTTTCCACCTCCAGGGTCTTCAGATTCTTGGCCTCTTCAATCATAGAAAAATATTGCTTTACCAGTGTTGTAGTCAAAAGAATAACAGATGAACAAAAATTCGACAATGAAATAAACGGCAAGGTTTGAGAACTGGAATGTTTACCTTCAGCCTCATCCCTTGACACTTTCAATTGAGAATTTTTCAAGTCGGAGAGCTCTAATTTCTCTCTGCTTATTACCAATATTCTTCAACAATTCCTGGTTATATGAATTAACTTTCTGTAAGTCAGAATACCCAGAGTCAGAAGTCTACTAAAGACTCGGGCTAATATCTATACTAATATCAGCACGAGCCTTGGGGGATATACTAGTTCATTCTTTGGCATCCTAAGGAAGCATAAATCCGGATTATCTATCCAACTTCATGCTTGGGGGCTAGAGGATATGATATGGAATAAAGTAAAAAGATAAGATGGAATTCCGACATACATGTTGTTCATGAGTGAGTTTGCTCAAACTCATGTTCACTTCTATGGTAACCTTCTCGGCGAGGGTGAGTGGGATCACTGGTGGTGGTGGAAGCTCGCCAGTTCTCAGCCTCTCGTCATGAAGACGAACTTGTTCAAGAAGTTCGGAGTACTTGATGTCCTCTGCTTCTTGTGCTTCTTCTTCGGCAGTGATAGTCCAACTTTCTAGGCATTGTTGGGTAAGTCGTTGGATCTCCTCTGCAGATTGCCAAGAAAGGACAAGTTTGGCAAGTCCCGGATTGCTGAGGAAGTTCTCAGCGAAGACCTCTGCCAAGGGATCATTACCTGAAGAGGGTTCACCCTTATCAAAACCTAGGTCACCCATGGTGACGTCAGTTTGTGATCCGAGGATCACTGGCTCTGCTAATTGAGCCGAATCTTCTGTGACAGTCGGAGATGGAGTAATCTCTGGCACCGCAGAAGGCTGAGGGGCAGGAGTTGGAGGTGCTGCGGCAGGAGAAGTCAAATTCATCTTTGACTGGCGTAGGGGTTTCGACAAGACTCCCTTCTCCTTGCCCTTGTTGAGATGTCAAGATCCGAGGAGGTAAAAGAACAGAGAACATTACACCTCGGAAAGAATTAAGATATAAAGTACAAAGACCTTGTGAGGAAAGATTACCTCTTCACAACAGGCACCTCCTTTGTGCCAATAGCAACTGTCGGAGCCTTACGCTTCCGAGGAATCATGTCCGGCAATGGAACCAACTCTCCGTCGTCCTGAGAAATCTCAGGAGGATATCCCTCGATAGGAGCAAACTCCGACTCGGGGAGGTCAGAAAGCTGAAACAAAAATAGAATCTTAGTATTGCAAAACAATGTAAAGATGAGCACATAATTCGAGTTACTGCTAGAAACTTACCGGTACCATTGGATCTTCAGCCGTATGCATATCCAAAGACAGATCCGGGATTTTCCTCTCAATCCGCTCCCTTATGAGCCACTTGATTTGGGACTCGTATTCTTTCTCCGTGTAAGGCTGGGAGCAGATCCGGAGGGAATATTTCTTGGACGCCGTAATGGAGTGCATAAGCTGGTCTCCATGGTGTTGAAGAGGCTGGATCCGGTGTGCCAGCCAACAGTGAACTAAGTTGGACCCCTTAAGGCCCTTTTGCTTCATCAAATATTCGATCTGCCTCTTGGCAAGAAGAAGATCGTCACTGAGAGCCGGCGCATCTGCGCCCTAGGACTCTTGGGGCATGGTGGCATCGTCAACAAAAGCCGGCAAAGTAGTAGCTTTGCTAGGAGCAGGAATATCCTTGTGATAAAAGAAAGTGGACGACCATTGTTTGACCGACTCACTGGCCCTAATCCAAGGATACACGCGCTCTCTCCTAACAGAAAAACTAATAGTACCGTTAATGTATGGATTACCGGCAGTGATGGAATTTCTCTAGACATGAAAGTAAAACCGGAAAAGAGTAAGACTCGGCCTAATGCCAAGGTATCCCTCGCACAAAGAAGTGTATGCGCTCATCTCTAAGAGAGAGTTTGGGGGAAGATGATGGAGTTGAACTCCGTAGTGATCTATAACCTCAGAAAAGAATTCTAAGGGAGGGAAACTCAAACCTCTGTCGAGGTGGGTGCCAAAGTGTACCTGCTCACCAGCGCGAGGGTTGGGGATGGTTTCGCCGAAGCCACTCTGCTAGTCGCTGGCACGGAGGAGCCCTTCATTCTCCACAACGCGGAGCTTGGCGTTGTCAAGGACGCATGGGATCCAGACCCCACAGTTGCTCTCCTTCTCCACCGCTGTAGCTGTCACCGTCGTCGCCGCCGTGCCGGAGGATGATGCTGAAGCCATTCTCTCGTGGGTCGGTGACCAGGGATGGGCGGCGCTGGAAGATTATGGGGAGGAAGAGGAGCTCTATGTTCATGGGAAGCGTTGGGAAGAAGGAAACGGTGCAAGTGCTGGTAAAGAAGATGGGGAAAAGAATCCTAACCACTTATATCCTCCAGCCGTGCCAAGATTCGTGTAAACGCAACACTGAATGCGCCACGCGTCGCGGAAGGAGCTGGGTAACCCCCATGCGATGATTACGCCACCTCGATCTCCGCGCGTGCATTAAACCGACGCCTCGGTTCCACGAAAGGCGGACCCACCAACGGTCATGCTGACAGGAATGTCTATCCGTGATGTGACTTGACCATGACTAGTGTCAGATTACGTCAGAGACCAAGTTCCGGCTTAGTTTGAATTTCAAGCTGGAAACTGAATAGTGTATTCATAGGTCTGACTCATTTGAGATCCGTATTCTATCTTTTGTTTTGAAGTTTCAGGAACCCTTCAAGATTCTGCAAGCCGAAGATCAAGCTAGACGATGATGAAATCCGACTCTGGATCACGGAGGCTTCCGGGGGCTGCTATTGGGGATATACTTTCCGGGTATCCTCACTGTGGCTCACTGACCAGGGTGGCCCACTTCGGGTTAGAGCTTTGCTTCATGGGCGACCCAGTCAGGGAGAAGAGATAGAGTCCAGTCTGGCTACAGGAAGGCCCAGATGACTTACCGACATAGGCCCATAGTGTTACTTGTAGTTCAAGATGTACTCTGTAACCGACTCTTAGTCGTAGCCGGATAGATCTCTCTTGTAAACCCTAGGACAGATATCTATATAAGCCGTCCTAGGTAGAGCCTTTAGGTCACCCTCACAATAGTCTACAATCTCAACTCGCACAGGCGAAACCCTTGTAACCCATATTCCGGCTCTGCCGTATTACTGGATTGCTAGCAGGAGTAGGATCCGTCCAAAGCCGGCAGATTTGAACCTGGGTAAACTTGTGTGCTCACCGTCCCGGAACACCGTACGTCTCACACCCCTCTCTTCCACATGCCTCGAGGACCCCCTCATGGCATACTTGTCATCAATCCGACGACATGCCTCCAATTAGTAAATATAAGATTTGTCCATTTGATTATTTGGATCTTTTGATTGCTTTCTTCATGTTGAAGTTTATTCACCTTGTTATCCTTTTAGAAATCTTTGATCCTCAATATAGTTTGATTTCCTCCAAGTACGCGTCATTGGATATGTGCATATGAGTAATGCACACCCTGGGTAGGAACTCATACTATATTATCCTTCTAACCTTGTCATCCATTTTGGCACTTGTTTTCAATGAGGGAGAAGTTTAGAGGGTTGAAGGGAAATGGTTTTATACTTAAGATTGGTTTGTTCTTAAGTGCTTGCCTTTCATGCATTTCATCTTTATTATGTTTTTCATGGTCGAATATATAGTGGCAACTCTCCCAAAGGTTATGCTTGACAATGTATGCAATGAATTAAAGTTCATCACACGTGCATATATTGTGGGGGAGTTTGCTCTATATATGGTTGTTCTACTCACATCTCCTGCATTAATTGTAGTTTGTGTGAGTAGAATCGGTTTTGATACATGCTAGTATCTTTGTGTTACTTAACCGTGTCAAATACAACCTCTTGTATACAACTTATTCTTGGATAAGCTACATATTTGTTTCTAATATTCATTATATAAACCCTCTTGTTGTGCTTGTCATCAATTACCAAAATGGGGGAGATTGAAAGTGAAATTGCCCCTATGTGTCGTTTTCATGATTAATGACAATCCCTATGGACTAATGTTGAGTGGCTCCCCTAGATTAATCCTCCGAGAATCCCTGTTATGCATACACCACGATCCCATGATCAGTGTGTCGTGGCACATAATCAACAAGTATCAACGTAAACATCCATTACTTAAGTGGAGACATGTCATACCTTATTTTCCATTATGCCTACATCAATCAACATCAGCGGAACTTTATCGAAGCGTAGAGCCCGAGCCATGCCTTAACCTATAGGTAGCTGACTAGGATAATGTCCTAGCTCAAATAGTCGTCAACTCACCTTCTTATTCACTTTACTTCTCGAATCTGACCAAGTTAATAGCCAGGGACAATGATTTTGAGTACTTTAAATGTACTCACAAACCACCTTAAGATAATAACAAATATAGGATATGCAATATGGCTGTAGTAGTAGGAGGGCTCCATGAGAGGTTCTTTTCTAAAATATTTCCTCTTGTAGATATAACATCTACATATCTTAGTTGAAAATTTTTGTAAAACATTTTGGAAGTCATTTTTAAAAGTTTTGGAAAACAGCTAGGATTGGGTCACCGTATTTCATCTCACGGTCCTCAATCGACCGGACTTACATCTTCCGTGATACTTCAAGGTCACCTCACATTCCCTGGTGTTCTTCACACCACCAGTTTTTGAAAACTATTTATTTTCCGAAATCCATTTTGAAAACAAAACCAACATCGCTCTATAGCAGCCTTTCCAACCATCCATGATCGTGAACACGGCTATTCGAGTAGATTTACACTCTGTAGAGGTTGTACACTTTACCCACACCATATGGTTACCCTGCCCTGATCCCGCATGGATCGTGGGTCGAGTGACCAATCAAGACTCTCCAAATGCCCACTCCAACATAGACCCTACCCTATGAGTTGTTTTCCTCAACACCGGGACATCGAGATTGATGGACCAACCGGAGCACCCACTCAATCTTGTAGTGTGCACTTTCAATGAGTGGCTCATAGTATCGCCCAACCGCTCACATGGGCGGTCTCACCTCCCCTAGGTCATTGTAGCCACATATGACCCTTTTTGTAAGGGAAACCCGAAATTCGAGGGAGATGATCCCTTATAAGTAGTCCCGAGGAAACCCATACCAGAGTGAACAAACATCCAGCCACGCCTTATGGCATTCCAGATTAATGTGGTTGCATGGGTTAATTGCTCTAGCAAACTACAAAGAAACGAGTGCGTTTTTGTAACCATTTTCCTCCCTTTTCCTTCAGCCTCTTTTGTAAAACAAAACCTTTTTCTTTCTCAATCTTTATCATAAAAAAGTTTGTAAACTTTTCTGGGGTCTTCCAATCCAATAGTTTTGCTTTGGCTAAACAGTGTCTCCAAAGGGGTTTAGTGTTATACACCACTTACAATACTAGGGGCAAGTAGGTGTCATCAAAGGGGTGTACCTATTAGTAGACATGTATAATGGTTTGGAGGATCCAAGTTATTAATAGATATAGATTATCAATATAGTAAAACAATATAGTTTTCATAAACTGTACGTAAAACATGCATAAGTAAAACAATAGGACAAGGCTTATGAGAGGAAGGTGGCTTGCCTGTGATCAGTAATTCTGGCAATATGTCCCTGGGCTTCTTCTTAGAATACCATAATAACCAATATTAACCATCTTCTTCTGGTCTTTGATATAATTGCAACTATCATCGTCAAAGATAGCACATGCAAGCAAACAAGGCCACAATCAACACAAGGCATACAATCATAAAAACAATACAAATAATTCAGAAGTCTCAACTATTAAGTAGGTATTGAGATTTTTAGATCAAAGCAATTGAAATTAATTGGGTTGAATTTGTGGCATTTCATTTATGGTTTAATTGGCAAATACCTCTTAATTAAGGGGTTTTGAACTAGGGCTTGGGGTCTGTATGATGTCAATGTACAAAAATGATATCATTAGATAGATATTGAAATAACAAGGCCACCAAAAGTGGTTTCACTATTTTATCAATTATCTTTATTTAGTTATTTTCTAGTGAAAATAACTCTAGTTTAGGTGAATAAATCACCAGAAAATATCTAAAGCTCAAATAAATTTTTCCTCAGAGGTTTTTTTATATAATTGAGTTGGTGATTTTTGAGAGTTGTAATCACCTCAAGAGATTTAACAGAATGCCCTTGGGAAAATCCCAAAGTCAGTTCTATGTTCAATTTGTCCTTTTAACCAGATTTATTACATAGGTCCAAATGGTATTATGCCAAGGATAGTGGGTGGGCATAATATATACCTTCCATTATAAATTGGAGTCATTATTTTTGGAGTTGTATATTTACTATAAGGATTTATATAGTGAAAATTCCGCAAGTAGAGGATTTTAAATCATTTAAAATCCTCACAAGCTCAATAATTCTTGAACTCCCGAGTTTTGAGAGATCTTGGTGTACCACATTACTAAGAGTTGGAAGAAACTCAATATGTTCTGTAGATCTGCCTAGGGAATTTTCCAAAGGCATAACTAGATGGATTTTGTTATTTTTACTAATATAAAACCATGGTTCACCTTGATCAGAGCCCAAAGCCAGATGATAGGTATTTTACCAAGTTAACAGAGAAAGTTGGAAACACCCCACTTGGATAAGTGGAACTCATTATGGAAATTATTTATTAAAAAAATGGATACTATTTACTGGATTAAAAACTAGAAAATAATTATAATTATTTTTGACCTAGGGTTTACTCTATAGGTTATAGAAAATACTATAGAACATGTAAGAATTTAGATATGGATGTTTTTAGGCACTTTTCATTTTGTTTTGTATCTAAACTAGACTTGGAATTTTCTAGATCTGGAAACAATTTATAATGGAGATGGGCCTCAAGGGGGGATCCGGCCCATCTCCACGTCCTCACGGGTGAGAGGTCAGGATTTAAAATCTAGGACAGGGTCCAGGCTCTAGCCAGTGTAGTGACCCAAAGGGGTATAGAGCACCTAGCTCAATTTTTGGAGATGGCCGAGAAGATAGGTTCTTCTCTCCAAGGGCGAGATAGATGTGGGGGTTCTATGAGGGGATGCATGGAGCATGTGGAGGTGGAGAGGAGTAAGTGGGGTTGGAGAGGGAGGCTCTGGGGGCCTGGGTGCTTTTAACCCAAGGGATGATGGTGTACTATGCACCATGTCCATGGGAGAGCGCGCGGGAGGGAGGCAGCAGATGATTGGTCCTCGGGGGGTTGTGGTCGTGCATGGGAGCTGTTGGAGGGCAGAGAGAGGAGGGAGTAGTATGCTAAATGTTTTGTAGCTCCTTTTGCATTTTGGTCCAAGGAATAAAAATCAAGGAGGATGGGGTAGGGCTAGGTAGGGTGGTTGTCCCAGGGTACAGAGGGTGGTGGGTGTGTCTCTCATCGTGAAGAGGGCTAGAGAGGGAGTAGGGTTGCTCTGTGAGAGTTTTTAAAGAAAAGGATTTGATGTATCTTTGGTATCCTTCCATCCAAGCATATGAGACAAAAGGGAGAGGGTGGTGTCTACTGTAGTGCTATAGTGAGTGGCGACCAGAGGGGTTTATTAGTGTTGTGTTGGTCAAGTTTGGGGGTTGATGAAGGTTCGATAGGGATTTAGTTCAAGTTAGATAAACTTCCCATTTTCCCAATTTGCTTGATCATGAGCAAGTTCTTCAAAGTTTATCTTGGCAAGATGATTCAAATGTACTGGTAGAAAGATATGGTCAAGGTGCTTCACCAAGAATTATTTGGGATTTATTGGATCATTCTAGATCCTTTTTATAGCAATTATTTAAAAAGTGTTGAATCTATTTTATTGCTTTATTTTGAAATATTTTAGTTGGAAAGATGATTTTTTTAGTTCGATATGGTCACAAATATGAATTCATATTTCGGAGAATTTTCCCAAAATTTATTGAGGCAGCAAAGTTTTAAAACATTTATTTCTCCAATTTTCCATTTAAGAAAAAGGCAAAAAGAATCATTAAAACAAAACTTTCCTTTATAGGGAGTGTTTTAAGTTTTGAATTAAATGCTTATTGGGTCAAAATAGTTATGGATAATGATTGAAAAATATTTATATCCAAGGTATATGATGTCCACATGATGTATCTTCCATTTGCAACCTTGGGTTTGGGAATACAACTTGATTTTGGTAGAAAACAAGGAAAAGAGGATCTTAGGCACCATTAATTTTCTACTATCAAAACCTTGTTGGATTTAGGAGCTCAAGGCTCCCCTTGGGTCATGGGCTACATGTATGTATATAGCAAATTATGTATATCACCATGGTTCAGAGGTTTGAGGTTGATTATGATTGAGCTCTCCAAGGATTCATGCCACTCTTTGAATAAAATAAGGTTGTGAAAATAGATTATAAAATAGCTTTCAAAACCACGTTGGTTTTAGAAGCACAAGGATCAAATTGAAACAAGTGAAATCGGGATGGATATACCTTTATGAGTTGAGCACAATCATGTAAGGAGTTGGTCAAATAATATAACATGGAGATGTGAGCTTCTACCAATGTAGGCTTGTTGGTAAGGTTTGCAAAAAATATTATTTTCTTGCCTACAAAACCATTAATAACAAGTGGTTTAAGGGATGATCTATCCAAGGGAAAGAGTGGCCCTTGGAAGTATTTAAGATGGTCTACAATATGGTTCAAGTGCATTTCCGAAAATGCACAGGGGTTTTAAATGAGGGAGGTTCACAGATGTGATATTGATAACCTTTTTCTAGACTTGGCCCAATTTGGTAGATTTGTGGTTTTTTACTATAATACAAGAGGGAATGATTTTGAGAATATGCAAGGTTCCAACTAACCATCAAATGGATGAGGTTGAAGTATAGATTGAGTACAATGGATCCATGCTTGGAGTTGGGCTTCATTGACTTGGAACCTCCTAGAAAGGGTTAACTCTAAGGTGATTTAGTTAAGGGATTAGATAGTCACTTTAGTGACTAGAGGTTAGATCAAGTTTGGTAATTTTCTTGGGGTTTGGTATTTCTTAACTTACTTGATTCCTAGAGGATGATATCCTAGAGTAGCACATTCTACTTCCTAGGAAAACCAGTCAAGCAGCAGATCAAGGCAATTCATCAGACAATAGATCAGGGCAATTCATCTTAGCAAGCCAGTCAACTACAACTAGGGTTACCATCAATCCTATCTTCAGATAAAGAAGTGTATTTTGAAAAAGGTTGGAGTTCTTGAATAAGATAATGCCCTTGGTACTTCTACCAAGAGTAGAGTTCAAAAGCTTATAAAAGGTTTTGGAAAAACCTAGGGGTAAGAGTAGTTGAAGGTTCTGTCTTGAAAACATAAGGATATTTATATCATATAGATCCCCCTAGTTTTGTAAATGGAAGCCGAGAACATAATTGTTGTTGCAAAGGCATCTTGGCTAAGGTTTATGAAATGCCAGAACTTTTCAGAATATGTAAAAGAAGCCAAGATAGTTTTGTGAAATAGCTTTTTTCAACTGAGGGTGAGGTAAGGAGTATATCTTCTATTACACACTCAGATGCATAAGCATCAATAGACAAGAAAGCAAACACTATATCACTAAACAATATTTTTTTCCCCTGATTTTTGCACTCGGGACAACTAACCAGGGTTGCTAAAAGTGGGATGTTACATGTTTTCATTGAGTTTTATATGAAGGAAAATTCCATAGGTCATTCTTGTAGTCCATGTGCTGGATTCAAGTATGGATGCCATGAAGATAAAGATATACCTTGAGTATTGTCATTAAGATCATCGAGTTTAAGAGAAGAATATTATATGATCAAGATCTTGAGAGTGTGATCTCAATATAAGAATTCAAGATATGGCTCTAAGTCGGTGTCATGATAGCCACATTAGTTGATCTATGGTTGACTAAGATTTAGAGCATGTAATCAAATGAAAAGTTCTTTATGTACCTCAAGATATTGAGATGGAGCATGAGAAGATACATGGTTGACCAACACAAAGAGTGATGTGTGATTTCAAGTTGGTCAAACACATGAAGCATAAATAATGTACCACATGGATCTTGTGGTACGGTAATCTTGGGAATTATGCTTCATGAACTAACCCATTATATATGTGCCTTTATTTTATCTATATTGGTTAGGTATCTTTTCATGGTAATGCATCAAAAGTAAAGATCTCATATAGCTCATGAGAGGATGACATCAAGTGGTGATCGTCATCAAGGTTGAGAAGGGAAAGTTCAAGATAAGCATCTCGAGAAGATCATTTGCTTGAATCTTGCCGTCCATATTGGTGATAATGGACATGTGAAGACGTGTCTTAATGAAGCTATCCCATAGTGGTGTATGGGGAGCAAATTATGAGTCTTCAGCAAGCAACAATGATCAAGTGATGCATTTTGGCTTGGATGGAGCTTGAAGCCTTGTCATCAAGATCAAGCAGGATGCACAAGGTAGAGGTATGGCCTTTCTGGGTTTTCCTTTTACCGGTCTCAAGGTGGTTGTTGGGAGACCGGGTTATAGGATAGATACCCGCACTATCAAGAGGGGCTTTCTGTTGGGTAACTAGATCACATCGTCTTAAGGATCTCAATCCTTTGCATACTTTGCATATTCCTATTTTTTGCTTCTTCGTGGTTATCTGTGTGAGGTTCTTGAGCTTGTTTCTAGCCCTTTAACAAGCCCAAGTTCATCAAAACGGAATTTGTATGCATCTTCCATGGCATTTTCGACTTTTAAGGTTTTACCGGTTCTTCTTATAGAGAAGCTTCATACCTTTCTTCATTTGGTTCTTGATACGTCGTAAACGTATCTATAATTTTTGATGCTCCATGCTTGTTTTGTATGAAATATCTTATGTTTTGTTTACACTTTGAGGTATTTTTATAGACTTTCTGGAACTAACCTATTAACAAGATGTCGCAGTGCCAGTTGCCTGTTTTCTGCTTTTTTGGTTTCAGAAAATCTAGAAAAGAAATATTCTCGAAATTGAACGAAACAAAAGCCGAAGTTCCTATTTTTTCTGACAAGACACGGAGTCCAAAGGGGAGACGGAGGGGAGCTAGGATGCAGGCACAACTTAGGGTGGTGCGGGTCCTCCTGGCCACGCCACCAGGTGGTGTGGCCACCCTAGCCCCGCCTTTGGCATCGCCTCTTCGCCTATATAAGCCTCCCGGGATGAAAACCCTAAGGACAAAATCAGAATTCCATGAAAAGTTCCGCAACGCCGCCGCCACCAAAGAGGAGTTTCGGGGGACATAAGTCTCTGTACCGACACCTTGCCAGGACGGGGAAGTGCCCTCGGAGCCATCTCCATCGACTCGACCGCCATCTCCATCGCCCTTGCTGACACCCATGATGAGGAGGGAGTAGTTCTCTCTCGAGGCTAAGGGCTCTACCACTAGCTATGTGTTCATCTCTCTCTATGTGTGATCTTATGAGATCATGAGCTTTGTAATCTATAGATATATTCTGCTACTCAAGTGCTTTAATTAATCTCTTCTTATCCCCACGTGTGTGAAGTTGACAGTGTGCACACCGTGTGGCACTTTGGCTAAGGTTAAAAAAATACTTATCATTAGTATAATTTGAGTTGGATGTCTCTATGAGATTGTGGTGTTTGGTGGAACCATCTAGCGCTCAAGGTGACAGTGAGGGGTTATCTAGACGGGGAATGCGAACTTTAAGGTGTGCTGTTATAGCCCTACATCGTCCAACCGGAGAGTAGTTTAGGATAGCATAATGAAGAGAAGCTATTTATAATAGAGTGTCCACTAGTGAAACTATGATCCCTAGGCCTTATTTCTAAGCATTGAAAAACCATTTAGAATCAGTCCTGTTACATGTTTGCTTGTGCCACCCTTATTTCAGATTGCAATCACTACTTATAGTCATCCATATTACTTGTATTTCACTATCTCTTCGCCGAACTAGTGCACCTATACACTGACAAGTGTACTGGGTGTGTTGGGGGTCACAAGATACTTCTTTTATCTTGATTGCAGGGTTGCTTGAGAGGGATACCTTTGACCACTTCTTCCTTGAGTTCGATAAACCTTGGGT
Organism: Avena eriantha; assembly: GCA_910589775.1. Taxonomy (NCBI): domain Eukaryota; kingdom Viridiplantae; phylum Streptophyta; class Magnoliopsida; order Poales; family Poaceae; genus Avena; species Avena eriantha. The sequence goes on along the minus strand of OU342743.1, from coordinate 491,103,114 downwards.
GATCCACTTAAGGGAAACTTGCTGCTATTATACAAACCTCTGCACTTGGAGGCTCAACACTAACTACAAGAATAGAAGCATGCGTAGACATCAGTTCTATCCTCCTTTGCTGGACTATGATGCTTATCTGCACCATCTTGTAGAGCTTGTTGTACTCATCAAAACAAGCCTAAGATCATCGAAATCGGAGTCCGTATGCAAAAGTTTTTGTGTTTTTCGTGAAGTCTGTTGGATCCCGGTTGCGGATCCGGTCCAATCGGTTCCCACACCAGACAGGCTGGTTCCAGCACCGGTAGACCAGCCCGTAGACCGGATTTCCTGTTTTCGCAACCGAGGCTATTCCAAGATGGCACACAGAGACTTCCCGGTCTGTGAGCCAGTTCAACCGAACTTATAACCGGGTCGTCCGGTCTGTGAGCCGGTTCAATCGAACTTGAAACCGGGTTCTCGGAGATTTCTCACAGTGGCCATAGTTGCATTCCCCTATAAAAGGGGCTTCTTCTCCAATGCATTTTGAGTGTTCTTGAGCTCGCAATTAACCTCCATTGTTAACTCTATTGAGCTTGCTTCCTTCACCTTCACCTTCACTCCCATGATTTTTGCATATATTTGAGGGCTTTGTAATAGGAGATCTAGATCTACAATCCCCACCAATCAATTCCTCTATGTGAGGGGAACCCATTGGATCTAGATCTTGAAGTCATTGGTTGATTTCCACCATTGTCTTGCCTCTCTAATTCCTCCCTAGAACTTGTTGCTTTGGTGGGATTTCAGAGTGAGGGATTTGAACACCCTTGGTGTTCTTGCTTTACATTCTTGCATAAGTGTTGAGCTCTCCATTACAATTTCTTCGAGTGAGAGACTATGAGCTTGTTACTCTTGGAGGGTGACCTCCTAGTTGGTTTGGTGGTTGGTGCCTGGATATCCTCTTCGTGGAAGATTGTGAAGAGTCCTAGGCTTCTCCTTAGTGGAGCTTGTGAAGTGGTTGTGGAGCTTTCCATCTCCGGAGTGGAGGAAAAGCTAGCCAGAAGGAAAGGGCCTATTCATTCGTGGGATAGACTCGGAGAAGAAGGTGAGCCTTCGTGGCATTGGGAAATCCTTCGTGGAATCCCACACCTCTCTAACCTGATGTACCTTACTTGTAAGGGAACACAGGAATACATCTTTGTCTCTGCATGCCTCGGTTATCTCTATACTCGATCTTACTTTCCTTGTGGTAGCCATCGAGCTTGAAGTACTTATATCTTGCTTATTACTTATGGTATATTTAACTTGTGCTATCTTGCTTAGCTTAACTTGTAGCTGGTACACTTAGTTGAGCCTACTGTATTTTGGTTTTGTGGTTGTAAAATAAACGTTAGTTTAATTCTGCATTCTATGAAGCCAAAACCATAATAGCTTTGAAATTTCCTATTCACCCCCTCTAGGCGACATATCTATCCATTCACAAGGGAATGTCTAGGGTTTTGATCCTAATGATTGGCCCTTTCTAAGGTTGGGGTAGCTCCCCTGTTATAGAAGCGTCAGACATCTTGCCCAAATTCATTGGGCAGGAAGGGCTACCACATTGCTGCCCAGGGAGAGCTAGTCTATAACACTTCTTTACACAGACTAGGCCTAGGATCTTCAGGGATGCCGGTCCATCATAAAATGCATGGTAGCCGCTGACGTATCCTCCGCAGCATGGTGTTGTCGCTCGCCCTCTTGCACAAAAGTGGCAATGAGGAAGTGGGTCAACGCTGGTGTCGACAACCCTTCTTTATCACCGAAGGGGCTAGATAGTGTCTCTTCTTTCTCAAAGGACCACATAGTTGGTATGTATGTGGACTGCCCGTTAGGTTTGTCGTCTTACTTCATGTGTTGTAAGATTATGAGTGTGCCCCCAAGATGTGTTGAGAGAGAATCCAAAGCTCTCGTGGAGGGAGGCTTCCTCCCCATGAAGCCTTCCTCCCAGAGGCGACGTAGAATAGGCCTAGTCCTAACGGAGTGGGCCTCATGCAAGTCTACTCATTCCTCCTTTGGCCCCCGAGCGGGCATGGAAAGGAGGCGTAGCCTTGCGAAGCTGCTACTGTAGCGGTGGTGGAAATAGAGACCCCTAGGTCAGGGTATCCTGGTTGCCACTGACGTGACAGTAGCCCTCGGGCGCTAGCCCTACACGTGTCCTTTCGCGGATGCGAAGGGACAAGGGCCCAAACAGTTGATGGGGCCACCGCTGCTGTTTGAGGCAACACGGAGTCATTCCCACGTGCATCCTGGATGGGCACACCAAGCAGTCACATGCTTCCTACCATCCAATCAGGAACCACCGTGGGGCCCACCACGTCTCGGAAGTTGCACTTCTATGATTGATGGCGCTTGGGATAGTCCAGCGGTTATTGCCTGGTAATCGAGGCGACGAAGTGACCTTCCTCCCCCAGTGCCACCTACTCTGCTCCTTATCCCTTCTTCCTAGCTTCTTGGGCCGGAGCTAGCTCTTTCCCATGGGAGCCTCTTCTACCGATCAAGGAAAATCCATGATGGTAGAGACAGAGGAAGCTCCACCAATAAAGCGTGGCTGGGGGCGATCGCATGGGAGAGGCCGTCGAGGATGTTGTGGGCGTGGGGCCGGTCGCAAGGCGCGTCTTTTGTAACACCCTCGCATCGGCCCTATGCAGATTTTAGCGATTCTTACCAATCCCGTATAGAAACGATTCAAAGATTCCCACTAGACACTTGAGTGTAGGTGGAAAACGAAGTCATACCATTACACAATAGTTCACCTTAGAACCCACAAAAACATAGATATACAACAACGACGGAATGAGTCAAGAATACAGATATACAGTACAAAGTTCCAAATCACCTTGAAAACGATACCACATCCGAGTACGGACAAGATGCAAGGCTAAGAACCCTAAACAGTAACCAATGGCGTCCATAACCCTACCCAGGCCAAGCCGGAAGGGTAACCCTGATAACGACGTTGAACTTATACATGTTAAACAAAATGGGTACCGACAAAGGGCAAAGGAAAAAGGGAGCGGTCAGTACCAAGGCCAGTACATGGCGAGTCTAGAATTCAGCGGCTCTCTCTTACATAGGTATGGTGGACTGAAGCGGCAGCAAAGCAGGCACTAAACAACCTATAGAGACATGTTACAACTATCGGCTATCAGAGAGAGGTAAGCAATACCTATGTGGGACCAACCTTATACTAACATCAATCATACCCATCCTGGCATTTCCCCCTTGAGACCAAACGAGGAAGTCAAACCAAGGAACTCACTCAGTTGGCAGTTTTATTCATTCCATTATAGTTGCAACACTTACTAGTCAGATATAGACAGCATGAGTCATCCCGATATCATAAGCAGTGGGCAGTTTTAGTTAACCATTCTGTTGTAGTTGGAATACTTACTAGTCAGATACAATTAGCCAGAGATATCCCAAATCCAGAAGTTGTTCGCACTTTTATTTACTCATTCCGTTATAGTGAAACTGATTACTAGATATGTCAAAGTCAAATTTATAGCACTACTTTATTTATGGTTGTCAATGATTGAGAGAATGTGCTCCACGTCGTTCATAACCATGGACATGGCTTTCAGAAAGATTTACCCTGCAGGGGTGCACAAATAGCAACACACACACGATCAACCTCGGGAATAATCAAATAAAAAGCAACGAGGCCTCACGATAATGAATTATTTCAGGGCGCCAACCCACTAAGCTACCCGCAACTAAGTTAGCTGGCTCCAAGAGGACCCAGGATTTGTGACGACAGCGGTAAACGACTAGGAACCCTAAAGTGTGACTGGTCTTGTTGATACAGCATAAACGTGGAACGGGGTTCCTACACAGTACAGGCGCTCGACGCACAATCGTAAATAAATAAGTAAAGCATGACATAAGTACATAATAGTAATAAAGCACCAAACTAGTTTGTGGCCCCAAGAAATAAAGTGTGAATCAAGCTCAGGCAAAGGGGGATCTGTAGAGTCTCCCACATGTGGATAGTACTCGGGGCCTACGGGACACAAGTGAGCGTGGAAGAACCAAATAACATTTATTGCCCACTGGTGCCTCTGGATTAGTTATATCTATTCCCAGCATTTTATTTAACAAGTTGTAATTAAAGCCATGATCATCTCCACCATTAAACATGTTGCAACCCCAACCAAATATGGTACTCAACAACTCGGCTCAACACCTGAGCAAGAAACTACGACTCGCAAGGCCAACTGTTTATCAAACAAAAGGCAATGGGATGTGTCCAAGGCAATATAGAGGCTGCAAGGAATATAAATGGTGCATGAAAACTAAATCATCAAAACACGGATAACAATAGATCAATAGGAGGAAGTAAATACTATAAACGCAAAATATGTAGAAACAGGGAGAATGCTCACCTGGAAACACTGCCGAAGGTTCACCGGAGATCGGGTTGACACTCTCATCAACTCATTGGCCTAATCCGTGAAGAAGCAAATCACTAGAAGAAACACCGGATGCACTATTTAATACTACGGCAGAAGACCGGGCATGATGCATTTATGATGCATGACATGGAAAACATATGATGCAGGTAGTCAATATTAAGCAAAGTCTTAACAAGGCAATTTAAATGTCATGGATGACATGGAAAACATATTAAGCAAACATATGATGCATGACATGGAAACCATATTAAGCAAAGTCTTAAATAGAAGGTTCAAGTTGTTTTAGGTAGCCCGCAATTTAAATGTTGTCTTAACAAGGCAAAACATGGCACCGGTTCGATACACAAATTTAAATGAAGCTAATATAAGCCTAGAATAGCCCGCATATGATCTCCATATTTAATTATGAGGTGAATTGAAAAAATATTCCCAAACAAATGAATATGTATCCGAGCATGAACAATTAATATGTAACAAGATAATCATATATTATAAAAATAGGGGTCTCGGACAGGGGTAACACATCAAGGTTTGAAGATCTTGGGCTCGGAGGGGTTCGGGTTCGGTCTCGGCATGATCGATCTTCGCATCCGAGAACGAGGCCTTGGCGTCCAAGAAGGCTATCTTTGGGTCATCGGGTTTGGAGGTCTTGGCGTTGGTTCTATGTAGACGACCTTCGGGTTTGGCTTCACTATTGGTGGTCTTTGAGTATCGCTAGTTTCACTTGCCAAAGCCGAAGTCGAAAGGGTCATGACTGAGAGCAGCCACACCACACCAATACAACATGGGGCCGATACTAGGCCCATGTCCTATGAAGACATAGGAATGAACGCCTTGTGGTCGGTTGCATCAGGAGGATCGACGAGCTGGTTCGGGTGACCTCTGACCTTGACAAGCTCGGGAGGCCGGGCGGAGTCTGCACTAGGCGCGAGATGGAGGAGGCAGACGAGGCCACGAGCCGCACTGCAGGGGGCCTGCAAGGACGTCGGTGAGGTTGAGCCCGCGCGGCCAGCATCGTCTTATAGAGGTGCAGAGGTGCGGCGCCATGGCGGGGCTCGGCTATTTCGGGGTCGAGCAGAGAGGAGATAGTCGGCGTGAGCTCGCCTAGAGCTTGGAGAGGGAGGCGCCGATGCGAGCGGCAAGCATGCTGTCTGTCGTTGGCACGCAGATGGGAGACGCGGCCTGGCCACGGGATGAGGAGGAGCTCGGGGAGACGGGGATGGCGCAGGGCGAGGCTGTGGCCAGTGAGGAGGCAGATAGGGGTGACATCGGTGCGAACAAGGACCCGTGCGTCGGCGGCGGCGGTCGATAGCCTCCGGGTTCGCTGGGCGAGGAGCGACGATGGTGGCGAGCTCGGATGGTGGAGGTGGGAGGCGAGCAAATAGGGTCGGGGAGAGAGGGGATCGCAACGTGGGTTGGAGAGGAGAGGGTGGCGGCGGAGCTCAGGTCGAGGTGAGAGCGCAGGTGGAAGCAGGGATGCGGCTAGAGGAGGAAGAAGCGACGAGAGAAGAGGGCGCGAGGCGCACGGGAGAGAGAGGGGTGCCGAGCGGGGCTCCTGCATGGTGCGGAAGGTTGAGGTGTGTCGTCCTGTAGGTGCAACGCACGCGTGGGTGTGCGTGAACATGGTTGTGGCGGCGGGGCAAGGGGTAGTGTGGAGTAGGTGGGGCGGTCTGGCGGCATGTAGGTCGCTTGATGGGCACGAGGAGGTAGGCCAGGTGGAGCGACGGCTGGGGCTGGTCCACGGGGGGGGGGGGGGGGGGGGGGGGAGGGGAGGTGCAGCGACGGTTGTCGTGGGGTGATGACCCACAAGTATATGGGGTGTATCGCAGTATTTTCGAGGGAAGCGAAACCCAATTTATTGTTTCGACACAAGGGGAGCCAAAGAATATTTATAAGCCTTAACAACTGAGTTGTCAATTCAGCTGCACCTAGAAACAATCTTGCTCACAGCAGTTTATCAGTAGCAACAGTTTTGTAGTAGGAATAGTAAAGTAGCAGCAGTAGTAAAGTAAAGACAGCAGTAACAATAGCAGTAAACAGTAGGGTTCGAGTGTGGTAGGCATAGGTATGGATGGACGGGCGTTGCATGGAGAAGACAATTCACATAGCAATCAGAACATAGGGCAATTGCAGATAAATAAGATAAAGCATCGAAGTACTAGATAATCCTAGGCATGTGTTCCATATATAGTCATACGTGCTCGCAATGAGAACTTGCACAACATGTTTTGTCCTGCCAGCCCATTTGTAGCGGGGCCTCAAGGGAACTACTAGCAATTAAGGTTCTCCTTTTAATAGAGCACCGGAGTAAAGCATTAACACTCCGTGAACACATGTGATCCTCACATCAAAGCCATTCCCTCTGGTTATCCCGATTTCTGTCACTTCGGGGCCATTGGTTCCGGACAACAACATGTGTACACAACTTGCAGATAAGACCAAAAATAATACTATCATAATGAATCAATAACATGTTCAGATCTGAAATCATGGCACTCGGGCCCTAGTGACAAGCATTAAGAATAACAATTCGCAACAAATTCTTAAAGTACTAATAGAAGATACTAGGCACCATTCCCTAACAATCTGATGCTATTACATGAACAATCTCATACAATACCTACCATCCCCATGGCCTACAGTGGGGGTTCACTCACTAATAGATGGGGGAACCATGGATGGTCGATGGAGAAGCGATGGTGATGCTGGTGGCGATGATCTCCTCCAATTCCCCGTCCCGGCAGGGTGCTAGAACGGAGTTTCTGGTGCTGTTTCGTGGAATCTGGTGGTGGCAGCGGAGCGGAACTCCTTCTAGAAAAACGTCGAACCCTCCCTGAGTTTTTAGGTCAGAAGGCATCTTATAGGCGAAGAGGGAGACCGAGGGGGTGTCTGGGGCGGCCAGACCACCCCCTGGCACGGCCAGGCCCAGCCCGCGCGGCCAGGTGGTGTGGCTGGGCCGCAGCCCCACTCTGTCTCATATTCTGGCTCCAGGAGTCTTCTGGTGAAATAGGATTTTTGGCTTTTGTCCCGTCCAATTCCGAGAATATTCATTTTCTGACTTTCCTAGAACCAAAAACAGCAGAAAACAGGCAGCTGGCACTGTGGCTCTTGTTAATAGGTTAGTACAAGAAATCATATGAAAAGTACTCCAAAGTGTGGACAAAACACAAGAAAGTAGATAAAACCAAGCATGGAACATCAAAAATTATAGATACATTTGCAATGTATCAACATCCCCAAGGTTAAGTCCTGCTCGTCCTCGAGTAGGTAAGTGATAAAAAGAAAGAATAATATTTGAGGTGACATGCACCATCATAAACTTGATCAAAGTATTTGTAAAACATTCAAAGCTGGGATCATAGTACTTCAATCATAACATGAAAGACAAAGTTCTAGCAATAAGACAAAGAAACTATGATGCAACATGAAAAGGCACAAACAAAATATTCATGAATAACAATGCTTTGCAAGACGTTAGTTTGTTTCACATAAAGAAAACATAGCATAGTGGTATCTAGCTTGTCCCTCATAGAGTAGCAAACATAAATGCATAGGACACCTTCAAAGTTCATAAGAGTGACTAGATACAAATAGTTTAGAACAAGCAATATCAAGGTATGCATCAATCAACAAGTCTTGGGACAATGCACATATAACTAAGAATGACCACTATGCTCTCAAAGTAGGTGCATAAAGGTAGAAGGTGGAGACTCAATATATAAGTGGAAGAAAGGCCTTCATAGAAGGAAGTAGAGATTCAAGTTTCATAAAGAGCTTCCAAAAATTATGATACTTATTTGCTTTCATCTTTCATTGCCCCTATCATAAGCATCTTGAAGTGATTAAGGTTAAAGTGAACAAACTATGGTGTACATGCTTGACAAAGTATAAGTTAGAAATTTCATGTCCCTTGAATACGAGGGACGCTCCTCATGCTACTCAAGTTTAGTCACCGGTAAGTTCTTGTCATTGTAAGTACATGTGTATCATAGAGAACCGCCAACTTGGTACCCCTTGCCCGATGATACGGAAGAATCCCCATATCAAAATGACAAGGCAAGTAGACAATAAGCATCTCAGCAATCTTCTTATTTACCATGGGAATATGGTGCTTTTTTTCTCTCTTTCCTCTTTTCATAATCCCTTTTTTTTTCTTTTTCTCTTTTTTTCTCAATATAGGACTCTTTTTTATAATAAGAAGAATGCTTCATAGACAGCTCATTATGGTTACGTTGTAGGTTTCCACCATGTCAGCATGGATTAGACCAGCGGCCCAGGCATTTCTCTAACACATATACATAACTCCATGGACTTACAAGCTCCCCTTTCATTTCACACAAACGAAATCCATAGACAAAAGAGCATGATATCAACTAGGTACAAAGTACCCGTGCAATGTTCAAAGCGTTCCCCATGACAACATGGTTCTGCTAATCCCCAACAAATAAGTGCAAGCATATACAACACAGACGACACAATGGTTAAAGTTTATTAAGGGCAAGAAAATTAAAATGTGCCATCAAGTACGTGAGAGCTTTAATCACTAGTTTTCTCATAACAAGTTTAATTTGTAAGGTAGATAAAAACATGAATATACTTGGAATAGCATATGCTAAAAGGTAGGTATGGTGGACTCTTTGGAATAACTTGGTTTTAGGAGTTGGATGCATGAGTGGAACTCATACTTGGTTACGGAGGCTAGCAAAAGACTGGGAGCGCCAACTAAGAGAGCAATAATGGCCATAATCATGCAGAGCGACAAAACATCATTGATCAAAGCATAAAGTGATAATACAAGTTAAAAACTAAAGGATCATAAAGGCTATGGTGACTTGGGATAGTCATAACATGGTGTGAGCATGTGCCAAGTCAACCCAAATAAAGCATCAAAGGATAATACCACAATACTTTGCTTTAATATTGCTAAAACAACGCATGATTCTTCCAAGGAACATTAAGCAATCTCAATTGTTTATAACAAGTCAGGCTACCGCAAAGAATACTAAGCATAAAGCCAAAACAATATCAAGCATGGCATGACAAAGCATAGGCCACAATCAAAAACAAACTCTCTTTACCACTTAAGCATGAACTTTTCCTACTCTTTTCCAATCCAAACCAAACTATTTGAAAACCAATGCATGACAAAGGAGGTCCAACCAATTTATTTAGCAAACTAAGCAAACAAAGCAAACGAAAAACCAACACGAAAACAAAAAAAAGACGCTCCAAGAACAACACAACTATGCATGAAACAATAAAAATGAAGTGTTTGGAGGAAACCTGGAATTTTTATTGATGAAGAGGGGGATGCCTTGGGCATCCCCAAGATTTTATGCTTTTACTTCTTGGATATTTCTTGGGGTGACACACGTGGCATCCCCAAGCTTGAGCTTTAGTCCATCCTTCATCTCATTACTCATTCCTTCCATAGACCTGAAATTTTTCCTTCATACATAACTTCACACAATCTTTATTAGCAACATTACTGCACTCAAGATAATAGGTCTTTAGGTTTAGTTATAACACCAATAAAACTTCCATTAAAACACTAGCTAGTGTACCACTTCCCTCAAAAAGCTCAATTCCCCAAAAGAAATAAAAAAGGAACCAACAAGAAGCAAATGCAAATAAAGGCAGAAATCTGTCAAAACATACCAGCAGGTAAAGATGAATTTTTTCGGAGACCTTATGTTGCTCAAATCAAAAAGTTGAACTAACGAAAGTTAGATAACAACCAGGGGCAGAAGCAAAAAAATTCACGCCTCAAAAGGACGTACAAATATTTTACACGAATTTTTACGGTGAAGCACAGAAATCTGTTTCGGGACAGCAACTTTCCCAACCATTACTTCTCTCTCATTAGAGGTTACTCTTGGCACAAAAAGCAAATAAAAAGGATAAAGAGCGGTTATTACTGAAGTTATAACTTCCAAGACTCATCTAAAACTTGTGGGTTATCTCCCAATAAGTACTTTTCTTTAACGCCTTTGAGTTAGGCATGGTAGTTTGAGAGGATGCTCACATAAGAAATATGAACTGAAGTAAAAGAGAGCATCAAGAAGCAAATTCAAAACACATTTAAGTCTAACCCACTTCCTATGCATAGGAATCTTGTATGCAAATAAATTCACAAAGAACAAAGTGACAGGCATAGGAAGATAAAACAAGAGTAACTTCGAAACTTTCAGCACATAGAAAGGTGTTTCAATACCATGAAAACTTCTACCACCATATTTTCCTCTCTTTATAATAATTTTCAGTAGCCTCATGAATAAACTCAACAATATAACTATCACATAAAGCATGCTTTTCATGTTCTAAAAAAACATAATTTTTATCAAGCTCAAAAATAGTGGGATTAAAGCCTTCAAACCCACTTTTAACAATTCTATAACAAGATGACTGATCATTCAATATATGACCATCATCTAGAGTTAAAAAATTTCTAAGCAAAACTCTTTAGTACCATGCATCTCGAAGTTAGGCACAAATAAAGGATTATCAAAGATAACATGAGCATAACATTCATCCTCCTTTGGTAAGCATGGGGGACAATCAAATAATGTAATGGATAAAGAGTTACTCTCATTAGAAGGTAGGCATGGGTAGATAATCCATTCTTCCTCCTTTTGTTCATCACTCTCCTCCTCTTTTTCATCTAATGAGCTTTCAGGTTCATCAATTTCTTCTTCCATAGATTAGTCTCTTCCATTTGTAGAAAGCATCTATTAATATATTCAAGAATATAGCCATTTTCTTCCTTGTAATTATCAAAGAAAAATTTAAAAATATCATAAACCTCATATTTATAAGGTGAATCATCAATATTTTCAAGCAAACTAGCAAGTTCAAATGCACCCTTCCACGCAATAAATTCCTCAATTTGTGCCACATCATAAAAGTCATAATTTCCCTTAACATAAGAAGATATGGTAACATTAACATTATACTCACATTGAAAAGGGAGGTGTTTGTACCTCCTACAACAACAAGATTTATCAAAGCAATAAGTAACATTATAAGTAGAGCTCACATTTCTAGCAATGGTATACAATTTATCAATTTGTTCCCATAAGTGTTTCCCTTTTTGTGACAAGTGGTGTTCCTCATAATAATATTTTTGATCTTCTGTGAACCCACCTTGCCAATAAGATTCAATTTCAAAGAAACCAACCATTGATAGCAAGAATGATAAAACAAAACAATAACAGACCAACAAAAATAACAAGTAGAGTAGGAACTAATTTTTTGTATTTTTGATAAAGAAACAAGCAAACAAGGCGGAAATAAACTAAGCTTGAACAATAGTGATTCCAAATGGACTTGATAAATAAAGTTATGCTCCCCGGCAACTGTTGCAACCTCGGATCGTTAAGGATCCTAAGTCCCTGTGATTAACGTGCTAGTCCCTGGATCGATAGCTAGCACTTCACAGTCGATGAATATCATGTAAAACACAAGTCATTATTACACGAATAATCCAGAGTATAATTATTACAGCTTGCATAGCTTATAGCTAGCTCAAATAAAACAGCAGAAACTAGATAAAACTTGAGTCCATCAACGCCTTAGGCTAGCTGCGTGAAGACCCGCGATTCCTACGCACCTTTCAATCTTCGGATTCTGCACATAAGACGTGCAGCCAACAAGTTGGGTCAGTACTTTGAATGTATTGGCAAATTACACCAAGGAAAGAGTAAGACTATCTCTACATGCAAGGCTATGAGTAGGCTCTGGGGTTCATTTCCGTAAAGCCAATTTTATCAATGTAATAAGAAAAGAGGAAGAAGGTTTTCCCTACTTGGTAAACTGTGATAAATAGTATAGGGTCGAATGGAACACGTGGATATTACTCACCATGTGCCCGATCAACCTAGCACTTGGATATTATGCACCAAGTTCCCAAAATCCCACCCAATGGCAATATTACTCACACCCTAGGGTTTATAAAACGTAAGTTTGGAAAAAAGAGAGAGAGGAAGGTCTTCCAGAGGCTCCATCCTTCAGATGCTCAATGTTGTTCTATTTCCGTGAACACGGCTGATCGATCAGATTGCAATACTCTCGAGAGGTTGTGCACTTTCCCCACAATCCATGATCAAGCCCTATTACAGACAAGACCATGGCGAAGCCTTCCCTTAGTAGCCCCTCTACTAGCTGGATCCAACCGTGCCAAGAACCTCCAAATGTTGGTACCCCGGTGAGGTTTCCCACTAAGTACTAAGCCAATACAGAGCCCATATGTATTGTGGTTGCACGGGAAGCTTCTGAATTTCTGAAACGTGGCAGACTTCTTTGAATCCTAGGAAGCCGTCCTCCACCAAAATTCCCACTCGTTGTCCCGACAACCATTCCGCCCAGAAGAAAACTTAGTTTTATTTTGAAGGGGGTTTTGGAGAAGAAAAGTTCGCTCGAGAGAGCTCTCATACTTGGAAAATTTTGAGTCTTTCGAACCCTCCCGACGGTACTTGATATTTACAAGTATATCGCATAGCAAGCATAACTAAGAAAAACAGGATAACCTATTGGGATGTAAATTCCTAAGCATAGAGCTACTCATGGCATACTACAAAACCGCACTAGCAAAATAGTACTAAGAAAAACTACCAAAATCCTACACATGCACGCTATAGAATTTTGAAGAGTAAAACATGCATAGTCAAAACTGGGACATAAATATGAACAAGTGGTGTAACTTGCCTTGATCCGAGCAGCAATCTACACAACAATACTCCTCAGCGCACTCCGAGCAATCTAACGAAGCAACAAGGATCCAATCACAATTTGCACAAAACAAGTCACGAAGTCAAATATGCATGCATGCAACATGGTAATATGCAAGGGTGGATTTGATTTCGAACAAGGGTTTTAACAAGGGTTTTTGTTGAGTTGGGGATGTCATTAAAATTGATTTCCCACAGATTTTAAGTATTTTGGGTTGAACCCTAATTTACCAAGCTCAAAACTAGATCTATAACTCCAATCTTTCTTGAGACAGATCTGAACACCGTATGCAAGATATGACAATTTTCTACAGAAGGTCTCAACGATACAAAGCCAACGCAACAAGAATCAACTAAAACAGAGCTACGGATAATTTTCTAGAATTAAAATACTCTAATCTAAACTTTTAATTCTACTGCATTATTTCTGTGGCAAAACAGTAATATTATTGTAGATCTGTGTTCTACTCGAAAATATGAATCCAACGGTATATCATACGCAATTTTTGGACTAATATTCGAATTTCTATGAATTTTAGGAGATTGGAGCTATTTCTGCCTATTTTAAAAAGAAAACAAAAAGGGCCAGAGAGGTGGCGACACGTGGAGGCTCAGGACTGGTTCGTCGGGCGCGCGTGACGTGACGCGGTGGCGACGCGGCGTCGACGTGGCGCTGCCACGCGGCGCAAAACGGTTGGCCAGGCCATTGACCGATTTGGGGCCGTCGGATCTAGATCCGACGGTCGGAGAGGAAGGGGGCAGCGACTGCTTACCATGACGGCGGCGACTGGTGGTGGCGGCGGATGGCGGCGCTCCTCCAGCGATGGTCGGCAGCGGCGGCGGTGCTCCTCCGGCCCGGCGAGCTAGACGACGGGGACCGGCTCCTCGTCGCGGTCGCGTTCCCAGGGGCGGCGGCGGTCCTCCCTTCCCGAGGCGACGGCGGGCGGCGGCTGCTGGCGGTGGAGGCGGCGGCTACTGGCGGTGGAGGCGGCGGCGCTCCGGTGAGCAATCGGCGGCGGCTCGGCGGTGGCGGTGGAGAAAAAAGACTAGGGATTGCTTGGGGAGGCATGCCCGGCTTATATAGGGGCGAAAACTTGGCGCGGGGGTCGCGAAGTTCGCCCCGGAATCGCCGGCGGTGGTTACGCTGACGTGGCGGCAGCGTCGTCCTCGAGCCGGACTCGGGGAGGAGGCGGCTGACGGGTGGGCCCTGCCTGTCGGTCGGCTGCGCGCGGGAGCGGGCTGGCGCGGCTGCTGGCGCGGCTGCTGGGCCAGCCCACGCGCTACGCGCCGCTCGCTGCTGGCGCGCACGGTAGATAGGTCCCCGGGCTGGATCGGCCGGCCCGGTTAGGTTAGGTTTCGTTTTTTTAATCTTTTATTAATTTCTGAATTGCTATTTGTTTAATAGCTTTTGCAAACGGACTCCGAATTAGACGAAATTTGTTTCTAAAATTTTGTAAAAACAAGAGGGTTAGAATAGGACTATAAAATAACCCTTTTGCAAAGATTTTGGTGGTTAAAAAGGTTAATAATCTTTTTACCCCTTTTGTCTGTAATTGACTATGGGGTTTGAGAAAATACCTGATGCAAATTTTTGATATATGATGCCATGATGCAATGATATGGTGCATGCTTCTAGTAACATCTGTAATTGCAAAATTTGGGATGTTACAAACCTACCCCCCTTAAGAAGAATCTCGTCCCCGAGATTCAGGTTGGTTAGCAAATAGCTGCGGGTGTTCTTTCTTCCGGTCTTCTTCACGTTCCCACGTGGCCTCTTCCTCGGAATGGTGATTCCATTGAACTTTGCAGAATCTGATAGTCTTGGTACGAGTAATTCTCTCGGCTTTTTCCAGGATCCTGGTGAGCTTTTCCTCATAGGTGAGATCGTTTTCCAATTGAACTTCTTCCAATGGAACTGTATCCTTTAGTGGGGGTTCAGCCATTTCTGGGTGACACTTCTTCAGTTGCGACACATGGAAAACATCGTGAACCGTTAGCACTTCGGGTAATTCCAACTGATAGGCAACTTCCCCTGTGCGACCCAAGATTTTGTAGGGCCCTATGAATCGGGGTGCTAACTTACCCTTGATTCCGAATCTCTTAACTCATCATAGTGGTGAAACTCAGAGATACGCACGGTCTCCCACTTCATAAGTCACACCCTGTGCTTGGAATCAGCGTAACTCTTTTGTCTGGATTGGGCTATTTTTAACCTGTCTTGGATCTGTCTCACTTTTTCTTCGGCATCCTTGATCAGTTCAGGTCCAAACAGACTACGTTCTCCAACCCCACTCCATAGCAGCAGAGTCCTACACTTTCTGCCATAGAGAACTTCAAATGGAGCCATCTTGATGCTAGTTTGGTAGTTGTTATTGTATGAGAATTCCGCATATGGCAAGTTATCCTCCCAGCTAGACCCATAGTCTAGCGAACAGGCTCTTAACATGTCCTCCAAGATCTGATTAACTCTTTCCGTCTGTCCATCGGTTTGTGGGTGGAAGGCAGTACTAAACTCCAGTCGTGTCCCTAGAGACTCGTGTAGCTGTCGCCAAAACTTAGAGGTGAATTGGGTTCCTCTATCAGAGACAATCCCCTTGGGTACACCATGAAGACTTACGATCCTTGACATGTAAATCCTGGCAAGTTTAGCACTCGTATAGGTGGTCTTTACGGGAATGAAGTGGGCCACTTTTGTGAAGTGGTCGACCACTACCCATATGGAGTCATACCTAGATCGAGTCTGGGGTAGTCCCGTGATAAAATCCATGACTACCTTGTCCCACTTCCAATCGGGCACAGGTAATGGCTGCAGCAGTCCTGCTGGCTTTTGATGTTCGGCCTTAACTCTGTTGCATATGTCACACAAGGAGATATATTCAGCAATTTCTCTTTTCATGTTGTTCCACCAGAATCTTTCTTTCACATCCATGTACATCTTTGTATTACCGGGATGAATTGAGTAGGGCGAATCGTGAGCTTCCTGAAGGATTAACTTCCTGATATCAGGGTCATCGGGAACGCACAGACGTTTCTCATACCAAAGTGTTCCTTGTTCATCCGTGTGAAACCCTTTTGCTTTACCCTTGCTTATATTAGCTCTTATTTCTTCCAACTCTTTGTCCCCCTTCTGGGCCTCTTTGATTTGGTCCAGAAGCGTTGGCACTATCTCCATAGTGGCTAAGTATCCTTCCGGTACTATTTCCAACCTAAGGTCCTTGAATTGTTCACACAAATCATTTGGAAGTTCTCCCACGGTAAGTCCATTTACATAGACCTTCCGACTTAAGGCGTCAACCACAATGTTGGCCTTTCTAGGATGGTACTGCAGGTCCAAGTCATAGTCCTTGATGAGCTCAAGCCATCTCCTTTGCCTCATATTTAACTCCTTTTGAGTGAAGATATACTTGAGACTCTTGTGATCCGTGAACACATCACAATGTTTGCCCATTAGATAGTGTCTCCATACCTTGAGCACATGCACAACTGATGCTAGTTCCCAATCGTGCGTGGGGTAGTTATTCTCATGGTTCTTAAGTTGCCGAGAGGCGTAAGACACTACTTATCCATCTTGCATCAGTACACTACCAAGTCCTTGTCGAGAAGCATCACAATAGACTTGGAAATCCTTTTGGATATCAGGGAGGCACAAAACTGGTGCTGTTACTAGACGCTTCTTTAATTCCTGAAAACTTGCTTCACATGCCTCGGTCCATTGGAACTTCTTCTCTTTCTTCAGCAACTCTGTCATAGGTTTCGCTATCTTGGAAAAGTTTTCAATGAATCTTCGGTAATATCCCGCAAGGCCCAAGAAAATCCTAATATCACGGAAGCTACCTTACTTGGGTCCACGGCAACTCCTTTAGCCGACACAATATGGCCAAGGAAACCCACTTCTTTCAACCAGAACTCACATTTAGCATACAACTTGTGTTCCCTTAACTTTTCCATGATTAGGCGCAGGTGCCTCTCATGTTCCTTCTCGTCCTTGGAGTATATGAGTATGTCATCAATGAATACCACAATAAACGTATCCAAGTAATCCATGAACACCTTGTTCATCATAGTCATGAAGTAGGCTGGGGCATTGGTTAAGCCAAACGACATCACGGTGTATTTGTACAATCTGTATCTTGTGGTGAAAGCTGTCTTGGGTACATCCTGTTCCCGGATCTTTAGCTAGAAATATCCTGATCGGAGATCAATCTTAGAGAACACACTAGCTTCCTTTAATTGGTCAAACAGGTCATTAATATTGGGTAGAGGGTACTTGTTCTTGATTGTCACTTCGTTCAATGACCGGTAGTCCACGACTAGTCTCTTGGTTTTATCCTTCTTCTCCACGAATAAGACAGGTGCTCCCCAAGATGACGCACTTGGTTGAATGAAGCCTTTGTCCAATTGCTCTCTAAGCTGTTTCTTAAGTTCCTTCAACTCATCCACATCCATCTTGTACGGTCTCTTTGCTATTGGTCCAGTACCTGGCATCAAGTCAATGAGAAACTCGATGTCACGGTCGGGCAGCATCCCTGGCAACTCTTCCGGAAACACATCTAGATACTCCTTTACAATTGGCACATCCTCCAAACTAACCCCCTTAAGAGAGTTCACCATACTTCCTTCGAGTGCGAAAGCTGACTTAAAGCGGATCCTTTTCTTTTCCGGAGTCGTGAGTGCGATAGTCCTCTTGGCACAATCTATGACCCCCTCATACTCGGTCATCCAATTCATGCCCAAAATTATGTCTAAGCGTTGTGATTCCAGAACGACTAGGCTGGTGGGAAAGGTGTGCACCCCAATTCTTAGTTCTAACCCACGGCATCCAGAGTTTGCCACTATTTCTCCTCCAGGAGAACTTACCCTTAGGGGAGTACTAATAGTCTCCGTAGGTATCTTGCCTCTATCCACAAATACCCTTGATATGAATGAATGCGATGCACCAGTATCAAAAAGAACAACTGCAGGTGTGGAGTTAAGCTTGAACTTACCAATCACGGAGTTAGATGCCTCACGAGCATCCTCCACAGAGACATGATTCACCGTGGCTTTGATGAACGGGTTCGGCTTCTTCCCATTTCCATTACCATTGCTATGGTTGTGTCCGTTGCCGTTTCCATTACCATTCCCATTCTTCATCTTTTCAAGGCAAGTAGTTGCATAGTGCCCTGTCTTGTTGCACTTGAAGCATGTCACTTCACTCAGATCCTTCCCATTGCCATTTCCATTGCGGTGCTTATGGCCGTTGTGGTTATGTCCTCCATGACGATGACCGTTGTGGTTGTGGCCATTGTGGTTGTGGGGTGGTGGTGACGAAGTGCGTTGCTTCTGATATGGGGCAGAGTTGTGCTTGTGTGAGGCGGACTTTCTCTTCCAGTTCTCTATACTCCTTTTCTTTGCTTCAACTACCACTGCCCTGTCCAGGAGTTCCTGGTAGTTATCGAACTTCAGAGCCACAAGCTGAATAGATATTTCATCATTAAGTCCCCTCAAGAACTCCTCCTGTCTTTTGGCATCAGTGGATACATCATCAGGTGCATAACGTGCCAGCTTGTTGATAGTGCGGAGCCAGTCGTCTGCCACAATTGGCTCAGAACGACTTGAGAAAGTTGGAGGGTTCAACCTCAAGAACCGAGTCAAGCAATCCTGTTGGGGCGGTGGGGGTGGCGGAGGCGGCGGGTTGTTGTTGTTGTTGTTTTGCATGTTTTGAGTGAGGAGTTGGATCAGCTGATTCTGGGAGTTCAGAAGTTGTGCTATCTCTGGGGGCATGTTGTTATTGTTGTTTCCACGTCTCGCCATTTGGAGAGTTTGGAAGGCGAGTTAAGAAATAGATAGAAAGTCAAAGGAATAAACTCCTACCCTTATGTAAACAAGAGAAGAAAACACACGTGAAAAGTAAGGCACACATAGCACAAAAATCCACACACTTGACCAAGATTAACTAACCAATAGAAGATTTTTGGTACTCATTACAATCGTGGATAACGTTCGACTATGGAACTAAAGGTGGTCCAACTACTCTACTCATCATCCACTTCCTCATCCTCAATGATGAAGCCTTCCTTTTCCAGCAGTGACTTGTATAGCTCCATGTCCCTCGTCGTGGCTTCAAGCTTCTCTTGAAGTTCCTTCATCTCATGTGGCTCCGGTGTTGCAGCTTCAAGCCTTCCTTGAAGTTCCTTCACCTCTTGCAGTTCCTGGGTAGCAGCTTCTAGCTTCGCTTGGAGTTCCTTCTTCTCCTTTTGTAGCTTCTTGATCAAACTTGACCCCATAGTCACGGGCGTGATCTTCTCCTCCAAGCTCCTCTTAGCTGCTTGCAGGTCCTTCATCATGGTGGCAAGGTTCTTGAACTCCAGCTCATTCTTTGCGAGCACTAGACTTTTCTCCCTAATCCTCTTGTTCTTATCTTGCACCCTCTTCTCTTGATTAGCGAACCTCTTGTCTTGGGCGGTGAGCTCCCCTCCTAGGGACCTGATCTTCTCTTCCAGCTCCTCGATCTTCTCTTCCTTGTCCTTGACTAGGGCACAAAGCTCGTCATTCCTCACGATCTCAAGGCAGCTCCCCTTCTGAAGGTCATTGATGTGGAACTCCAAGTCTTGATATTGGATTCTTCGACGCTTGCATGTCTTCCTTTCCTCCGGGGTTAACTCGATTGGAACACCCTTCTCATCATGTCTTCCAAAGAGTTTGATGTAGTGGCCTTCAACCTCTTCATGGTGGTGTCCGCAAAGGCGTCCAATGAGCTCCTGCAAGCAAATGCTAAGTCCTTTCTCCTTGGAGTCGCTGGTGACGTTGAGTACAATGGCCTCCGTCTTGGGTTCTATCTGACTGCGCCCTGGTTGGATGACTTCAATTGCCCAGCATCCTTCCTTGTGCATCTTCCTCAACTCGCTTACCTTGATTGATGGCATGGGTAACTGCAGTGTCTTGATGATGTCCAGAAGGCATTCCCCGAAGCGCAGACACTTGATGTCTTCGGCGGTGTCGTAGTAGAAGGCCGTCATCTTTAGGTTAGGAGAGAGAAAATTAGACACAAGGTGATAAGGAAGAGAAAACACTAGAAGAGTACAAATAACTTAGAAGAATATAGAAAGCAAAACACACACGGTAAAGGTGGTTTCCAATCCTAGGGGTCACGTCCTACAGGCAACTTTGTGCTCTGATACCATCTGTTGCGACCTCGGATCGTTAAGGATCCTAAGTCCCTGTGATTAACGTGCTAGTCCCTGGATCGATAGCTAGCACTTCACAGTCGATGAATATCATGTAAAACACAAGTCACTATTACACGAATAATCCAGAGTATAATTATTACAGCTTGCATAGCTTATAGCTAGCTCAAATAAAACAGCGGAAACTAGATAAAACTTGAGTCCATCAACGCCTCAGGCTAGCTGCGTGAAGACCCGCGATCCCTACGCACCTTTCAATCTTCGGATTCTGCACATAAGACATGCAGCCAACAAGTTGGGTTAGTACTTTGAATGTATTGGCCAATTACACCAAGGAAAGAGTAAGGCTATCTCTAAATGCAAGGCTATGAGTAGGCTCTGGGTTCATTTGCGTAAAGCCAATTTTATCAATGTAATAAGAAAAGAGGAAGAAGGTTTTCCCTACTTTGTAAACTTTGATAAATAGTATAGGGTCGAATGGAACACGTGGATATTACTCACCATGTGCCCGATCAACCTAGCACTTGGATATTACGCACCAAGTTCCCAAAATCCCACCCAATGGCGATATTACTCACACCCTAGGGTTTATAAAACGTAAGTTTGGAAAAAAGAGAGAGAGGAAGGTCTTCCAGAGGCTCCATCCTTCAGATGCTCAACGTTGTTCTATTTCCGTGAACACGGCTAATCGATCAGATTGCAATACTCTCGAGAGGTTGTGCACTTTCCCCACAATCCATGATCAAGCCCTATTACAGACAAGACCATGGCGAAGCCTTTCCTTAGTATCCCCTCTACTAGCTGGATCCAACCGTGCCAAGAACCTCCAAATGTTGGTACCCCGGTGAGGTTTCCCACTAAGTACTAAGCCAAGACAGAGCCCATATGTATTGTGATTGCACGGGAAGCTTCTGAATTTCTGAAACGTGGCAGACTTCTTTGAATCCTGGGCGGCCGTCCTCCACCAAAATTCCCACTCGTTGTCCCGACAACCATTCCTCCCAGAAGAAAACTTAGTTTTATTTTGAAGGGGGTTTTGCAGAAGAAAAGTTCGCTCGAGAGAGCTCTCATACTTGGAAAATTTTGAGTCTTTCGAACCCTCCCAACGGTACTTGATATTTACAAGTATATCGCATAGCAAGCATAACTTAGAAAAACAGGATAACCTATTGGGATGGAAATTCCTAAGCATTAGAGCTACTCATGGCATACTACAAAACCGC
The DNA here is from genome assembly GCA_910589775.1 of Avena eriantha. Classification (NCBI taxonomy): domain Eukaryota; kingdom Viridiplantae; phylum Streptophyta; class Magnoliopsida; order Poales; family Poaceae; genus Avena; species Avena eriantha. The sequence continues at coordinate 491,081,581 of OU342743.1, read as the reverse complement.
ACTAGCAAAATAGTACTAAGAAAATCTACCAAAATCGTACACATGCACGCTATAGAATTTTGAAGAGTAAAACAGACATAGCCAAAGCTGGGACATAAATACGAACAAGTGGTGTAACTTGCCTTGATCCAAGCAGCAATCTACACAACAGTACTCCTCAGCGCACTCCGAGCAATCTAACGAAGCAACAAGGATCCACTCACAATTTGCACAAAACAAGTCACGAAGTCAAATATGCATGAATGTAACATGGTAATATGCAAGGGTGGATTTGATTTCTACCAAGGGTTTTAACAAGGGGTGTTGTTGAGTTTGGGATGTCATTAGAACTGATTTTCCACAGATTTTAAGTATTTTGGGTTAAACCCTAATTTACCAAGCTCAAAACTAGATCTATAACTCCAATCTTCCTCGAGACAGATCTGAACACCCTAAGAAAGATATGACAATTTTCTACAGAAGGTTTCGACGATAAAAAGCCAACGCAACAAGAATCAAATAAAACGGAGCTACGGATAATTTTCTACAATTAAAATACTCTAATCTAAACTTTTAATTCTACTGCAATATTGCTGTGGCAAAACAGTAATATTATTGTATATCTGTGTTCCACTCGAAAATATGAATCCAACGGTATATCATACGACTTTTTTGGACTAATATTCGAATTTCTATGAATTTTACGAGATTGGAGCTATTTCTGCCTATTTTAAAAAGAAAACAAAAAGGGCCAGAGAGGTGGCGACACGTGGCGGCTCGGGACTGGTCCGCCGGGCGCGCGTGATGCGACGCGGCGTCGACGTGGCGCTGCCATGCGGCGCGACGTGGTTGGCCGGGCCATTGCCCGATTTGGGGCCGTCGGATCTAGATCCGATGGTCGGAGAGGAAGGGGGCGGCGACTTCTTACCGTGACGGCGGCGACTGGCGGTGGCGGCGGACGGCGGCGCTCCTCCGGCGATGGTCGGCGGCGGCGGCGGTGCTCCTCCGGCCCGGCGAGCTAGACGACGGGGACCGGCTCCTCGTCGTGGTCGCGTTCCCAGGGGCAGCGGCGGTCCTCCCTTCCCGAGGCGACGGCGGGCGGCGGCTGCTGGCGGTGGAGGCGGCGGCGCTCCGGCGAGCAATCTGCGGCGGCTCGGCGGCGGCGGTGGAGAAAAAAGACTAGGGTTTGCTTGGGGAGGCGTTCCCGGCTTATATAGGGGCGAAAACTTGGCGCGGGGGTCGCGGATTTTGCCCCGGAATCGCCGGCGGTGGTTATGCTGACGCGGCGGCGGCGTCGTCCTCGAGCCGGACTCGGGGAGGTGGCGACGGACGGGCGGGCCCCGCCTGTCGGTCGGCTGCGTGCGGGAGCGGGCTGGCGCGGCTGCTGGCGCGCGCGGTAGATAGGTCCCCAGGCTGGCTCGGCCGGCCCGGTTAGGTTAGGTTTCGTTTTTTTTAATCTTTTATTAATTTCTGAATTGCTATTTGTTTAATAACTTTTGCAAACGGACTCCGAATTAGACGAAATTTGTTTCTAAATTTTTTTAAAAAGAAGAGGGTTACAATAGGACTATAAAATAACCCTTTTGCAAAGATTTTGGTGGTTAAAAAGGTTAATAAGCTTTTTACCCCTTTTGTCTGTAATTGACTATGGGGTTTGAGAAAATACCTGATGCAAATTTTTGATATGTGATGCCATGATGCAATGATAAGGTGCATGCTTCTAGTAACATCTGTAATTGCAAAATTTGGGATGTTACAGCAACGGTGCCAGAAAATAGTCTTGATGACCCACAAGTATAGGGGGTGTATCGCAGTATTTTCGAGGGAAGTGAAACCCAATTTATTGATTTGACAGAAGGGGAGCCAAAGAATATTTATAAGCCTTAACAACTGAGTTGTCAATTCAGCTGCACCTACAAACAATCTTGCTCACAGCAGTTTATCAGTAGCAATAGTTTTGTAGTAGGAATAGTAAAGTAGCAAAGTAAAGACAGCAGTAACAATATCAGTAAATAGTAGGATTCGAGTGCAGTAGGCATAGGGATGTATGGACGGGCATTGCATGGACAAGGCAATTCACATAGCAATCAGAACATAGGGGAATTGCAGATAAATAAATAAAGCATCCAAGTACTAGATAATCCTAGGCATGTGTTCCATATATAGTCATACGTGCTCGCAATGAGAAGTTGCACAACATCTTTTGTCCTACCAGCCCGTTTGCAGCGGGGCCTCAAGGGAACTACTGGCAATTAAGGTGCTCCTTTTAATAGAGCACCGGAGCAAAGCATTAACACTCCGTGAACACATGTGATCCTCACATCAAATCCATTCCCTCCGATTATCCCGATTTCTGTCACTTAGGGGCCATTGGTTCTGGACAACAATGTGTGTACACAACTTGCAGATAAGACCAAAAACAATACTATCATAATGAATCAATAACATGTTCAGATCTGAAATCATGGCACTCGGGCCCTAGTGACAAGAATCAAGCATAACAAGTCGCAACAAAGTCATAAAGTACTAATAGAAGATACTAGGCACCATGCCCTAAAAATCCGATGCCATTACACGAACGATCTCATCCAATCCCTACCATCCCCATGGCCTACAGTGGGGGATTACTCACTCATAGATGGGGGAAACATGGATGGTCGATGGAGAAGCGATGGTGATGATGGTGGCGATGATCTCCTCCAATTCCCCGTCTCGGCAGGGTGCCAGAACGGAGTTTCTGGTGCTATTTCGTGGAATCTGGTGGTGGCGGTGGAGCAGAACTCCTTCTAGAAACACATCGAACCCCCCTAAGTTTTTAGGTCAGAAGGCATCTTATAGGCAAAGAGGGAGACCGAGGGGGTGTCTGGGGTGGCCAAACCACCCCCTGGCGTGGCTAGGCCCAGCCTGCACGGCCAGGTGGTGTGGCTGGGCCCTAGCCCCACTCCGTCTCATATTCTGGCTCTGGGAGTCTTCTGGTGAAATAGGATTTTTGGCTTTTGTCACGTCCAATTCCAAGAATATTCATTTTCTGACTTTCCTAGAACCAAAAATAGCAGAAAACAGGCAGCTGGCACTGTGGCTCTTGTTAATAGGCTAGTCCAAGAAATCATATGAAAAGTACTCCAAAGTGTGGACAAAGAAAGTAGATAAAACCAAGCATGAAACATGAAAAATTATAGATACATTTGCAATGTATCATGGGGTGGGGTTTGCGTGCGTGAGAGGGAGAGGATTTCGTGGGGCGTGGTTCATGTGTTGGTGCAGGTCACTGCGTGCCGCGCGTGTCGAGTTGTGGTTCTGGGGCGGGTGGTGTGCGAGTGTACGAGGGATGGTGGCGGCGGTAGTAGGGTAGGTTCAAATTTTTGGGTTAGGACTGGGTAGGGTCTAGTCTAGGTTAGGGTTTGGGCAATAGGGTTGTAGGCTGCTGGCTTGCTAGGCTTTTGGCCCGGCAGGCTGGCGGCCTCCCCGAGGTTTTATAATTATGTTTGTATTTATTATTTTATTTTAAATAGACTTTTGTAAATAGGTTTTAGATAAATAAAGATCTTAGAAAGCCCGAGGTTTGATTTGAAATAGAGAGGGGAATATCTAGAAAACAAAAATAGGCGTTTATAAAATAGTTTTAGACAAAAAAATGCATGATGTCATGATGCTGTTCAAATGAAACGTGGCATGATGACATCAGCATGATATCATGATGGTGCACAAAATAAAAACACAGTAATTTTCTAGTAGTGGTTTTACCGGAGTGCTACAATTCAACACCGCTAACAAGGGATCTCGACCTCGAGATCCGCCTCATGCTACGGGGGAGAACGCTGATGATCGGATGCTTCTTACTTCGTGTAGATCCTCGCAACACCACTAACAAGGGATTGTTGCTCAGTTTCGTTGAGAGATACTCTAGAGAAACAAAAGACGAAGGTAAATTTTTCAAAAGGTAAGGCCACCCTTAGCTGCCAAGGAAGGAGTAAAATTGCATCAATCCACCCATTAAATGTACAAATGCGAATGATAAGAGTAGTGGTATGGTCGCGACTCCATCCTGCACTCAAAGCATTACTCTCTACATGAATAGAAGAATTATGCAACCACTCACGGAATTCAGACAGAAGATCTTGACAAACCATGTTCGAAAACAAAGGAATGATGTAGGATCTTCATTGGATCTGGCATAGATGATGTGAAACACCGGAGGATACAAACAAATGTTAGTGAATTTTTGGTCCACTAAAAGGTACAGCAAAGAGAGATTCCTCAGATAACATGATGACCGGATGCAGAACACCGCTGCAAGAGGAAGGAAGAAAAACCCTAAAGGTACGACGGAAAGCCAACCATGAGAATTCCTGGACACGAAGAAAAGATAAGAGTAGATTCAAAACACGTAGAGGTAAGAAGAGAATAGCATAGAGGTAAGGAGTAAAAGCAGACCTAATCAGATCTATCCAACCGATTTTTCAAAATAGTTTTGACACTCTACATCGGCCGTTAGCTAGGTTTTCCTATAGGTTGGACCAGTGGGGTATCGTAACTGCTGGGCTCTGATACCACTTTGTAACACCCTCGAATCGTCCCTATGCAGATTTTAGCGATTTCTGCCAAACCCGCATAGAAACGATTCAAAGATGCCCACCAGGCACTTGCGTCTGGGTGGAAAACGAAGTAATACAATTACACAATAGATTATGATGGAACCCACAAAAACATATATATACAACAACGACTCAACGAGTCAAGAATACAGATATACAATACAAAGTTCCAAATCACCTTGAAAACGATACCACCTCCGAGTACGGACAAGATGCAAATGGGGATAAGAACCTTGAAAAATAACCAATGGCGTCCATAACCCTGCCTAGGCCAAGCCGGAAGGGTAACCCTGCTAATGACGTCGAACTTATACCTATTAAACAAAACGGTGGTGACAAAGGGCAAAGGAAGATGGGAGCGGTTAGTACTGAGGCCAGTACATGGCGAGTCTAGAATTCAGCGGCTCTCGCCTACATAGGTATGGTAGACTAAAGAAGCATCGGAGCAGGCACTAAACAACCTATAGAGACTCAATACAACTGTCGGCTATCAGAGAGAGGTAAGAAAGACCTATGTGGGACCAACCTGATACTAACACCAATTATACCCATCCTGGCATTTCCCCCTCGAGACCAAACGAGAAAGTCAAAGCGAGGAACTCACTCAGTTGGAAGTTTTATTCATTCCATTATAGTTGCAGCACTTACTAGTCAGATATAGATAGCATGAGTCATCCTGATATCATAAGCAGTGGGCAGTTTTAGTTAACCATTCGTTTGTACTTGCAATACTTACTAGTCAGATACAATTAGCCAGAGATATCTCAAATCCAGTAGTTGTTGGCATTTTTATTTACTCATTGCGTTGTCGTGAAACTGATTACTAGACTTGTCAAAGTCAAATTTATAGCACTACTTTAGTTATGGTTATCTATTGTTGAGATACTGTGCTCCAAGTCGTCCATAACCGCGGACAAGGCTTTCAAAAATATTTACCCTATAGGGGTGCACAAATTGTAACACATGCACAATCAACCTCAGGAAGAACCTAATAAAAATAAATGAGGCCTCACAACAATGCATTCACATGTTTCATAAATTATTTCAAGGGGCCGCCCCACTAAGCTACCGGCAACAAAGTTGGCCGGCTCCGAGATGGTTCCAGGGTTTGTGACGACGACGGTAAATGGTTGGGAACCCGAAAGTGTGACTGGGCTTGTCGATACAGCATAAACATGGCATAGGGTTCCTAAATAGTACAGGCGCTCCATGCGCAATCGTAAATAAAGCAGTAAAGCATGGCATAAGCACGTGATAGTAATAAAGCCCTGAACTAGTTTGTGGCCCCAAGAAATAAAGTGTGAATCAAGCTCAGGCGAAGGGGGATCCATAGAGTCTCCCACATGTGGATAGTGCGAATAGTCAAGGAACAGGTATCAAGTACTCGGGCCTACGGGACAGAAGCGAGCGTGGAAGAATCAAATAACATCTATTATCCACCGGTACCTCTTCATTAGTTATATCTATTCTCAGTATTTTATTTAACAAGTTGTAATTAAAGCCATGATCATCTCCAGCATTAAGCATGTTGCAACCCCCAACAACTATGGTACTCGAAAACTCAACTCGACACCTGAGCAAGCAACTACGACTCGCAAAGCCAACTGTTTATCAAACAATAGGCAATAGGATGTGTCCAAGTCAATATAGTGGTTGCAAGGAATATAAATGGTGCACGGAAACTAAAGCATCGAACACGGATAACAATAGACCAACATGAGGAAGTAAAGACTATAAACGCAAAATAGGTAGAAAGAGGGAGGATGCTCTCCTGGAAACACTACGAAAGGTTCACCGGAGATCGTGTCGACACTCTCATCCACTCATCGGCCTAATCCGTTAAGAAGCAAAGCACTAGAAGAAACACCAGATGCACTATTTAATACTACAACAGAAGACCGAGCATGATGCATTTATGATGCATGACATGGCAAACATGTGATGCAGCTAGTCAATATTAAACGGAACCAGGATCCTGACAATTAAATAGAAGGTTCAAGTTGTTTTAGGTAGCCCGCAATTTAAATGTTGTCCTAACAAGGCAAAACATGGCACCGGTTCGCTAAACAAATTTAAATGGAGCCAATATAATCGTAGAATAGCCCACATATGGTATTCATATTTAATTATCAGGTGAATTGACAAAATATCTCCAAACAAATGAATATGTATGCGAGCATGAACAATTAATATGCAACAAGATGGATATCGTATATTATAAAATAGGGGGTCTCGGATAGGGGTCACACATCAAGGTCCGAAGATCTTTGGGCTCGGAGGGGTTTGGGTTCGGTTTCGGCATCATCGGTCTTCGCATCCGGAAACGGGGCCTTAGCGTCCGAGAAGGAGATATTAGGGTCATCAGGTTCGGAGGTCTTGACATTGGTTCCATGTAGACGACCTTCGTGTTTGGGTTCACTATCGGTGGTCTTTGAGTATAGCAGGTTTCACTTGCCAAAGCCGAAGTCGAAAGGGTCATGACCGAGAGTAGCCACACCACACCAATACGACATGGAGCCGATACTAGGCCCATGTCCTATGCAGACATAGGATCGAACGCCTTGTGGTCGGGTTGCGTCAGGAGGATCGAAGAGCTAGTTTGGGTGACCTCCGACCTTGACGAGCTCGAGATGCCGGGCGGAGGCGGCACCAGTCATGAGATAGAGGAGGCAGATGAGGCCACGAGCCGCGCTATAGGGGGCCTGCAAGGACACCTGTGAGGTCAAGCCCGCGCGACCAGCGTTGGCTTGCAGAGGCGCAGAGGTGCGGCACCATGGCAGGGCTCAGCTGGTTTGGGGTCAAGCGGAGATGAGACAGCTAGGGTGAGCTCGCATAGCGCTCGGAGAGGGAGGCGCCGGTGCGGGAGGCATGCATGTCGTCCGTCGTAGGCATGCATATGGGAGATGCTACCTGGCTGCGGGATGAGGAGGAGCTCGAGGAGACGGGGATGGCGGAGGAAGAGGCCTCGGCGGGCGAGCAGGCGGACTGGGCGACGTCGGTGTGGACGAGGACCCGCACGTCGGCGGTGGCGGTCGACGGCTGATGTCTACACGTGCACATATAGTCTGTAGCTAGTTTTGAATTATAGATATCGATCCCACAGGGAGCCCAAAGGTAAGTGTTTATGGGTGAAGTCTCTGTCACACTCAAAGTTGTCACAGGTCTTCGAGTGAATTGACTGAAGTGTAAATAAGAATGAAATTTGGATTAAATTGGATGTATTTAAATAAAGGGAAAATTTGCTACATGACACCGTTATTTTACGGTCTTTGCTAAAACACACCGCTCAAATGCGTCTTTGCTAGGTACCATTACACTTTTGTGTCATATTTGCCAGAACACACCACATTGCCAAAATTAGAAAGTTTTGACTTTTTTCTTTGGATGATCGTCTTATGTCTGGTTTTGAACCTTTTTTAATCTAATTCAAAGTGCGTAACGAGAGTAGTACGTACATTTAAATTTATGACATTTAGATAAAATGACCCGTAGGACACTCAGGTAAGTCAGCTTCCATGATCGTGGTGCTAGTGATTGGGGCCCAAGAGCGTTAGTGCAGGGGCGACCTCCTCACGCGGCTGCGCGGCACCTTGCAACCCTGCCGTCTGTGGCCACATGGGCCTGACCGGCGAACCAGATCAGGGACGATGCACGAAGTTGAGGATTGGTAGGTGGCCTATCTGGCGCCGGCGGAGAGAAGCTGCTTTGGGGCGAGCAGCGGCGGACAACCAGAATACAAGGGTTCGTTGTTAGGCGTTCATTGTTGTAGGTGAAAAACTGATCGAAGAAAAATAGTTCATTCTAAACACAAAACACAAAGGGCCAGATTGTAATTATAGACATGAAAAACTCAACTTTCCCTTTTTGGCGATTCGGTGTGTTGTGGCAAATGAACCACAAAATTGTAATGGTACTGAACAAAGACATGTTTAAACAGTGTGTTTCGGCAAAGATCTAAAAATAAAGGTGTCCTCTAGCAAATTTTTCCTTAAATAAAACTAAAATGTAACTTCAGAAATAAAAAGCATAAAAGTAAAGAACGATTCGGTTGTTTGTTGTTTTCTGCAAATGACGGAAAAGGCACGGGGAGATACAGTTCATGGTGATAGTGATTGTGCCAGGTGGATGAGTGATAAGTGTAACAATTATAATCTTATAAGTATATGTGTAGGCGAGAAACTCATAATTAGCAGGAACTCCTCTTGGTAGATTTCATCTCAAATTCAATAATCCTACTAGCCTGTTACCAAAACCATGGTCAGACACTAGACGATTAAGACCCTTCAGGTTGCTTAACAATTAAGCTCTTTGGATCAGACTAATGCAACAAGCATAGTGCTTTCTCCTTATCCTCGAGTCAACTAGTTTCCCATTCATATCCACGTGTCACTCGAGGGTCGCCAGTCTACTAGAGAACAAGATCCTATCTATGTAGAACAAAGCATCATGTTGTTTGAGCCTTAATTGGACAACAAGCATTATGCATCCCATGGATAGCAAAGAACACATAATATAGTAATTAAAATCAATCACAAACTAATAGAAAATATATGGAGGCACATCACATATCACCAATCCCTTACATCTCCCATGCCCACGGAACTTACTAACACATGAGAGAATAAAGCATCATCGATATAATCAAATAAAGGGAGTTCTTCTTGATATTACCGTGGAGATCCACAATAAGAATGGAAAAGTAATCCAACACAATTCAAGATAGGAAGAAACAATCTCAAACCCTAATCTTGCGAGGTGAAGATCTCTCTCTCTCTCTCTCAAGTACAAGTAATGGCTATTGGCTTGTGACGGCTAGGAGGTCGAATATCATGGATAGAGATGAAGAACATCTCCCCCTTCTTCTTTGGATCTCCTCTATCTCCTCGCTGGATGGGATGACAGCTGGTGTGTTATGATTTCGCGTCTGGCCTCTTCACAGAAGTTGTCCCTTTTGACAAGACAGAGGCGGGAGCAGCTATACGATAGGAATTATATGGCCGGAAAAATGTTCCCGCCATTTAGTTGCTCGCTAAAGCCTCTGTGTGCTTCCCTCGATTGCTTCCAAAGGGAGACTTGCTTGTTTTCACCTGAATATTGTGTTTATCTTGTTAAAACCTTATGTTGACATTCAGAACCTGAAACACACATTAAAAACCAAGTTTTCTTCGCTACCGAAGTATTAGCGTTAGGTAAAGCTAGAAAATGATCAAATCCGGGAGAAACACATTAATAAAAACCATCAAAAATGTGTCGAATCTCACAGATATCGACTGCTCCAAGCTTACATGTTTCTCGCCCTCGAGTGACAAGGAAATAAGGAAGAATAGCGGAGTTTCGAAACTGAAATAAAAGAACTTACAAGCTTGAATTGGTGTCAAATTCTTTTTTTCACAATCCCGGCAATCTTAAACATTATCATACAACTATTCACAAGATTGCACTAAGTCCACTTCCTAACCACGTATATCTTGCTAGAAAATAAATCATATGCCTGGGCAAGTGTCAAAAGTTTAGCTAGGAAGGTGACACAAATTCTTTTGGTGTCTCTCTTTGTTGAGAGATCAAAACTTTTTTTTGCTTTTGTTTCTTTAATCAATTTAGAGTACTCAAGTTGGCACCAAAACATTAAATTTAATAACAACTCATCTATTCCATGTCAAAATTTCAAGACTCTCAAAGCACCTATTTCCTTTCCATGCCTTTCATAAGCTTCAGCTCTTTCATAGTGAAATCATGCCACTGTTTTTAACATGTTATTTGGGACTGTGTTGTGCACTCGTGACCATGTCAATAGATAATTGTTGAGCAATAGTGGGTCAGAGGAGTACTAGGACTTCACTTGGAACGTGAAACCACGAGGAGACTAAAATTTTACCCGTCATAGCATTGTTGCTGCAGACGTTTACATAACTCAATAGCCGCAATCAAGTGGTTTCCCACATTTAGATCATTCGTTGGCTAGCGGAGTTAATAGTTCCCCATGGAGCACGATAGTGTTGTAATGACACATGTAAAGCAATATCTTATGGTAATTATTAGAAAAGGCAGTGGCATAATCTCTACTACTCCGAAGGATCCATTTTATCAGACAATTTCATTCAAGGATAAGTATCGAGTCTATTTATATTAAGCTCAAATGGGATGGAGTAGTTCTAAAATCAAATCCTTTGGGATAAACATGGAATCAAGTCATCTTTTAGATGTTTTTTCTTGTTGTAAAAATGCAGGAAGTATGTTTAACCAAGTTCATTGCTTATTGTTTCAAAGCTAAAAATGAGACACTACCAAAGGAATATAATTTATAGGATAGCAAGCTAAGTGGGGAGTGACTCCAGTGCAAGCGAGTAAATAATTGTAGGGTCAATTCGAGGTCGCAAAAAAGGTGATGAAAGGACTGTGATACCTCCTCTTGCTTGCTTTGTTCTCGTACTTGAGTCGATCCCCCTCAATATTCCCTATTGCCAAGTCACCTGAAATTGAGCAATCTCCAAGAGAAACAAAGAAATGAATTTGCAATAAAGGTTACAACTAATTTTTTTTGTATTTTTGGTTTAGGAATGCAAACTGAAAGTAAACATGCAATTTTGAAGAAGTAAAATAAATCAAAAGAAGAAAATAAAAATATGAATGCAAGGTTTGGAGTTTTTCAAACCTCCCCCAAGCTTAGGCTATTGCTAGGCTCAGTTGTTGCCGTCATTCGGAGGCTGGTGCGGATACTGCGGGTAATAGTTGGGAAGTTGGTCATGAAGTGACTGAAGTTTTGAGTTAAGGCACTCACATCTTCATTCCCTCCTTGTAGAGTGTGGTCAATATCCCCAATGCGCTGGTTGTGCTGCTGGAATTCTTGATAGGGGACGTAGTTGTACCCGTGCTGTGGCTGATTGGGCCATGGGTCCCAGGCTCGCCCTTGCTGCTGCTGTCCCTCCCAAGCCCAAGCAGAGTTGTATCCCTGCTCATCTTCATGCTCCTATGCACCACATCCTACTGCTCTGCTTCTTCATCTTCCTCTTGATCAGGCTAGAGTTCAATCGTGATCTTCATCACTTGGTTCTTGGTGAGGATCCAAGTGTCCTTCTCCACAATCGAGAAGGCTAAGGGATAGGGCAACGGAACCTTCTCACCCTATGCATCACCAAGATAACTAAATTGTGTTCGGAGCCTCCGGTTAGCTTGGTAAACACCAAGGAAGCCACAAGCAGTCAAATAGTTGACGTCCATAAGTTTGGAGCTGTCAATGGATTGCATAATAGGAAATGTAATATTTAATGCATGGGCAAGGTGGGTTACCAATCCACCAATGCGAATAGCACCTTTTGTCTTGTTGCTTTGCTGACGAAAGTGTTGGATGAGTAGAGCTGCGGGATTGGGGCTTTGCGGTGCATCGGGGAAGAGAGCCTTGGTGATCATTGCCATGTCCGCATTAGCCATGGAACCGGTATGTCCTGTTCCCAGCAGTGTGTTGGCGAGGAACAAATCATAGTAGCGAATTGTTGGGTTCTAAATGGTGGACAGCTTCTTCTGGTAGAGTTCAGTGCCACCATTAATAGAAATAACCTACCAAGTTTCTCCACTTGTGACGCTATAGAGGTTAGTAATAATTGACTCCCCAACATGAGGGAAGCCGAAAGCATCACAAAATTATTCAAAAGTTATTTCATAAGGGTGCCAATTCATGGTGAAGCTTACAGTGCACGCATTACCTTTCTCCCTATGGTTGTCGTATAATGAGGCAAGGAACTCATAGGTAAGCTCAGCATAGGTGTCGTGGCTTGCGTAGCCGAGTACTATTAGCCCAGCCTTGTTACACATGACGTTGAAGTCCGCCTTCCACCCCGCCACGGTGAGAAAGCTATGGTCGGCCCAATGTGTGGGCAGCACCCTCCTTGATGAAACTGTGGCCAACTTGGGGTTGAGCTCGGTCCTTTGCCCTAAGGTCTCGCCACGTTGGCGCTTGCTCTTGCGAAAAATATTACCGATTTTGTTCATATTGATGCACTAAAAAAATTCACCATAAAACCTTAGGCATATAGTTTCTACATGAGATATGAACGATTCTACGTGGAGAAATTTAATCCTAACGTGAGAAATTAAGAGGAAAAGCTAAATAAGCTCGATTTCATCCACTAGATCAATGTGAGAGTTTCAACCATGAAATTTTGAAAATAAAGCATGGATAGGGATAGAAACATACCGATCTGTTGATTCCCCCACTCAAACGAATGAAATCCACAAAGAATCAAGAGTTCTAGGTGGGTTTGGAGAGGTTTGGATAGAGAATATCAAAGATAAAAAGTGAGGAGGGAGGAAAACCTAGCCGCCCCGTTGCAATTTTGGGGTCGCGTCGAACTATATGGCCGCAACTATACGCGCGGGATATGTCATTCCCGCCGTATAGTTGTGGTGGCGCCTCCAATTAAGGTTTCTTTACGCAGAACACATATATACGGACACAAATATACGGCAGGATCATAATAATCCTGCCGTATAGTTGGTCGTCAAACCATTTGTATCCTCGAGATAAATATTCTAAAATAGGCATTGATATCTATACGATTAGAACTATACGGAAGAAATTTGTACTCCCGCCGTATAGTTGGTCATTAAACCATCGGTACTTTTGAGAAGAGTTTATACGGAGGCGTCGATATCTATATGACCAAAACTATATGGCTAGAATTTTTATTCCTGGCGTATGGTTGGTTGTTAAATTCTCTGTGCGCATGGAAGAAAATTGTTGATGGCAAAGATATCTATATGGCCAAACTATACGGCTGGATTTTTTATTCCCGCCGTATAGTTGGTCGTCAAACCATCAGTACTCATCAAAAAAAAATTGTTTCCTCAAGAATACCTTCTTATCCTGAAACTTAGCAAAGCACCTTGTTTTTGACAGAAAAATGATAGTTAAAATTATCGACCAAAAACATCATGTATAGAGAAGAATTTCTAGATCTACCTATCTTCTTATCTTCAACTCGAGGTTCACTTTTTGATCTTGACTAAAATGATTAAGCTAGTTTTTGTAGATAAAACTCAAACATTTATTTTTATACTTGTTCTACACTTGTTCAATTGATATTTCTACTACTTTTTGACAGTTGCATCTTTACAGGCGTACTTCCGCAAGAATGTCTATGAAAAAGTTTTAGGTATACGATGAACTTTTTATTCTTTAATTTATTTTATTGACGTGATGGGTTGACTCCCATTAAGCATTTTATTAAGAATGGTTGAATAACTTAACCCCTTCTTTGTTCTAAAATTCTTATGTTGGGCTGCCCCTTATCAATGGCACTTACCACATGAACTCGTTTTGCCGGTGGAATATATCTTTCCCCTGCTTCTAGGTTCTTTGGAAAATACCGTATGATTTCAGCATCATAAACATTGAAGATTAATTTTCCTTTAGCACAATCAACTGATGCTCCTGCAATACTAAGGAAAGGTCTTCCGAGTATTATAGATAATTTTTCATCCTTTGGCATTTCAATAATAATAAAATTAGTGGGAATAACATGCTCATCTATTCTAAGTAGAACATCCTCAATCATACCAATGGGTTGTTTAGTGGACTTGTTAGGCATCTATAAAGTGATAGTAATAGGGGAATACTCCCCTAATCCTCACCTTTTATAGAGGGAATATGGCATTAGACTAACTCATGCACCTAAATCACACAAGGCATTGTGAATATCAGTTATGCCAATTGAGCATGAAATAGTTGGTTTTCTGGGATCTCCCAATTTAGATAATAGCTTCCTATTAGCAGGATAACTAGTCAGCATGGCAACAATTTCAGTTCTTTCTTTCTACTAAGAATATCACGGAGGAATTTAGAATAGGTGGGAACTTTTATTGCATCTTCAAATTGAATTTCTAGACGAAGATCACCAAGTGCTTTTTTTGAAAGAGTCATAGATTACCTGGTCCAGTGCTTTCTTTTTTTGATTTGGATAAGGAAGCTTTTGCTCACCTTTCTTATTTTTGTCTTTTACCTTTTGTGGGGGATCAGGCTCTTTTGTTGCTTTATTTTGTTGTTGCTTATTGCTTTTCTTCTTCTCTACTACAACAACTTCATCTTCATTGCTTGCCCCTTTTTCTTCTCTTGGATCAACCATCTATGCATCAGAGTCATAACGGTCATCCTGTGGATCATTTTGGTCCCCCTTGGTTTGACCTTGTGTTTCCTGAGCAGTTTCATCTTGAGGATCCACTAATGTATTATCTTCTTGGCTTGCTTTGATCAAGGCTTTTTATTTTTGCTCTTTCTCAGCTTCATATTCGGGTGGTCCTAATGGTCATGTAACAACTACACCTCTTCTTGTAACAACATTAGTAGAAACAGGAATATCTATATCATCTTGATGAAAAATTTTATAACCATATGCTATTTGTTTGCATTGAGTTTCAATCATACTAAGATACTTGTGAAATAAATTTATTTCTTGTCCAATCTCATCATAATTTTCTGTGAGTTCCGCCAAGATCTTTTTATGTTTTTAAAAATGTTTATGTAGGTTATTGTGCGATTTTTCTTGTCAATGTTTTAATTCTTGAAAAAGTTTCTAGTCTCCTCTTCTTTAGTAAAAACCTGTAACAAGTCTACTTTGTTTTCCTTAACAATTTCAGAAGGTATACCTTTTTCTTTCATTGTTTTGCATACTTCATGCATAAGATCAGGGGTTATCTGAAGTATCCCTTTTTCCAACTTAGTGCTGAAATCAGGATTATATAAAGAATCATTATTAGCCCTAGTAGACATTAATTCCAAACATTCTTTAACAGTTAAAGTATTTATCGATCCTCCTCCTAAGAAGTCAAGCAACTCTGTATATTGAGTATTAAGACCGTGGTAAAATAAATGGAAAATAGTTGATTCAGAATAGCCATGATTAGGAATACTATTGATCATTCCAAAACATCTATTCCAGGCTTGTGGGTAGTTTTCTCCCACATTTTGACTAAAATTGCATATATTCTTTCTTAGTCCAGTTACCTTTTTGAAAGGATTAAACCTGTTTATGAATTTAACAATGTAGTTTTCCCAACATTTAATGTAATAGCGAGGGAGAGAATATAACCAGTCTAGAGCTTTACCTTTAAGAGACCAACGAAATAATTTTAGACGAGAGAAATCTCTTGGCAAACCTTTTGGTCCAAGTGATGTTATCACATCGTCGAACTCTCCAAGATGTCTTCCTGGGTCTTCTTCTTCCTTTCCACTGAAAGCTTTTTCGTGTAAAATTTTAATAATTCCACCATCAAATCGATATTCTCTAACTCCAGGATTAGGGAATTCTATTGGTTGTTTAAGAAATTCAGAACTTGGAGCATTATATTCTCTGACAGTTTTCTTAGTTTTCTTGGGAGTTGTCCTGTAAATAGATATGATTTCCATAATATCACCAGGAGGTCGCATGTGGTCCAACTCCAACGCCCAACCAGCCCCATCCCAAGGACAGCGCCAGGAGCAGCCAGGAACCGCCGCGCCCGGAGCCTGTCCGCCATGCTGAAGCCACCCGCAGAGCGCGCCCGGTCCCCGCTCAGCCAGACCCCG
The DNA here is from genome assembly GCA_910589775.1 of Avena eriantha. Taxonomy (NCBI): domain Eukaryota; kingdom Viridiplantae; phylum Streptophyta; class Magnoliopsida; order Poales; family Poaceae; genus Avena; species Avena eriantha. The sequence continues at coordinate 491,065,450 of OU342743.1, read as the reverse complement.
CCTCGCTCTAGCATCCCGCCTACACGATCACCATCGTCCTAGGAAGCTAACAGACATGCCCATTCCAACGACCATGCCCCGTAGTCGCCGGCCGCCGCGAAACTCGCCATCGGCAGAGACATCGTACGCGCCGCGCCACTCACCTCCCCCGACCGCAAACCAATAGACACACACCGCAGTGACACTCGCCAGGGCACCGCCCACCGTCCTAGCCCACCGCCCACACCTCTAGCTCGCTGTGTCGTCATCACCGTCGAGCACCGCCAATGCTCCTCTGGCGCTTCGCTGAGCCTATAAATAGAGGCCTCCTCATCACCGTTTCCTGACACCACTCTCATCCCCTCCCTCTCACAGCACTCCCAGAGCCCCACTGGAGCAAGCCGCCGTCCGTAGTGCCGAAATTTCACCGGAGTCTGCCGCGGAGGGAGAAGAAGGGGGCCGTTGATCAAGGCCATCTCTCGGGACGCCGCTGGTACCAGGAGAACCGCCGTCCTCGAAGAGTTCGTTTGCCCGCCTAGACGACCCTCGCCGGAGCCCCGGTAAGCCGCCACAGACCCCCACCGAGCCGCTAGGGTTCCACCTCGCCGGCGACCTGTCTGTCTTCGACGACAAGCCACAGCCGTAGATCTTACTTTTAATGCACGGTCAACGTTGCCCCGTACAGCTTCACGTTTAAAGAGCCGCTGACATGTGGACCCCCCTGCCAGTTGTTCTCTGCAGCGTGGAGTGCCACTAGGTAAGCCCATTTTCATTCCCGCGCGACCCAGTAATTCAAACTTAGATTTTTCTAATTTAGTGTGAACTAAGTTCTATCCCCTATTTAAAAATCATATCAGAGAGATTTACAAATCCAAATGGAGTGATTCCAATTGTGTTGGAAAGCTTCTGAAAAGATCTATCCAATCCCGTTGGATTTAATTCATTTAGACTTAGAGATCTCTCCTAGTAAAAATAACAAGACAGAAGCTTTTGCACACTCAAACATTTTTATAAATTAAACCAAAATAGCTTTTGAGTTGTTTCCAACTCTCAAAAATCAAATTTAACCATACCTATCTGAATATGTAATAATATTAAGGTTTACATGCAGACTAGTACCAAAAGAATGCTATATAGGCATTTCTAGTCACTTTAAATCGTTAAATAATAAACTTAAACTTAAGTAAATGTGATCCAACCCTTAAATCACATTCCCACATGTTAGAATATGTGGTGATGACATGTGTCCACATGATCCCATTTTTTGAGTGGTGAATATTAAATCTTAGTTATTTTTCAATGAGTAGAAATTACTTTTCTCAAATAAAAAGAATGAAACTAGGTAATAAAACCTTGTGATGCTTGTGATGATAATAGATCATCAAATGTGTGCCTTAGAGTGCTAAGTAGACTAGTTAAGCATTTTTTGGTGATTGTGTACTCCGTATGTATTTATAGACGATATTAATGACCAAGCCTTCGAGGAGGAGGAGTGCTATCAAGAGGAGGAAGAAAACTTCAACCACTGCACCAACCAAGGCAAGCTAACACTTGCAAGTATAATGCTTAGAAAGCTAGAATTAAGCTAGATAATCTGAGCAAGATGCACTAGGCATGCTTTGGTTATACCACTTTGACTAGTACTTATTACAAACTTACTTTCAAGCTTCTACTTTCTTTATTTTACCAAGTCCCTTACTTGTTTTGAAGGTAGCATAAAAAGTATAAAACTTGACCTATATAGATAACTTTAGATGTCATTCTATGGAATGAGATTGAGATTAGCATCCCACCTTAGTGAACACTCTTAACTTAGTAGCTTAGAGCTTGGTAAAAACTTAGGTCACTTTAGATGGGAACACCTGGTGAAAATGAATTATGAAAACCTTAGAATGATGAGTCATTCTATTGAGATGTTTTGACATGTGTTGAGAAACACAAATGGTTTATGATGATGAAAATGTTGAGGCATGAGCCTTAACCATTTTTACAAAACTGATGGTTGGATTCGGATGCGATACCAAATTTACCGTGCAACCATAATACCTGAATTGGGTAAGGCTTAGCCGGAAGTTTATATGCATTAGTATTAGTTCCCTCGCGGGAGAGATTTGAGCTGAGGCTACCTCTCAATGTTGTCCACCTATGCAGTGCCCAAGATGACAGATGGTCATGGTTGGGAGGCCATACTCATAGGAGAGGTGCTTATACTAGGGTGTGTAAAGAAAAGGTTATGTTTGATTATCTGCGTACTAAGTATGATGATTCAGGGTTATCCCTGATAGATGTATCGAATCTTGTGGTGAAAGTGTACCACCTCTGCAGAGTGTCAAACTATTCAGATAGCCGCATCCACGGTTATGGATAGTTAGAGTGGCCATACTGTTTCGTTGTTGGATGTTTTCAAAATGACTTATGAAATAAATGATGAATCTTGAATTGACCACAACAGGGTTGTGACTATGACACTAGCTTCCCAACTTAAGTGATTCTAGAACATTATTTTTCTGAACTCAGCTTATGTTTCAAACTTAACTTTATAGTTAAACTTGTTAGTGGTAGTTTGCGAGTACTTAAAGAGTACTCATGGCTTTGTACCTAGCTATTCCTATGGCCAGACTATGAAGGAGACTACCAAGATGATGGCCAGTAGGACGGCTATGATAACTAGGACTATCTGCCTTCGTCAGCATTGCATGTGCCCTTGAAGATGGACCCCACCGCTACGCTTATTATTTCTTCCGCTGCTTGTTGTATTAAGACTGGATCATGAGATCCTTATTTCTGTAAGACCTTATTTATGGTTTGTAATGGATGATGTACTGTGATATCCAACCTGTTATTTCTCGAAAAAATGGTAATCCTGGGATTGTGATGTATGACATAACAGGCATCTGGGATTAAAAATTGGGGTGTTGACAAGTTGGTATCAGAGCCATCCTGACCATAGGAGACCCTTGTTAGAATGAACGTCCGAACAAAAACTTAATTTCAAAACCAAGTGAGTATTTATGAAAAACTATTTCCTCTCTTACCCTTTGGAATTCATTCTTTTTCAAAAATTCATGTTCCTCAAATTCTTACATTGCTACTTAAAATTTGACACACTTGATCACTTCACTAACTTCCTCATCCTAAATTCTTGTAGATGGAGACTCAGTTCAGCAAGTTCTAGCAGTTGGGAAACGGAGGTCAGCTGATCTTCGAGGGGGAGCTAGATTCACTGTCAGAGTTACTGGGACGCCCACATCCGGAGTTTCTTGGAGCTCAACTTCCAGGACCCCTAGGAGGATATTTACAGTGGCTAGTCACCGCTGATCGTCGAGGAAGCATCAAAGCACCAACGACCGGGAGAATCCAGTTCTCCGTAAGAGAGAACAACTGGCTAGATGGATTAGCTAGGGCAATGCATGAAACTCTCACACGTCTATGTGCCCTTAGCGTCAACCAAATCCAAGGAATCCGTTTTGCTCACTATGCAAGACGTGACTTCATGGGAATGCCGATGGAGATGCCAAGTCACCCAGAGTTGAAGCGTCAAGTGGAGAACCTTGACTTCCTGATGTACGATCGCCAGAAGGAGTTGGACAATACTAGGGAGTTTGCCAACCACAACCGTGCCATTGCTGACCAGAAGACCTAGACTTTCTCACTGCTAGTCAAGGGCCGTCAGTCTCTTCTCCTCCAGCGCGAAAAGAAGGATCGCACCATCGCCCGTCTTCGCAAGAAGGTGGCCGACCTCGAGAAGACCGTCAAGGAGCAAGAACCTCAGCTTGCAGCAAAGGAGGAAGAAGAGGAGGGTGAAGACATCCAGGGAGACATGGATTCTTACCTTAGCAATGATGATGACTTTCTAGAGGAGGATGCTGTGGACTTCTACACTGATGATGAAGACTCTGACTTCATCGATGATGAGTAGATGCACTAGAGCACTGTCGTAGCATGAGGTGTATCTGTCCCACTGTATCGTAGCTTGCAGAATGGTTCTTAAAACCATCTATTTTCCTTGTTGTGTTGTGTGTGTGTTTGTATCGTGTGCTTGTTTAAATGAAGTTAGTTGCAAAACCTGAGTCAAACTCAAAGTTTTAGCTTTGAAACCAAAACCATGAACCTTAGAACTTTCCCTCTTACCCCTTTATCTACATCAATCTTCAGATGACTCATGGAAACCGAGGAGGGAGCAGCTCATCGCAAGACCCAATGCTGCAGATTATGCAGATGTTAGTTGCAGACCGTGAAGCAAGCAGGGCAGAGCGCCAGGCCAACTTAGCAACATTGCAGTAGATAGCTGAGATGGCCCAAAACAACCAAGGGCATGGAAATCAGGATCATCATGGATCCAAACTCAAAAACTTTGAGAATACCAATCTCCCAATATTTAACCAGGCTGAAAACCCACTAGATTCTGACGACTGGTTATAGACAATGGAAAACAACTTAGAAGTAGTAGGAGTTGATGACAACAAGAAAGTTCTCTTCGCCACCCACTATCTGGAAGGAGATGCAAGAGCTTGGTGGACTAGTATCGTAACATGAACCATGGTCAAGTGATGACATGGGAAGCCTTAAAAATCAAGTTCAGCCGCACCCATGTGCCGCAGGGTCTAGTCACCAGAATGAGGGATGAGTTCCGCGAATTGAAGCAAGGCAGAATGACTGTGGTGTAGTACCGTGATGGTTCTTGTCGCTTGCAAGGTATGCCCCTGATGATATGAACACGGAGGCCAAGAAGAAGGAGAGATTCCTAAACGGACTGCATGACGAGATGCAGACTGTCCTCGTCAACATCTGCTTCGAGGATCTCGAAGAGCTAGTCGACTCTGCCATTCAGATGTAAGGGAACATTAACCAGGCAAACGACAACCGCAAGCGTCGTATGATGCAGCAATCTGGATCCAGCAGTCATCAGAAGTACCGTCCTAACCCCTCACCAGGATATGCACCCAGAAACAATCGACCCCCAATGTCTCACCCAAGCTACTCCAACCATAGCGGAGGCAATGTGAAGTCTGGAGGAAACAACAACAACTCCGGTAACACCAACAATTTCAACCGTGTCCCTCCCAAGAGCAACAACAACAAAAACACTGCACCCAGAACTGGCAGTAATGTTGTGCCTGTCGTAGCAAAAGACAAGTCCCAGATAACTTGTTTCGAGTGTGGAGTGAAGGGCCACTATTCCAATGAGTGTCCCAAGAAGACTGCCGCCACTGCCAATGTGAATGCCCAGCTCAACAACAGCGTCGTGTTCAACCAGGGAGAAGATTTTCCCTAGGGAACCCTCACAACCATAACGGCCGTATCTTCCGCATGAACGCCGAAGAAGCCCAAGAAGCGCCAGATGTAGTGCTGGGTATGTTTTCTATCAACTCAGTTTTAGCAAGGGTATTGTTTGATTCGGGAGCATCACATTCATTTATCACCGAAGAATTTGCATGCACTAGTAAGATTCACCCAACCAACTTGAAGCATGTCATGATAGTTCAAATCCCCGGTTCAACTACAAAAGCTAGAAACATTTGCAAAGCGGTGCCTATCAAAATACATGGGATAGATTTTTATGCCAACCTAATCGTACTCGGAACCAAAGGATTGGAAGTAGTACTAGGTATGGACTGGATGTCAAGGCATAAAGGATTGATAGACTGTGCTAAGAAAGCTATCACCATGACCAGTAGCTCTAGATTCACAGTAGAGCATATATCTGAAACCTTACCTCGTCAATTCAAGTGCAACAAGAGTCTAGTCCTACCCACCATAGACAAAGTAAGAGTAGTCTGTGAATACCCCGACGTATCCCTAGATGAATTGCCAGGTATGCCCCCGGATAGGGATATTGAGTTCATTATCTAACTAATCCTCGGAACCGGACCCATAGCCTAGAGACCCTATAGGATGAACCCCTCAGAGTTAGTGGAATTGAAGAAGCAGTTGGATGCCATGTTAGCAGCAGGCTTGATTCAACCAAGTGCTTCGCCATGGAGATCACCAGTGTTATTCGTCGACAAGAAAGATGGAGGCAACCGTTTGTGCACAGATTACAGAAAACTGAATGACGTCACCATCACGAACAAGTACCGCTTGCCAAAGATAGAGGGTCTATTTGATCAGTTGACTGGAGCCCACGTATTCTCAAAGCTTGATCTTAGGACTGGTTATCACCAACTTAAGATTCATACAACGGATATTCCGAAGACCGCCTTTACTACTCGCTATGGTTTATACGAGTATACATTTCTGTCTTTTGGATTAACCAATGCCCCTGCTTATTTCATGAATCTCATGAATAAGATATTTATGAATTTCCTAGATAAGTTTGTAGTTGTGTTTATCAACGATATCCTTATCTACTCCAAGTCAGAAGAAGAGCATGAGCAACATCTGAGAATTATTCTAGAAACCCTGAGAGAGCATATGTTATACGCCAAGTTCAGCAAGTTTTGGCTGAAAGAAGTAGGATTCCTGGGGCATATTGTGTCTTCCGGAGGAGTCTCTATTGATCCCGCCAAGATCAAAGATGTCGAAGCATGGGAAGCCCCAACCACTCAAACCCAAGTCCGTGCATTTCTCGGATTAGCGGGATATTACCGCAAGTTAATAGAAGGATTCTCGAGCATCGCCATACCCATGACCCAATTGCTAAAGAAGGACAAGAAGTTTGAATGGACTAACAAATGTGAAGCCTGTTTCCAAGAACTGAAGAAGAGATTGATATCAGTACCAATATTGATCATGCCAGACATCAAGAAGCCGTTTGATGTATACTGTGATGCATCCAAGATTGGTCTTGGATGTGTATTGATGCAAGAAGGCAAGGTTGTCGCTTATCTGTCTCGACAGCTGAAGCAGCATGAGCAGAACTATCCGACCCATGATCTTGAATTAGCTGCCGTAGTTTTGGCATTGAAGACATGGCGTCATTATCTGATGGGTAATCGATGTGAGATTTACTCGGATCACATGAGCTTGAAGTATATTTTCACTCAGAAGGAGCTGAATATGAGGAAAAGGAGATGGATAGAGTTAATCAAGGATTATGACCTTGACATTCACTATCACCCCGACAAAGCCAATGTGGTAGCGGATGCTCTTAGCAGATTGCCTTGTAGGCTAAACACCATGATCAAGGAGAAGCAACCAAGTTTGTATGAGGAGTTGGAGCAGTTTAGGACTGAGGTAGTTAGCAAAGGATTTATAGCTAGCATGGAACTTCAACCCACTTTGATTAGCCAAATCAAGGAAGCCCAGAAGGGAAATGAAAGTATCGACGGAATTAAACGTTAATTGGTACATGAAAGGTACCCAGCACCGAAGACGAAGAAGGAGTTCTGTGGTACAAAGGACGTATCTGTGTGCCAGCAGATTCGGAACTGAAGCAGGTTATCATGCAGGAAGCTCATGATACTCTTTATTCTATCCACCCTGGAGGAACAAAGATGTATCAAGATTTGAAAGAGCAATTTTGGTGGCACGAGATGAAGAGAGAAATCAGAAGCTACATCGCGAAGTGTGACATCTGTCAAAGAGTCAAAGCAGAGCATCAGAGACCCGCAGGACTGTTGCAATCACTGTAGATTCCGGAATGGAAATGGGATTCCGTCGGAATGGACTTTATCACTGGTTTGCCTACTTCTAGTAGCTCACTTTGATAAACTGGGTCATATTTGATAGATTGTCCAAGGTAGCTCACTTTATACCTATCAAGACAACCTACCAGACGAAGCTCATAGAGATGTATATTGCTAGGATTCTTAGTCTGCATGGAACCCCCAAGACCATAGTATCAGATCGAGGAACCTAGTTTACCTCACGATTTTGGCAGAAAGTCCAGGAAGGATTAGGCACCAAGTTGAATTTCAGCACCGCTTATCACCCGCAAACTGATGGAAAGACTGAGAGAGTTAACCAAATCCTAGAGGATATGTTAAGAGCTTGTGTGTTAGAGTACGAATCAAAATGGGAAGACTGCCTGCCTTTCGCAGAATTCTCATATAATAATAGTTATCAAGCTAGTTTGCAAATGGCACCATTTGAGTTCCTATACGGAAGGAAGTGTTGTACTCCTTTGAATTGGTCTCAAGTAGGAGAGAGTCAGATCTTTGGACCCGACATTCTCCGAGAAGCAAAAGAGAAGCTGCACAAAGTCTGTGAGCACCTCAAGACCGCTCAGTCCAGACATAAGAGTTATGCTGGCAAGAGAAGGAGAGACCTGAGTTTCAATGTTGCAGATTTTGTATATCTCAAGGTTTCGCCATTAAAGGGAACCCAACGCTTTAGTCTGAAAGGAAAGTTAGCCCCTAGATATATCGGGACCTTCAAGATTCTGAACCGTCGAGGAGAAGTATCGTATCAACTGGAACTACCTGAAGATATGTCAGCCATCCACAATGTGTTCCATATCTCGTTACTTTGCAAATGTCTGGAACTGCCGGAGAAGACTAAAGTTTTCAAGAACATCGATCACCGAGCTGTTGAGATCAACAATGAGCTGACATATCGTGAAGTGCACATCCGTATCTTAGAGGAAGCCTATAGAACCACCAGGACCAGAAGTATCAAATTTCTCAAGATTCAATGGAGCAACCATACCGAAGAGGAAGCCACTTGGGAGCGAGAAGATTACATTAGGACAGAGTTCCCAGATCTCTTTATTTCCTAGTTTTCTTTGGTAAATCTCGGGACAAGATTTTGTTTAAGGGGGGAAGGTTTGTAACATCCCAAAACTTTAATCAAAGGTTACTAAGTTTCAAATCATCAAAATTGGAGTTAACAAAAACTTTTCCAATTAAAATTATTAAAGCATTCATATGTGTGTGCATTTAATTAGGAGTTGATTTTAATTTCCTTGATTAAGTCATCCATTGCTTGTAAAATAATTCTTAGGTGAAATAAACATCATCAAGATCATTCCCAAACAAATCCCAAAGAAAAACAAATCAAAATGAATAGAAGAAAGAAATGGTCATTTGTGCCATTTTAATCAACATGCCTACTGTGGCTATTCTTAGGACTCAATTCTTAATAGAAACAAATGTGTATCTTTGCACCCCTTACTAGTACATGTAGTGATGTACCAAGGCCCACTTTGTGATCTGCGAAAAACTTTCAAACACTAATTTTAAATGGTATTTGAAAATTGAATGTAGTTCATATGAGAAGATCCCACTTATTCAAAAACCCCTCAACTGAGCTCCATTTTCAAAACCCAAGCAACCACAGAGGCTTAAGCATGTGTCTAGCAACTCCACCAAAAATCATCCAAAAATTCAAAACTTGAATTCTTTCGGCCATTTCTACAAACACCATGTGAGCAGAATTCAAACAAAAACCAAAAACACTATTTTGAGCAGTGTTTGGACCAAATTGGTCTCCCAATTTGCAACCACAGCCACCCAATGCACCCCCTACCCTTTTCTAGCCCGTCCACCCACTGTGCCACGACCAAATGGTCATGGCCATTAAGGTCGAGCACCATTTGGGCACCCCAACCGGCGACAGCGTGCCACAGCCGCCGCCAGCGTCGCCCACCATGTCCAGGAGGTCGCCTGTGGTCCACCTCCACCGCCCAACTAGCCCCAGCACGAGGACAGCGCCAGGAGCAGCCAGGAACCGCAACGCCCGGAACCTGTCCGCCATGCCGAAGCCGCCCGCAAAGTGCGACCGGTCCCTGCTCAGCTAGACCCCGCCTCGCTCCAGCCGCCCGCCTACACGATCACCAACGTCCTAGGAAGCAAACGGACATGCCCATTCCCCCGACCATGCCCCGTATCGCCGGCCGCCGTGAAACTCGCCGTCGGCGGAGACATCGTGCGTGCCGCGCCACTCACCTCCGCCGACCGCAAACCACTGCACACGCACCGCTGTGACACTCGCCAGGGCACCGCCCACCGTCCTAGCCCACCGCCCACACCTCTAGCTCGTTGTGTCGTCGTCATCGGCGAGCATCGCCCATGCTCCTCTGCCACTTCGCCGAGCCTATAAATAGAGGCCTCCCCAGCACCGTTTCCTCACACCACTCTCATCCCCCCCTCTCACAGCACTCCCAGAGCCCCACCGGAGCAAGCCGCCGTCCGTAGTGCCGGAATTTTGCCGGAGTCTACCGCGGAGGGAGAAGAAGGGGCCGTTGATCAAGGCCACCTCTCGGGACGCCGCCGGTACCAAGAGAACCGCCGTCCTCGACCAGTTCGTTTGCCCGCCGCATCAACCCTCGCCAGAGCCCTGGTAAGCTGCCACAGGCACCCACCGAGCCGCTAAGGTTCCACCTCGCCGGTGACCTGTCTGTCATCGACGACAAGCCATAGCCGTAGATCTTACTTTTAATCGCACGGTCCATGTTGCGCCTTACCGCTTCGCATTTAAAGAGCCGCTGACATGTGGACCCCCTATCAGCTGTTCTCTGCACTGCGGAGTGCCACTGGGCCGGCCCATTTTGTTTCCTGCGAGACCCAATAATTCAAACTTAGATTTTTCTAATTTAGTGTGAACATAGTTCTGTCCCCTAGTTTGAAAATCATTTCAGAGAGATTTATAAATCCAAATGGAGTGATTCCAATTGTGTTGGAAAGCTTCTGAAAAGATATATTCAAGCCCGTTGGATTTAATTCATTTAGAGTTCGAGATCTCTCCTAGTAAAAATGACAAGACAGAAGCTTTTGCACACTCAAACATTTTTATAAATTCAACCAAAATAGATTTTGAGTTGTTTCCAACTCTCAAAAATCACATTTAACCATACCTATCTTAATATGTAATAATATTAAGGTTTACATGCAGTGACTTTGGACTAGTACCAGAAGAATGCTATATAGGCATTTCTAGTCACTTTAAATCATTAAATAATACACTTAAACTTAAGTAAATGTGATCCAACCCTTAAATCACATTCCCACATGTTAGAATATGTGGTGATGACATGTGTCCACATGATCCCATATTTTGAGTGGTGAATATTAAATCTTAGTTATTTTTCAATGAGTAGAAATTACTTTTCTCAAATCAAAAGAATGAAACTAGTTAATAAAACCTTGTGATGCTTGTGATGATAATAGATCGTCAAATGTGTTCCTTAGAGTGATAAGTAGACTATTTAAGCATTTTTTGGTGATTGTGTACTCCGTATGTATTTATAGACGATAGTACCGACCAAGCCTTCGAGGAGGAGGAAGAAAACTTCAACCACTTCACCAACCAAGGCATGCTAACACTTGCAAGTATAATGCTTACCAAGCTAGAATTAAGCTAGATAATCTGAGAAAGATGCACTAGGCATGCTTTGGTTATACCACTTTGACTAGTACTTATTCCAAGCTTACTTTCAAGCTTCTACTTTCTTTATTTTACCAAGTCCCTTACTTGTTTTGAAGGTAGCATAAAAAGTATAAAACTTGACCTATATAGATAACTTTAGATGTCATTCTATGGCATGAGATTGAGATTAGCATCCCACCTTACTGAACACTCTTAACATAGTAGCTTAGAGCTAGATAAATACTTAGGTCACTTTAGATGGGAACACCTGGTGAAAATGAATTATGAAAACCTTAGAATGATGAGTAATTCTATTGACATGTTTTGACATGTGTTGAGAAACACAAATGGTTTATGATGATGAAAATGTTGAGGCATGAGCCTTAACCCTTTTTACAAAACTGATGGTTGGATTCAGATGCGATACCATTCCAAATTTACCGTACAACCACAATACCTGAATTGGGTAAGGCTTAGCTGGAAGTTTATATGCATTAGTATTAGTTCCCTCGCGGGAGAGGTTTGAGCTGAGGCTACCTCTCAATGTTGTCCACCTATGCAGTGCCCAGGATGACAGATGGTCATGGTTGGGAGGCCATACCCATAGGAGAGGTGCTTATACTAGGGTGTTTAAAGAAAAGGTTATGGTTGATTATCTGCATACTAAATATGATGATTTAGGGTTATCCCTGACAGATGTATCGAATGTTGTGGTGAAAGTGTACCACCTCTGCAGAGTGTCAAACTATTCGAATAGCCGCGTTCACGGTTATGGACAATTGGAGTGGCCATACTATTTCATTGTCGGATGTTTTCAAAATGACTTATGAAATAAATGATGAATCTGGACTTGACCACAACAGGGTTGTGACTATGACACTAGCTTCCCAACTTAAGTGATTCTAGAACTTTTTTTTCTTTCTTTGTTTCTGAACTCAGCTTAGGTTTCAAACTTAACTTTATAGTTAAACTTAGAGTCAGCACTTTACAATAGAACTATACTACTTGTACTCATGGCTTTGTCCCTGGCTATTCCTATGGCCAGACTATGAAGGAGACTACCAAGATGATGGCCAGCAGGATGGATATGATAACTAGGACTATCTGCCTTCGTCAGCATTGCCTGTGCCCTTGAAGATGGACCCCACCGCTACGCTTATTATTTTTTCCGCTTCTTGTTGTATTAAGACTAGATCATGAGATCCTTATTTGTGTAAGACCTTATTTATGGTTTGTAATGGATCATGATATCCAATCTGTTATGTCTCGCAAAAATGGTAATCCTGGGATTGCGATATGACATAACAGGCATCTGGGATTAAAAATCCGGGTGTTGACAAATATAATCTAGTAAATAGGTCCTAACTGAGCGTGTGGACCCTTTGTCTCCTAGGTAGAACATTTTGTAGTAGTAACACCTGAAATGTCAAGATACAAACACTTAGAGCTTAGCTCCTTGGCAACGCACCAAAAATAGCTTGATGTCTGCATGTGCAGATATCGTTTGTAGCTAGTTTCGAAGTATAGATATCGATCCCACAGGGATCCCAAAGGTAAGTGTTTATGGGTGAAGTCTCTGTCACACTCAAAGTTGTCATAGGTCTTCGAGTGAATTGACTTCAAGTGTGAAATAAGAATGAAATTTGGATTAAACTGGATGTATTTAAATAAAACTAAAATGTAACTTCAGAAATAAAAAAAGCAAAGAACGATTCGGTTGTTTGTTGTTTCCTGCAGATGACAGAAAAGGCATGGGGAGATACAGTTCATGGTGATAGTGATTGTGCAAGGTGGATGAGTGATAAGTGTAACAATTGTTATCTTATAAGTATATGTGTAGGCAAGCAACCCATAATTAGCCGGAACTTCTCTTGGTAGATTTCATCAAAACTTCAATAATCGTACTAGCCTATTACCAAAACCATGGTCAGACACTAGATGATTAAGACCCTTCATGTTGCTTAGCAATTAAGCTCCTTGGATCGGACTAATGCAATAAGCAGAGTAGTTCCTCGTTATCCTCGAGTCAGCTAGTATCCCATTGATATCCCCGTGTCACTCGAGGGTCGCCGGTCTACTAGCGGACATGATCCTCTATGTAGAACAAAGCATCATGTTGTCTGGGCCCTTAATTGGACAACAAGCATTAGGCATCCCACAGATAGTCAAGCACACATAATATAGTAATTAAAATCAATCACAAACTAATGGAAAATATATGGAGGCACATCACATTTCACCAATCCCTTACATCTCCCACGCCCAAGGAACTTACTCACACATGGGAGAAGAAAGCATCATCCATATAATCAAATGAAGGGAGTTCTTCTCAATATTACCGTGGAGATCTACAATAAGAATGGAAAAGTAATCCAACACAATTCAAGATAGGAAGACACAATCTCAAACCCTAATATTTCAAGGTGAAGATCTCTCTCTCTCTCAAGTACAAGTAATGGCTATGGGGGTGTGATGGCTAGGAGGTCGAAGATCGTGGAGCGAGATGAAGAACGTCTCCCCCTTCTTCTCTAGATCTCCTCTATCTCCTCCTTGGATGGGATGGCGGCTGTTGTGTTATGATTTCGCGTCTGGCCTCTTCACAGAAGTTGTCCCTTTTGACAAGACGGAGGCGGCATCAGCTATACGGCAGGAACTATATAGCCAGAAAAATGTTCCCGCCGTTTAGTTGCTCGCTAAAGCCTCTGTGTGCTTCCCTCGGTTGCTTCCAAAGAGAGACTTGCTTGTTTTTGCCTGAATATTTTTTTTCTGTTGTTAAAACCTTCTTTTGACGTTCAGGACTCGAAACACACATTAAAAACCAAGTTTTCTTTGCTACCGAAGTATTAGCGTTAGGTAAAGCTAGAAAATGATCAAATCTGGGAGAAAACCATCAAAAATGTGTCGAATCTCATAGCTATCAACGGCCTGCGGGGGCGCTGGGTGAGGAGCAGTGGCGGTGGAAATCTCGGATGTGGAGGTGCGAGGCGAGCGAATAGGGTCGGGGAGAGAGGGGATTGCGACGTGGGGTGGAAAGGAGAGGACAGCGTGGAGCTCAGGTCAAGGTGAGGGCGCTAGTGGCAGCGGGGATGCAACCAGAGGAGGAAGACGCATCGAGAGAAGAGGGCGTGGGGCACATGGGAGATAGAGGGGTGCCGAGCGGGGCAACTGCATGGTGGGGCCGGGACTTCTGTCAGTACGCACGGGGTAGGGCACGTTTGGTGGGAAACGTGACAGCGGGGGGTGGTCGGATGCGGAAGGTTGTGGTGTGTCGCGCTGTAGGTGCAGCGCACTCGCGGGTGTGTGTGACCGTGGTTGTGGTGGTGGGGCAAGGGTGGTGTGGAGTTGGTGGGGCGGTCTGGTGGCTAGCAGCTGGCGGGTCACGTAATGGGCACAAGGACGTGGGTCAGGTGGAGCGATGGCTGGGGCTGGTCCCCGCGGGGGTCTAGGTGCGGCGACGGTTGTCGCGGGGTGGGGTTTGCATGCGTGAGAGGGAGAGGATTTTGTGGGGCATTGTTCACGCGTTGGGGAACGGCGTTGCATGTCGCGCGTGTCAGGTCGTGGTTCTAGGGCAGGGTGTTTTGAGGGTGTACGAGGGATGGTGGCAGCAGTAGCAAGGTAGGTGGGGATTTTTGGGTTAGGTCTGGGTAGGGTCTAGTCTAGGTTATGGTTTGGGCAACGTGGTTGTAGGGTGGTGGTTCGCTGGGCTTTTGGCCCGATAGGCTGGCGGCCTCCCCGAGGTTTGATAAATATGTTTTTATTTATTATTTTTATTTTAAATAGACTTTTATAAATAGTTTTTAGACAAATAAAAGATATGAGAAAGCCCGGAGTTTGATTTGAAACATAGAGGGGAATATCTAGAAAACAAAAATAGGCTTCTAGAAAATAGTTTTAGACAAACAAATGCATGATGTCATGATGATGTTCAAATGCAATGTGGCATGATGAAATGAGCATCGTATCATGATGATGCACAAAATAAAAACACAACAATTTTCTAGTAGTGGTTTTACCGGGGTGCTACATCTACTTCCATGGAATTTGTTGTGGCCGTACGAGGGGAGCCGATGAAGTGCGGACGCGGTCAGCCCCGCGGCAGCGGTCGAAGACATCGTGGGGGCCTCGCTGGAGGACGAGGTGGTGGTTAGGAACCAGCATCACCCCCACCTCTGACCCCTCCGCATGTTGTGGTGAATATCTAAGACAAGCCTGCGACGGTTATCGACTTCATCCTCATCCTCTTCGAAGAGGATTGGTGCAAGAGGGTTGAAATTCCCTGAGCACTTTGCACTCGGGGCCGCGAGCACCATGCCGGAGGGTGCCAGGATAAAGCACTGTGGCGGCAGCGATAGCTAGAGTGTGAAGGTCGAGGCCCTAACGCTAGGGGTTAGGTTCGCTACCATTGGCTAGGAGTGCTTTATTCCGCATCCACAATGTCGGGCGTGGCTTCATGTTGTGGTTCCGCTACCTCAACAAAGGGGACTTCTCTGTGTCCATGTTCAACACATTGCAGTACTGTGTCGACTACCCGCACCACCTTTGGAGGGTGTAGGCGTCCTCCCCGTTGTCACTGTCGTGCACCCCGGATGATAGTGCGCATGCTCTACGGCACTAGTAGGTAGTAATGTTCTAGTTGTTTGCCCCGTGGGCATGCTTGTAATGGATATTTTGCTAGCGGATCCTTTTACTATTCTATTTCTTGTTCCTCGTGGAGCTTGATTTCCTTCTTGCACCCTGCCATGAGGCACTATCAGGGACCATCCCCAAGCAAAGCGACACTAAACGTTAGCCGGCTAGGACTAGCGAGTGTCACGATCTAGACGGGTGGTCGCCAGATGGCTCCTTGAGGCCATGTGAGTGCGTCCGGGAGTTTGCAGAGAAAGATAAACTCCCGCTTAAAGCACCAAAGAAAGGCGAGAGCGTGAAGAGGGAATGGAACTAAGAACACTAGGACTTAGATCTATGGTGGGTATCCTCACAGAGGAAGATTTTATCTTGTCCTCGCATAGAGTCGATCCCCTGAGGGAGGGGCAGTACTGTCGTCCCTTTAGGGGTGACTTCAGCGTCCATGTGTATCTATATTCTGTACACTGACTAAAGACGTGGGATGAATCTACTTCTTGCTAGTTCCTCGAGGGGGAAACCTTAGGGATTACACGAATTCATCCTTCTAAGGATGGTTCCCTTGAGCTACCACGTAAGTCCCTTGTGAGAGAAGCTATAGAATAGCCGCACGTCCTGTTTAGATCCTCGAGGAGGGAACCGTAGGTTTAGTGTGAGTTGTGCTTCTCGAGGGGAGGTGCCCTCGGGAGCCGCCCTGTAGGCCCCTCGTGGAGGGAACCGTAGGCTTAGCACAGGTTGTGTTTCTCAAGGGGAGGTGCCCTCGTGGAGGATACCATAGGGCTAGCCCTATAGGATCCTCAGGGAGGGAGCTATAGGCTTCGCATAGGTTATGCTGCTCGAGGGGAGGTTCCCTCGAGAGCCACCCTGTAGTTCCCTCGTGGAGGAGACCGTAGGGCTAATGCACGTCTTGTAGGCTCCTCGAGGAGGAAGGCGTAGGCTTAGCATGGGTTATGCTACTCGAGGGGACGTGCCCTCGAGATCCGCCCCATAGGTCCCTCGTGGCGGAGACCGTAGGGCTAATGCACGTCCTATAGGATCCTCAAATAGGAAGCCATAGGCTTAGAATGGGTTATGCTGCTCGTGGGGAGGTTCCCTCGAGAGCCGCCCTATAGGTCCCTCTTGGAGGAGACCGTAGGTCTAATGCATGTCCTATAGGCATCTTGAGGAGGAAGCCGTAGGCTTAGCATGGGTTATGTTGCTCGAGGGGAGGTGCCCTCGAGATCCGCCCCGTATGTTCCTCGTGGAGGATACCATAGGACTAATGCATGTCCTATAGGCTCCTCGAGGAGGAAGACATAGGCATAGCATGTGTTATGCTGCCCGAGTGGAGGTTCCCTCGAGAGCCACCCCATAGGTGACGAGGATTTAACTCATCAATGCCCATTGTTATGGACTTGGGTTTTGGAGAAGGAGGGAGCGCTGGAGACATCTATCGGCTAGCAAACAAGCACACAGGGGACAAAGGATTTACCCAGGTTTAGGCCTCGTAGAGTTCCCTACTCCTGCTTGTCTGCTCGTGGAATTATCGAAGGAGTCGAAAGTTACAATGGTGCGCAGATGCAATCTGGGGAGGGTTGTGGAAACTAGGGTTGCGTGTGTCCTCTTCGCCGCCCCCTCCTAGCCTTTATATAGATAGGCTACGTCTGAGGTAGCAGGTCGAGTCGGTTACAAGTTAGGGTTTTTCCCCTTCAAACTTTCTATCTTTAACCTCTTCTTGTTCTTCAAGCAATCGAGAGTCCATAGGCCACTCGAATCCCTTGTTTTAGGCCTTGGCGACACCGTGGGCCTGTACGTATTTGGACAGTATATACCAAGCTTGAGTACCTGTAGGGTATACCCATGTCAGTAGCCCCCGAGTGTCTAGTGGAATCACAGATTCGACTAGGGACTTTTGAAGTCTTCAAGTGCCTGAGTGCATTTCGACTGCTTTTATTTGTGTCATAGGGATTGTTGATATACGTGCCTGATATAACCGAAGTATCGGTATCAGTTAACCACCTTAGGGTGAAACAACGGAATCTACTCGAACTCGAGTCCCCGGACTCGAATCCGGAAAAGTGCTGGCGTAATTCGACTCAGGCCGCGGAGGTCTTACAGGAGTCGAATTCCAGTTATATGGGTGTGAGCACTCGACGCGTCCGTCAAGGCATGTTCATCGTACCTGTAGGCACGGATATATTTCTAGTAGTGCGCAGCTAATGCATTTCCAGGCCTTATTCAGGTCTTACCTTCACGCTGTAAGCGCGGCATCCGAATTTTATCATCACGGAGACGATTCGGGTGACCCAGGAGACGCAATCTCTTTGTAGGGGAAAATTATGAGGTGGTGTCGCCATAAGCTTCGAGTGTGGATATTATCAACACACAGTATTTTGTATAAATAATCATAGGGTGCGCGACCAGCGCTCCCCATGGGAGTAGCCCCCGAGTGCCTGGTTGAGTCGAAGACTCGGGCAGGGACTAAATAACTTTTGCGACTGCTGTCGTCTTTTGCTTGTTTGTTTTAGTCGAATTTGTTTCCGGCGCTCCCTATGGGTGTAACCCATGTCCAAAGTCAAATTATGTTTCGAGTGGTTTGGGTTTACTTCTGATTGTCCATGTTCCTGTAAAAAGAAAAACAAAAAAATCGTCAGGTGCGCGGCCAGCGCTCCCTATGGGAGTAGCCCCCGAGTGCTAGGTGGAGTCGAAGACTCCAGCAAGGACTAAAGTAGTCGAATTTTTCCACTGCGTAGCTTTGATGACGTCAGTGCCGACGCTTGCATGACCTCAGTTGCCCGCGTGAGCGAGTTTGACGGGACGTGACGAGCGGTGGGTCCCACTTCCTGACTTTGATTTGACTGGGCATGCGTAATCTTTATTTTAACTGCGCCTCCTCGATTTCGGTGTGTAATGGGAGTAGTGGAGGGACGGTTCGTGCTTCCCCTTCTCCACTTGTCCAACGCGATGTGTGCCACGCGTCTGGTAGGGTTTTTCTGAGCCGTTGGATTGCATCTTCCAGGGGTTAAGTAGCGGCGCTGCGACGGTAATTTTCCCATCTGTTCTCGTTCATCCTTGCTGCCATCGCCATTGTTGTTGCTCTCTGCTTCCTTACGCTCTTTCCTGCTGCGGCGCTGGACCAGCTCCGCA
This sequence comes from Avena eriantha, assembly GCA_910589775.1. Classification (NCBI taxonomy): domain Eukaryota; kingdom Viridiplantae; phylum Streptophyta; class Magnoliopsida; order Poales; family Poaceae; genus Avena; species Avena eriantha. Next base: position 491,046,475 of record OU342743.1, on the reverse strand, counting down.
TCTTCCCTAGCTACTTCCTCCGTTCTCATCGCCATCGCACAATGGGAAAGAAGAAGGGAGGCGCTGTTCTTGATTCCCGGCCACCGCTGCCGCGGCGAAGAAGAAGGGTGGCTCCGCTGCTGCGGGCACCAGCACCACCACCGGCGGGAAGAAGAAGGTTGCGGGCACCCGCGTGACAAATGGTGCTTGGCGCCCTTCCATCATCAAGGCGTCGGATCTCCATCTTTTTCGCCAAGACGGAGTTATCTCCGCAGCAGTCGCCGATACGCGTGTCCCCAGCGGTGAGGCCATTCCTACTCCTCCCGCTGGTTTTCGAGTGATGTTTCTTGCATTCGTCATTCGCGGTCATTCCTTGCCTCTCCACCCCTTTCTTAGGGGTCTTCTTTGTTTCTACGGGCTCCAGCTCCATCAGCTGTCCCCAAATTCGATTCTCCACATCACCTGCTTCATCACTCTTTGCGAGTGTTGGCTCGGAATCGAGCCACACTTTGGTCTTTTCAAGCGCATTTTTAAATTGAAGCGTCAGTCCGCATCTGGCTCTTAGTTTACGACGTAGGTGGTTGCGGAATCCATGTCGACCCATCCGCCACCTACTTCGACATGAAGCGCACCAAGTCCGTCCAGGGATGGAGGGACAAATGGTTCTATGTCCACGATCAGAAGTCCAAGGATGAGCACTTTGGACTCGTGCCCTTTGATCCCGCGACTCCCTGCAAGAAGATGCGTTCCTGGAAGAACATAGTTATGCCTAGCGAACTCGCGGAGACAGACGTGTTGTATCAACGCGTCTCCTACAAGAAGATCCCGCGACTCCCTGCAAGAAGATGCTAGTTGTACCTCCTTTTGATGCTTCGAATCCTCCTCCTGAGGTACAGTTGTGCTAAGCAGTAGCTTATTTTCTCGATTGCTTTACTGTTGCTTACTTGATTTTTTCTGATTTTTGTTGTCTATATGCAGGATTGGGCGGTGTCGCCGTGTATGCCTCCTCTCCCTAAGGGGGTTATTCCTCGAGAAACTTTGGAAGAGGATGAGTCTGAGTCGACTGTCCCTTCTGATGTGGAGGAGGAAGCCCTCGAGTCCGAGAGCCCGGACACTCGCAAGCGTTCGCGCAGCAAGGATTCAGACGCATCGTCTCCTTCGACTCTAGAAGGTACGGTCAGTGGTGCGGAGTCGCCAATTCCTGCCGTCCCTATGAGGGCTATGGCACCGTCTTCTCGCAAGAAGATGCGATTGCCTAAGGAGTCTTCGTCGGAGTCAGCGGAGGCCACGTTTGATCTTGACAAGTTTGACTGGTAAGTTTTCAAGTTCATTTGCTCTTCTCTGTTTTCTTCTTGTTGACTTGCCCTGGAGTTTGCCTTTTCTCAAGGTAAGTTTTGCTCTTATAGTCAAGAGGCGTCGTCATCTTCTGGCGACGTCGAGTTTTTGAAGGAATATGGAGTCAGGACCTCAAAGGCCAAGAAAGAGGTCGAGCGCGCTCCTTCCCCTCCAGTGGCGGCTCATTCCGGGCACAACTCTTCCAGCTCTCCCCACGCAGGGGAGCATCCAACGGTTGCCCGGATGACGGCATAGCAAACATCTTCGGAGTCATTGGAGGACCATGTAAGTATAGTTGTTTCCTCCTTTGTAGTGTTGCAGTCGATGTTATATATTTCCTCTGATGGTTCTTTGGTTGTGCGACAGCTCCTTGTAAAGGAAGCCGCGCAAGTGGTAGAGCAGGTGATGGCGATGGGTCGCCAGCATGCAATGCTGGAGACGCATCACCGCGTGGTCGAAAGTGAGTGTTCTACACTTATTCTTTTTCGTCTTCTCCTTTGTTGGTATAGTCGACTGATAGTCAACTTTTGGTTGCCATGTAGCTGAACATAACGCTTTACTGCGCAATGTCGCCACCTTGGAGAAAACGCTTGCCGCGGCTATAAAGGGTCGCGACGAGGCACTCGCGGCTCGTGACGAGGCACATAAGCGTGAGGAGGATATGCGTGCCTCCTTTGCGGCCAGGGAGAAGTTGTTCGAAGAACAACTGTTCTCAGTCGCCAAGGCTCTCTCAGGTATTTTTGCTTGTGGATATTGTTGTCCTTCTATGCGTCGAATGTTTTTGCTGGTGACGTTGAAGTTTTGATCCATGTCTGGGTTCATGTACAGATGCTGGCAGAGTCACTCGCTAGGGGTGTGCCTTCCACCTACAAGAACTCCCTCCGCGCGGCTGGCGCGACCATGTCACTCGCCATGGTGCAGGCCCACGGAGTCGAGATCGATCCCTCCGCGGTGTCGAAGGCGATGCCTGTTGGCGCAGATGGTCAGCAGGTAGTCTTCGCTCCTTTCGCGACTGCCTGTGGCAAATATGGGCATCATTTGATAAATACTGTCGCGAAGTACTCGGAGGAGCTTCAACGTGCCAAGAAGGCAACGAAAGCTTCGGCCTCAGGGGCCGGCGGAAAGTCAGTGGCGTCTGACACTACTACGGACTTGATGAAGCCCTCGAAGCCGTCGAAGTCGAAGAAGCCAGCTGCTCCGTAGTTAGCTTTTGTAATAGTTGATTAATTGTCCTTTTGTTGAAGAACATGCCTACTAACGAGTGTGCCTATTGATACTTATGCCGGTCTTGAGTGCATCTGACCCTTTTGCCTTTGTGTTGATTTGGTCGCCTTATTTGCTTCTATCTTGACTTGTGGTAGGGTACATCAAGTGATCCCGTGGGGGGAACCCAGGACACGCCATCTCTTGGTGATACAGTGGCACCACCGCGCTCCAGGGTAGAGGAGCTATCCTTGCTTTCGCGACTTCGTGACCGCGTGAAGCAGCTAGAGGTGAGTTGCCCGTGATCTGTGGTAGCGCAGACGTGTGGAAGTCGAAGGTGGAAAAAGCCGCCGCCCGCGAGCAGTATATTCTTGGCGAGGTGGCGCAGCTGGGCGACCAGTTTAAGTGTTAGTTTGCCTATTCTTATCTTTTCCTTTGTAGTTTCTCGCAGAGGTATGTTGTACTCATGCTATTGATGCTTCTTCGCGTAGTTGTTAGCGCGCGCCATCCGTAGGAGGAGAAGGATAGAATTGCCATTCGCCTTCATGATCTCACCCAGAAGCAACTTCAAGACAGTGGATACTTCTGGGTAGATCATGATCGTGCGACTGTGTTGGTGACCTTGCAGGATCGCAGGTCGCGAGTGCTGCTCTTTCTGAAGAAGTCGCAGTCGTGCTTGAAGAACATTTATCGGGCGATGTTTCCGCTGGACGACACTCCATCAAGCCTGCTGGCTCTTCTTGTCAAATTTCAAGATCTGTCCGCAGTTCGCGGGTGCGTGAGGCAGCAGTTGGTGGCTGGTGCCAAGGCTGCCCTCTCAATGGTGCGATTGCACAGGCCTGACGTGGATATTGCCGCCATTGCCTCTGGGCCGCCAGCGCCACCAGCAGGATCTGCCTGGAATATGGTACCGCACTATCAGGCAGTGGACCGTCCAGCAGAGGAGATCATCGACTTCTTTGAGGAACAAACCAACGTTCATCTGTTGCAAGAGTAGCCAAATTTGTATCCTGCACATAAGTGTACTTTTGTTGTAAAGTTCGTATAGATGTTGTAGATAATTAATAGTCGAATGTGTATAGAGAGCTCTATGAGCGTGAGGTGCGTTTGCACTATGCGAGTCCTTTTCGTTAGCCTGGCCATATTTTATCTCGGTCCCTTATCAACCTGTCAGTTACGTTGCAGCTGAGTTGAGGTCATGTTTTAAGGGTTTCGATTGATGTACCAGCTACTCAGGATATTGCATTTTGGTTCGAAGAACAGATGTGTATAGGTTGGCGCAGCCCCCGAGTATATAAATTCAAAAAGTAAAGGAGAACACAGAGTTTTGGGGCACTTAGCTTTTATTTATTCGAAGAATAGTGCGAGGTACAATGTGTGGCTAAGTAGCCTTGGCTGAGTAGCCTTATTTGCAATGTAAAAGTAAAAACGAACTAAGGGTAGAAGCATCGCAGCTGTGCGACGTTCCAGGGGTTGGAGTATGCGACTCCTGTCTCTAAATCTTTAAGGCGATAGGCGCCACCTGGGATTACTTCTGTAATCACGTACGGTCCTTTCCAGGAGGACTCGAGCTTGAGATGCCCCTGCTGCTTTAGTCGCAAGACCAGGTCACCTTCGACGAAGGATCTGGGGCGAAGCCTCCTAATGTGGTAGTTGCACAGGTTCTACTGGTAGATCGTGGATCTTTCTGCGGCGATTTCTCTTGCTTCGTCAAGGAGGTCGATGGAGTCTTCGAGTGCGAGGGATGATTCCTGTTCGCTGTAGGCGACCACGCGTGGTGCTTTGTACCGTACTTCGGCGGGTAGCACTGCCTCTGCTCCGTGCGCCATAAAGAATGGCGTGTAGCCGGTGGCGCTGTTTGGAGTTGTACGTAGGCTCCAGAGTACGGATTGCAGTTCATCCGGCCAGCAGCCCGTGGCTTGTTTGAGTGGTCGGAGGAGTCGCTTCTTGATGCCGCTGCAGACGAGCCCGTTTGGCTTTTCCACCTGACCGTTGGTCTGTGGATGCGCTACTGAGGCGTAGCTGATGTTGATCCCTAGGTTCTCACAGAATTCTTGGAACTCCTTAGATGTGAAGTTCATTCCGTTGTCGGTGATGATGCTATGTGGCACCCCGAAGTGGTAGACGATGGACTCAAAGAATTTGACTGCGCTGTGCGCAGATTGGTTGGTTACTGGCATGGCCTCAATCTACTTGGTGAATTTGTCGACTGCGACCAAGAGGTAGACGTAGCCTCCTCGCGAGGACCTTGGAAGCTTGCTGACCATGTCGAGCCCCCATTGCGCAAAGGGCCAGGCCAATGGGATTGGCCGTAGCTCTGCGCCTGGTGCGTGCGGCTTGTCCGTGAATCGCTGACAAGTGTTGCATTTTTGGACGATGTCCTTGGCGTTGCGCATGGCTGTAGGCCAGTAGAATCCAGCTCGTAGAGCTTTGGCAACGAGGGCGCGACTGCCAGCGTGGTGCCCGCAGGTCCCTTCATGGATGTCGAGGAGAACTGCTCTTCCATCGGCCATGGAGACGCATCGTTGTAGCACTCCTGTGATGCTGCGTTTATACAGTTCTCCGTTGATAATGGCGAATGCCTTGGAGCACCGCGCGATGTGCCGTGCATCTGTCAGATCGTCCGGTAGCCTCTTGCTGAGGAGGTACGTGATGTACGACTGCGTCCATGATTGCTCAATCAGCATGACGCTCATTGGTCCTTCGAGTCCAGTGTCCAGCTCTAAGTCATCGAGTGCCATGGGCTCATTGGGTGGCGTAGCCCCCGAGTCCGTTGCTGCGCTTGTTTTCTTCTCTACGGCCTTTGGCTTGATGGAGCGTTCGCATATGCGCTCGAGAAATACCCCAGGTGGTATGGGGGCGCAGGTAGAGCCTATGTTGGCGAGTGCGTCCGCCTCCTCGTTGCTTTCGTGACCTACGTGTCGCAGCTCGCAACCATCAAAGTCTCCTTCGAGTGTATCGTAGATATCGCGGTACGCGATCATGTTGTCGTTCAGTGCGTCGCACTCATGCATTGTTTGGTTGACGACCAACTTGGACTCGCCATATATGATGAGCCTCTTGGCGCCACAAGCTTTGGCCATCCTCATCCCATGCAACAGGGCCTCGTATTCAACCTCATTGTTTGAGGCCGTGAACTGCATTCGCAGGATATACTTCAGCTTGTCCCCTTGAGGTGATGTCAGTATGACACCTGTGCCTGCTCCGTATTTCCGCTTGGACCCATCGAAGTGCATTGTCCAGAGGTAGGACATATCTGGCTTGTCCGGGAGTTGGTTCTCCATCCAGTGCACGAGGAAGTCAGGGAGAACTTGCGACTTGATTGCGTCGCCTTTTTTGTACGTGATGTCTCGTGGAGACAGTTCTATTCCCCAAAGCGCGACTCGCCCCATGGCGTCGGGGTTATTGAGGATATGTCCCAACGGGGCGTCGCTGACTACCATGATTGGGTGTTCCTTGAAGTAGTGGCGCAGTCGCCGGGAGGTCATAAAGACTCCATACACCAGCTTCTGGTAGTGCGGGTACCGCTGTTTTGTTGGCATGAGGACCTCGCTGAGGTAGTATACTGGGCGTTGTACGCCGTGGACCTTGTTTTCCTGAGCTCGCTCGACGACGAGCACTATGCTGACCACCTGGTTGGTGGCGGAGATGTACAACAACAGTGGTTCCCTTTCTCGTGGAGTCACCAACACTGGCGAGGTGGATAGCAGGCGCTTGAGATCTTCGAATGCTTCTTGTGCTTCGTTGGTCCACTCGAATTTTTTGGCTTAGCGGAGGAGCTGGTAGAAGGGTAGTGCTTTTTCACCCATCCGACTGATAAATCGACTGAGGCCCGCGATTCGTCCGGCCAGTTGCTGGACGCCTCTTATGTTCTTCGGCTTCTCCATGGACAGTATGGCTTTTATCTTCTTAGGGTTCGCATCGATTCCCCTCATGGAGATGAGATATCCGAGTAGCTGTCCAGATGGTATGCCAAAGGCGCATTTGTCCGGATTGAGCTTGATCCGGTAGCGGTCGAGGTTGGCGAAGGTTTCACACAAATCGTTGATTAGAGAGGCTTCCTCCTTGGTCTTGATTACTATGTCGTCGAAATAGACTTGGATGTTGCGACCCAGTTGTTCCTTGAGGCAAGCCTGCATGCACCGCTGGTAGGTGGCTCCTGCGTTTTTTAGCCCGAAGGGCATTGTGTTGTAGCAGAACACACCAAAGGGCGTTGTAAACACTGTTTTCTCTTGATCTTCCTCCTTCATTCGAATTTGGTTATAGCCTGAGTAGGCGTCGAGGAAGCAGAGACGCTCGCATCCCGCTATGGAGTCGATGATCTGGTCGATCCGTGGCAGCGGGAAGTGATCCTTTGGGCAGTACTTGTTCAGAGAAGTGAAGTCCACCCACATCCACAGGATATCCGTGTCCTTTTTTGGTACCATCACAGTATTGGCGAGCCAAGTGCATTCCTTGATCTCGCGTATGAACTTGGCCTCGAGGAGTCTGTTGATCTCCATTCCGACTGCCTGCGCCCGTGGCTCAGACAATCGCCTGATTGTTTGCTTGACTGGCCTTGCGTCAGGGTTAACATTGAGTGCATGCTCAGCGAATTCCCTGGGAACTCCTGGCATGTCCACAGGACACCAGGCAAAAATTTCCTAGTGCTCACGGAGGAATTCGACGAGCGCGAGTTCCTATGCGGGACTCAAGTTGTTGGCGATGAGGGTCGTCTTGGCGGGATCCGATGGATGGACCTGCACCTTCTTTGTGTGCACAGATGAGTCGAAGGAGAGGTCAGGTGAGCTTGGCCTGCTCAGGGGGGGTAGACTGTTGTCTGTCGTCTCTTTCAGTCTTGCGAGTTCCTCCTGCATGCCAAAGGACTGGGAGATTCTGTTGAATTCCCTGTCGCAACTGTCAGATCGCTCAAAGCTCCCGTTGATCGTGATGACGCCGTTGGGACCTGGCATTTTCATCTATAGGTAGGCGTAGTGGGGCACTGCCTTGAACCTAGCGAACGCGACACGCCCGAGGATGCAGTGGTATTGTGAGGGCCAGTCGACGACCTCAAAGTCAATGCGTTCGCGCCGGAAGTTCTTCGGCGTGCCGAAGATGACGTCGAGGTTGATTTTGCCCAGGGGGTATACGCCTTTCCCTGGGACGATGCCATGGAACATTGTGTCCGATGCCTCCAAGCAGGTTAGAGGGATCCTCATCGCTCGCAAGGTACTCGCGAATATGAGGTTGATGCTGCTTCCGCCGTCCATGAAGACGCGACTCATGTCGAAACCTCCAATTTGCGCCTCGAGAACGAGGGGCCAATGGCCTGGGCGAGGTATTTGAGGCGGGTGGTCGCGTTTATCGAAGGTGATGCACGACTCACTGCCACTGAGGTACTTAATGGTGGATGGTGGTGAGTGCGTGGTCAAGTTGACTTGGTGAGTGATGGCCTTCTGCACCCTGTTGGAGGGGCGTCCTTTTTGGATCATCATGGTACCCATGGCCCGTGGATACGGTTCTCCTCCGTGGTGCTGGTCCGGTGCGACTCCGTTCGGGGGTGGCCCAGGTGGTGGTGGTGCGCCATGTGCCACGGCGCCTGGAGCGGCTTCGTAGCCTCTTTCGACTGCATTGTGGTTCATCCGAACCAATCCCTCGTGTAGCTTGAGGAACTCGCGGCAGTCTTTGAGGAGGTGGCTGGACTTTCTCTTGCCGTCATGCTTGTCGATGTAGAAGTGTACCGTGCATGGCCCGGATAGTTTATCCTCGATGGAGGTCGCCGGTACCTCATCGCGAGTGCGGCGTTTCCATACTTGCGTGGTTTTCCCGGATTTGCGGTATCCGCCTCTACGGTGTCCGCTACTGCGGTTATCGTCGCGTCTATCGGCATAGCCGGCTGCGACCATGTTGACGTCGTCACGATCGTCGTAGATGCGCATGCGACGCTTGCCTCGGCGGTCGCGTCTACGTTCGAGTTCCGCCTCCTCGTCGGAGTGAGCGCAATTCTTCACCGAATCTTCTCCATCGGCCCACCGATTCGCGATCTCCATCAGGTGGTCGATGGTCTGGGGCTTTGAGCGGCCCAGCTCCTCCCTGAGCTCTAGGCGGCGGACGCCACCGTTGAATGCATCAATCGCGCGGTGTTCAAAGATGTTTTCCGTGGAGTTCTTGATCATGGACCACCTTTGGATGTATGAGCGCAGCGATTCGCCAGATCTTTGCTGGCAGCATCTCAGTTCTTCGATTGATGCGGGTCGTTTGTACGTGCCCTTAAAGTTGCGCATGAAGCTATAAACCAGCTCATCCCAACTGCGAATGGATCCGCGTGGGAGGTTATTGAGCCATGTTCGGGCGGCGCCCTACAGCTGTAGCTGCAAGCATTGCATGGCAGTACTTCGACTGCCTCGGAGGAGCCTGACGGAGGAGATGTGATCCTCCAGCCAGATCTTGGGGTCCTGCAGACCGTCGAATTTCGGGTTCTCCGATGGGAGTTTAAACTCTTTAGGCATCCGCTTCTGCCTAGTGGATCTGCTGAAGCATCGGGCGCCGCAGAGCTCCCCATCTTCCTCTTCCGTGTCAGTCGACCGAGCACGTCATTCTCTTGATTTGTCGATCTTGCGCTGCGTGAGGTCGTCACACGCATCGTAGTCGCGGTCGTGTCACCGCGAACGGCGGCGCCGAGACAGGTCATGACTGTCGTCGCTGGATGAGGGCGAGGATTGTTGCTTTGCTAGCGCTTTGCCCTTTTTTCGGTCTGGTGTTGGCTCCTTGTCGAGGGCGGCCTTGATTAACCCCAAGACCGCGATCGTAGATCGGTGCATGGCAGTTCGGGGATCTTCAGCCGGCGGCTGGTTATTGAGGAGGTACATGGTGGCTGCCGTCACCGCAGCCTGCGGCGTCCTGGGAACCACGTTGCCTCTCATGTCAACTGTCATAGAGCCGAAGTGGAGGACTTTCGCGGCCTCTATGCGCTCTTGTTCGGTGAGGTGAGCTATCCGCGACTGCCTCTTCTTGGCGAGGTATTCGTTGCCCTTTGAGGAGGATCCTCCGTAGGAGGAGAGCCTGGCGCGACGAAGGCTCGATTAGTCCTCTGCCTTTTTACGCGCCTCAAGTTGCACGATTGTTTGCACCTGGCGCTTGAATTCTTCCTTCAAGAGCTAGCGGTAGCCCATCAGCAGTTCTTGCGGGGGCCCAAAGGGTAGAGGTGTGCCCCGTAGAGCCTCGCGGCAGCGAGTCCACTCTTGCTCGTTGAGCTTGATTGCGACGCGTTCGCCGGTTTTCTCATTGATTATGCTGGGAGGTTCGACTGCTCCCCCGTTGTTGGCGGGAGCACGATTGCCGCCATTGCGACCGTTGCCAGGGTTGCCACCGTTGTCGCGATTGGCAGAGGTGTCGTCTGCGTTGATGACGGCGCACATGAAGTGATTGGGGAAGCTGTTGCTTCCACAACTCTCAGATCCGGAACCGTAGGTTCCATCTTCAGTGGCCAGATCGCTTAGATCAGAATCGCGACTACTGTCGCTGACCGTATTCTCGATTGCCACCGGGGCGTTGAGCTCACTGAGGGTGCCAATCGATGGAGGGAACCATGACGCCGGGGCAATCGCCGGTGCTGTCGGCTGATCAGGCATGCGAAGCGTGCCCATCTGACCAACTTGGAAGCGGAAGCTCCCAATCGCCAGGCTAATTCCGTCACCCAAGGACTCGAAGGCCGGGCGGGTGGCCCGCGTGTGGATGGTGAAGTCGAAGGCGCCGAAGAGCTGGTGAATGTCCGCTGTTGCAGAGTCGTAGATCACAGTTGATGGGGCCGAAGAAGCCGCAACATCAGCACTCCCACTTCCCATAGATGGCGACAATTGACGAGGGTTTAACTCATCAATGCCCATTGTTATGGACTTGGGTTTTGGAGAAGGAGGGAGCGCTGGAGACATCTATCGGCTAGCAAACAAGCACACAGGGGACAAAGGATTTACCCAGGTTCAGGCCTCGTAGAGGTCCCTACTCCTTCTTGTCTGCTCGTGGAATTATCGAAGGAGTCGAAAGTTACAATGGTGCGTAGATGCAATCTGGCGAGGGTTGTGGAAACTAGGGTTGCATGTGTCCTCTTCGCCGCCCCCTCCTAGCCTTTACATAGATAGGCTAGGTCTCGGGTAGTAGGTTGAGTCGGTTACAAGTTAGGGTTTTTCCCCTTCAAACTTTCTATCTTTAACTTCTTCTTGTTCTTCAAGCAATCGAGAGTCCATAGGCCACTCGAATCCCTTGTTTTGGTCCTTGGCGACACCGTGGGCCTGTACGTATTTGGACCGTATATACCAAGCTCTAGTACCTGTAGGGTATACCCAGGTCAGTAGGTATCTCGTGGAGGAGACTGTAGGGCTAATGCACGTCCAGTAGGATCCTCGAGGAGGAAGCCATAGGCTTAGCATGATCGCTTGTCGTGAATTTGTTAGCTTATGTATATGTGTCGCACGAGGATTTGAAACAACAAGAACTGTGGGTGAGGTGACTTTATCGCTGGGACAAGATAGAGCTCGACACTTTAGGCCTTGGTGTTGACGGGGAGCGGCTCGGTGATAGACACCGTTCCTAGCCCCTTCTCGTACGGTACATGTAGGAGAGCTTCACGCATGAATGGATAGATAACAAACTCAAGGCGAAAAAATGAAAGTTGTCGCGTAGCGCACGATTCCAAAAAATTACCAGGAAGTGCATGGTTTATTACAATGTCGCCGTGAGTCAGCATGGGGCCTCATAGGGCAGAAGTCTGAGGATGATGAGGTTCGGGTGCCACCTTCAAAAAAGTTGGGTAGGTAGGCTGCGCCCCTTGGAGAGGTTTGTCTAGGGATGGCATCCGCAGGGTATGGGTGCGGGTGGAGGCACCCCATACCCGTACATGTTCTCCCCGAGTCTACCCATCACCCGTACCCTTACCCGTCAGTGGGTGCAAGTTTTTTCCATACCCGTCACCTGACAGGGTTAGTGGGTACCCGCGGGTTAAAATACCCGCATATACAACACATTAAAATGAACAAAACACTTGTAGAAAATAACATTTAATAATATAATTTATAAGCATCAACATAATAAAATAGTTCACAAACTCACACAAGAAAAGAGGTAATTTAACCATTTATAAGACCACAAAATAAGCATCAAAATAAAGTATGTTACTTTATCTCAATTAATCCTAGAGATACTACGCTGGAGTTACGGGAATGGACTACGTCAATAGAGGAAAAAAAGGATGCGTGTGCTCAACAATCATTAATATACCCCGGTAAATGGAGATACTAGGCGTGAAATATGTGTGTTGTTTTGGCCTACCGAGATTAATCGGACAAAATAGATTATCTAAGTTAGAATTTTGTATCGAAGGTCCACTTGTCAGCTATGTAGATGGGTACATGGGTACATGGGTGTGGGTTGTATGATCCCATACCCATACCCGTCACACCCGATGGGTTTAGAATTTACCCATTTATATACCCATGGGTATTTTTCCATCCCAAACTCTTACCCTAATATGGTTTTTACCCACCGGGTAAACGGGTGATTGGTACCCATTGCCATCCCTAGGTTTGTCCACCTCACCTATGCCAGGAGCTTCCCTGGATCCAGAGGCGGTCATATATGAGGAGTTTCTGCGTGACAACCTACTTTTTTGAAGGTGACACCCGAACCTCCTTTTCTATGTTAGACATGTATCAAGAGGACGTAGTTTGCAGTTTGTTCTATACGATATGAAAAAATTGCTGTTTCGCGCTAGGTCGACAACTTTGTCCTTTTCTTAGTGAGCATTGGCCGTTAAGTTGTGCCCTTGCTGTCCGCGAGCTGGGTTGCGGTCTACAGCCGGAACCAAAGGGGTAGTAAGTATACTGCATGATACTTTATATTTCTGTTATCGGTGTCGAGCAAGCGAGCACAATCGGAATGTATAGACTTTTTTCTTCCTATGATTTTTCGTGTAGGGGTCCTCGGGTCTTTGCTCTAGCCAAACTGGCAGCCGGGTTGCAGTCTACAGACGGAGAGGAAGAGTGTTCCCTTAGAGCCGCATACAGTACTCTGTCGTTTGGAATGCACGGCCGTCTTGGCCAGCTAGCGAGCCCCTGGGTGAGATCGCCGGAGCTAGGGTATAAATAATGCAGCAAGAAATGCCAAATGATTATGGAGTCCCCGAGACTGTGTCAAGGCTCCTTAGCTTGTTCATTCATGATACATAAAAGTAACATACATACACTTCTTGTTCAAGTGTAAAATGGGCGAAGCAGGTTTGCATTCCATGGGCACTTAGTTTGTTTGGCGGAGCGGTCCATCTTGTTCTTTGCCGATTTTGGGCATTGATGAGGTAGTACTGTTGTTCTTTAGCGCCCGGCTGATGATGAGTGGCCCCTCCCAAGGGGGAGACATCTTGTGCATCCCCTTGGTGTTTTGTACCAATCGTAGCACTAGTTCGCCCTCTCGGAACAAGACATGGCGGAGCTGGCTAGCATGGTAGCAGCGCAGGTTCTACTGGTAGATGGCAGATCTGGACAAGGCCAGCTCGTGCGCCTCCTCGAGGAGGTCGATGTTATACTCATGTGCTTCCTTGTAGTTTTTCTCTGTGTATAACAGCTTGCGAGGTGCATCGAACTCGATGCCGGTTGGTAGGACTGCTTCTGCTCCGTAGATGAGGAAGAAGGGTGTGTAGCCGGTTGAATGATTTGGCGTGGTACGCAGGCTCCATAGCACAACCGATATTTCCTATATCCAGCATCCTAGGGACCTCATCAGTGGTTTGATCAGTCGGGGCTTGATTCCTGCTAGGACCAAACCATTTGCTCGCTCGCACTGCCCATTCTACTGGGGGTACGTGATGAAAGTGAGGTCTAGGCGGATGCCCTTTTCTCTGCAGAAGTGTGTGAAATCTCCTTTAGCGAAGTTTGTGCCGTTGTCGGTGATGATGCTGTTGGGGTAGCCAAAGCGCGTGATGATGTCTGTGAAGAACTTGATCACCGTTGGCCCATCTAGCTTCTTGATGGGCTTGGCCTCAATCCACTTGGTGAATTTGTCCACCGCCACTAGCAGGTGCGTCATGCCGAGTCGCGCTGTTTTGAAAGGGCCGACCATGTCTAGCCCCTAGATGGAAAATGGCCTGGTGATGGGGATTGCCTTGAGAGCTACAGTAGGAGTGTGCTTTTGCTGGCTGAAACGTTGGCACTCATTGCATGCTTTCACCATTTGTTCAGCGTCTTCTAACATGGTCGTCCAATAGAAACCATGGCAGAATTCCTTGGCCACTATGGATCGTGATTATGCATGGTGACCACACTCACCCTGGTGGATTTCCACTAGCAGCCAGATTACTTCATCTTGGCTTACACATCGCTAGTAAATACCTCCAACGCTGCGCTTGTACAACTCGTTGTTGATGACGGTGTACGCACTTGCTCTGCGCTTCACTTGCCTTGCCTCGACCTCTTCATCAGGCAGTTCTCCTTTGGCCAGGAAATTCATGAACGGCTTGATCCATGCGGGGGTCTCCTGGATGGCATACATGATCTACATGATCATATTGATTTCCTCATGGATGGCTAGGTCGGGCTCGTCAGGCGGCCTACTGGGTGTACGGGCGGAGCCGGCAGTCCCCGGGCTTCTACAGCCGGCCAGTTAGGCATGTCCAAGCCTACCCCTAGTTCATCCCCCCGACACTAGGGAGAGGTTCTCGGTATTGGATGGACGTTGAGAGAAGATCACTGGCATGTCGAAAGCCCCTTAGTCTTCGTCGTGGATGAGGATCTATGGAGGTAGCTCTGGTCCTCTTCCGTCGCCTTGGGTGCCTCCCCCGACGCGGCCCTTCTCGAGGGGGAGTGACACAACCCCCGCTCTTTTTACCTTGGCATTTTCTTGGGATACCATCTACTTCTTCATTGACATACGCCCGATGTAGTTGAGAGCATCCACATCCTAAGGTATGTTGTGGCCGCAGCCTTGTAGGCGTACTTGAGGGAGAATAGAGCCTCCTTCTCATCGCAACAGATGGTGATGATTTTGCCATTTCCGCCAGGCATCTTGACAATGTTGTAGGTGTGATGGGTTGCCGCCATTAACTTGCTCAGCGCCGAGTAGCCCAGGATGACATCGTAGGGGAGGGTGATGTCTGCCACATCGAAGTCTATGAGCTCAGTCATGTAGTTATCATGGGTCCCGAACATGATGGTGAGGAGTACCTGCCCAATTGGTATGGTGGTTCCATCCGTGACTCCATAGAACGGCATGGTGGTTATCAACCTGTCATAGGGAACTTGTAGCTTGGCGAACGTTTCGGTGGAGATCACGTTCAAGGCCGGCGCCACCGTTGATGAGCGTCTTGGCAATGACAATGTTGTTGATGGTGGGGTTGCAGATCGTGGGGAGGTTGCCAACAACTCTAGTGGAGGTGGGGTGGTCATTGGCGTCGAAGGTGATGGCGTACTAGGACCACTTGAGCTTTGGGGACGGAGTCCCTGGTCGAGTGGTAGCGACTTTGCGTGTGAGATGCTCGAAGTGCCGGTTGGATGCGGGTGTCTGGGAACCATCGAGGATGCAGGCAATGGCACCCTTTGGCTCCTGGTAGCCCCCGTGTGTTCCATAGAGAGGCCCCTTTCTATGGTGCCATGGTGCTGCTAAGCAGCATTAGCCTGATGGCCTTATTACTCGCCGCCACCGCCACTACAGTTGTTGTTGCAGTGCCCTCCTCCTTGGTGGCTTCCATGGCCGTTGCTCCGCCATCACCTTTCTTCTTCTTCCTCTAGCTGCTATGCTCATCGCATAGATTTTTGAGCTCGTAGCAGTCATCTGTATCGTTCCCATGCCATTTGTGGAAGATGCAGTTCAGGCAGCCATCTTGCTCCCCTTCTCCCTCGCCTCCTCGAGGACTCTTTTGTTCAGGGTCCACCGTGAGAACATTTGGATACTTTTTTTGGCCTCTTTTTCTTGCTCTTGGAGGAACTTAAGGGTTTGTGCATGGTCTCACCCTCCTCGAGGCCAAACATGCGCCCAACATCCGCCTTGGTGCATTTCTCTACCATAGTGAAGATTTATACCGCCGTGCTGAGGTTCTCCTTACGGATGATGATTTTCTCTTGCATCCTAACGTCCTTGACACCCTTGGAGAAGGCCATGATGACATTGGAGTCAGAGATATTGGATATTTTGTTGAGGACTTGGTTGAACCGCTGCAATAACTTGAAGAGGGTCTCGCTGGACAGCTAGCGGACTTGGAAGAGGTTGTAGTAGGAGAGCGAGCGCTCGTAGGTTCCCTTAAAGTTGGTAATGAAGAGCGCGCAGAGAGTGGGCCATGAGTCGACAGATTCCTCGGGGAGGTTCATCAGCCAGGTGCGAGCCGTGTCCTTCAGGCTCATTGGGAACCAGGTGGCCATGACTTGGTCATCGCCGCTAGAAGCCTCGATGCATGTGGCTTAGAGTTGTGGGGACGCACAAGGGTTGGTAGAGCCATCATAGCGTGGTGGCATCTCTGGCTTGAACTTGTGTGGCTACACCACACATCACAACTCCTTGGTGAATGCGAGGCAACCATTTCTCTACACCTCCTTGCCATTAGCGAGGGTGGCCCAGTTATGTCGGCTGGCCGAAGTGATCTCCTGGACGATGCGGTCCTCACGTCCCTGGCGGGGTAGTGCAGCCATGGGGGTTACTTATGGCGCCGATATGATCTATCAGCTATTGCTAGGGGATGTCGTGACGTCCTAGGGATGGTGGGAATCCTCGGGGCCCTGGTCCTTTGTTGGAGGAGGAGGCGGAGTCGCAGCCCCTAGGGGACCTCTTCGGCCCGAGCCCCCAGTTTTTTCCGGGGTAGAGAGGTGATGCAGACGAGTTTGGTGAGATGCGCGAGACATTCCTCCTTCCTGGACTTGGAAGGTGGGTACCAAAGGAGATCTTGCACGATGAGCTTGGCGTCCTCCGACGTGGGTGGGGCGCCTTTGTCGCGTGAGGATATGGTGAGAGAGAGTGACGTGTTGTCGCGCGTGGAGAGCTACTACTCCTGCGATGGCCGGAAGGAGGAGCCTAGATCATCCTCCATCCACTGGGTTTGCTCAGATACGGTGCGTCGGGGAGAAGGCTCCTTTTAGGACTTTCTCACTGCGCGGCGGAGGGCGCGCTCGGCCCAAGTCACATTGTGGGCTACCATGTTGACGAAGTTGAAGAATACCTCCGAAATGCGCCTGAGCCCCCTACCAAGCATGCCAAATGTCAGAGAATAAATGTCCCGCGAAAGAACAAGGGAACGAACAAGCCCTGAATTCATGAGGGGACTGAACACGTGCCTAGATCTTCAACACGACGATGGGGGTGGCGAAGATCGCACATGACAGAGAGGAGACAAAGGGTTTTTTACGTAGGTTCGGGACCGTCGTGGAGAGGTAAAGCCCCTACTTCTACTTGGTTGTATTGCTCACGTTGCTTCGCAAGGGTATGATGACAAGGGAATGTCTAGTGTTTCTGATCCTAAGGATCGGCCCTTTCTAAGGTTAGGGTACCTCTTTTTTTATAGAGGCGTCGTACCTCTTCCCAAAATTCATTGCGCGGGAAGGGCTACCATATTGCCGCACAGGGAGAGATGGTCTACAAGACTACTTTAAACGGACTAGGTCTAGGATCTTCGGGGTCGTCGATCCATCATAAAATACATAGTAGCCACTGACATCTCCTCCACATCGTGGTGCTATCCCCCGCCTTCTTGCATGAAAGTGGCAAAGAGGCAGCGGGGCTGACACTGGTGCCATCAACCCTTCTTTATTACCGAAGGGGCTAGACAGTTTCTCTTCTTCCCCAAGATGGACCACGTAGTCGGTACGTCTATGGACTTCCTGTTAGGTTTGTCGTCTTCCTTCCTTTGCTGCGAGATTACAAGTGTTCCCACGAGACGTGTTGAGAGAGAATCCAGGGCTCTCGTGGAGGGGGGCTTCCTCCTCATGAAGTTTTCCTCTCGGAGGCGACCTGGATGAGTCCTAGTCCTAATGGAGTGGGCCTCATGAAGGGCTGCTCGTTCCTCCTTCATCCCCCGAGCAGGCATGCCGAGGAGGGGTAGCCTCGCGAGGCTTCTACTGTAGCGGTGGTGGGCCTAGCGACCCATGGGTTAGGTTACCCTGGTTGCTAGTGACCCGACGCATGGAGGATAGGGAAGTTAACTAGAGATTTGGGAACTGTCAAGACAAATATCGGTATAGTGAAAGAACTTCTAGAGCCCAAATTAATTGAAATGATGTAATGATGGTATGTAGGGAGTCCTCTTGCATAATTGAAGGGAATCCCAACGGTAATCAGAAAATTTCTTTCCGTTTAGGCGAATCTACTTATGTAGGACTTTTATGATCTAAGTTCTTCCGTAAACATTATGCGCTACTCTATCTATGAGGGACTACGATATTATCTTGATGACCCAGAATTTGAACCTACTGATGTAACTATAATGCTCTCATATAGAACCATGCAAGGATCTCATGGGATTGTTCGCAATACTTGCGTTTCGGTCGGAGAATTTTTCTATCCCATTGACTTTCATATTATTGTTATGCAATTAGATTTTTTTCCTATTATTTTGGGGAGTCCATTTTACAATTCTATAAACACTGATATTAATGACGATAAATAGGTTATGTCCTTACAGTTTGGAGAAGAGGATTTAAAAGTTGACTTAAATCAATTCAAGAAGCTTTTGTATGCAAAGAAGACTGAGATAAAGGAAGAAAATACTCTTCAAGAGTTGGCAGCAATTTATTTTGGTAACCCGCAAATTGAATTGGAGAGAAGCTTAACCAATAATGACTCAGTCCCAAATGGTAAAGAAAAAGAAGATCTTTATAATATCCTTGATACTACGCTTGAAGTGGAAAATCTTCTTAAAGATGAATATGAAGAACTGGAAAGGAAGGGAGATGAGGATCCACCTCCATTGTTTATTAAAACCCCTTCCACCAGGTCTCAGGTATGAATTATAGACATGGAAGGAAAGTGTCCCATAATCATTTAATGATCAACTTTCCACTAAAGAAAGCTAGAAATTACTAGAAGTACTTGTCGAGCAATGTGAAGCTTTTGGATATACTCTTAGTGATATAAAAGGAATATATCATTCCATAGTTACTCATAAAATACATATGGTTGCGGATGGTAAACCTTTTGTTCACACTCAAAAGAGACTAAATCCTAGAATGAAAGAAGTAGTGAGAAAAGAAGTAATATGCATGCTAGGCACCAGTATTATCTACCCAATTTCTAATAGTAAATGGGTTAGTCCAACGCATTCCATACCTAAAGAAGGATCCATTTACATAATTAATAATAATGAGGATGAGATAATCTCCACAAGGACCATATCAGGGTATAAAATGTCTATTGACTTTAAATAGGGAGATGATGAAAGATCATACACCTCTACCTTTTATGGAGAAGATTTTAGAAAGAATAACTAGAAACTCGTATTTTTATTTTCTTGATGGTTATTGAGGGTATTCTGAAATTGCTATACAACCTGAAGACCAAGAGAATACAACCTTTACTTGCCCTTATGGTACTTATTCTTATAGTTGATGTCGTATGGTTTGTATAATGCAACTGAAACTTTTGAAAAATGTTTCTTAAAGATATTTGACAAGCTCATTGAAAACTCGATTGAAGTTCTTATGGATGACTTTTGTTTCTTACGGGACTGCATTCGAACAATGTGTCTATAACCTTAACAGAGTATTGCAGCATTGCAAGAAAACTGAATTCGTAACACCCCAAAATATAAGCAAGATTAGCAAGTTCTAATCACCCAAATTTAGGGTTAACAAAAAAATTATTATTAAATTGAATATGAATGCATGTTTGAATTGCATTAATATTTGATTGAGTGAATTTGCCATGCTTGATTTCTACAAATGATAAGAAATGGTTTAGAGGTGAATACTACATCATCTAGGACATTTAAAAACAAAATCCAAAGAAAAAGAAATCAAATATAAAGTAAATAAGAAAATGGTCATTTTGACCCAAGTTAACCACTAGGCAACTTTGAGTGTTCCTAGTAAAGAAGTTCTAATAGAAACATTTCCACTTCTTTTCACCCCTTGCTAGACCAAGTAAAAGTGAACCAAGGCCCACTTTACAAACTCACAGAAACTATTTTAAAATATATTTAAAGGACAGTTCAAAATTGAATCAAGTTCATACGGTAAGATCACCATTTTGCAAAAACCACTTAAACCAATTCCACTTGACTTTCCAAGAAACCATAGACACTCAAGCATCAGATCAAAGCACTCACCAAATTTCATTCAAAAATTTCAAATTTAATTTCTTTCAGCCATTAAGTCGAACACCTTGTAGAGACTAATCAACCTCTGCCTAACTTCACTGTTTTGAGCAGTGATCATTTAACCAAATGCCCCCATTGCACTCACCTTGTCTTCCCCAGCCTCTAGCAGCACCAGAGATGCAACCCCCCTTTGCCGTTGCGCCAGTGCAGCGCTGCCCGAAGCCAGCCTCGCCGGCCGACCATGGATAGAGCGCCATGGACCATGCTGCCCTCTCCAACGATGACCAGGAGACAGGCAACCGTCCACCGCCACCCCTTGTCCAGCCCCCGACCGTAGGAGAGCCATGGACCACCCCAGCAACGCTGCTCCTAGTGTCTCTGCGCCGTGCCGAGAGTGCACCAGATCGCCGTAGCCGACCAGCTCGCACGCGTTGCACCTAGCCCTCACCTTGCATGCACAGACTCGTCTTAACCCCAGCTAGCTCTTAGACACCCCTGTTCGCCGCCACATCACCCGTAGATCCTGTGCACCGTCTCGAACACCGCCGCGTCCGTGTAGAGAACCGCACACGTCCGACCATTCCACACCGCCCCGTGCCGTGCCATTAAGTTCGTGATAACCGCCAGGGAGCACTGCACCTCCCCCTACCCACAGCCACGACGATAGCACGCTGTACCGCCGTTGCCGAAGAAGTTAGCCCATCCCGCTCGGTCCCCTCATCGGTGTATAAATAGAGGCCCTCTCCTCCTCAATTATACACACCACCTCACTCCCCACTCCTCACAACACCACCCACACTTCTTCCCGGAGCAAGGCGAGAACCGCTTCACTGGAATTTAGTCGGAGCCCGCCGCTGCAATGAACGAAGGGCACCGAAGATTGGAACCGCCCCAGGAGCTACCGCGACCACCTTTCGAACCACCGTCATCTACCACGTCATTCACCCCCATCTCTGACCCTAGCTGGAGCCCAGGTAAGCCTCACACGACCCCCACCACCGCGTTAGGGTTGAGACCTCGCCGGAGTTGTTCATCGTCGATGATAAACCTCAGTTGTTCGATCAGGTTCTAATCGTAGGGCCTAGATTTAAAGATACCATTTCGGTTAGATGGAGTCGCTGACAAGTGGGACACCCTGTCAGTAGCCTGTTGCACCGTGCTGTGCAGATTGGACCAGCCCAGTTAGTTTCCCACGCAGGCCTATCAATTTAAATAGTTATTTTCCAATTTAGTTAAAACCAGATTCTGTCACTAGATTCAAAAATCAATTCAAAGAGATTCACTGAACAAAATTGCATGATTCCAATTTTGTTAGAAAAGGTATTTAAATTATCTATCCAAGCTCGTTAGATTCAAATCATTTGGAGTTAGAGATCACCTATAGTAAAAATAACAAGACATAGACTTTTCCAATTTCAAACATTTTTTAAAAATCAACCATAAATTCTTTTGAGTTGATTCCAACTCTCAAAAATCACATTTGATAAGATCTATCTGAATATGTAAAAACATTTATGTTTACATGCAATAACATTGGACTAGTACCAAAATAATGCTATTTAGGCATTTCTAGTAACTTTAAATCTATTAAATGATAGTCTTAAACTTTATAAAAATATGACCAACACTTTAAATCACATACCCAAGTATTAGAATATGTGGTTATGAGATGTTTCAACATGATCCCATATTTTAATTGGAGAATACTAAAACTTAAGTATTTTCACTGAGTAGAAATTACTTTTCTAAAATAAGATAAATAAGATTAAGTCTTTAATTCATGTGATGATTGTGATGATGCTAGATCATCTATTGTGAACCTTAGTGTGCTAAATAGAAATAGTTAAGTATTGTTTGGTGATTGTGTACCCGTATTCATTTATAGACGATAGTACTGACCCGGGATACGAGGAGGAGGAGTACTACCAAGAAGAAGAAGAAGAAGAAAACTTCAACCACTACACTACTCAAGGCAAGCCTAGCAATACAAGTTAACTATGCAAGTTAACAATTTCCCACTTCATAACCTATGCAAGATGCATTAGGCATGCTTGGTTATCCAAATTTGATTATACCAATGCCAAGTTTTACTTGCAAACTATTTGAATAGCCGCGTCCGCGGTCATGGACAGTTGGAGTGGCTATACGGTTCCGTCGTCAGATGTTTTACAAATGACTTGTGAATTGAACTATGACTTTGACTTGACCACCACAGGGTTGTGGATATGAAAACTAGGTTCCCACTTAAGTGATTTAGAATATTAACTTACTTTTCTTTACTTCTAAACTCAGCTTTAGATAAATCTGGCTATTTGCAAATAAACCTAGAGCTTAAGATTCCTACCAGAACTACCTTACTTGTTAGTGATAGTTTGCGAGTACTTAAAGAGTACTCATGGCTTTGTCCCTGGTTATTCCCGTGGCTAGACTATGAGGAGGACTACTAGGATGATGGACAACAGGAGGTCTACGACAACTAGAATCATCTCCCATCGTCAGCATTGCCTGTGACTCTGAGGATGGAGCCCCTACTACATTTATTTTCCGCTGCTTGATTTGTATTAAGACTGGATCGTGAGATCCTTTATTTGTAAGACATTATTATGGTTTGTAATGGATGATGTACTGTGGTACCAATCTATTATGACTCCCAAAAATGGTAATCCTAGGATTTCGAGGTATGGCATAACAGGATTCTGGGATTAAAAATCCGGGTGTTGACAAGTTGGTATTAGAGCCATCCTGACCATAGGAGACCCTAGTTAGAATGGACATCCTAACAAAAACTTAGTTTCAAAACAAAAGAAGTGAGTATTTATGAAAACATATTCCCACTCTTATCCTTGAGATTCTTTCAAAAAAAATCATGTTCCTCAAAAATTCTTGCATTCCTACATAAAATTTGACACACTTGATCACCTCACTAACTTACTCACCCTAAATTCTTATAGATGGAAGTCCAGTATTGCAAGTTCTACCAGCTGGGCAACGGAGGCCAACTGATATTTGAGAGGTATCTAGATGCACTGTCCGAGTATCTTGAGCGCCCGCACCCGGAATTCTCTAGGCACAACTCAACGATCACATACGAGGAGATCTACAGTGGCTGATAGTTGCAGATCTCAGAGGAAAAATGGAAGCACCCACTTCGGAGAAGATCCAATTCACCTGGCGGGAAAACAACTGGCTAGATGGATTAGCTAGGGCTATGCGTGAAGCTCTTGCCCGTCTGTGTGGGCAAAACATCAACCTGATCCAGGTAACTCGCTTTGCTCACTTTGCAAGGCGTGATTCTATGGGAATGACCTTACAGATACCAGGACACTCGGAGCTGAAGAACCAGGTGGACAATCTTGACTTCATGTTGTATGATAGGCATAGGGAGTTGGAGAATGCTCGTGCCTACGCCAACCACAACCATGCCATTGCCGTCAATAAGGACTAGACTCTCGCCATTCTCGCCATGGAGTGCTAATCACTTCGTCGTCAATGTGACAAGAAGGATCACACCATTGATTGTCTTCACAAGAAGGTGGCTGCTCTCGAGAAAACCATCCATGAAAAGGAAGTCCAGCTCGAAGCGAAGGAGGAGGAAGGCGAAGATATCCAGGGAGATCTTTATTCTTACCTCAGTGATGACAACGACTACCTGGAGGATGATGCCATGGAGTTCCACACTGATGATGATGATTCCTACTTCATTGATGATGATTAGATACACTTGATCACTACCGTAAGAATGAGTTGTACCGGTCCCACTGTATCGTAGTTTCACAGAATGGTTCCTAAAACCATTTGTTTTCTATTTGTGTGTCGTATGTGTTTGTATGGTGTCCTTTGAATGAATGAATGAGAGGAAGTTTTAGTTTGCAAAACCTGAGTCAAACTCAAAGTTTAAAGCCTTTGAAAACAAAACCATGAACGTTCGAATTTCCCTCTTATCTCATTATCTATCTCAATCTTTAGATGACTCGTGGAAATCCTGGAGGAAGCAATTCATCTCAGGACCCACTGCTGCAGATTATGCAAATGCTAATTTCTGACCGTGAAGCTAGTAGAGCCGAATGCAAGCCCACCTAGCCACTCTTCAACAGATAGCTCAGATGGCCCACAACAACGAAGGTCACGAAAACTAGGATCACCATGGATCCAAGCTCAAGAACTTTTATAATACCAACCCACCTATCTTTAATAAGTCTGAGGATCCCTTAGATGCTGATGACTGGCTGCAACCATGGAGAACAATCTAGAGGTCGCAGGAGTTGAAGCCAATGAAAAAGTACTGTTTGCCACCCATTATCTGGCAGGCGATGCAAGAGCCTGGTGGAATAGCACCCGTACCATGAACGAAGGTAAAATGAAGACTTCGGACGCATTCAAGATCAAGTTCAGCCGCACCCATGTGCTCCAAGGTTTGGTCATCAGGATGAGGGATGAGTTCAGGGAACTGAAGCAAGGAAGGATGACGGTAGTTGTGTACCGTGACAAATTTATGTCCCTAGCTCGATATGCCCCTGATGAGATTAACACCAAAGCAAAGAAGAAGGAAAGGTTCCTAAATGGATTGCATGATGATATGCGGACTGTGTTAGTCAACATCCGTTTTGGAGATCTAGAAGAGCTAGTAGACTTTTCCATTCAGATGGAAGGGAAGCTCAACCAAGCCAATGACAACCGCAAGCGTCACATGATGTACCAGACTAGATCCCACCATACTCAGAACTATCGCCCCCTGATCAGGATATTGAGTTCATTATTGAACTAACTCCTGGAACTGGACCCATAGCTCAGAGACCTTATAGTATGAACCCATCTGAATTAGTGGAGCTTAAGAAGAAACTTGATGCAATCTGGAAAAAGGTCTGATTCAACCAAGCACATCGCCATGGAGATCGCCTGTTTTTTTTGTGGATAAGAAAGATGGAGGTAACCATTTGTGTATGGATTATCGGAAGCTGAATGATGTCACCATCAAGAACAAATACCCACTGCCAAAGATAGAGGATCCCAGTTGACTGGTGCTAGAGTGTTTTCTAAGATTGATCTTAGAAATGGTTATCATCAACTCAAAATTTGTGCAACGGATATTCCAAAGACCGCCTTTACCACCAGATATGGATTGTATGAGTATACGGTCATGTCTTTTGTATTAACCAATGCCCCCGCTTATTTCATGAATCTCATGAATAAGATTTTTATGAACTTCCTGGATAAGTTTGTCGTTGTCTTTATCGATGATTTTCTGATCTATTCCAAGGCAGAAGAAGACCATGAGCTACACCTGAGAAATCCTTGAAACCCTTAGAGAACATCAGTCATATGCCAAGTTTAGAAAATGTGACTTCTGGTTGAAGGAAGTAGGATTCCTAGGACATATTGTGTCGGCAGGAGGAGTCACTATCGATCCCGCCAAGATCAAAGATGTTGAAGAATGGAAAGCCCCGACCACTCAAACCCAAGTCCGTGCATTTGTCGGATTAGCGGGATATTACCGCAAGTTCGTTGAAGGATTTTCGAGCATCGCAAGACTGATGACCCAATTGTTGAAGAAAGATAATAAGTTCGAATGGACGGATAAATGTGAAGCAAGTTTTCAAGAGCTCAGGAAGAGATTGATTTCAGCCCCAGTCCTGATTATGCCAAATATCAAGAAGCCCTTCGATGTGTATTGTGACGCATCCGAGATTGGTCTCGGATGTGTGTTGATGCAAGAATGCAAAGTCATAGCATATCGGTCCCAACAACTGAAGCAGCATGAGAAAACTACCCTACCCATGACCTTGAACTAGCAGTCGTAGTTTTAGCCTTGAAGACATGGCATCATTACCTGATGGGTAACCGCTGTGAGATTTATTCGGATCACAAGAGCCTGAAGTATATCTTCACCCAGAAGGAGCTGAATATGAGGCAAAGGAGATGGATATAGTTAATCAAGGATTATGACCTTGACATTCACTATCACCCCGACAAAGCCAATGTGGTAGAGGATCTGCTTAGCAGATGCTGTGTAGATTAAACACCATGATAAAAGAAGCCCAACCAAGTTTGCATGAAGAATTGGAGAAGTTTAGAACGGAGCTAGTTAGCAAAGGATTTTTAGCTAGCATTGAACTTCAATCCACTTTGATCAATCAGATCAAGGAGGCGCATAAAGGAAATGCAAGTATCGACGGAATCAAGCATTGTATCGGTACAAGGAAGGTACCCGGATTTCCCATGGATGAAGAAGGAGTTTTGTGGTACAAAGGACGTATCTGTGTGCCAGCAGATTCCGAGATGAAGCAAGTTATCATGCAAGAATCTCATGATACTCTTTATTCTATCCACCCAGAGGAACAAAGATGTATCAGGATTTGAAGGAGCAATTTTGGTGGCACAAGAAGAAGAGAGAAATCAGAAGTTACATAGCCAAGTGTGATATCTGTCACAGAGTCAAAGCGGAACATCAACGAGCCGCAGGACTGTTGCAACCATTGTAGATTCCGGAATGGAAATGGGATTCTGTCGGAATGGATTTTATCACCGGTTTGCCTACATCTAGTAGGGGAAATGACTCTATTTGGGTCATAGTGGATACAATGTCCAAGGTAGCCCATTTTATACCTGTCAAGACTACCTACCAAAGTTCGAAGCTAGCAGAGATGTACATTGCTAGAATCGTCAGTTTGCATGGAACCCCTAAGACCGTAGTGTCGGATCGAGGAACCCAGTTTACCTCAAGATTTTGGCAAAAAGTCCAAGAAGGATTAGGAACCAAGCTGAACTTCAGCACAACTTATCGCCCGCATACCGATGGACAAACTGAAAGAGTCAACCAAATCTTAGAAGATATGTTGAGAGCTTGTGTGTTAGAATATGGATCAAAATGGGAGGATTATTTTCCTTTCGCAGACTTCTCATACAACAACAGTTATCAAGCCAGTTTGTGAATGGCCCCTTTGAGGTCTTATATGGAAGGAAGTGTCATACCCCCTTGAATTGGTCGCAAGTAGGAGAGAGTCAGATTTTCGGACCCGACATCCTACGAGAAGCTGCAGAGAAGTTTCACAAAGTCCCTGAACACCTCAATACCGCCCAATCTAGGCAGAAGAGTTCTGCTGACAAAAGACATCGAGACCTGACTTTCAATGTCGGAGATTTTGTGTATCTCAAAGTGTCACCCTTGAAGGGAATGCAAAGTTTTCAACTCAAAGAAAAGTTAGCCCCAGATATATTGGACCCTTCAAGATTTTGAATCGCCAAGGAGAAGTATCTTATCAACTGGAACTGCTAGAGAAGATGTCAGCCATCCATTATGTGTTCCATATCTCGTTACTTCGCAAATGCTTAGATGTTCCGGAGAAGACCGAAGTGTTCAAGAACATCGATCACCGAGCCATAGATATCAACAAGGATCAGACATATCGTGAAGTGCCAATTCGTATTTTCGAAGAAGCCTTCAGAACCACCAGGACCCGGAGTATCAAGTTCTCAAGATCCAATGGAGCAACCATACTGAAGAAGAAGCTACTTGGGAGCGAGAGGATTACACTAGGACTGATTTTCAAAATCTATTTAGTTCCTAGTTTTTCTTAAATCTTAGGACAAGATTTTGTTTAAGGAGGGAAGGTTTGTAACACCCCAAAAATATTAAGCAAGATTAGCAAGTTCTAATCACCCAAATTTAGGGTTAACAAAAACTTTATTATTAAATTGAATATGAATGCATGTGTGAATTGCATTAATATTTGATTGAGTGAATTTGCCATGCTTGATTCCTAGAAATGATTTGAAATGGTTTAGAGGTGAATACTACATCATCTCGGCCATTTAAAAACAAAATCCAAAGAAAAAGAAATCAAATATAAAGTAAATAAGAAAATGGTCATTTTGACCCAAGTTAACCACTAGACCACTTTGAGTGTTCCTAGTAAAGAATTTCTAATAGAAACATTTCCACTTCTTTTCACCCCTTGCTAGACCAAGTAAAAGTGAACCAAGGCCCACTTTACAAACTCACATAAACTATTTTCAAATATATTTAAAGGACAGATCAAAATTGAATCAAGTGCATATGGTAAGATCACCATTTTGCAAAAACCACTCAAACCAATTCCACTTGACTTTTCCAAGCAACCATAGACACCGAAGCATTAGATCAAAAAACACACCAAATTTCATTCAAAAATTTCAAATTTAATTTCTTTCGGCCATTAAGTGGAACACCTTGTAGAAACTAATCATCCTCTACCTAACTTCACTGTTTTGAGCAGTGATCATTCAACCAAATGCCCCCATTGCACTCCCCCTGTCTCCCCCAGCCTTTAGCAGCACCAGACACACAACCCCCTTTTGCCGTTGCGCCAGTGCAGTGCCGCCTGAAGCCAGCCTCGCCGACCGACCATGGAAAGAGCGTGACGGACCACGCCACCCTCTCCCATGAAGACCAGGAGACAGGCGACCGTCCACCGCCACTCCCTGTCCAGCCCTTGACCACAGGAGAGCCATGGACCACCCCAGCATCGCCGCGCCCAGTGTCTCTGCGCCGTGCCGAGAGTGCGCCAGAGCGCCGCAGCCGACCAGCTCGCACGCGCCGCGCCTAGCCCTCACCTCGTGTGCACAGACTCGCCTTAACCCTAGCTAGCTCCCAAACACCCTGGTTCGCTGCCGCACGACCCATAGGTCCCGTGCGCCGTCTCGAACACCGATGCGTCCATGCAGAGCACCGCACGCGCCTGACCCACAACCACGTGCCGCCCCGTCCCGTGCCATTAAGCCCGTGATGACCGCCAGGCAGCACCGCACCACTCCCTACCCACATCCACGCCGATAGCACGTTGTACCGTCGTTGCCAGAGAAGCCATCCCATCCCGCTCGGTCCCCTCGTCGGTGCATAAATAGAGGCCATCTCCGCCTCAATTCTCACACTTCTCCCTGGATCAGAGGTAACCACCTCACTCCTCACTCCTCACAACACCTCCCACACTTCTCCCCGGATCAAGGCAAGCACCGCTTCGCTGGAATTTAGCCAGAGCCCGCCGCTATAGTGAAGGAAGGGTGTCATCGATTGGAGCCTCCCCAGGAGCTGTCGCGACCACCGTTCGAATCGCCGTCATAGACCACATCGTTCGCCCCCATTGGCGACCATAGTTGGAGCCTAGGTGAGCCTCACATGACCCCCACTGCCGTGTTAGGGTTCAGACCTCGCCGGAGCTGTTCGTCATCGACGATGAACCTCAGTCGTTAGATCAGGTTCTAATCGTAGGGCCTAGATTTAAAGATACCATTTCGGTTAGATGGAGTCGCTGACAAGTGGGACCCCCTTGTCAGTATCCCACTTTGCCGCGCTGTGCAGATTGGGGCAGCCCAGTTAGTTTCCCGCGCAGGCCTGTGAATTCAAATAGTTATTTTCCAATTTAGTTAAAACCAGATTCTGTCAGTAGATTCAAAAATCAATTCAAAGATATTCACTGAACCAAATTGCATGATTCCAATTTTGTTAGAAAAGTATTTAAATTATCTATCCAAGCCCATTGGATTCAAATCATTTGGAGTTAGAAATCACCTATAGTAAAAATAACAAGACAAAGACTTTTCCAACTTCAAACATTTTTAAAAATCAACCATAAATGCTTTTGAGTTGATTCCAACTCTCAAAAATCATATTTGATAAGATCTATCTAAATATGTAAAAACATTTATGTTTACATGCATTTACATTGGACTAGTACCAAAAGGATGCTATTTAGGCATTTCTACTCACTTTAAATCTATCAAATGATAATCTTAAACTTTATAAAAATATGACCAACACTTTAAATCACATTACCAAGTATTAGAATATGTGGTGATGACATGTGCCAACATGGTCCCATATTTTAATTGGAGAATACTAAATCTTAAGTATTTTCAATGAGTAGAAATTACTTTTCTAAAATAAGATAAATAAGATTAAGTCTTTAATTCATGTGATGATTGTGATGATGCTAGATCATCTAGTGTGAACCATAGTGTGCTAAATAGATATAGTGAAGTATTGTTTGGTGATTATGTACCCCGTATTCATTTATAGACAATAGTACCGACCGGGGATACGAGGAGGAGGAGTACTACCAAGAAGAAGAAGAAGAAGAAGAAGAAAACTTCAACCACTACACTACTCAAGGCAAGCCTAGCACTACAAGTTAACTATGCAAGTTAACAATTGCCCACTTCATAACCTATGCAAGATGCATTAGGCATGCTTGGTTATCCAAATTTGATTATACCAATGCCAAGTTTTACTTGCAAACTTTATTTCGTTTACTTTACCAAAGTTCTTTACTTTTAGTTAGTGCTTTGTGAGTATTGGAAAAATAGGATAGATACCATAAAGAGTATAGAACTAGGCCTAAGTAGTTATACTTAGATGTCATTCCAAGGCATGACATTGGAGATTAGCACCCCTCATTAATGAACGCCCTCAACTTTAGTGGCTAGTGCTAAGCATAAAAGTGGACCACTTTAGATGGGAATACTTGGTGAAAATGATGACGAAAACCATGGAATGATGATTCATTCTATTGAAATGTTTTGACATGTGTTGAGAAACACAAAAGGATTTCTATGATGAAAAAGTTGAGGCATGAGCCTTAGCCCTTTGTAAAAACTAATGGTTGTGTTCGGATGCGCTACCATTCCAATTTTACCGTACAACCACAATACCTGAATTGGGCAGGGCTTAGCCGGAAGTTTATATGCCTTAGTATGGGTTCCCTCGCGGAAGAGGTTGAGCTGAGGCTACCTCGTGAGTGTGAATGTCCAACTATGTAGTGCCCAGGATGGCAGATGGCCATGGCTGGGAGGCCAAGCTCATAGGGGATGTGCCTATACTAGAGTGTGTAATTGAAAGGTTATGATTGATTATCCGCATACTAAGTATGATGATTCAGGGTTATCCCTGACGGATGTATCGAATTTTGTGGTGAAAGTGTACCACCTCTGCAGAGTGTCAAACTATTCGAATAGCCGCGTCCGCGGTCATGGACAGTTGGAGTGGCCATACTGTTCCATCGTTAGATGTTTTCGAAATGAGTTGTGAATTGAACTATGATTTTGACTTGACCACCACAAGGTTGTGGATATGAAAACTAGGTTCCCACTTAAGTGATTTAGAATATTAACTTAGTATTCCTTACTTGTAAACTCAGCTTTAGATAAATTTGGCTTTTTGCAAATAAACCTAGAGCTTAAGATTCCTACCAGAATTACCTTACTTGTTAGTGATAGTTTGTGAGTACTTAAAGAGTACTCATGGCTTTGTCCCTGGCTATTCCCGTGGCCAGACTATGAAGAGGACTACTAGGATGATGGACAGTAGGAGGTCTACGACAACGAGGATCATCTCCCATCGTCAGCATTGCTTATGACTCTAAAGATGGAGCCCCTACTACATTTATTTTCCGCTGCTTGATTTGTATTAAGACTGGATCGTGAGATCCTTTATTTGTAAGACCTTATTATGGTTTGTAATGGATGATGTACTGTGGTACCAATCTATTATGTCTCGCAAAAATGGTAATCCTGGGATTGCGAGGTATGACATAACATGCATATGGGATTAAAAATCCGGGTGTTGCCAGAATTGCTCCTCAATTGGGAGCGATGCCGGTTCGTGGTAAGATAAGGTATAGTTTCAGGACAAAAAGTTCCTGAAAAAGGTATTAAGGTTGATGATTCTAGAATTGTTGCCTTAGAAAGTTTACCGATACCTCAAGACATGAAAGGAATCAAGTATTTTCTTGGGCATGCAGGTTTTTACTTGAAAGGAATCAAGTATTAAAGATTTTCCAAACTGGTTGCACCCTTGACTTATTTCCTAAGTAAACATATTCCTTTTGTTTTTGACAATAGTTGTGTCAAATATTTTGAACAACTTAAAAAATATCTAGTATCTGTACCTATTATTCAACCACCAAAGTGGGATGAGCCATTTGAAATTATGTGATATGCTAGTGACTATGTAACTAGGGACATTCTTGGCCAAAGATAAGGTCTAAACATAAATGTTATTCAATATGCTAGTCATGTTTTTAATGAAGTTCAGAAGAATTATGCCACAACTGAGAAGGAATTTCTAGTTGTTGTCTTTCATGTGATGACTTTAGACATTACATTATAAACTCCAAGGTAATAATGCACACCAATCACCAAGCTTTAAGACATCTTTTAGCAAAGAAATATGTGAACCCATGTTTGATTAAGTTGGTTCTGTTATTACAAGAGTATGACTTACAAATAGTGGATAGAAGTGCTAAATATAACCCGGTAGCTGATCACTTGTAATGTTTGGAAGGAAAAATTGATGATCATATCCCTATTAATGAATGTATGCCTAGGGATTACCTTGCCACCTTAGAATCACATGACCTTTGGTTTGCAGATTATGCTAATTTACTTGTAGGTAAGTTCATACCATGGGAATGAATTATATCAGAGGAAGAAATTCTTTAACAATTTGAAATATTAATTTTGGGATGATCCTTATTTATATAGGCATGGGCTTGATTGGATGATTAGGAAGTGTATACGCAATAATAAGATGAATGCTATATTGAAAGCTTGCCATGATAGTTCTTATGGAGGGCATCATGCTGGCGATCGTATGGATACTAAGGTGTTGCAATCCGGATTCTACTGGCCTACTATATTTAAAGATGCTCATAATTGTGTTAATAATTGTGATGCTTATCAATGTATGAGTAACGTAGGGAATAGACAAGAAAATTTCATGAATTATAACCTTATAATAGAACTGTTTGATGTGTGGTATGAGTAACATAGGGAAAAGACAATAAAAGTCCATGAATTATAACCTTATAATATAACTGTCTGATGTGTGGGGAATGGATTTCATGGGGACATTCCCATCTTCTCATGGATACACTCATATTGTTCTTGTTGTTGATTATGTTACTAAATGGGTTGAAGCCATACCGACTTCTCATGCAGATGCATCCACTTCCATCAAGATGATTAAGGACATTATTTTGCCCAGGTTTGGAGTTCCTAGATTTCTCATTATTGATGGTGGATCTCGGTTTATGAAAGGTACTTCCAGGAAAATCCTTCATAAGTATGGGGTCGAGCATCGTGTAGCTTCACCATATCATCCACAAACTAGAGGGAAAGTTGAGCTTTCAAACCGGGAGATTAAAGTCATACTTTAGAAGACAATGTGAAAGTCATGGAAGAATTGAGATATGAAGTTGAATGATACTTTATGGGCATATCGCACTGCATATAAGAACCCTATGGGGATGACACCATATAAGATGGTCTATGGTAAAGCTTGTCACCTTCATTTAGAGCTATAACATAAGGCTTATTGGGCTATTAAGACTCTAAATTATGAGTTTAAGAATGAAAGAGAGAAACACCTCTTAGACATTCATGCTCTATATGAACTTAGCAATGAGGCCTATGAAAATGCTAAAATATTGAAAGAGAACACCAAAATATGGCATGATAGGAAGATAGATAAGAAGGAATTCAAATATGAAGATAAAGTTTTTTCTCTGCAATTCTCGGCTAAAGATCTTTGTAGGAAAGTTGAGATCCAAGTGGAAAGGACCATATGAATTTGATGAAGCATATCCCTCGAGGAAGGTGAAACTGAAAGGCAAACCCTTTTGCATTTTGGATTGTTAACGGGCAGCGCCTAAAGCACTATAGAGTTGAAAATGTAAATGCAATGGAGCTAACTTATTTGATCACAACTGAGGAATTCATCAAGAAGAGATACGGTAAGTTAGATACATGTTGATCCTTTTTCTGTTGTTTTTACTTTTTCAAGACTCCATCTTGCTTTGTGGATGCTTTCTTCTTCTTTACCTCATTGTCCTAAACAAAATGGGATATTATTCGACCTGGTACAGGTGGACCATACAATTAGACGTGCCCATACCGGAGATCGTTAAACACCCAATACTCCGTCCTATTTTCTGTTCGATTTTATGATTTTAGTACGACCGGGCAAGACGTGCGGGTCCTGCCATACCACTGGTCTTTGTTTCCTATTTTTTCCTTTTCTTTGTTTTTCTTCCATCTGTTGAGGGGTGAGGGCACGCCAGGTCGACCCGGTACAGGCTTGCCATACGGGGGGATCGCGCCCATACCGAAGGTTGGCACTAATGGCGGCTGCCCTATTTTGGGTGATTTCTCTTTTATGTATGTTTTCTTCCTTCCTTCTTCCTGTTTCCTCTAAGTTTTAGGGTTTTTCTTCTAATCTCACATCTTTCCTCTCCATTATCTTCATCCACCAAATCTCACTTGATCATCCAAGAGCTATGCAGATCTAGACAAAGAAGGAGGAAGTTCCCGCGACAAGAACCAAGAAGCTGCGTCTAAATAAGGTTCTTCATCTTCATCGACTCAGGAACCAGCTCAAGTGGTGCCACTTCCCAATTGGGAGAACATGTTTCCACACAAGCTGGAGATGATGAGGAATGTAGAACAACAAAGGAACAAGCAGGAATATCCACCAATATAACCTTCGTGGATCCTCTCTCAAATCTTCTCTTGTTCCCCATACCTAAACAAGGGGAAGCAAGGTGATATTAGGGAGAATATCGCTAATCTCAAAAAAGTCTCCAAAGCATGTGTTGAAACTATTGGTGAGGGGATTGACTCCTACTATATGTTGGGAAAAGACCTTGAGAGGAAGGTCGATGACACCAATAGTAGGGTTCAAATCTTTACCAAATTTTTTGTTCAAATGGTTGATGACAGGAAATTACTTTGCAAGATAATAAAAGATCAACATGCTACAATTACCAGACTATCCACTCGC
Organism: Avena eriantha; assembly: GCA_910589775.1. Classification (NCBI taxonomy): domain Eukaryota; kingdom Viridiplantae; phylum Streptophyta; class Magnoliopsida; order Poales; family Poaceae; genus Avena; species Avena eriantha. The sequence goes on along the minus strand of OU342743.1, from coordinate 491,011,892 downwards.
TTTGCATGTATTTCCCATGATTGTAGCCTCAAAAGGGAGGAGGATTAAGAGGACAATGTCTGCTTCACCCCAAAGAAAGAATAGGTACTCACAAGGAGTTATGTGATCCCTCCTAGCTTGACTTCAAGCTTGGGGAGATCTATTAGAGCCTTGCAATCTATCATTTAGTTTTTATCATGTTTACCTTCTTGCACGCATGTTAGGTTTTTTAATTCCTGAAGTTTGCATTAGTTGCATAATCAACTTCCTTAGTCAAAGGAAAGAGTTATATCCAATGAGTTTTAAGGCTTTATGATATTTTAAGTGAGTTTGATTTATGATTATGGTATTTTATGTATGGATTAGGATGAGTGCTATGATACTTGTACCACATTTATGATTTTAGGTTTTTGCACTTATGGAAAAGAGATGAGAATAAATTTTCATAGTATGTTATAATCACTGGTTTAGACTAATAAGAGCCATAAAGGGTATTAACATGATACAATTTTATTGATGAAACAAAAGGAAAATTATGCTACCAAAGAATCAAAAAGAAAAGTGCAAGTTGAGCAAGGTACTCAAACAATGATCATAGGTTATTCCCTACTCAATCAAGTGCTCATCTAGATAAACTTGATGATTTTATAATCTACTGAATCTCTAAACTTCATATAAATTATTAATACAAAAGGTGTGGAAGCCTCTAAGTCATGTGATGTGTGAGAGTGTGATACAAGTCATGATGCAGTTATATATCTGATATTGTAATTATGCTTCAAATGCCTCATTTATTTTAACAACTTCTGCCTCATGAACATGATGACCTTGTCCATAAGTCACTACCTTTCTCAGGGACGAGCAAGAGTCTAGCTTGGGAAGTTGATGAGTCCATTTTTGAAGCATATTTATCTTCTGTTTTGGCATAAGGACACATAGGATTTTGGTATTTTAGGGCACTCGAGTGCACCTTTTACCCTTGTTTCAACAAGATCTCAAATTATGAAGTCTTTTGTCAATATATCAATTGGGACTATCATGTTATGGAAAATTATGATATTTATAATTGATAAGTGTCATTTAAATGATTTTCCAAATGCCTGGGAGAAGACAAGATGCGAGGAGAAGTTACTAGAGGCTTAATGACCTACCATACTGTCGGAGCCCACCCATACCGTCCACCCATACTGCCTGCCTATATGTCTGCCTCGTCAAATACTTTCACCACATGAAGTCAAATATGTGATCTGACATTCATAGACACCTCTAGCCACGAAACACGACGCCATGAAGGTATCTGGAGGATAAACTTGGAGAAGGAAAATACTTGCTACTACACGAATCATCGGAGGACAACACATCATCCCCCTCATCGTCAACCGCTGCATCTCCATCAACACCATCATCCACTCTATCATTCATTATATCTTGATGTAATTCTAAATATAATTGTGGGTTTGCACTTGATTTTAGCTTTGCACTTTCAATCCATCCATATGAATATGATGATGTTGTTGATTATCTCCATGTGTGAGTAATTCCCTTTGTTCTTGGGGAGATGGAGAAACCCTAGTATTATTATGAAATGAAATAAAGATGATATATAACTTTGGTGTTTGATCTTTACTTGATCTATGATATTGTGTTAGATATCTCTCTCTGGATGGTATGTGAAGTCAACCACATAACATTTTCGTTCGGGATAAGAGAGGGAACTACCCTTTGGACGTGTATGGGAGTATGTCCGGTGCTACTTTGTGACTACAAGCGTTGGCTTATAACCTACACGGTGAAAGGGGGATAAAGAGAGATTACCTAAGCTCATAATGATATCAATAGGGAAACCCTTGTTTGTGGTAGTCTGTAGAAGTGACTTGCTCGCAGGCATCACTGTGGTTATCTAGAGATGACCTCATCACATGACTCCTAGAAGTGCTCACGATACTTGTTGGTGAACATCTTATTATGGAACTGTCCCCACACATATCATGACGAAAGATATAGGTTATTGATGGCTCTGAAATATAGCCATCTACGTCCACATTTAAACAGGATATTATTCATATTTTTGATGAAATATCTCTCTAAACCCTGCCACTAATGCCTAATATTCAAAGGGGTATGCAATCCTTTCTTTCCATTTTTTCCTGCACATATAATGACGTTTTATGATGGGAATCACTACATTAAAGTCAAAGATACGAGATTTCCAACAACTAGAAGAAACCAGGAGTCGTGGGTCAGGGGCAGACTCTTTAACGACCAATATACGACCGGAATAAAATTCTGGCTGTATAGTTTCGGCCATATAGTTGCCATCAATGCCGCTAGGTCAAACAAAATAACTTTCGTGAAGGGACCCCTATATAAAGAGGCCTCAAGAGACGAGAAATGGGCGCTAGCAGAAAACCATCAGCCACCCCCCAGATCCCCATCCACAACACTAACGATTCGCTGGAGGAATAGACTTAGATCTAATCTCTCCACCACCATAGCCATATTCCACCACTTGTAATAGTAGATCTCTTCTTCGATTGGTGACATTGTAAGACTATTTTCTATCAATCTCATGATTTTGCTAAAATGTTTATGATCTTTGATCTCTTCTCTATGTGTGAGTAATTCTCCTTGGATTAAGGACTTCGGCCTAGCCATGTAGCTTTTTGTGCATGTTATTTATCATAGATTGGATCATGTATTAGTTTGTATGACATGATGATTATTGTATCCTCTCTTGTATTAGTTTGTATTAGTCGTGAGTATGAGTAATGACTAATCTGTAGGTTGGGAACCCTAGTGACAAAAGGGTAGTATGGCTGTATGTGAGGGATTTACTTGGGATTAATGGTGACTTCACTATGCATATCATTCGTTCTCTGTCTTCTATGGATGATATTAGTAGGTTATTGCTATAAGCGGTTGTGGAGGCAATAGCAATTATGGATGCACTGCGCACATATAATTTATCTTGCTCTAACAATTACATGCATACTTAAGTTTTATCTTTTATTCCCATCAGATGTTTCGCACGGCTACAGGTGAAACCGAACTCCCTAGGCCCTCTCTCGCCATCATCGAAAACAACAAAAAGACGCAAACTCTAGGTCCGGTAAAAAGACAAAAGGAATTCTAAAACTCCAGAAGGTCCGTTAAAGTAAATGCACTATGCATCTGCTTCCCGAGGATTCGATAAACCTAGGTCTACTAGACAAAAAGAAGCTATACTACATCCGTAATCTGGATCGAAGGTATCATTTATCCTAATCATAAGTAATTATCACATGCTAGTGATGTATCCTACATCCTTGAGAACATTTAAGCCTTAATGAGTTCCAACACCAATCCCAAACACACTTGTTACTTTGTTTACTTGCTTTCATTACTTTACTGCACACAAACATGCCACTCTTTAAACACTCTTAACTTGAGATCAAAGGCAACTTATGATTATCCTTTGGTAGATAGTGATGAGGGCATAAAGACCTTAACCAAATATCTCTTTATGGGTTCGATACTCATATTTCAAATCGGTCCACTTGAAGTCATCACTGGATGTGCAGTAAATTGACTTAGTGAGGGTGAATATAGGATATCCACAAATTATTTAGTTTCCGGTCAACAAAATTATAGCATGGAGAATAAACACTTATTGTGAACAATGCAGTATGATGAAAATAAAAATATTATTTCTTCTAGGGCATATTTCCAATAGTTGCATCCTCCTTGCATGGTTTTTAGACTCAACTAGATCTCTTTTGGATCTCATGATCACATTGATGCATTGATGTTGCTTTATGTTGCAATGCCAATTATTCATGTTCATGCAACACTTTTTTCATGTCGATGTTCGATTAATTGCGACATTGAATGCATCATAATTTCTGCTACAGAGTGGTGTAAGGACTAGAGGTGGAGCCCATGGAAAGCAAAAAAGAGTTGGAGATGTGGATCTATTTGAATTTTTTCCTTTGCCACATGTTATCTATGCTTAGAATGGAACAAGAAGGCCAAGGAGTAGGGAGAAAGGTGACATAGGTATGCCCAACATACGTTTACCCTTCGCCTATCTGGTCAGACCCAGGTTGAGGCCCACCTCATGATATTCTGATATCTACAAAGCCCGTGATGATTCGGGTGAAGACGGGCCCATGGAGGCATTGCCTCCTTGATGGACAAGAAATGACTAGATAGGAAACCTTTAGGGTTACACCCTCAATTTGAAACCGACTCATACGTCTCTTGTGACCTAGCTTCCTCATGTAAAGGCTAGAAGGGACCACTAGGGAGGATCACCTGAAACTCTCGCCACACACGCCAGATCTAATGTGCGTAACCCTAGCCATCTTAGCTCCATTATAACATTCGGTTCCTCCATCATTCAAGAACAAAAAAGAAGGAGTAGGGTTTTCCTTTCGGGGGCTTGAACCTTGGTAAACCTCATGTACCCTTGTTTGTCTGTTAGCCGATGAAGTCTCCAGCGCATACTTCTTCCCTGAAAACCAAAGTCCATAAACCATGGGCATTAACATGATCACCGCACGTAAATTAGCATCGTATGTGGGAAGCCTGTGTGCTGATGTTGCGAGTTCAGCAGTTCCATCACCGGCAATCTACGATTCATCGATTCTTGTGGAGTAGACCTATTTCAGCACCGTCAGCTTCAGCATCCACTCGCCGACCACAGGGCTGGCCTTCAACTCCATCAACAATGGAGCCAATCTTGCAACCGACAATCTGCACTTCCAAGTCGGCAAGACCGACACTCTCCACCTCCCGGACTAGATCTATTCGGTTCTCGAGCAGCCAACACCACCGTCGATTGCACCTGCATCATGGATTCCACCACCCCTCGTCACCCTCAGCGAGCTGAATACACCTATGCATCGACCTGTGGCTCTGATAGCAACAACAATTGTGACCCTCATCTGAGGAACTCACTCAAAGGAGATGAATACGCCAGCTCCTATGTCGAGAGCTACGGAAGCAACTCTAACCCAACCGCTACATGTGCACTATCATCAACACTGTAACAGGTATCGACACCAGCACCAGACCATAAAATGAGAACGACACCGATCAAACAACGATGACCATACAACTATCAATCTCATGATCGAATAGTGGGGGAGGATCAGGCTGGCTCTAAGGGGCACGCCCCTGCCAAATGATGCAACACGCGAGGAGCTGATGGGTTACCACTACCTCCTCTAAAAGGAGAGCAACAGCCAAATGTTGCAACAAGGTGAGCTTGATGAACGCAAGCGACGATCCAGTGCTTCGAATGCACGGCACACAGAGTTATCCTCTCTTAGTGGATCCTCTTCAAAACGTAACCACAACATTGGGGTACGTGAAATACACTCCCCAATAAGCCTCATGGACGAGGACGAAAGGCGTGAGACCAGTCGAAGCCTCGATTTCTCTTTCATGTTGGTGGACTTTGAGGGTAACATGATACCCAAGACACCGCAAGCCACCAACATCGTGGCTACGAGCTAAGTGCTATCAAATCAACCTCCATCTGGAGATCTACAACCCCCCATATAGATATCCGACATCGCCAGCATCGGTCCGGTCGGTGCCGTTCTCACAGGGGAACCAGACAAGGAAGCCAAGAAGGCACTCATGAAGAAAAAGAGTAACCACTCACCACCACGGGACGAAAAGCCGCCATGATAGTGCCACAACCCACCACGAAGGGAACGCGAGCATGCCGCTTGCAATGAGATCACGAAGCACAAGGTCAAAAAATCACGTGCAAAACACACCTACTCCACCGAGTCATACGATGACGACATGAAGCTATGCAATGTCAGATGATTAAACCGCTCTATCCAGTAAACAAATATGCTGAAGGGTTTCAAATTACCCTCGGACAACCCGAAATTCGACGAGCTCCAGGAGCCAAAAAACGTGGTTGGACGACCACCTACAATCCGTCATGTGCCATGTTAGGTCGAAAAACACGGCCATGCGGTTCCTACAGCTACAGCTGAAAGGCAATCCATGTACCTGGCTTCAAAGCCTTCCTAGAAGCTTGATTTGCAACTGGGAGGAGCTAGTCTACATCTTTGTTTGAAAGTTCCAGTCAACATACAAGTGACCTGCCTCCATCGAGGAGCTCTGGGCTTGCACCAAATAATCTCGCAAGTGCCTACGCTCGTACATTCAATGTTGGTCCATAATCAAGAACTCTATGGAGGACATCTCCGAGGAGCAAGTAATCGATACGTTCAATAGAGGCATATGCAGACGAGAGCTCAAGGAGGAGCTATGATGCACTAAGCCAAGGACCATCGATCACTTGATGGACATCGCCAACCGCTGGGGGATGGAGAAGACACAACTTATAATAGTTGCGCACGCTTGGACGATGAGGACGCGGATGGAATATACCCAAGTGACCAAGGACACGACCGCCGCTGGAAGCGCAAGATGCATGGCTATGAGGACAACGATGGAGTCAACATGGTCACTGTCGGTAATGTTGAAAAATGTGATAATGGAAACTACGGCAGCAGCTACCGCAACAATGGCTACAGTGACAGAAAGATAACAGAAAAGAAGACCTGTGAGTGGCAGCGCTGCCCACGTGAAGATGGACCCTCTCCTATGCAAGTATTGTTAGGTCCCTACAACATTCACTTCTACATCGATGATAATGATATCAAGAGGAAATCCAGCAACCTCCTCAAGGATTGCCGCCAATTACATAAGCCCCAAAATGCCTACACCCAGTTGAAATGAAACACAATGGACCAGGGATAAGTGGCGGTTCCGGGACCCATATCATACGAAGCAGCACTATCAATGGTTTGTCCTGTGAAGGAACTAAGGTCCAATGATCCCTGGGTTCGAGAGGTGGCTGAACACGCAACTCCAAGAGGACCCGTCAACAACAACATCTGTGGATAAAGCACACGACAGAGAGGTGACACTGGGTCTTTTTACCCAGGTTCGGGACCCTCGTGAGGAGGTAAAGCCGCTACTCCTGCTTTGTTGTATTTCTCGTGTGCTTCGTGAGGGTACAATGGAGGATGAAAGTAGAAGGTTTAATATCCCAAGGATCCAACACCTCTAAGGTAGGAGAAAGGTCCCTTATATAGGGCGGCGTCGAGCCTCTTCCACGGTCCACGGGGAGAAGGGTCACCACAATGCTGCTCCTCTGGCTCCTGGTCTACAAGACTGCTTTTTTGGTGGACTGAGCCTTTGGATGCTGGGAGCTTGTCCATCCGCTGGTAAAGTGGCCTTCCTTTTCCCTATTTGTCCTTGTCTAGTGTTGCTTGTTATCTCATTTGCACCCAATCGGCAAACTAGCGCACCTGCCATGCTGAAGTCGTCTAACCTTGCGTTACAGCAAAGGGGCCAGACCGGACATTTCTTTACCGAGGAAAATAGGGGGCACATGACCGTGTGCCCCTTGTCGGGACCCGCCTTGCCTATTGGCCGCCTAGTGAAGTTACCCATGGGCCACAAATATTCCTAGAGCATCCAAAGTTGAGTTCCATAGTGGAGCCTCCCAGTAGGGAGTCCCCCTCAAGAGTGGTTTTCCTCACGGAACAGACCTTAGCAAGAGTCCACTCGATAGGGGTACCTCCGGAGGTATCGATGCCTCTTAAAGGCACATCACTAACCATTGGGACATGGCCTCCTGGTTGCCAGGGCCCCGATAGTATTTCTCGGGCACTTCGCTTGCACGTGTCCTCCGATGGACTCGAAGGGGCATGCGGCCTAGGACAGATGGTGGGCCCAACGCATACCCGGTCAACACGGGTCGACCGCGTCTTCAGCTGGGTCGTGGATTTAGACCGTCCGGGAGTCATCAAATGTGAATCTTGGGTGCATCGCCCCACCCCGAGGGTTGTTCCCACGACACGATAGCGCGTGGGGCCTTGCAGTTATACCGCGTGCCTGGCACAGCGATAAAGTCTTTTCAACTGACCCCGTTTATATCGAGGCATGAGCGTCTGTTCTCACCCCGCGCCACTACTCCCCTTCATCCTTGCCACGTGCTTGTGCAAGGACTTATCCCCTAATGGCACCCAAGTGCTTCTCAGCCACCAAGAAGGGCAAGGCTGTGGCAACGGTAGTCGAAGAGACCCCTCCAGCCAAGCGGAACCGGGGAAGGCAGCGGGGCAGCGGTGGCAACTAGTGGGCCGTGGAGCTTGAGTTCCCTATGTAGGGGGAGGTGTACCCCGCCTCTGGTTGGAAGAGCTTCGTCCATGACAACGAGATCGGGCGTGGCTCGGTGTTGAGGTTCTGTTATGATGCCTAGAAAGGGTTCTCGGTGGTGGTGTACGACCAAATGTCATGCCGCGCAAATTATCACCACCTCTGAAAGGGCTAGGGGGTCTGGGACGCGGCCATGGCGATGTCGTCATGGTCTGCACGCCCTTGCTATCACATGGGCATAGCTACCTTTAGTTTCCTGTCTTGTAGACTAGGTCTGTAAGGAATACTATCATGGATATCTATAAGTGGAACTTTGCGCTTATCTCTTATGTTTTCGTTGTAATGCTCGGAATTTGCAATTCCACGGCGTGGCATCGGTCCAACAGAGCTGGCGGTAGCTAGCGTGATGTCTTCCCAGGCGGTAGGCTTTGCAAGCCCCTTGTAAACCTGCCCGGGGTTCGGTGTCGAGAGACGAGTCCTCGCGAGGGGTGCTTGTGAAGTCCGTGCCCAGTTCGGTGACCTCCATAGGGGGCGTCAGGTGATAGTATCAATGCCGAGAGCCTCTGGTTGGTGGTCTTTCTCAATGCACTAGGGATCGTGCATAATGACTTACGAGGGGCCTCCGCCTGCCTCCGGGTCCCGCTGCTTGGGCGGTGTTAACCTCTAGAGGCTTACACGCATTGTTGGACCGCAAGCCTCCTCCCGAGGGTAGTGTCGTCGCCCGGGGTTTTTACTGATGGTAAGGCAACTTGTCATTGAGCCCTCTATAGGCCGCTAGTCCAGCGATCGTGGCTCCGCAGAGTTTTGTCTCGTGGGTCCCTCATGGAGCCTCTCGAGGAGGAGACCGCAGAGGAGGGTATACGTGCTGTGGGGAAGGCCTGACATGAAATTCCATGGCAAGTTATGGGCGTCAGGAGCTGGGCATGAGGTAACCTAACGCCATGCCCGAGCGACAAGTTCAGGGCTCAACGCACTAGGCCCTGTTGTTTCCTGGCCGCCTGAGGGGTGAGTGCCTCACGAGATGGGCCACAAACATCTCGAGGAGAAGGCCGTCTGGCTAGCACGAGGATTTACGATTTTTAAAGGCCACAGATCGTGCGTGAGGTAACTTTTGCCCGGGGAGCAGGCAAAAAGTTCAGAGTTCGACCCTTTCGGTCCTGGAGAGCATAGGCCATGGGAGGGGCAATGCCTCACGAGCCATTGTGATGATGAAAGTTTTGGTTAGGAACCGTGGGTGAGGTAACTCATAGCCAAGGAATGGGATGTGGGTTCAGAGCTCGACACTCTAGGTCCTGACAAGCTCAGGTCGCAGAGGGGAAGTGCCTCACGAGCTACCACGCCAATAAAAATTTGGATTAGTAACCGTGGGTTGATACGTCAATTTTGCATCACTATTCTATATCATAATTTACTGTTATTCATTGATATATCTCATATTAAGAGATGATACTTATGTTATTTCATCTATTTTTGCATGGTTGATGACTTTTGGAGGATGGACCGTTGAAGTTAGGATTCTGATGGAAAAGGCACTGTTTCGAGGCAAAATTCGCGAAGATCAGAAAATCCCAGAAAATATATGGAAAATCATATTTTTCCAGAAGACGAAGGAGTCCAGAAGGAGAAGTGGAGATGGGCCACAGGGGGCCCACACCACCCCTGGCGTGGGTCAGCCCTGGCCGCACCACCAGGTAGTGTGGCCACCCTGGCCCACCTCTGGCATCGCCCTTTGGCGTATATAATGCCCTCAAAACCCTAAGGATCGGGGAGCGACCACAGAAAGATTCCATCGCCTCTGCGGGGCAGAAAACTTTAGAGAGAGAGAAAGAGCTCTCCGGCGGGAAGAAATCTGTTGGGGAAATTCCTTCCCGGAGAGGGGAGATCGTCGCCATCAACACCACCATCAAGGACTTCATCGGGATCATCATCATCATCTCCACCAGCACCATCATCACCACTCCATACCGCTGTAACAATTTGATTGAATCTTGCATAGTTCTTAAGGGAAATTTTCCCGGTATTGATTACTTGTTGTAGTTGATGCTATTGAGTGGAACCATTGAATTATCGTGCATGTTCTGATTGTTACATATCATTATTTCATCTCTGATCTTGTTCCATATGATGTCTCGTGAGTAGTTCGTTTAATTCTTGAGGACATGGGAGAATTCATGTTTAGTAGTAGAATTGTGTTGAGAAAGATTCAATGGTTTGATAATTAAGTTGTGGTGTTATTCTTCTAGTGGGGTGTCATGTGAACGTCGACTACATGATACTTCACCTTTATGGGCCTAGGGGAATGCATTGTGTATTTGGATACTAATCGTAGGGGTTGCCGGAGTGATAGAAACCGGAACCCCCGTTAGGAAACCTTTGCACAAGGGAGTGTAGGATCTCAAAGTTTAAGGTTATGGTTAGGTTTTTATCTTAATTACTTTCTTGTAGTTGCGGAATCTTGTAAGGGGTATAACCACAAGTACGTATTAGTCCTAGGAAGGTCAGTACATTAGCACAGGTTAACCCACACAACACTTATCCAACTAAATAAGATTAATCAACTATATGAAGCAAAAGCACTTGACGTATTCCCATGTGTCCTCGAGAATGTTTGGTCATCTTAAGTAATAAAACTGGCTTGTCCTTTGCTAAAGAAAGGATTGGGCCACGTGCTACAGTTATTATCATTGTCTTTTATTTACTCGCGCTTTATTTATCTGCATTATTAAAAACCCCTAAAAATCCATTTGTTAAGTATTTACAGAGAATTCTTGATCCAAGCCACTTTTAACACCTTCTGCTCCTCGTTGGGTTCGACACTCTTACTTATTGAAAATACTGTGATACACCCCCTATACTTGTGGGTCATCATGGGTGAGGTAACTCACAGCCGAGGAATGGGCCATGAGTTCAGAGCTCGACACTTTAGGTCCTGACGAGCTCAGGCCGTGGAGGGGCTTTGCCTCACGAGTCGTCGCATCAATAAAAATTTGGTCAGGAATCGTGGGTGAGGTCACTCACAGCCGAAGAATAGGTCGTGAGTTCAGAGCTCGACACTTTAGGTCCTGAAGAGCTCAGGCCTCGGAGGGGTAGTGTCTCATGAGCTGTCGACTCGATAAAAATTTGGTAAGGAACCGTGGGCGAGGTGACTCATAGACGAGGAATGGGTCATGAGTTCAGAGCTCGACACTTTAGGTCCCGACAAGCTCAGGCCATGGAGGGTTAGTGCCTCACGAGCCGTCGCATCGATAAAAATTTGGTCAGGAACTGTGGGTGAGGTGAGTCACAGCCGAGGAACGGGTCATGAGTTCAGAGCTCGACACTTTAGGTCCTGACGAGCTCAGGCCATGGAGGGGCAGTGCCTCATGAGCCGCCCCGTATACCTTACTACGAGAGGGTCGTAGGTCAAAAGCACATGCTGCTGGAGGTCCATAAATGTGTCGTGCGAGGGTCTCAACCACCAGGAACCATGGGTGAGGTGACTTATGACCGGAACTAGTACGTAAGTTCAGAGCTCGATTTAGGCCTCAATGTTTACGGGGAGTGACCTAGCGATGAGCACCATGCCTAGCCCCCACTCATGTGGCGTGTGTGAGGGAAACCTGGAGGAACATTTTTTTTGTGGAGAAATGCCTTTTCGAGGGAAAACCAAATAGCAAAATTTTCGGCTTAATGGGATCAGGGGTCCCTCGCATTGCGCCTCAACATGTGGGCTAGGACCCACCAATCGTTGACCTAACATATGTGTATCTTGGTCGGGAAGGGCGTCGCGAAGATACGAGAACCATGTGCTCCAAGTAGGTATGGATCTGTAATGATGAGCCTATGGAGACTAAGTATCAGCTATGCTAGAGGTGCCTATGGGTGATACAAACGCTACAAGATGTGCCTCAACCCGCCAACCAGGTGCAGGCAAGAAGGAAAGGACAACGACGAGCGCAAGGCGGTCTTGCCCCTCCTTCCAGGGGGTGCCCCCGAAGGAGGGAAAGGGCACTATCGGGGGTAGCAAGGCCGAGGAGCGGCCTCTACCAAGCCTCGGAAGGACCATGGAGGCACCTGTTGGGTTTGTAGCATAGAAAACAAAAAAATTCCTATGATGGGAACTATTATACGCCAAGATCTATCTACTACATACAAGCAAGGGGTGGTTATACATCCATTGAGAACATACCCTTAAGGATCGACAAAGCATTGTTAATGAAACTGATTTTGTGGTTGATGTAGTCGTACACATGCGGATCTCAAGATCATGATAAAGTCCTTCAGGTCCAGCAGTTCCAGCACCATCAGGTCCAGCACCATCAAGTCCAGCACCACAAGGCAGCGGTGCTCCGTGATCGCACACACGCTCGGTTCACCGAACAACCTCTGCCTCCTCGCTCCAGTGATGCAGGGAAAGCAGCAAATCCTTTCCAAATAAAGCCACCAGAAACATGTATCTCCCTAATTCGAGACCATGGGGAATAAATAGAGGGAGAAGAGAACCTTCATGAGGAGGTGGGGAAAGTGGAGAAGATACATTAGGCTCCTTTTATAGGGGGTGGGGCACAACCCCATGGCCATAGCTGGCCGGCCATGGTGGGTGCCCCCACCTATCCCTCATTCATGTACCTGGAGCTTCGACTAAGCCCACTCACATAAGTTTCAACTCCACTCACTTGCATTTAATTTCCACTAAATTAAATGCATTTTTTCTCTTTAAATAAAAACTCTTATTTATTTTCTTCAGAATTTTGTTAATTAATTTAAGTAACAAACATTCACATAAAACTACCTACAACATTTCAATATAACATGCAGAACCGGTTTTAGCAATTTCACCCGAAACAATTCCGGTTTCCATCGAAATGATTCCAGCGCTTTCATAATCTTTATTTAAAACATATTTTCTCCTAAATAGTGTCGGTATCCCATAAGTGTTTCACCCTACGGTTCGCGAATAATGCAGACATGATCGAGACCTTTCTCCGATCAATAATAAGTAGCGGGACCTGGAGATCCGTACTGACTCCCACACATTCAACGATGACTCTAGTGATCGTGTGAACCTTTAACATCGTAACTAAATCCCTTTGTCTCGCGATATATTACATGTTCGATATTCGATCATCGGTATCTCCACACCTAGTTTTATCTCGTTACCGACATGCACTCTTTTCTCGTTCCTGTGATATAACATTCTAGTGATCACATCACTTGCTTACAAGCTATCTCAATGTGATATCACCGAGAGGGCCCTGAGTATATATATCCGTCATCGGGATGGAAAAATCCCACTCTTGATCCATGAGCCTCAAAGTAACACTTTCAGAGTACCCAAACCCACCTTTATAGTTTGGAGTTAACCTACACACTAAATGGTGTCTAGATACACTCTTTCACAAAGCTAAAGCATCTTATATTTTGAAACGGAGGGAGTAGTACACAATAGGAACCAGCTACTGTCGGAGCTTAATTGAAACAAATAATAATGGCATAACTTGTAGAGGGAATGCAAAACCAACAAGTTCAATGACATAAAATTTGTCATGAATTTCATAAGAGAGGGCAGTTATTGTGGTTGCTTAGAACAACCATATTGAAATTAAAATAGCAAAAATTCTGAACATGTAGAGCAGGGAATGTTAACCTACATGTTCAGTGGCTTAAAACTACCAATGAACTCCAAAATTACATGTAGACAGTATTGTAGCAACAGACAAAGCAAATGCACATTATGATGACATTACTTGTGAACTTATAGAACATGTAGGAAACTTCAGATGTTCAGTGAATTAACATTTGTCATGAACTACATAATACCAATCAACTCTAATGATGTCAGTTTTGTACTACCAAAATTGTTTATGTATATTAAGTGTAATTGTTGGTCAAAGAAAAAACACGCATAACAACGACACCTTATACCTCGAAACAGAAGGAGTAGTTTAATGTCTGGATTTAACATAGACTACACCAAATTTATAAAGGGAGAGTGGGATATCAATTAAGCTAGTATTGAGGTAGGAATTTACAACCAATACGGAAATGCAGTTCACTATCGTAGGCTTATACCTTATATATTGAAACGAACGAACAAGCAGACATGGTTTACCTAGACCACGACGTCGTTTACGCATACATGGCATGTTTGCGGGTGACGTCAAGGACACCAAGGGTGCCTGGTAGTGGTGAGTCGAGCTGAAGCAGATAGATCTCGGCGGCGTCTATGAAGCATATATGTGGAGGTTGTTGATGGTTCTAGCTTGCTTGACAAGATGCCGGTGAAGGATATCCGGTGTAGTGCATGGCATCATCAGTGAAGCAGATCTGTTACAACCTATTATGGATTCGAGGTGCTGCACAAGAGCGTCGGTGAAGCAGATATGGTGTAGTAGACTATTGAGTCCGTGAAGCAGATCTAATGCAGTGCACACTAGCGTAGGTGAAGCAGGTCACGTGCTTTGGACTAGGGAGACGGCAAAACTAACACGGTTGTATGGAAGAGGGTGTCAGCAAACTAGGTTCGGTAAGGTGGATGTCGGATGATCTCGTAGACTGGTCAAGAGTATATGGTATTGAGGTATGGCGTGTAGGATGGGGAAGTGTGGTGGTGCAGGAGCCAAAGATGGGATAGGGGGCTTGGGGTGGCGTCTGGGTGGGTGAATTGCGGCGGTGATGTTCTGGTGCGGTGGTGTAGGAGCTGGAGGTGAGATAGGGGTTGGGTGGTGTGTAGGCGGGTGAAGTGCGACGTAGATTATTACGGTGCGGTGGTGCAGGTGCTAGAGGTGTGAGGGGTTTGGTGGCGTGTAGGTTGGCAAAGCTACGGGGATGCTCTGGTGGGGTGGTGTAGGAGCCGGAGGTGAGAAAGGGGTTAGGGTTTTTCGGGGTGCTATGAGGGAAATGGCGTCAGTGGAAGGTGGACTACCCAGCTTTAGAGCAGTGGGGACCCCTGCCCCCTGGGGGGGAGGGTATTACGAACCATACCCACGCCCTGACATTAGTAGATAGCCCATTGTCAGGGGTAGAAAACGAATTTCGTATGGCTACAACTTGGGGCATGTGACCACTCGAAATATTTTGGTGGAGGTGAGGTGGGAGAATTTGCCGCTCTGGGATGTTGAATTTAGCTATATAGTTCAAAAGATATAGAATAATAATATCCTATCCTATCCTAGGAGTAGCTATAGTCCAATGACTAGAAAAAATAGTTTATTGTAATGTCCTAGCCTTTCTAGGGAGAATATCATTTGGCGGCCGGAAACTTGGGGCGCCCAAGCAACGCGGTACCCAAGTTGCTTACAATCAGTTGCGTTGCCCAAAGTTGGCGTGCCAAATACTCAGAGGGTCTTTTTGGCACGAATTCAACTTTACGTTTCAATACAAAATATCAGGCTAACGGCCGTCAAGTTGGGCCCCCCCTGTTAGCTTTCGCCATTATGTCGCTGCCGTCGTGGCTGCCATGTAGGCTTGCAGCGTTGGGACATGCATCCTTTACGCGTCTTCTTCTTCCTCCGGGGCGGCAATCTGTGGTCCCGGCCGTGGCGCGGAGCTAGGACTTGGGCGAACCTGCGCGACCCTGTTCGCCTCCCCATCCCAAATCGGAGCTTGCCCTCACCATGGTAGCACCCATGGAACGGTGCGGGGACGGGAATTCATTCCCAGGTGAGATCTATCACCATGCCAACCATGCTCAGTCCTGTTGGCCTCCTCCAGAATCCGAGCTCGCCATCACCGTGGTCGCACACGCACCAGCCACGACACCTTCCTCTCCAAACCCCAAAGCCGCATCCACCTACTTCGGCACAACACCAACAAGGTGAAAATGCATCAAGCTCTGTACCGTGGCCGTAGCATACTCTAATAATGTACACATATGTTGTTTACTAGATTTTCATTCGAAATTAGTAGCTCCGTGTTGACGAAACATAGAGAACCTAAATGAAATGACGATGACGACCATGTTCTGTACTTTTCATTGCATGAACAAGTGCTCGCTGATGAAGCAAGTTACCAAGAGAGTGGAGTTCATCGGCCATTGCCAAAAAATATGTGAACAAATGAATGAGGGATTCAATGCAAATACTCGCAGAAAAGCTAGATCCATGTCATCAATCATCAATAGGTGGCACATTCTAGTGATGCATTCATATGCGTACACCATGTATCATTTGCTTGAATTGGTTGTTATCCTGAGCAAAAATTCCTAGTATGCACATTACCTTTGTATGTCCTATGCTGCAATTCTGTTGTTATGGGCGTGGAAAGAAAAGCTGGGCTTTACTGAATATTATGCAGTTAGGCCTAACTTAGTCTTACACAAAAAAGCACAGCTTAGTCTTTACACAAATAATCGTAACTAATGATAAAGATAAAGACAAATGGTTCATCAGATCTACCAGTATGAGCACTAGGTCCCTGGAGCTGGTGGTATCGTCGGAACGAACCAGAATGCTGCATTTGGCCGTCTGGCATTCTCCATCAAATCGTACGACCCCACTGATGAGCCAATTGTAGGCCCCTCCCCACGACATGGATTCGGCTCAAGGTCGGATCAGGAGTGTCAACATGATAGGCGCGTGAGTGTGCAGCAAACACACAGTCTGCTATAAACACTGGAAGTGCTGGCACCTCAGCAAAAACACTAGCATGTTCTTCCTAGACTCCGGCAGCAGCCTCAGCAGGTATTTAGTCACCTTCACCAGCAGCAGCCTCAACAGGTATTTCGTCAGCTTCACCAGCAGCAACATTAGCAAGTATTTCGTCAGCTTCACCAGCAGCAACATCACCAAGTATTTCATCAGCTTCACCAGGAGCAGCAGCAGCTAGTTCTTCGTCAGGTCCACCACCACCAACACCAGCACCAGCAGTAGCATCAGGAGCTAGGACTGCCTGAGCAATTACAGGTTCAACAGCTCCAGGGGCTCCGACAAAGAAAGGGTAGTTGACCCAAGAAACACAGATTATCCCTTCAGATTGTCGACTCTGCTCCAGACTAGCTCTACTGGGTCTTTGGATGGGCATGTGGACCTCGAGAAAACGTGACACCACAGCGATGGGTATGAAGAATGTCGTGGTGGTGGCATGGCAGATGCCATGGATAGCCTGAAGATGGGGCCAATGAGTGCTAGGGGAATCCAGGAAGGGAGAGCGTGGTGATTCCACGCACGGAAGTTCTTGTATTCTCTCTATCAATGGTGTTTACAAGTGCCCTTGAGGCTCTTAGCAAAAAGGAGACAATGTCTCTTACTCCCCACCAACTATCCCTAGAGTTCTACCTTAGATAGAGAGTGATTCCTCTATCTTCTGTCGTCTTCTATGGAGGCCCCGGTGCTCCTTATATAGGGGAGCCCGGTTACAATTCTAGGGCACAGGTGGCAGCATATTCTATGAATATGCTCCTTTCCTAAAGCAGATGCTTCTTTATTCCTATTTAACGGCTCGTCCGAGCTTTGAACGTAATCCGCAGCGTCATCCTTGTGTTTTGGGCATCACCAGGCATGGGCTTCGTCACCCGGCTTTGCCCGCGTCACCTTGGTCGCCTCTGACCCACTGACCCGCTGATCCTCTTCTTTACTTTACTTTGCACATGCTCCAGCTGATAAAGCCACCTTTTGACCAACCGGGGATTCCTTCTCCGGGAAGCTAAGATAACTGGATTGATATTTAGCCAACCCGGCTCACCCATGTACTTGCAAAACAGCTCGACATGGCCGACATAAATCTTATGCCGGCCGGACCATTCTCATGGAAACGCCCCATGGGCTGGACCACACCGTGATTCGGCCTGCATTAAGGTGACCCGGTCAGCACTTCGCTTTGACCGCGTCGTACCCCGGCTAACTCGGCCCTCATACCCTGGTGTTACCCTACTCGGGGGTATCCCCCAACATTAGTCCCCAAAGCTGGAGGCCACAACAAGTTCCCTTATACAGTACTTTTTCTCTCTAGGCTGAGTTACCTCGTAGCCCGGAGTTTTTTTTCTTTTTCTTGCAATCCTTTCGCTCTTTCCGAGTCATTCCTCGTTGGCTAGGTCTTTCGCTTGCTTATCCGGGTTTACTTTCCTTCTCTCCTATGCTTCTCCACATCCTACATGGAGGGTAATCATCATTTGCCTCATTTTAAGGTCCATGCGCATTTACCGCACCGGTTACTGTCGCTGCGTCAGGCATAACTGCTGTAATCGTCCCATCACTGTATCGCCTCGTTAACCGTAATGCCATGTCCTGTCATGGGATCATTTTCTCCTGTAACCCCTCCTGTGGCCTTGCTCTGAATGGTTTGTTCTGGCCTCATACATGCTAGTTGCGTGCGGCACGTTTCCCGTAGTAGATCCCACGACGCGCGTGCAGCGCGGTTAAGTAGGAGGCGCGGGGTGGTTTCAGGGGATGTTCTTCCATTTCCCCAGCGCTTCCCAACCTTTCTCTTTCACAGCGACTCCGCCACCACCGCTAGCTCTCTACTTCACGAGCGCCACTGCGACCACGCTCAGGTAGCGACTCGCCTCTACGCCGCCATTCCCGCTTGTGGTATCCATCACGGGGACCTGCGCTTCCCGTTTCCCTTCTTCCAGCTACGTTTACTCCGATTACTCTTTGGAAGATCTTGAATCCACCATGTCCGAGGCGGAAGCAGCGGTTGTAGCGCAAAAGGAAGAAGGGGCGGAGATCCATGAGCGCGGTTGCTGGGACGGCTCCATCGTCCACGAGGAGGATTTGGCCTGGCTTCATGCCTCCCGTCGCATCCCCGCCGGCTCCACCTGCCGTCTCGCGCCGGTGAGATTACTCCTACCCACAAATCTAGGGAATATTTAGTTTTGTTATCGAATTTCCAGCATGGCTTCGGCCTCGCCACTTCTGATTTTTTTTCGATCTCATTTCCACCTACAAACTGCAACCGCATCATCTCCCCGCAAATGCTTTCACTTCTCTGTCCTCCTTTGCCTCCGGCATTGAGGGATACCTCGGCCTCTGGCCAACCAAAGAACTTTGGATTAAGTTCTTTGGTCTGTGGAGGAACTTGGTTCTAGATCCGGAGGTTTCCCTAGAGGACATACACCTGACCCAATGCGATGCTGCCTCCATCTCTCCATGCAAACAGTCTGTGTTCCCCTGGGTCACTGGGTTTGAATCTTGCAAGGGCTGGGCTCGGACCTTCTTCTATGTACGGAACACCACCAAGGAGGACCAGATCCGGCTGCTCCCTTTCAGGCTCGGCCTTCTAGATGTCTCGCTTTTGGAAAGCATTCCCAAATGCGCCACGGCTCTAGCGAATCAAGTGGCTTGCCAGATCACGGAGCTGCTTAAGGAGCACCTTCGGGGGAAGGATATTATGATTACTTTCATCCATAACCGGGTCTCCCCCCTCCAGACTCGAGCCCACAAGATCTGCTATCTTAGCGGTCCTCTTGACCCTGACCGGACCTCTTCTTTTGAGCTGGATAACTCGGCGATTTACCGCCGGGTTAAGTCCATATTTAACGTGGAGAAGGAGTTCTCCGAGGCCTGGGAGTGGGGACTTCAGCCCTTCACCCATACCAACCCCCCTCCAAAGGTAAATTACCATTTTCTGTTTTCTGAATCTTCAACGTATGTCGGTTTCCTTTTGTAACTTGGCCACTATTCTTTCAGAAATTTCTTTAGCAACCGCTGGAGGATGGCGAGGTACCAGCGAGAAAGTGGTTGGAGGACCATCCCGAGGGAGATGAGGTGGAGACTGATCCGGAGGCCTTCTTGCCTGCCCCGGACGTCGTCAAACGCAACGCTAGTAAGGCCTCTTCTCTAAGGGATTGGCCAGACGATGATGATTTGGACATTGAAGTCCTTGAGGTACTTGATCCGGTTCTTATCTCTTATTTGCACCTGGCATTGTTCGAATGTTTAGCTAACCCGGACGCTCAGGTCCATGAGGTTCCTCTGCTTTCCACCGGTGGCCTGTCCCCGACCCCTTCCCAGAAGCGTGCTGCTACCACGGTCGCAGCTTTGGAGGCGCCGCCGCCCAAGAAGAGGCAAAAGAAGTCCAGGGTTAAACCCTCGGCCAAGCCTGCCACCAAGAGCACATCCGGAGGGCACCCAAACCTCGGGCTCCTCCTATTGCTGACGAGTAAGTCCTTTGCTTGTCTGTCTCTGGTTGGTTCTTTCTTTTTGACTCACTCTCCTTCCTTTTTTCTAGAGCTCCTATGGATATTTCCCAGAGAGGTTCCGGCATAGCCTCCCCACTCCGGAGCAGTCCCCCCCTCCCCCCCTCCCCGCAACGATGATCATCGTTTGCTTAGCCCTATTCAAGAGTGTTCTGCGGCCGCGCCTGACCAGAGCCCACCTCGCCAAGAGGAGGTCAACGTCGGCGCGAGGTGTACTGGGCCAGATCTGGATACAGCGATGCCAGATCTCTCCATCTCCTCGGCCTCTGTGCCCAATGTTAAGGCGCCAGTTTCATCGGCGCCGCCCCTAGTATCTCATGTACCAGCAACAGCACCAGCAACAACATCACTAGCAGCAGCAACACCAGCACCAGCACCAGTAGTACCAGCAGCAACAACACCAACAGCAGCAACATCAAGAGCTTCCAAGCCTCCCAAGGGAAAAGCTCCTTCGGCCCCCACCGGGTCTGCCCCTTCAATCACTGACTTCTTTCAACACGCTCCTCACTCCATATCCGGCAAAGCTAAGAAGACCTCCGGGTCAGCTTCATTTGGGCCAGCTTCCGGATCAGAGGGCAGCAAACAGCTGCTTTTGCACACCAGCCCCGCTACGGCTCAATCCGCTAGGCGTGAGGCCCATGTGAAGGGCCAAGTGACGATCCATTCTTTGAGCGGCGAGAGTTACAGTCCACTACTCCTTGAGTACGTGAAAAACTAGAAAAATGCCAAATTCGTCGACCCCCAAGACGATCTCCCAAAAAGGTTCGGCTAGCCGAGTTTAGCACCTAGATGAACTCCGCTACCAAGGCTATCTCCCTGGCTGGCCGGATGATGGAGGTAATCCTTTTTCTCTGCTGTTGGTGTTTTTCATAACTTAGCATTTGTAGATATATCCCTTAGTCCCTGGCTGGCCGGATTTTGTATACTTCGAATATGAACACACCTAGAGCCGGGTTAAGTTCCACTTGGCCCGGATCTTGTAGACTTTGAATATCCACACACCTAGAGCCGGGTTAAGTTCCACTTGGACCGGATCTTGTAGACTTTGAATATCCACACACCTTGAGCCGGGTTAAGTTCCACTTGGCCCGGATCTTGTAGACTTTGAATATCCTCACACCTAGAGCCGGGTTAAGTTCCACTTGGCCCGGATCTTGTAGACTTCGAATATCCACACACCTAGAACCGGGTTAAGTTCCACTTGGCCCGGATCATGTAGAATTCGAATTATTTCTATTTTTCCTCTGAACTATTTTTCTCTTTCCTGTTTCAGATTACCACTAACCGCCGAACCGCTGAGTTCCAGTGCCAGCTGGACTCCTACAAAGACACGCGCGGGCATTATGGTAAACTCCTGGAGGAGTACCAGAAGAGGGGTTAGTTTCCATTCCTTTTCCTTCCCTGTTCATTCAAACTTCTTAGGACTTATATGAATGTCTTGTCTGAATTACACAGCCGAGGTTGAAGCTGAGAATATAATTATGAGGAAGAACCTTGTGGAAATCAAAGGTAAACTCATCCCCTTTACATGGTCATTGTTCCTTCCATGCTTTATCCGGTGGACACTCATATTTTGGGTCCTCCGGATCATGTTGTAGTTGCTCTTGACGACAGTGTCCCCATGCCTGAACTCATGACCCACTTCCTCGAACAAGCAGGGAAGTATGAAGCTGAGTTGAAGCAAAAGACGCTGAGATAGCTCGGCTCCAGCAGCAGGACTCGGAGATTACTCGGGTGAATGTCGAAATCCAGAGGCTTAAGAGCTCTCATCAGTCTGCGCTGGAGAAGGCCGACCAGGAGTTTTCTGAAGAGAAGGAGCATTTAATCACGCAAAAACTCTGGGTCCACAATGCCAACGTTGATTTCGAGCTTCAGCGACTCCTCTTCCAAATTGTGCGTAAGTTCTCCTCCCTTGCTTGATCTGTTATTATTCGGATCTGGTCCATTCTCTCACTGTTTCTCCTTTTATCCTTAGGAAATTTCTAGAGAGTGATACGTTCGCCGCCTCTGTCGTACGCCAATCCCATGAGCAGCATGGAATCTCTGTTGGCCCGGGTGCCGAGCCAATCCCTTATACTACAGAGGATCTCCTGGCGAGTCTCACCGCTCGTCTTGAGGTAGTAAAGAATTTCGGCGCGGATATTCTCCCAGCGGCAACACGGATGTTCGGCTGCCTCTGGCCTAGTGAGACCATTCCCAAGAAAACCTCGGCTTTTATAGCTAAACTCATGGAATGTGACACGTAGCTGCATTTGTGGCATGAATCTGCTGCCCGGGCTGGGGCCGACACTGCTCTGAAATTTGCGCTCTCGTGGTATGAGGGAATTGACTTGGCATTGCTCAACCGCCTGCGCACCAGGTCAAAGTGGTGCGAGGATCCGGAGTGGATTGCATGCTGCCAAGCCTATGTGAACAATCTCATCCAATACTCCTTCTGCCATGCCTGGAATGAGGGGCCGAGTTATCTTGATGTCGCTGACGACGAGATTGTCTTTGGAGCAGAAGAGGAAGGGAGCAAGAGCGAGGGCTCCGAGCTAGGCGACGATGCTGAAGACCCGGCGAGCAACGAAGTTGACCCGGAGGAAGAACCCGAAGCTAGCGCTCCTCCCCCACGCTCCGGAGTACCTCCCTCCTCAACAGATGATTCGCCTGCTGCTCCTGCCCCTTGAAAAACACTTACCATATTGATCAGATCCCCGGAATGCCGGGTGCAGATGTATTTAAACGGTTTGGTTTGTTCGTGTAACAATTTTATGATCTGAACTAAGTTTTATTGCCGGATTATCATGGGCAGAGTCCCCGAGTTTCATTTTCTTGTTCCCCCAATTTTTGACTCGGCTCGCGTCTACCTTGATTCGATTTTTCGACTTAGGAGACCGAGGTTCAAAAAATTGACTTAACAATACTTGAAACCTTGAGATTAGCTAAGAATGATTCGGCACTTTAGTGAAGAAAATACGCTAAGGGTTAGTCAAGAAACCAATGTCGGCCCGCTTACGTTCTTTTCCTTAGTCATTTTTCATGTGCTTCACCATTCCAAACTTGTTCTCTTGCTTGCCATGAAGCCAATTCTTGTTGGACAGCAGCGAAGTCGAATAGTTAAGTTTTTGGTGCTCACACATTACTAATCCAACTAAGACATAAGCGCCTTAACCCAGCCGACACAAAAATACGGAAACAAGAGACAAGTGCGATAGCAGTCCTCGAGTCTCTTCTCAGGGTGGCAAGGTTTTTTCATTGATGCACTCACTGCCGACATACATACCGACATACGAGTAGTTCAGATACATTCACCTCTTAGGTGTAGAAAGGACGAAGCAGTGCTACGTTCCATGGCCTTTTGGATTCCTCTCCGGACCTGTCCGCCCTGTTCTATTGCTGAGGCTATGCATCGATAACATAGTAGGAATCATTGCGCAAAGCCTTGCTCACAATGAAAGGTCCTTCCCATGGAGGGGATAACTTATGCATGCCAGCGGTGCGCTGTATTAGCCTTAACACCAAATCACCTTCCCGAAAAACTCGGGGGTTTACTTTCCGGCTATGATAGCGTCAGAGATTTTGCTGATATATGGCGGATCTGGACAAGGCCAGTTCTCTCACTTGTTCCAGTAGATCAACATCATTCTGCCGGGCTTCACGTACTTTGGCCTCTGTGTATTGGGTGACCCTAGGCGAATCATGCTCTATGTCGGCTGGTAATACAGCTTCTGCCCCATATACCAGAAAGAATGGAGTGTAGCCCATTGATCGATTCGGAGTTGTTCTTAAACTCCACAGTACCGCTGGTAGTTCTTCTATCCAGCACCCCGCTGATCTTTGCAGTGGCTCTATGAGCCGGGGTTTTATCCCGGATAACACTAGTCTGTTGGATCTTTCCACGTGCCCGTTCGATGTGGGGTGGGCGACTGAGGCGACATCTAACCGGATCTTCTTTTCATGGCAGAATCTCGCAAATGCTCCTTAAGAGAAATTTGTCCCGTTATCAATTATGATTCTATGGGGGTAGCCGTACCTTAAGATTATATCCTTAAGGAATCTTACTATTGTTGTCCATCACATTTCCGAATCGGTTTCACTTCAATCCATTTGGTGAACTTGTCAACCATGACCAGCATGTGGGTCACCCCTCCTTTGGCCAGCTTAAATGGTCCTACCATATCTATTCACCATATAGCAAATGGCCATGTGATGGGGATAGTTTTCATCTCCGACATTGGTAGGTGAGTTTTCGTGGCGTATCTTTGACAACTGTTACATTTTCTCACCAAGTCCCCTGCCTTCTCCAAAGCACTGGGCCAATAAAATCCATGTCGGAAAGCTTTTGCCACTAAGTCCCTTGAGAATGCATGGTGGCCACATTCCCCTTGGTGAATATCCTGGAGTATGTCAAGTCCCTCTTCTGGATCAACGCACCGTTGTAGTACCGTTGTCACACTTCTTTTGTATAATTCGGCGTTGATAATGGTATAGGACTTTTCCCTTCTCTGAATTTTCCTCAAACATATTTCATCATCCGGCAAGATTCCCTCTTTCAGGAAATCAAAAATTGGCTTTGCCCAAGTTGGTATAGTCCGGACGAGGAATGGTTCCTCATCAACCTCTATTGCATCCACAGACATAACTCCTGCCAGATCAAGCTGAACAGTCCTCGGATTTGCTGAAGCAGTCCCTGGGTTTGCGGAGGTGCTTCCCCATTCTATCTCCATAGGTGCAGCTCCTGATCCGGGAAGTGACGGGATATAAATTGAATCTAATTCGGGTGACAGTGTGATAGATGGTTTTCTCAGGTGCTCCAAAGCTATGTTTGGTGGAATGGGTTGCCGGGATGAGCCTAGCTTGGACAGTGTATTTGCTGCCTCGTTTTTGATCCAAGGTATGTGATGGAACTCACACCCTTCGAAAAATCCACTTATCTTCTAGACATGGAACCTATACAAGGCCATGTTAGCATCTAGGGCATCCCAATTTCCAGATACTTGTTGTACCACCAAATCCGAATCTCCAAACCAATGTATCCGACGTATCCCCACTTCCTTTGCCACTTTGAGACCATGTACCAATTCTTCGTACTCCGCCATATTATTCGAGGCACTAAAATGGATTTGAAGGACATACTTCAGTTGATCCTTTTTGGGCGAGGTAAGCACTACTCCAGCGCTAAATCCATCTTTCAGTTTCGATCCATCGAAATGCATTTGCCAATAATTGGAGTCCGGCAGGGGTGGCTCGTATTGCATTTCAGCCCAGTCCACAAAGAAATCTGCCACAACTTGTGACTTGATCGCATCCCTTCTGTCGAACTGTGGCGCGTGCCTCTTGCGTCCTTGTTACTCATGATCTCTTAAATGGGTACCTCACATATCACCTTGATGGGGTGTTCCTCAAAATAGTGCTTGAGATTCTTGGCCAACATATATACGTCGTACGCCATCTTCTGATAATGAGGATAATTCTATTTTGATGCTGATAATACTTCGCTCAGATAATACACCGGCCTTTGCACCGACTTTCCTTCCTCCTCGCGCTCCACTATGATCACTGCATTTACGACTCGGTTGGTCGCGGCTACGTAAAGCAACATTGGTTCATTTGGTTGTGGTGGAGCTAGGATTGGCGCGGTAGATGACATCTTTTTCAATTCTCGAAATGCAAGATCCGTCTGTGGTGTCCATGTGAACTTATCTGCCTTTTTCATTAGCTGATAGAGGGGCAATGCCTTCTCTCTGAGCCGACATATGAACCTACTTCATGATGCCAGGCAACCAGTGAACTTCTGGACATCATTAAGACACTTTGGCAACTCCATTCTTTCTATGGCCCGGATTTTCGTCGGGTTAGCTTGAATGCCGCGGCTAGATACTAAGAAACCGAGTAATATTCCAGCTGGTACGCCGAAGGTGCATTTCTCCGGGTTCAGTTTCATTCGGAACCTTCTTAAGTTCGCGAATGTCTGCCGGATATCCTCAAGGAGCATATTGCTTTCGTTGGTTTTAATCACCACATCATCCACATGCACCTGCGCATTCTGGCCTATTTGGTCATGCAATCATATTTGCATGCATCGCAGGTACGTTTCTCCTGCATTACGTAATCCAAACGACATAGTTCGATAGCAATAAGCCCCATACGGGTTAATAAATGCAGTCTTTATTTGATCATCCGGATTTAGGGGTATCTGATGGAAACCAGAATACGCATTAATGAATGATAGTAGCTCACATCTGGCCATCGAGTCTATGACCTGATCTAATCTAGGGAGTGGAAATGGATCTTTTGGACACGCCTTATTCAGGTTCGTCTAGTCAATACGCATGGGCCATACCACTGCCACATTCGGATCGTCTTTCTTTTTCTCCACCAGCACCGGATTAGAGAGCCAATCCGGATATAGTACCTCCATGATAAACCCGGCCACTAGTAATCTTGCTATCTCATCTCCAATAACTTTCCTTCTGTCTTCTGCAAAACGCCTAAGAGGCTGCTTTACCGGTTTAGCCTCGGGTCTTACATTCAATGAGTGCTCAGCCAACTCCCTCGGTACACCTTGCAGATCTTGCCTAGACCAAGCAAAGATATCCCGATTCTCACGGAGGAAGTTGACGAGCTCACTTTCCTATTTGCTGCTTAACCCGGCACCTATGGTGATGATGCTCTCTGGGAACAGATCATCAACTGGCACTTTCTTCGTGTCCTTAGTTGCTTGGAACGATACGCTCCCATGTGGGTTGGTCAGGGCCGGCATATGTTGTTGCGTAGATTGAGCCAATGCCGCCACCTCTAGTATCTTCCTCTTTTCTTGAGCTATCACAAGTGACTCGGCTAAATTGGATCCAGCTGATGCACACTCGATCGAACGCCGGAAGTCCCCTGATATAGTTATCATGCCTGTTGGTCTGGGTAATTTCATCTTAAGGTAGCTAACGTGGGTAGTTTCCATGAATTTGCTCAGCGCTGGCCTGCCGAGTAACGCGTGATAAGCACTTTCCAAATTCACTACCTCGAATTTCAAGTTCTCAGTGCGGCAATTGTCTCTTGTGCCGAATAACATGTCTCCTTGTCGCTTGCAACATGTTCTCTGTTATCCCAAACTTGTGCATGGTATCCTTGTACATAATGTTGATACTGCTGCCATTGTCAATTAATACCTTGGAAAATCTCACGTTGAGATTCGACCCGGTGAACGTCGGATCCAAGACTAGAGCGTAGGTTCCTGGATTTGGCATAATCTTTGGGTGATCCTTGACACTCCATGTGATCTCTCGATCCTCCCAAGGCATATATCTTGGCACAGCCGGCATTACTGCGTTCACCTCCATATGCCGGTGCTGTAAGCTTTTCCGGTCATTCTCTTCCGTGGTGAACACGCAATAGCTTTGATGATGTTCCCTGTACTCATTTCGTCCCTCATTCTCGTTGTAACCTTGGCCTTGTTGTTGGTTATTGCCCACTTGATGTACATCGTCCCTTCTTTCCGGATTTTCGTACCTCGGCGGAGGTGGTGGCAGCATCAATTGTTGTCCATTTCCCCATGTTAGTAACGGTTGCTGGGTGTTTCATTTCTAGGTGCTTCGTTCCGAGGTGCCTGAGCATTCCCCGAACTCCCCTGTTCCAATTTCCTCATCCATTCACACTGTCGGGTCGTATGATTCGTTGGACTGTTCGGACTTGGCGTATGAAATTTTCAAGGTTGATCTAGCATAGATTCGAACATATACCTCGGCCTATCCTTTCGTTCTTTCCATTGCTTTTTCTGCTCCAGGGTCCAAGGTTTTCTCCCTTCGTTTTTCTGTTTCCAGCTCTGTCCTCCAGTTTTTTGACGTTGATTGGCTCCGGCATTGGGTTGATCCCGGCCACTGCCGCGACTTGCTGTGAGTTATACCGATAATCCGGGCGCTCATCCCTTCTCTTTCCTCAGAAATCGTTCCTCCTTGATAATCCGGGGCCATCTCGGCCGTAATACTCTTCGTTCGCCTGGCTAGACATTATCCGGGGTTGAGTTGGATCTCCCAAGGCATATGAATCTGCAATCCGGATCGTCTCAGCCAAGGTAGTTGGCATATCTCGCTGTAACCTTTACCACAGCATACTTCCATATCTACACCCCTGAGCGAACAACGTGATAGCTTGTGATTCAATCACCCCTTCGCACGAGTTTCTCACATAACACCAATGTGTCAAGAAATCTCTATCTGGCTCATTCGGTCTCTGCCGGCATAACGCGAGGGTTTGTGGTCTGTTGGGTCTCTTGTAAGTGCTTGAGAAATTGATAACGGATAGCTCCTAGAAATCCAGCCAGCAGTTAATGCTTCCTGGTGGTAAATTGTTCAACCAAACTTGTGCTGGTCCTTCCAACATCTGTGGTACATATCTCACTGCCCATCTCAAATTTCCTGTCGTAATTTTGACTGTTGTGGCATAGTTAATCAGCCAATCCTCTGGCCTGGTACTTCCATCATAAGTTCGGGTTCCCCTAGGCAGCTGAAAGTTCGGTACTGGTGGCTCATTCATGATCCGGGGCCAGAAACATGCTGGACCCGGGGGACCTTGTAACTCGATTTGCTCCGACCTATAAATCCTATCCAACTTCAAGCTCGCATCATCTGGCTGCAAGTTTCTGCTTCCCAACCGTTATCTAATTACGTGGTGATTCGGTCTGGGGTATCCATCGTTGACCATAGCCGAATAACCATCATTGTATCTTTCCTGATCCGGATGTGCATGATGCTGTTGTGTCGCTTGTCCTGCACTTCCTCCTTGCCGAGGTACGCGATGTTGCGTTTGAGGTACATTTTGCCCCACTCCCATGGGATTGCACTGTCCAGCATTGCCGTTGGCAGCATTTCTTTGACTGGCATTGCCTTGGTCATAGTTACCTCGGGCAGCCACACCCCGGCTGGTACTGTGGCGGTCTTCATCAACTTGCACTGCTTTACCTTTTCCATCCCTTACCGGGTCATAAGGGACCATTTCCTTGTTTCTTCTCCCGAAATCCACTACCTCTTCTCTCCTGGGATCGTGACCCGGAGACAAACGTGGCTCCTCTTGATCTTGCTGGATTATTTCTGGCCGAATGTACCACCTGTGAGGCCCCTGGTGGTGCCGGGTTAACTTTGTTTATTTCTTCATTTTGTTGGCATGCAAATCTCAACAAGTGATTTACCCTCTCTTGCTGCCTTTGTCGAGCCTCACCGGTTAACCCTTCTAACTCGGACGTGGCCGCATTTGCTGGTATGAGGTTCTTCGCCGGAGTACTGTATCGATCCAACCCTTCTGTTACTATCGTAGCTGTCTGACCCGGCCTAGGCTCGTACTCCTTTGCAATCTTAGTGATCAGGTTTCTGCCCCGCATTTTTACTCCATCGATACGGTTTGCCTTAGCATACTCTCTCAAGGTGATGTTCAGCGATTGATGCAGCTCTACTACCTTCTTTGCTCCAGCTAAAATCTTCCGCCTAGTTTCCTCTAACTCAACTTGCGCTTGAGCTGGATCTACCACGGGTGCTATTGGTGTTGATAAGCTATCTATCGCTTGCTGGAGCACATTCTCTGGCCTCTCTAACGGAGGAAACCTGGACCTGGTCTGCTTGGGCGTTACCTGTAGCTCTTACGCCGGATCTTTGCTCGGTCCCGCATCTGGCACGGTCATCAGGACTTCAACGCTGCTAGTGGGGTGAGCGATACGCAGTCCATGAGCGGCGCTAAGAGGTGGTTCACCTCCTTCGACGATGTGCCGTGGGTGAACATAGGACTCATCCACCCTGACGTAGATATTGTGTGCGCCAAGCTTGAGGAAGACACCGTTGCATGGTAGAGGGTGCCTGCCGAAGCTTCCCGCGTTGTCACTGACGTAGTCCAGCACTCCAAAGCACTGAACCAAGCCTGAGACGATACGCTCGCTGGTGCTCGAGAAGTTTCCCGTCTGGATTTTCACCCTTGCTAGCACCGCTAGCCCCACGGTGGGCGCCAACTGTCGTGGTGGTGGCACGGCAGATGCCATGGATAGGCTGAAGATTGGGCCAATGAGTCCTATGGGAATCCAGGGAGGGAGAGCGTGGTGATTCCACGGATGGAAGTTCGTGTATTCTCTCTATCAATGGTGTTTACAAGTGCTCTTGAGGCTCTTAGCAAGAAGGAGACAATGTCTCTTACTCCCCACTAACTATCCCTAGAATTCTACATTAGACAGAGAGTGATTCCTCTATCTTCCGTCTTCTTCCATGGAGGCCCCGGTGCTCCTTATATAGGGGAGCCCGGGTTACAATTCTAGGGCACAGGTGGCACCATATTATGAATATGCTCCTTTCCTAAAGAAGATGCTTCTTTATTCCTTTTTAACGGCTTATCCGAGCTTTGAACGTAATCCACAGCGTCATCCTTTTCTTTTGGCATCACCAGGCACGGGCTTCGTCATCCGGCTTTGCCCGCGTCACCTTGGTCGCCATTGACCCGCTGGTCCTCTTCTTTACTTTACTTTGCGCATGCGGATTCCTTCTCCGGGAAGCTAAGATAACCGGATTGGCATTTATCCAACCCGGCTCACCCATGTACCTGCAAAACAGCTCGACATGGCCGACATAAATCTTATGCCAGCCGGAGCATTCTCATGGAAACGCCCCATGGGCCGGACCACACCGTAATTCGGCCTGCCTTGGGGTGACCCGGTCAGCACTTCGCTTTGCAGCGCCATACACCGGCTAACTCGGACCTCATACCCCGGTGTTACCCTACCCGGGGGTATCCCCCCAACAAAGAAAGTGGTGTCCCCATATGTTCTATTGTATCACCAACGCTGTTTAGTGCTCCCCTGATATGAATCCACATGAGTTCATCATCCTATTCCGTGTCGCCTTCGAGAGGTGCCAGGAACCAATGTTGTGTCCCAAGTTCAGCATCTGCTACTACATCTTCGATGACCGGAGCTGGAATGATGTGCGGGGCTACGTGGGTACCTGCGTGTTACTTACAGTCAGTAAGCAGAATTTTGAATGGGATTTTACATCCTATATGACACCATGACTCACCCCAAATGGACGGCTCCCAAACACGCACGTCGCCACTAGGTTCAGTGACCGCATAAATGCGTTGTGGTTTGTACGAAGAGTAGCTGTAGGTGAAGACGGCGTCGACATACTTCTCCGGTCGAAGGAAGTCATCGCGCAAGACTGTCCATTCCTTGTCTTCCGGGCATCTAATGAATGTGATTGCCTTGTCGAACACCTCTAAGAGGTCGTACTCCCAGGTCTTCCACGCCCCCTCCCGTGGTCTATGTGGGAGATGTACCTTCAGGAGGTCAAGTTCTGCCATGTTGAACCTGTAAGCGAATTCGGAAATGGGTGGCGGCCACCCGTTGTTGAATGCAGTAATGCCAACACCCTCCAAAGATAGCAATGTAAGTCTCAACGATTTGTAGCCAGTTTTTAGAGTCCAAGTACTCCCATCCTGTGATAAAAGGACCAGCCACTCGCCGTTGCCACCAACCCAGTTCTGGTCATCTTCCATTTATGTCTCTTCTTCTTCCTTGATATTCACCACTACTGATTCAGACCACTTATCCCGCAGCATCAGTTTTGCATGAATATTCTGCAGAGTTTGTTGTCATTTGGTACAATCACCTAGCATGGATTCCATTGTAAATACAATTTGACAACTAGACCTTCAGATTAAAGTACACAAAATATCGCCTAAATATGAGTGTCTCCTCAGATATCGCCTAAACTGTGCCTGTGTCACTACGAAGATACCCAATATATGGAGTACTAGCAGATCCCCCAGAACAAACTCCTGACGATGATCATAAACAGCTCGGGGATAACAGCCTTAAATTGTCTAATCTGTTTGTTTTTATTTTAGGAAATACAATATCACCTAGCAGGCATTCCATTGCAAATCGAGATTGACAACTCGTCTAACACCTAAAGTAAGACGGTGTCACTACGAAAATACCAGAATATCATGTACGAGCAGAGCTTCCGTTGTACATAATAGTCTTAAATGGTTCGATTTGTTCAAACCACGCGTTCACACAACATGTTCGACGAAAGGAACATAGGATTCCGATGAGAGTTCAGCACATATGAATCAACGATACGACTGAACGAATCAGCTAGATACTGGAACTTACATGGCCATCGCGGTCGTTTGGCCATTTGCTGTTATCGGGGTAAAGAAGTTCTGGTGTGCTGAACGGTTGTTCGTCCATGTCCCGCATCGTGAAGTGGTAGCCAGGGATGCAGCGAGCGAGGCGGCCACAGAGATGATGTCCAACCCTGAGGTGATCTTGTGCATGTTCGCGGTGCTGAGGTTCGGCCATCCCCAATCCTCGCGGTGGCGGTCGCCCTAGCCATCTGCGTCATCGTCGCCGCATGCCTTTCGCTTCAGCCTGCTGCTACCCCAAGCTCTACCCATAGCGGCAAATGGAATCTGGAATCCGGTAGATTAATGGAGGCATTGTGATAAGGAGGCGCATGGATTCGAGAGGGGATGGCATCAGGGATGGGGCAGTTATTCGAGTGGGGAGTGAATTTGCAAGGAACCGCCGCCGCCGGTTCTTGTCTGCGTGGAAGACAAGGAAGGGGGTATAATTATTGAGGGCAGGCACCGGAACCGTCCAGAGGATGTGAAAAAATAAATCATAAGAGAGAGAAATGTGCGGCCCGCCTGTGAGTGAGTGAAGGTCGGCACGCGCAAACGTGCCTACGTTTGACTTGGATCGTGCATCGCAGACCTCGATTCCACCGCATGCGAGTGCGGCAGAACAAATTTTAGGAAGCGCTAGGGTCGACGTGTAAAACCACCGTTTTTCTCCACCTTCACCCTACTACGAACGGTCATGCACCATTCCAGATATTGGTAAGGGCGTTTCCAATCTTTCGCTTCTCCGTCTCATTTCCTCCTCCACGGCCTCATCCATTTCCTCCACCACCGCATCACCCTCTTCCTCCGTATCCTTTCCCTCTTGCATGTATTCATAGACTCTCTAGACGTCCGAAACGACGGCAGGCAAGAAACTGCACACTTCGACATAGAAGTACATGGCGGGAAGAAGATCGATGTCGTCTACATGAGCGAACCTCGGACGGTGAGGAACACTCTTAATAATTACACGAGTTGGCTGCAGTTCGAAGAAAATAGGTTCGTAGGTCTCGACCTCGAGTACAACCGCAATCACCGTCGGATCGCCGTGGTGTAACTCTCCATGAAGGGGCACGTCCTCGTATACCAGCCTTTTTGCGAGAAGGGGGCTGACAGGATCTGGTAGACTTTGCTGTCTTTTTGTTCCTGAATCGTCTGTTTGCAAAAGTTATTGCTATATTATTTGTCTGAATTCATTTTCATGCAGGTGGGGCAAAAGCATTAGGGATCTGTTTCATGACTTCTCGTGAACCAGCACATAACATTTACTAGTGTTGACATCACGAAGGACACTAAACTACTTGAAAGCCCGACTGTCAACATTATAATCCCAAAGGACTGCAGAGTGGACATCGAGGAAATTTACAGGATCCCAGGGACGAAGGGCGGCAAGACCGGGATGGCCGCTCTTGCCTCCGAACTCATCGACCCGTGGTACGCTGACATGAAGGGCAAATTTCCGAGATGTTCGTGGAGGCGTTTATGGCACGATTACTACGAGGATAAGCCACTTTCTGAACCTAATCTGAAGTACATTGCAATTGACGGGTATGTTAGCCAGATTGTAAAATCTCGTTCCAGGCATCGCATCATTGAACCTCCACCAAGATAGGTTGTTTTCCCCAGATGCCGGAGTGTAGATGAATCTACAAGCCGGGGCAAGCGATCGAAGGCATCCTGGGATCGGTTGCCTTCTCCAACAGGCTGGGATGTAGACTTTTAGTGCATGATTGTTGTGTTTATGAAAACATGTTATTTCAGATGTACACTATGTGAGCAATTACGAACTGCTGTGTATGACCTTTGTCAAACTATAATCTGGGTTTGGTTATGACTGTATCCTTCACTATAATCTGGGTTTGGTTATGACTTATGACTGTATCACACCTTATGCATGTCAGTCCTGGATTCTGCCGCATGCAAATGGCACACACATAATTTGTAAGAATGAATGTTGAGCATACAAAAGAGGGAATGTAATTCATACAGGTTAAGTAGCTAATAACACAGGGATCATACGAGCTTGGTTTCTTACACACAGAATGCTTAGAAAATACATGCGAGATAAAATACAGGCGAGATAAAACTAGGAACGAAATGCGAAACTAGTAGTGGTAAACAACACACTCACCCACCTGCCAGATCCTATTGAGCATCTCGTAGCAGACATACGCGTCCCTGGCTGCGTACTTGATCACATCATAATTCAGGTGCCTCCACTCCCATCGCTCGTGCAGGTGCTTCGGGAACTCGACTTTCATGCTGGCGTACTCGCGGTCGACGATATCGGCAGCGAGTCTAGCGATGCCGGCTTTCCCAGTACCACCATCCGGGTACCTCCACAAACGTTGGAGATCGACGTAATTGACGACATGAACAAGGAGATACCGCTCTAGCTTCGGAGTGTCGTTCTTGATGTCGATGCTAGCGAAGTAGATCTCCCTCCTGTGTAGGAACTCGCGAAGCTCCGGGCATACAGATTTGGCACTACATACATGGTATAGGAGGTGATGACCTTGGCGACCTCCGCTGACGCATTTGTGTGGAAGACCGTCAGCTTGGTGGTGCCATGGGCGGTGACGGTGTACTCGTCGGTGAAGTCGCTCCCATCGCCGAACATGCCGTACTCTGCATCCATGGCAACAACTAATGCGGCGGTGGTGGCCTAGGGTCGGTAGCGGTGGCTGGGACTGGCCGTGGCGGTGGAGTGATCTGTTACGGTGGTATGGCCCGACGGAGGCGGTGCCTGCGGACCGTCGATGGTTCTTGCGGTGGCTGCGGCGGTGGCGGAAGGAATGAGTTGGGAATTTTTGCACAGTGATGTGCTGAGGAGACAAAAGGCGATGCTTAAATTGCGTTTACCAATATTCCGGTCATACCCATGTGGAAGAAAGTTTAACCAGGCGAGCATAGTTGGTTTCCAATCCTAGTGATTAAATTCGGTGTCCGTCCCCGTAGGCGATGGGACAGGTGTGGGACATGGCTTTGGCGTGGCAGATACCGATCACGTAGACCACCATCCCGTTGCCAATCCGCAGCGGGTGCGCGGTGCTAGCACGATGTAACGTGAAAAGACAGAAGGAAGTGTACAGCTATTATTCCTAACAAGTTTAAGAAGTGTAAGCATAGACTTGGAACTAGCATCCCTGCACCCCGGGGCAGCCGCCCAGCCGATCAGGCCTGCCGATTGCGCAAAGCTTGTCCAGAATTTCCCAAAGTGAAGCTCATTTACCCATGCTTCTATAAGTTTCTCTGTAGGCCACTTGTGTAAGCATGCACGATCAAGCAACTTTGCAACACACGTGTCGGTGGAAAAGCCTTAGGTTTCAACGCACCACATAGTTTAGGGATTTAGAATAGCTACATTGTGGAGCTCTAGCCAAATTGCATGGTAAAGCCAAATTCAGCTTGTTGTCAGATTTAGCTATAGCAACATTGTGTCTCATTTGTCCTCACTTTTGCCCTCCCGATATTCCGAAGCCCTCACATGCGCTAGGAGGGGGTGCCGTCTGGTCAAAGGGTTGGCCATTACATGTGCCCTGACGCCTAAATTGGAAGTTATTTTTTGTTATTTGGCCTTTTTAAGAGTGCCTTTTCCCCTCTCTCGCTAACAGTTGTGTTTTTTTGCACAAAAAGGTAGGGAATCTAGAGAAGCTTCTCTCTTCATTCATTGTTCCTTTTGCCCTCGTTTCCCCCAGTCTGGTAACAAATCTAGAGCAGCAAAACAAACCAGCACCATAAATAAATTCAGTAAATAGAGCAGATGTAGATAAAGCAGCTAATATAAGTTATATAGTACGGTACTTAATGAGGTTCGACAATTAGGCTTCTCAGCAGCAGCAGCTGACAGGTGCAACACAGACAAGACAAAAGAAGCCGCTTGACAGCAGCATCAGCAGCTGATCAGTGGCCCCTCGTAGCCTCTGTCAGGAGGGCATCCGCCTCCTCCCTCTGGCGCCCCCTCCACTTCTTGCAGCCTAGTCCCTTGACCTTGGGTGCCTTGGGTCTGATCGGGGGCATGCGACCCTCCTCGATAGCCACCTTCTGGAGGTTGCGGAGGTGAAGACCGAGCACCTGGTGCTTGGCCATGAAGCCGTGGACGTTCACAGACTCGCTGCAGGTCCTCCCGTCCTAGGCATGCTTCACGAGGGAGTTGAAGTCCGTGGCGCGGAGCCTCCTGGTGGGGCAGACGGGGCACCTGTACACGTTTGTTGTACTAGCTGGACTTTAGCCTCCTCAGCACATGACGAGTCTTGGTGTCCTTGCTCCCGTCGTCGATACTGAGGTTGCTGCTATCCTCCTGCTGGAAAAAATAGTAGAGTGAAATAAGGACATGATTGAGATACTTTGATTATTGGGATTGATTTTTTCATAAATTAACCGAATGAGATCTCCCGATTTTTCCCGAAATCTCAAACCAAATCGAATACTGATCCCAACTACGAATAGGGGGATTCATCGAAAATCAAGATCTAACACAAGAGGATTAGCTACTGTAAAAATACGAACATCTGATCCCTAATAACATACGATCTAGCATCCAACGATGGGAATGGGGGAAGAATAAGGGAAGGGGAGAAAACCCTGGTTACCTCTGACCATGGGTCGGCAATGTTGGTGTCATAGGGGTTCTTTGGCCTTATGTAGACAACCTCCTCATAGGGGTCCCAGTCGAGCGGGATCTGTCCAAGACCGGCTGGGCCCTCCTCGCCGGCGGCTACGGCGGATGCAGGGACGGGGATGGGGGTCTGTACAGGGACAGGGGTTCCTTGGCGGCGGCCTTGGAGGCACCGATGGCCACCACACCGTTCTTCTCCATCGCCGGCGTGGTTGGAGTTTTGTTGGGCGTTTGCAGAAGGTGATGGGACAGTGGAGACGGTTGAGTGAGCGAGTGCGTGGTGAGTGGGAGTGGGGAGGCCTCTATTAAAGGAGAAGGGAAGCGATGTTTCGTTGCACTACCGTGCACCGCGTACGCTAATGCACCGTACAAGGCCACACGTGTCCGCTACCTCCCCGTGCACCGCACACGCGTACTATGAGTCGTGTTTTTTTCCCTCGTGTCTAGCCCTGGCGATTCAGTTGTAGTCAGTTTTGCCCTCGAGCGTAACACTGGCGGTTTGGTTCCATTTTTAAATCATTTTAAATTTTCTATTTGAATCCCTTTGTCACTCTTGCCCTTGGTTTTTAAGTTCTACTCAGTTTTGCCGTTGGTTTTAAGGTTCTACTTAGTTTTTCCCTTGGTTCTTAAGTGCTACTCAGTTTTCCCCTCTCTTTGTATCCATCTCTCGCACCTATGCTCAGCTTCACTGCTACGCTCTGATTGGTCGAGACAGTTGTCACACGGATCGTGCCCACCAATCGTTGATCCTTTATGATCTAGCGGATAGGATAGCCCTTATATCTATCGGGGGCACCCATCTATCCATGAAAAACTAGAGTATGCCACCGGAACTTTAACTCCATAAATAGATGAACTTGAATATATTTTGAAGGGTACGAAAATAGAAATCCTCATAGTTTAAGGGTCTAGATATGGTAAGAGAACTAAATATTATTAGTGGCCGGGCCAGCAAAGTGACGGGTTGGCTGGCTAGAAGTTGCTGATTCCTAAGTAAGGGGACACTAGGCCGGTCTTGACATACTCCCTCAGGAATTTGCCATAAGCAGCATGCTTAGCCTTGGTCTCTGACTTGTGTTTACTAGCCGGGCTTTTACCGATGCCAACCGCTTGCGGAATCAAGCTGGCAATCCTCAGGTTGACTCCTCTCTTACAGAAAGGGCACCTGAGCTCCCCAAGTCAAGTGCGGAAAGGGATTATCCCGCTCTTGAGCTTCTTCATGACATGGCGGCTCTTGTTGTCCCTGGTCTCCTTGTCAGAGTCCATCTGACTTGAATCCACCTGTAATGTATGGAATACAAACCGAAATGAGCAAAATAATAAATATATATTCCTTCCACCATTCTGAGTTACTTTCTATGCAATAACATGTCTATACAGGTTCAGCAGTTCATTACAGACGTCTCCCCAGCTCGCTCCTAAATTAATGTGGTTTGTGTTCTTGATAACTTATTAATAAATAAATAATGTGGATTCATTCAGAACAAACTAGATCTCTCCATGTACGGGTTTGTACGTTGCATCCAATCATTAGGACTAGATTTTTTTATGATGCCAGGATAGATTAAGCACGAGCAGAAAATATGAAACATGTAGAAATAGATGTACCTCCGGGTACACGAGCGGAGCGTGTTCGTCGAACTCCATGCCCTCATCGGCGCCTCCAAAGTCGCCAGCACCAACGAGCACATGGTCCCAAGGGGTTGAACTGCACGTCCTCCTCGCCTTGTGCTGCGTGATGCTCCTCCAGATCTGCCGCGTGAACCACCAACCCGACGACGATGCCCCGGGACTCACCCCCACGCACTGGTTTCATGGAGAAGGTTCATGCAAGTACATTCAAGATTGTGGGGTTTTGCTAGATAGGGAAGAGAGAGTAGTGGATGAGTGCGAATGGAGGACCCGATAGGCTAGGCTTTTAATGCGGGGACGTTTAGGCCTCCTCGAGGGCCCCGGTAGGCAGCTCTTCCGGCTGCCGCTGCCACGTGGAAGGTTCGTGTGGTGGGGGCCTGTCGGAAATGAGATTGCAGGCGCGCTGCATAGTAAAAATGGTATAGCCCGTGGGCCATGGATGACCAGTGGCCGTGCAGTAGATTTGTAGCCTTTGCAGGCTAGATTAATCATGACATGACCACTCGATGACTTTTTCCATGGACGGCATTGTGTTCCTTCTTGTAGAAGTCTCGTTGAGGGAGACGTTCGTGTTGTCTCGCTCTGTCCTGTGAAGGGCACGACGTGTGCAACGAGCCCCGCTGGATCACACAGGATCAACAGTTGGTGCGCACGATCCGAGTGACAACTGTGAAAACCAATCAAGGCATAGCAGACAGAGTGGGCACAGGTTTGGGCTTCTACGAAAGAGAGAGAGGGGGCAAAACTGGGTAGTATCAAAAAACCAAGGGCAAAGCTGAGTAGTATAAAAATGGAAAGTGGGTGTCTTTTACAATGAAATACATCGTGGCATACATCAAATTTTGCCAAGATAGATCCACTAGAGTTCATTACATGTGTGTTCTTTCCACAAACCACATATGTATCCACTAGAGTCATTGCATGTGTGTTCCTGTCATGAACCACATTTGGATCCACTAGTTTTCATTGCATGTGTGTTCTTTTCACAAACCACATATGTATCCACTAGCGTAATTTCATGTGTGTTCTTTTCACAAACCACATATGGATCAACCAATGTCATTGCATTTGTGTTCTTTCCACAAACCACATATGGATCCACCAATGTCATTGCATGTGTGTTCTTTTCCACAAACCACATGGATCAACCAATGGCATTGCATGTGTGGTCTTTCCACAAACCATGTATGGATCGACCAATTTTATCGCATGTGTGTTATTTTCCACAAACCACATGGATCAACCAATGGAATTGCATGTGTGTTCTTTTCACAAACCACATATGGATCCACCAGTGTCATTGCATGTGTGTTCTTTCCACAAACCACATATGGATCCACCAGAGTCATTGCATGTGTGTTCTTTCCACAAACCACACATGGATCAACTAGTGTCATTGCATGTGTGTTATTTTCACAAACCACATATGGATCAACTTGAGTCATTGCATGTTTGTTCTTTTTACAAACCACATATGGACCCACTAGAATCATTGCATGTGTATTCTTTTCACAAACCACACATGGATCAACCAATGGCATTGCATGTGTGTTCTCACAAACCACACACGGATCCACTAGAGTCATTGCATGTGTGTTCTTTCCACAAACCACATATGGATTGACCAGTGTCATTGCATGTGTGTCCTTTCCACAAACAACATAGGGATAAACCAATGTCATTGCATGTGTGTTCCTGTCATGAACCACACATGGATCAACCAATGTCATTGCATGTGTGTTCCTGTCAAGAACCACATATGGATCCACCAGTGTTCGTTGCATGTGTGTTCCTATCATGAACCACACATGGATCAACCAGTGGTTATTGCATATGTGTTCTTTCCGCAGACAACATATGGATCGACTAGAGTCATTACATGTGTGTTCTTTCCACAAACCACACATGGATTAAACAATGGCATTGCATGTGTTTTTTTTTCAAAAACCACATATGGATCAACCAATGGCATTGCATGTGTGTTCTTTTCACAAATCACATATGGACCCACCTATGTTCACTACATGTGTGTTCTTTCCACAAACCACTTAGGGATCCACCAGTGTTTATTGCATGTGTGTTCTTTTTCCACAAACCACATATGGATCCACTAGAGTCATTGCATGTGTGTTCTTTTCACAAACCACATATGGACCCACTAGAGTCATTGCATGTGTGTTCTTATACTAAAACCAGCACTAGAGTCATTGCATGTTTGTTCTTTTCACAAGCCACATATGGATCCACCAGTGTCATTGCACGTGTGTTCTTTCCACAAACTACATATGGATCCACCAGTGTTCATTGCATGTGTGTTCTTTCCACAAACCACACATGGTTCCCCCCTGAGTCATTGCATGTGTGTTCTTTTCACAAACCACATATGGACCCACTTGATTCATTGCATGTGTGTTCTTTCCACAAACCACACATGGATTAACCAATGGCATTGCATATGTGTTATTGTCACAAACCACGTATGGATCAACCAATGTCATTGCATGTGTGTTCCTGTCATGAACCTCACATGGATCAACCAGTGGTCATTGCATGTGTGTTCGTTCCACAAACCACATATGGATCCACTAGAGTCATTGCATGTTGATTTCTACGCACTTCTATTCTTGTAGACAGTTGTTGGACCTCCAAGTGTAGAGGTTTGTAGAACAACAACAAGTTTTCCCTTAAGTGGATCACCCAAGGTTTATCGAACTCAGGGAGGAAGTGGTCAAAGGTATCCCCTCTCAAGCAACCCTGCAATCAAGATACAAGAAGTCTCTTGTGTCCCCAACACACCCAATACACTTGTCAGGTGTATAGGTGCACTAGTTCGGCGAAGAGATAGTGAAATACAAGTGGTATGGATAATTATAAGTGGTAACGGGTGCCAGAAAATAGCTTGATGGCATGGAAGAGACTAAAGGCAAACTGAAATAAATATGGAAACAAGCAAACATGTAACATATCTAGTTGCAAACGAAGTTTCAATGCTTAGAAACAAGGCCTAGGGATCATACTTTCACTAGTGAACACTCTCATATAAATATATTCTTCTTTATGATACTACGCTGAACTACTGTCCGGTTGGACACTCTAATCCATGGTAGGGCTATAACAGCACACCCCAAAGTTTGCTTTCCGCATCTAGATAAACCCACACTGTCACCCTGAGTACTAGATCGTTCCAACGAACACCACAATTTCATAAAGACATCCAAATCCAAATATAACTCATAACAAGTATTTGCAATCTCTAGCCTAAGTGCCACCATGGTGTGCACACTGTCAACTTCACACACATGGGGAGAGCAAAGCTGTATTAAACACTTGAGTAGCAAGGTAGATCTACTTGATTACAAAGCTCATGATCACAATATGATCATGCATAGAGAGAGAGATGGACACATAGATAACTGTAGAAACCTTAGCCTCGAGGAAGAACTACTCCCTCCTCAACATGGGAATTAGCAGTGGTGATGGAGATGGTGGTGGAGATCGATGGAAATGGCTCTTGGGGCACTTCCCCGTCCCGGCAGGGTGCCGGAACAGAGACTTTCTGTCCCCCGAATCTCCCCTTTGGTGGCGGCGGCGCTGCGGAACTTTTCGTGGCTGGAGGCTTGACGATCTAGGATTTTTGCATCGGGAGGCATATATAGGCGAAAGGGGAGACCGAGGGGGTGCTAGAGGGGGCCACACCACCCCCTGGTGCGGCCTGGCATGGCCCACTTCATAAGAAAGTCGATATAAAACTAGCATGGAACATCAAAAATGATAGATACGTTAGCAACGTATCACATGTGTGTTCTTTTCACAAACAACATATGGATCAACCAATGGCATTGCATGTGTGTTCTTTTCACAAATCACATATGGATCAACCAATGTTGACTGCATGTGTGTTCTTTCCACAAACCACTTATGGATCAACCAGCGTTCATTGCATGTGTTTTCTTTTCCACAAACCACATATGGATCCACTAGGGTCATTGCATGTGTGTTCTTTTC
Source organism: Avena eriantha (assembly GCA_910589775.1). Lineage (NCBI taxonomy): Eukaryota > Viridiplantae > Streptophyta > Magnoliopsida > Poales > Poaceae > Avena > Avena eriantha. The sequence goes on along the minus strand of OU342743.1, from coordinate 490,969,236 downwards.
ACAAACCACATATGGACCCACTAGAGTCATTACATGTGTGTTCTTCTACTAAAACCAGAACTAGAGTCATTACATGTGTGTTCTTTCCACAAACCACACATGGATCAACCAGTGTCATTGCATGTGTGTTCTTTCCACAAAACACATATGGATCAACCAGTGGTCATTGCATGTGTGTTCTTTCCACAAACCACATTTCGATCCACTAGAGTCATTGCATGTGTGTTCTTGTCGTGGTGGTGTCACGGCAGATGCCATGTATAGGCTAAAGGTGGGGACAAGATGCATTAGAGGAATCCAGGGAGGGATAGTGTGGTGATTCCACACACAGATTCTTTGTATTCAACAGGTTTCCAAGGTTTACAAGTGCTCCTTGAGCTGTATTGGGGAGAGGATGAAGAAGGAACTCTCTTACTCTCTCCACTAGCTAGCCCTCAGGAAACCACTAGAGATCAACCAAGTAAAACCCAACCCCTTCTACAGATGCCCTAGCCCCCCTTATATAGGGGCGGCTAGGTCTCCAATTAGGGCATACGTGGAGACATATTCCAAGGAATATGCCTCTTCCCAAAATAGTAAACCGACCGGGTCACTTTTCCCCATCGTAAGCCATGCAGAGGCTACGTGAGCCTCTGAGGCCCCAGTGTCATCCGACACAGGCAGCATCACCCTTGTCCGCCACGCCTCGGTGGTCCTAGCCTCTGTCTGCTTCGCTCACGCTCCAGCGTACAGTGGCCTCCTTTTGACCAGCGAGATACCTTCCTTCTCTTGCAAGCCTGATATAACCCGGATCATGCCTTGTTAATCCGGCCACACTGGTACCTGCATACAAGTTAGATAAATCCTACCGGCATACGACATAGGTCGGCCGGGACTCATTTAGGCGGACATCCTCCGGTCTGGGTTACTCCGTGATTCGGCCTGCCTTGAGGTGGCTCGGCCAGCACTTGCTTTGACCTTGCCGTACCTCGGCTAACTCGGCCTTTATACCCCGGCGTGACCCTACCTGGGGGTATACCCCCAACATTAGTCCCCGAAGCTGGTGCGGTCTTAGCAGCCTTAGCCGCTAAGGCCACAGCAGGTTCAATTTTACCGAGCCTTTTGCTCCCTTTTCCGAGTTACCTCATATTCCGGATTTCATTGGCTAGCTTTTCCCTTGGCACATTCCGAGTTTTCACTCGCTGGCCGGGTTACCCTTCAGTTTTCCGGATTATCCTTCCTTCTCTCGTATGCTATCCCACGTGGAACGTAATCATTATCTTGCCTAATTTTAACGGCCTGTGCTAGTTACTGCTGCAGTTAATGTTAGGTGTTACTGTTGCACACGTCACATCGTGTCTGTCTCCTCGTTAACTGTATCACCATGTCGCGTCATGGGATCCTCTTCGCCGTGTGGTCCTTCCTGTGGCTCGCCTCTGATTGGCTGACCCGGAAAATACACGGCCACACCGTGTGGCCTTGCCGCACCACGCGATCCCACTACCTATGCTAGGGCGCAGTTAAATAGGGGAGGGGCGCGCCCCTTAGTCTTTTTCCCCATCGCGCGCCCCTCTGCCTCTTCTTCTTCCTCTTCTTCCTAGCGACAGTGCCGCTGCCGCACCTGCTTAGCAGTGCCGTCGCCGCCCCGTGCCTTTCCGCGCCAGCATTGCCGCCACTCCCGTGCAGCTCCACCGCCACGGGTCAGCGCCAGTCCAAGGCACTGCCCCCCACCGCCTATAGGGCCAGTGAGGATAGTGATCTAGACATGACAGAAGAGGAGCTCACCGTTGCGGAGGCGGAGATGGAGGAAGGGGCGAAGAACACCGAACACGGCGCCTGGGCTAGCTCCTGGGTGTGCCAGGACGACCTAGATTGGTTGTACCGCACCTGGCGCATCCCAGAGGGCGTGGTTTCCCGTCTCGCCGCCGAGGAGCTCGCTCCCTCACCCAATCCGGGTGAGTTCATAGTGTTTCTCTCCCACTTCCAGCGCAGGTTCGGACTCCCCGTTAGCTTTTTCTTCATCGATTGGCTCAATATCTATGAGCTTGAACGGCACCACCTTCCGGCGAACGCCATCACTTCCCTTTCTTCCTTTGCCTCCACCATAGAGGGGTATGTCGGATTGTAGCCCACTAAAGAGCTCTGGATCCGGTTTTTTGGTCTACGCCGGAACGTGATTCCGAATTAGGAGCTTGATCCGGAGGACAAACATCTCACGCAGTTCGGCACAGCTTCTATCTCTCCTCAGAAACAGTCCATCTTTCCCCGGGTCACGGGGCTTGATTCATGCAAGGGCTGGGCCGGAACCTTCTTCTATGTCAGAAATGGCTCAGACGAAGATCTGATTCGGCTGCGCCCCTACGTTCCGGGTCCTCCTAATCCGGATCTCTAGGACCGGATCTCCAAGAAACCCACTGTCCTGGCGAACCAAGTCAACAAACGGTTTTAGGAGCTGAAAGATGCCAGGCTGCGCAACAAGGATGCGATGATCACTTTCGTCCGCAACCGGATCTCCCCTCTCCAGAAACGCACACACAAGCTGTGCCATATGAGCTGGCGACTTAACCCCAACCAGACTTCCTCATTTGAACTGAGCAATACCGAGATATTTTGCCGAGCAAGGCCCTCTTCACCACTGACAAAAACTTCTCCGCTGATTGCGAGTGGGGAATTGAACATTTCTGTCGGGACAGGCTTCCTCCTATGGTAATTCTCGTGTTCCAATTTCTTTCCGAGTTATATTCTATGTCGGAGTATGTTGTTTATCTGATCTTTTTGTATTTCTCTCGTAGCTGTTTCTTCAGCAAACTCTCAAAGATGGCGCCGAGCCTTTGCTCAAATATGCGAAGGATCGAGATGCCTCGGACGAGGAGGAGCCGGATCAGGAAATGTTCCTGCCACTCCCCGACGCGACCAAGCGACCAACCGGGAAATTGTCTTCCTTAAGAGATTGGCCTGACGATGAAGATGATTCTGACATTGAGGTGATGGAAGAATTTGACGTTGTCCCCCTTTCTTACGCCTTTCCGGCATCAGCTAACCCGGGTGGGTAGATTCACGAAGATCCTCCTCTCGCCACGGGCGAGCCTGTCCCGGTCATGTCAAAGAAAAGGGGAGTTGCTTTTGCTTCTTCTTCCGGACCTCCTAAGCCAACCAAGAGGCGAAAGAAGTCCACAGACAACGCTGCCACCGAGGCTACAACTAAGGCCATAACTCGGAGGTCTCGGAAGCCCAAGGAGCCATTGACCTCGGATGAGTAAGTTACTTTTCTCTCTGTCCAATCCTTTGGTTCACGCTTTTCTTCTGTTGTAACTTATTATTCGTCATTTGATTTGGCAGGGTTTCGGTGGAGGTTCCTCAGAGCGGATCTAGCATTGCTTTGCCCCTCCGGCATAGCCCTTCTCTCCCTCGTGGCGACAATTAACGCCCATTGAGCCCCATTCAGGAGGGTTCAGCAGCTGCTCCGGGTTCTAGCCCACCTCGTCAAGAGGAGGGCAACCTCGGAGCAGGGGGAAGTGGTTCTGCCGAGGCCGCGGTTGCTCCCAGCTCCTCTTCGGCTTAGCCGTAACCAGCCACCACCGAGGTACCTACAACACCCCCGCCAAGACCAACATCAGCGCCACCAGCGCCAGCAGCACAAGTGCCAGCAGCACCAACTCCTTCTGCCTCATCCGAGTCTTCCAAGACTCGGCGAGAAGGCACAACTAGCACCAATGCTAGCACCAAGGCTGTGCCCAAGGGGAAATACACAACCCAAACCTCAACTTCTCAGCAGCAGCCCAAGGGCAAGAAAACTTCAGACGCCGCCAGGGCAACATCTATCGAGGCTGGACAGTGCAGGCTCGCGTCCATGCTTCTGCAGAAGACCCTCCGAAGAAGGATGTTGCCCCCAAGTCAGCTAGCACGCAACTTGCGTTGCACACCAGCCCCGCTGCTGCCCAAATTGAGAGGAGGGAGGCCCATGCCAAGGGTTTAATTGCGCCCCATATGCTTAACGGAGAGCGCTATCCTCCGGCCTTGATTGAGTTCGTGAATAACTGGAACAAGGCGGAGTTCGTCCATAACGACGATCTCCGGGAGAAATTTGGGCCTGCGGAGTTTGCCGCATAGATGAACACAGCCGCCAAGGCTATCAATCTTGCCGGCCGGATGATGGAGGTACACTACTTTATCTTTTATTTAACAAGTACCAAACATTAGTGATATAACCATTAGTCCCCCAGCCACCGGGGGAGTAACCTGTTACTCTGCCGGATGCTCGTTAGAGAACTAGCGTAGCTCCTTAGTAATTTCGGATATGCACACACCTAGAGCCGGGTTAAGTTCCACTTGGCCCAGATCTTGTATACTTCGAATATGCACACACCTAGAGCCGGGTCAAATTCCACTTGGCCCGGATCTTGTACATTTCGAATATGCACACACCTAGAGCCGGGTTAAGTTCCACTTGGCCTGGATTTTTTACACTTTGAATATGCACACACCTAGAGCCAGGTTAAGTTCCACTAGGCCCGGATTTTGTACACTTCAAATATGCACACACCTAGAGCCGGGTTAAGTTCCACTTGGCACGGATTTTGTACACTTCGAATATGCACACACCTAGAGCCGGGCTAAGTTCCACTTGGCCCAGATTTTGTACACTTCAAATATGCACACACCTAGAGCCGGGTTAAGTTCCACTTGGCCCGGATTTTGTACACTTCGAATATGCACACACCTAGAGCCGGGTTAAGTTCCACTTGGCCCGGATTTTGTACACTTCGAATATGCACATGATTAAGTCAACTTTGCTTTTCTCAGGTTACCACCAATCGCCAGAGCGCTGAGTTTCAACGTGTCTTGGACACACATAAGGCGCTGCGGTCGAAACATTCTACGCTTCTCGCTGAGTTCGAGAAAAGGGGTAAGTTTTCTCCTTGACTTTTTTCGCATCTTTCTTTGTCTTCTCCCGCCGAACTAATCTGTCATTTGGATTGCGCAGTCGGAGTGGAGGCCGAAAACACCATCATGAGGAAGAACTTGGAGCAGATACAAGGTAAGTCAGTTTTGCTTAATCTTCTTCTGCGCTCTCTCTCTCTCCCCTTTCCTTCTTGGCTCGGCAGATATTCATACCTCGGCTTTGCCGGGGCAACAAACTGTTTCAGCATCTCTTGAAGATAGTGTGCCCGTGCCTGATATGATGCTGCATTTTCTTGAACAAGCAGGGTAGCATCAAGACCAACTCAAGAAGAAGGATGATGAGCTCGCCCTCCTCCGGACCAAGGATAATGAAATTGCTACGCTCAAGGCAGACATGAAAAAACTCAAGGCGCTCCACAAATCCGAGATGGATAAAGCTGGCCAAGATTTTACTAAAGAGAGAGGAGGTCTCAACCTCCAAATTGCCAAAGATCAAGAACTGCTGAAGGAGGCCGACATTAAGCTTGAGTCGGTGAATGCTGAACTTGTGCAACTCCAGAGGAGGCATGACTACTGCACCAAGGAGCTGACCTGGATCCACAGCCATATTTCTCGTAAGTTCTTTTTCTTCAGCCGGCATGAACCTCTCTAGGTCAACCTCCTTCACCTATTTCACTTGTCTCGTTTTCAGGCAAATTTCTGGAGAGTGATGCCATTGCAACTACTGCCGTTGCCAAGTTCCCCCAAAAGAGGGGTACCCCAACTGTTCCTGGCTCTGAAAATATTCTCTATGATATGGAGGACCTGCTGGTCAGCTTATCTTCTCGCGTCGAGATTGTAAAGAACTATGGTAAAGATATCCTAGATGCGGCAGTCCGGATCTTCAATTCTCTTTGGCCTGGTGAAGACACTCCGGAGGGATCCACAACTCTAATTAACAAGTTAATGGAGTGCGAGACCCAGCTTGACCTCTGGAGGGAATCCGTCGGACGCGCCGGAGCTGAAACTGTCCTCCACTACGTGCTCACATGGTATGAGAAAATAAATCTGAACCTTCTCGAGCGCATGCGCACCGGATCAAAGTGGTCTAATGATCCGGATTGGATAGCTCGGCGCAAGGCTTGCGCCCATAACCTCATTCAGTTTGCCCCCATCCATCAACGGAACGAGGGACCCAGCTTTCTCGAAGCCATTGACGAGGAATATGTAGAAGGTGATTCGGGCGAGGAGGAAGAGGACGAAGCCTCAGACGTCGAAGAAGATGAAGATAATGCTGAAGCCGAGGCTGGAGTTCCACCTGCTGGTGCCGAGTTACCTCCTGCTGCTGCTCCTTGATAACAAACACTTTGAATTTTATCAGATCCCTAGTATGCCGGGTGCAAATGTATTAAGCACACTGATCATATTTTGCTACTAAGTTCCTCGTGCCAGATTAACTTGGGCATAGTCCCCGAGTTTCATTTTCTTGTTTCTCCAATTTCTTGGCTCGGCTCGTGTCTTACGTTCAAAGATTTGGTTCGGTTTTGTGACTTACGAGTCCGAGTTTCAAAAATTGACTTAACAATACTTGGAAACTTTAGGACCAGCTCAAAATAATTTAGCATAGTAAAAACAAGGTAAACACAAAGTTAGTCCAAATAACAAATGTCGGCTCGATTACGTTCTTTTCCTTAGTCGTTTTTCGTGTGCTAGGCAATTCCAAACTTGTTCTCTTGCTTGCCATGAAGCCAAATCTTGTTGGACAACAGCAAGTAGAAGAGTTGAGTTTTTGGTGCTCACACACTACTAATCCGGCTTAGGCAGAAGCAACTTAAACCAGCCGACATAAAAATAAATAACAAGTGCAGAAGATAACAAATATTATTGAGGCAGTCCCCGAGTTACTGCTCGAGGTGCCACGATTTCATTGATAAGCTCATCGTCGGCATACATATCGACATATGAGAGACTTGGATACACACACTTCTTTGCTAAGTGTAGAACGAACGAAGTAGAGCTACATTCCATGGATGCTTAGATTCCTCGCCGGACCTGTCTGCCTTGTTCTTCTCCTGTGGTTTTGCATCGATGAGATAATAAGAGTCATTGTGCAATGCTTTGCTCACAATGAATGGCCCTTCCCATGGGGGGGATAACTTATGCATGCCAGCAGTATGTTGTACCAACCGGAGTACCAGATCACCTTCCCGGAAGACTCGGGGGTTAACTTTCCGGCTATGATAGCGTTGGAGATTTTGCTAATATATGGCAGATCTGGATAATGCCAATTCTCTCGCTTCTTCCAGCAGATCAACATCATTTTGCCGGGCCTCTCACACTTCGGCTTCTGTGTATTAGGTACCCTAGGCGAATCATGCTCTATGTCAACTGGTAATACAGCTTCTACCCCATATACCAGAAAAAATGGCGTATAGCCTGTTGATCGATTTGGAGTTGTTCTTAAACTCCACAGTACCGCTGGTAGTTCTTCTATCCAGCACCTCGCTGATCTTTGCAGTGGCTCAATGAGCCAGGGGTTTATTCTGGATAATACTAATCCGTTGGATCTTTCCACTTGTCCGTTCGATGCGGGGTGTGCTACCGAGGCAACGTCCAGCCAGATCTTCTTACCTCGGCAGAAACACGCAAAACCTCCTTCAGCAAAGTTCGTGCCATTATGATGCTGTGAGGATAGCCATATCTCAGAATGATATATTTAAGGAATGTCACGGCTGTAGCTCCATCACATTTTCTTATTGGCTTCACTTCAATCCACTTCGTAAACTTGTCCACCATAACCAAGATATGGGTCATGTTTCCTCTTGCTGGTTTAAACGGGCCAACCATATCCAAACACCATACAGCAAATGGCCATGTAATTGGTATGGTCTTGAGCTCCGACATAGGCAGATGTGTCTTGGTTGCATACCTCTGACAACCATTGCATTTTCTTACTAGATCTTCCGCTTGTTCCAAGGCACTTGGCCAGTAGAACCCATGCCGGAAAGCTTTTGCTACCAAGGCTCTGTATGAGGCGTGATGCCCACATTCCCCTTGATGTATATCCCGGAGGATGTCGAGCCCTTCTTCCGGGTCAACACATCGTTGTAGGACATTAGTAAAACTCCTTTTGTACAGCTCGGTATTGATAATTGTGTATGCCTTTGCCCTCCTCTGAATTTGCCTGGAAAGCACCTCTTCACTGGGCAAAGTTCCATCATTCAGGTATTGAAATATGGGCAATGCCCAAGCTGGTATAGCTCGTACTGGGAACACATCCTCATCAATTTCCATTTCATCCACCGGCATAACCTCGGCCGGATCATGCTGCGCAGTCCCCGGGTTCTACGTAGTAGTCCTCGGGTTTCCTGAACCACTTCCCACGTCGATGTCCATGGGAACAGCTCCGGACTCCGGATCTATCGGGATGTAGATTGAGTCGGTTTCTGGGGACAGCCTGATAGATGGTTTTCTGAGGTGCTCTAGTGCTACACCCGGTGGAATCGCTTGTCGGGTTGATCTGAGCTTCGACAATACGTCGGCAGCCTCGTTTTCTAGCCGGGGTACATGATGAAACTCACATCCCTCAAAATACCCTGATATCTTTTGTACATGGAATATGTACAATGCCATGTTTGGATCAAGAGTGTCCCATTACACCGAGACTTTCTAAACTACCAAATCCGGGTCACCAAAGCATTGGATCCGACGTATCCCAATTTCTTTTGCTACTTTGAGCCCATGCACAAGTGCTTCATATTCTTCAACATTGTTTGATCCTGTGAAGTGGATCTGTAGCACGTATTTCAGCTGGTCTTTCTTGGGCGAGGTAAGCGCAACTCCGGTGCCTAACCCGGTTTTTGTTTTTGACCCGTCAAAGTGCATTCTCCAGTAGTTCAGATCTGGCAATGGTGGCTCGTACTGCATCTCGGCCCAATCCACGAAGAAATCAACTACTGCTTGAGACTTGATCGCATCTCTTCTGTCGAATTGTGGAGCATAAGGGGCTAGTTCAATTGCCCATTTTGCGATCCGGCCGCTTGCATCCTTATTGCTCATTATCTCAGATATGGGGACTTCACATATTACTTTGATGGGGTGCTCTTCAAAATAGTGCTTTAGCTTCCTAGCCGCCATATACACACCATATGCCATCTTCTAATAGTGGGGATAGCTTTGCTTCGAAGATGACAATACCTCGCTCAGATAATATACTGGCCTTTGCACTGACTTACCCTCTTCGTCACGCTCTACCACAATTACTACACTTACAACTCGGTTGGTTGCGGCTATATAGAGCAACATTGGCTCCTTTGATAGTGGAGAGGCTAACACTGGTGCAGTGGCTAACATTTTCTTTTCGACTTTTTCATGAGTTGATAGAGAGGCAGTGCCTTTTCTCCCAACCGACATACAAACCGACTTAAGGATGCCAGGCAACCAGTGAACTTCTGGACATCATTAAGGCACTTCAGCAGTTCCATTCGCTCTATGGCTCAGATTTTAGTTGGGTTAACTTCGATACCTCAGCTGGAGACAAAAATCCGAGTAATTTTCCAGCCGGGACACCGAAGGTACATTTCTCCGGGTTAAGCTTCATTCAGAACCTCCTTAGGTTCGCGAACGTTTGCCTGATATCATCAAGGAGCGTTTCGCTTTCCTTGGTTTTTATAACCACATCATCCACATACACTTGCACATTTTGGCCAATTTGGTCGTGCAAACATTTTTGCATACATCTTTGGTACGTTGCCCCTGCATTACATAAACCAAAAGGCATGGTGCGATAGCAATAATCCCCATACGGGGTGATAAACGCAGTCATTATTTGATCACTCGGGTTCAGAGGTATCTGGTGGAAACCAGAATATGCATCAATGAATGACAACAGTTCACACCCAGCAGTAGAACCTATGACTTGGTTTATCCTTGGCAGTGGGAATGGATCTTTCGGACACGCCTTATTCAGGTTCGTGTAATCGATGCACATACGCCAAACCACCGCCACGTTCGGATCGTCCTTCTTCTTCTCCACCATCATCGGATTAGATAGCCAATCCGGGTAAAGCACTTCCATGATAAACCCAGCTGCTAGGAGCCGATCTATCTCATCTCTGATGACCTTTCTCCTGTCTTCGGTGAAGCGGCGGAGAGATTGCTTCACCGGATTTGCTTCGGGTCTCACATTCAAAGAGTGCTTAGGAAACTCCCTCGGAACACCTTGCAAGTCCTGCGTGGACCAAGCAAAGATATCCTGATTCTCACGGAGGAAGTTGACGAGCTCGCTTTACTATTTGTCGGTTAACCGGCACCAATTGTTACGGTGCGCTCTTGGAACATATCATCAACAGGCACTTTCTTGGTATCCTTTCTCGCTTGAAATGAGAAACTTCCATGAGGGTTACTCAGCGCCGGCATATACTGCTGCGCGGATTGAGCCAATGCCACCACCTCCTGGATTTTTCTCTTCTCTCGCGCAATCACGAGTGACTCGGCCAGGTTAGACCCGGCTGATGCGCATTTAATGGAATGTCGGAAATCGCCAGTTATGGTAATCACACCATATGGCCTAGGAAGCTTCATCTTCAAGTAACTGATGTGAGTACTTGCCATGAATTTGTTCAGGGCTGGCCTGCTGAGTAATGCGTGATACGCGCTTTCCAGATTGACAACCTCAAATTCCAAATTCTCAGTTTGGTAGTTATATCTCGTGCCGAACAACACGTCAACCCGGACCTTGCCAATGGGTTCATAGGAAATGCCTGGCACAATGCCATGGAAAGTTGTCCTTGTAGCTTGGAGCATGTTCTCCGAGATACACAACTTGCGCATCGTGTCCATGTAAATGATATTGATGCTGGTGCCATTGTCAATCGGCACCTTTGAGAACCTCACATTGATGTTTGGCCCAATGAACGTTGGGTCCAACACCAGCGCATACGAACCAGGGCTTGGCATAAGCTTGGGATGATCTTTGATGCTCCAGGTAATTGCCTGATCCGACCAAGGCATATACCTCGTCACCGCTGGCATTACCGCATTCACTTCCATGTGTTAGCGCTGCAAGCTCTTTCTATCTATCTCTTCAGTGGTGAACACACAGTAGCTCTAGTGATGCTCTCTGTACTCATTTCTCCCCTCATTTCCAGGCTAACTTTGATCTGGTTGATGCTGGTTTTCCACCTGATGCACTGCATCCCTTCTCTCATGGTTTTCATACCTCGGCAGAGGTGGTGGCAACATTAACTGTTGCGTGTTTGCTCCGAAGAGTAATTGCTGCCAGGGTAACTCCTGCCAAGGGTGATCATTCCGAGGTGCCTGAGCATTCCCCGAACCACATTGTTCTATCTTCCTCATCCACTCACACTGCCGAGTTGTGTGACCCGCTGGATTACTCGGATTTGGCATGTGAAATTTACACGGCTGATCCAGCATTGCCTCATAAGTATAGCTCGACCTGTCTTTCTTCTCTTGCCACTTTCTTTTTTGTTTGGGCGTCCAAGTTTTCTTGCCATCACTCCTTGGGGTCCATTGCTGCCCTCCAGTTTTCTAACGTTGATTGCTTCCTGCTACGGGTTGATCTTGATTCACGGTAGCAACTTGTTGCGAACGGTACCTGTAGTTCGGTCTATCATATCTTCTCTTACCTCTGTAATCACTTCGTCGGGATGACCCGGATCCATCTCGCTGATAGTACTCCTCGTTTGACTCGTTTGACATGAGCCTAGGCTGAGTCAGATCACCCAAGGCATATGAATCTGCAATCCGGATTGTCTCTACCAATGTAGTTGGCATATCCCTTTGTAACCTTTGCCATAGCATGCTTGCATATCTGCACCCTTGCGCAAACCAAGCTATGGCCTGTGACTCAATTACACCCTCACACGAGTTTCGCACAATGCACTAGCGGGTTAAGAATTCCCAGTCTGTCTCATTCGGTCTCTTCTTGCACATTGCTAGGGTCTGTGGTCTGTTGGGCCTCTGATACGTGCTTGAGAAATTAATCCAATAGTTAATATTTCCGGGTGGCAAATTGTTTAGCCATACCCTCGCTGGCCCCTCCAGCATCTGAGGTACATATCTCACAGCCCATCTCAAGTTGCCTGTAGCAATTTTTACCGCTGTTGCGTAGTTAATCAACCAATCCTCCGGCTTTGTGATGCCGTCATATATCTTAGTGCCTATGGGTAACTGGAAATTAGGTAATGGAGGCTCCTTCATGATCCGGGGCCCAAAACATGCCGGACCCGGAGGACCTTGACACTCAATTTGTTCTGACCTATAAAGCTGATCCAGTTTTAACCTAGCGTCATCAGGCATCAAGTTCCTGCTTCCCAGCCTTGATCATATCACATGATAGTCTGGCCTAGGGTATCCTGCGTTCACCATTTCTAAATCACCATCATTGTATCTATCTTGCTCTTGCGGCACGGCTCTCTATTGCATACCTTGGCCGCCACTTCGCTCTTGCCGTGGTATATTCCGCTGTTGCGGTTGCCTTGCTCCCGCGGAGTTACGCTGTCCGGCATTGCCGTTCACAGCGTTTCCCTGACCGGCATTGCCTTGGTCGCGGTTACCTTGGCCAGCTTCACCTCGGCTGACACTTCGTCGATCCTCATTTCCTTGCACTTATTTTCCTTTCCCTGCCCTTGCCGGGTCATACGGGGCTATTTGTTTATTCCTCCTGGCCAAGGTTACTACTTCTTCTCTCCTAGGACCACCATGAGGAGACGATGCAGCTCCAGCAGATTTCTCCGGGTTACCTATCACCGAATAAACAACCTTGGACGCTCCAGCTCTCCCAGGGTTTGCCCTGAGCAACTCTTCATTTTGTCTGTTAGCGATCCGAACTAACTCATTGACTCTATCCTGCTGTCTTTGTTGGGCCTCACCCGTCAAACCCTCTAACTCAGACGCAGCTGCATCCGCTGCTCTGAGGTTCTTTGCCGGGGTACTGTACTTCGGCAGCCCCACGAACAAAATGTTCTCTGATTCCTCAACTCTAGTATCACCCTCTTTGTTCATTTCACTCATGAGGTTTCTCCCCTTCACTTTTATAGCATCAACCTTATTTGCCTTTGCGTACTCACGCAGCGTCATGTTCAACGACTGCTGAGCCGCGGCTATCTTTTTTGCACCCTCTAGTATTTTCTTCCTAGTCTCCTCTAACTTGGCCTATGCCTGAGCCAGATCTACCACTGCTGCTACGGGGCTCGCCAAGCTATATATCGCTTGTTGCAGCACGTTCTTTGGCCTCTCTAGTGGAGGACCTCTACTTTTCCTTGGTGCCTTGGGTGTTACCTCTGATCTGGCGCCGGATCCTTTCTCGCGCCAGCGCCAGGCACCGTCATCATCACCTCGGCGTGGTCAGGGGAGCGAGTGATACGGGCCTCGCGAGCTGCGCTAAGGGGTGGCTCGCCTCCCTCGACAACATGCCGCGGGTGAACGCACGACACATCGATAGCGACGTAGATCTTGCGCACGCCAAGCTTGACGAAGAGGCCGTTGCGTGGAAGAGGTCGCTTGCCGAAGCAGCCAGCATTGTCGCTGACAAAGTCCCGCGCTCCAAAGCGCTGAACAACCCCGGAGATGATGCATTCGTCGGTGCCGATAAGGTTTCCCGTCCGAATATTCACTCCTGCTAGCGCCGCTTGCCCCGTGGTGGGCGCCAACTGTCATGGTGGTGTCACGGTAGATGCCATGTATAGGTTAAAGGTGAGGACAAGATGCACTAGAGGAATCTAGGGAGGGATAGTGTGGTGATTCCACACACAGATTCTTTGTATTCAACAGGTTTCCAAGGTTTACAGGTGCTCCTTGAACTGTATTGGGAGAGGAGGAAGAAGGAACTCTCTTACTCTCTCCACTAGCTAGCCCTCACGAAACCACGAGAGATCAACTAAGTAAAAGGCAACCCCTTCTACAGATGCCCTATCCCCCCTTATATAGGGGCGGCTAGGTCTCCAGTTAGGGCATACGTGGAGGCATATTCCAGGGAATATGCCTCTTCCCAAAATAGTAAACCGACCGGGTCACTTTTCCCCATCGTAAGCCATGCTGAGGCTACGTGAGCCTCTGCGGCCCCAGCGTCATTCGACACAGGCAGCGTCACCCTTGTCGGCCATGCCTCGGTGGTCCTAGCCTTTGTCTGCTTCGCTCACGCTCTAGCGTACAGTGACCTCCTTTTGACCAGAGAGATACCTTCCTTCTCTTGCAAGCATGATATAACCTGGATCATGCCTAGTTAATCCGGCCACAATGGTACCTGCATACAAGTTAGATAAATCCTGCCGGCATACAACATAGGTCGGCCTGGACTCAGTTAGGCGGACATCCTCTCGTCTGGGTTACTCCGTGATTCGGCCTGCCTTGAGATGAATCGGCTAGCACTTGCTTTAACCTTGCCGTACCTTGGCTAACTTGGCCTTTATACCGCGGCGTGACCCTACCCCAGGGTATCCCCCCAACAGTTCTTTTCACAAACCACATATGGACCCACTAGAGTCACTGCATGTGTGTTCTTTTCACAAACCACACATGGATCAACCAGTGACATTGCATGTGTGTTCTTTCCACAAACCACATATGGATCAACCAGTGGTCATTGCACGCGTGTTCTTACCACAAACCAAATATGGATAAACCAATGGCATTGCATGTGTGTTCTTTCCACAAACCACACATGGATCAACCAATAGCATTGCATGTGTATTCTTTTCACAAACCACACATGGATCAACCAATGGCATTGCATGTGTGTTATTTCCACCAACCAGACATGGATCCACCTGAGTCATTGCATGTGTGTTCTTTCCACAAACCACACATGGATCAACCAGTGTCATTGCATGTGCGTTCTTTCCACAAACCACATATGGATCAACTAATTTCATTGCATGTGTGTTCCTGTCAGGAACCACACATGGATCAACCAATGTCATTGCATGTGTGTTCCTGTCAAGAACCACATACGGATCCACCAGTGTTCATTGCATGTGTGTTCCTATCATGAACCACACATGGATCAACTAGTGGTTAATGCATCTGTGTTCTTTCCGCATACCACATATGGATCCACTAGAGTCATTGCACGTGTGTTCTTTTCACAAACCACATATGGACCCCCTAGAGTCATTGCATGTGTGTTATTATACTAAAACCAGCACTAGAGTCATTGCATGTGTGTTCTTTTCACAAACCACATATGGATCCACCAATGTCATTGCATGTGTGTTCTTTCCACAAACCACTTATGGATCCACCAGTGTTCATTGCATGTGTGTTATTTTCGACAAACCACATATGGATCCACTAGAGTCATTGCATGTGTGTTCTTTTCACAAACCACACATGGATCAACCAGTGACATTGCATGTGTGTTCTTTCCACAAACCACATATGGATCAACCAGTGGTCATTGCACGCGTGTTCTTACCACAAACCAAATATGGATAAACCAATGGCATTGCATGTGTGTTCTTTCCACAAACCACACATGGATCAACCAATAGCATTGCATGTGTATTCTTTTCACAAACTACACATGGATCAACCAATGGCATTGCATGTGTGTTATTTCCACAAACCAGACATGGATCCACCTGAGTCATTGCATGTATATTCTTTCCACAAACCACATATGGATCAACCAGTGTCATTGCATGTGCGTTCTTTCCACAAACCACATATGGATCAACCAATGTCATTGCATGTGTGTTCCTGTCAGGAACCACACATGGATCAACCAATGTCATTGCATGTGTGTTCCTGTCAAGAACCACATATGGATCCACCAGTGTTCATTGCATGTGTGTTCCTATCATGAACCACACATGGATCAACTAGTGGTTAATGCATCTGTGTTCTTTCCGCATACCACATATGGATCCACTAGAGTCATTGCACGTGTGTTCTTTTCACAAACCACATATGGACCCCCTAGAGTCATTGCATGTGTGTTATTATACTAAAACCAGCACTAGAGTCCTTGCATGTGTGTTCTTTTCACAAACCACATATGGATCCACCAATGTCATTGCATGTGTGTTCTTTCCACAAACGACTTATGGATCCACCAGTGTTCATTGCATGTGTGTTCTTTTCGACAAACCACATATGGATCCACTAGAGTCATTGCATGTGTGTTCTTTTCACAAACCACATATGGACCCATGAGAGTCATTGCATGTGTGTTCTTTCCACAAACCACACATGGTTTAACCAATGGCATTGCATGTGTGTTATTGTCACAAACCACATATGGATCAACCAGTGTCCATTGCATGTGTGTTCTTTTCCACAAACCACATATGGATCCACTAGAGTGATTGCATGTGTGTTCTTTTCACAAGCAACATATGGATCCACTAGAGTCATTGCATGTGTGTTCTTTTCAGAAACCACATATGGATCAACCAATGGCATTGCATGTGTGTTCTTTTCACAAATCACATATGGATCCCCCAGTGTTCACTGCATGTGTGTTCTTTCCACAAACCACTTATGGATCCACCAGTGTTCATTGCATGTGTGTTCTTTTCCACAAACCACATATGGATCCACTAGAGTCATTGCATGTGTGTTCTTTTCACAAACCACATATGGACCCACTAGAGTCATTGCATGTGTGTTCTTATACTAAAACCAGCACTAGAGTCATTGCATGTGTATTCTTTTCACTAACCACATATGTATCCACCAGTGTCATTGCATGTATGTTCTTTCCACAAACCACATATGGATCCACCAGTGTTCATTGCATGTGTGTTCTTTCCACAAACCACACATGGATCCCCCTGAGTCATTACATGTGTGTTCTTTTCACAAACCACATATGGACCCACTAGAGTAATTGCATGTGTGTTCTTATACTAAAACTAGGACTACAGTCATTGCATGTATGTTCTTTTCACAAACTACATATGGATCCACCAGTGTCATTGCAGGTGTGTTCTTTCCACAAACCACATATGGATCCACAAGTGTTCATTGCATGTGTGTTCTTTCCACAAACCACACATGGATCCCCCTGAGTCATTGCATGTGTGTTATTTTCACAAACCACATAGGGACCCACTTGAGTGATTGCCTGTGTGTTATTGTCACAAACCACATATGGATCAACCAATGTCATTGTATGTGAGTCCCTGTCATGAACCACACATGGATGAACCAGTGGCCATTGCATGTGTGTTCTTTCCACAAACCACATATGGATCCACTAGAGTCATTGCATGTGTGTTCTTTCCACAAACCACATATGGATCAACCAATGTTCACTGCATGCGTGTTGTTTCCACAAACCACTTATGGATCCAACAGTGTTCATTGCATGTGTGTTCTTTTCACAAACCATATATGGACCCACTAGAGTCATTGCATGTGTGTTCTTATACTAAAACCAGCACTAGAGACATTGCATGTGTGTTCTTTCCACAAACCACACATGGATCAACCAGTGTCATTGCATGTGTGTTCTTTCCACAAACCACATATGGATCAAACAGTGGTCATTGCATGTGTGTTCTTTCCACAAACCACACATGGATCCACTAGAGTCATTGCATGTGTGTTCTTTTCACAAACCACATATGGACCCACAAGAGTCATTGCATGTGTGTTCTTATACTAAAACCAGCACTAGAGTCATTGCATGTGTGTTCTTTTCACAAACCACATATGGATCGACTAGTGTCATTGCATGTGTGTCTTTTCCACAAACCACATATGAATGCACCCGTGTTCATTGCATGTGTGTTCTGTCCTCAAACCACACATGTACCCCCTGAGTCATTGCATATGTGTTATTTTCACAAACGACATATGGACCCACTTGAGTCATTGCATGTGTGTTATTGTCACAAACCACATATGGATCAACCAATGTCATAGCATGTGTGTTCCTGTCATGAACCACACATGGATCAACCAGTGGTCATTGTATTTGTGTTCTTTCCACAAACCACATATGGATCCACTAGAGTCATTGCATGTGTGTTCTTTTCACAAACGACATATCTATCAACCAATGGCATTGCATGTGTGTTCTTTTCACAAATCACATATGGATCAACGAGTGTTCACTCCATGTGTGTTCTTTCCACAAACCACTTATGGATCCACAAGTGTTCATTGCATGTGTGTTCTTTTCCACAAACCACATATGGATCCACTAGAGTCATTGCATGTGTGTTCTTTTCACAAACCACATATGGACCCACTAGAGTGATTGCATGTGTGTTCTTATACTAAAACCAGCACTAGAGTCATTACATGTGTGGTCTTTCCACAAAGCACACATGGATCAACTAGTGTCATTTCATGTGTTTTTTTCCACAAAGCACATATGGATCAACTTGTGGTCATTGCATGTGTGTTCTTTCCACAAACCACATATGGATCCACTAGATTCATTGCATGTGTGTTATTTTCACAAACCACATATGGACCCACTAGAGTCATTACAAGTGTGTTCTTATACTAAAACCAGCACTAGAGACACTGCATGTGTGTTCTTTCCACAAGCCACACATGGATCAACCAGTGTCATTGCATGTGTGTTCTTTCCACAAACCACATATGGATCAACCAGTGGTCATTGCATGTGTTTTCTTTCCACAAACCACACATGGATCCACTAGAGTCATTGCATGTGTATTCTTTTCACAAACCACATATGGACCCACAAGATTCATTGCATGTGTGCTCTTATACTAAAACCAGCACTAGAGTCATTGCATGTGTGTTCTTTTCACAAACCACATATGGATCCACTAGAGTCATTGCATGTGTGTTCTTTTCACAAACCAAATATGGACCCACTAGAGTGATTGCATGTGTGTTCTTATACTAAAACCAGCACTAGAGTCATTACATGTGTGTTCTTTCCACAAACCACACATGGATCAACCAGTATCATTGCATGTGTTTTCTTTCCACAAACCACATATGGATCAACTAGTGGTCATTGCATGTGCGTTCTATCCACAAACCACATATGGATCCACTAGATTCATTGCATGTGTGTTATTTTCACAAACCACATATGGACCCACTAGAGTCATTGCATGTGTGTTCTTTTCACAAACCACACATGGATCAACCAGTGTCATTGCATGTGTGTTCTTTCCAAATACCACATATGGATCAACCAGTGGTCATTGCATGTGTGTTCTTTCCACAAACCACATAAGGATAAACCAATGGCATTGCATGTGTGTTCTTTCCACAAACCACACATGGATCAACCAATGGCATTACATGTGTATACTTTTCAGAAACCACACATGGATCAACCAATGGCGTTGCATGTGTGTTCTTTCCACAAACCGCACATGGATCCACCAGAGGCATTGCATGTGTGTTCTTTCCACAAACCACATGTGGTTCAACCAGTGTCATTGCATGTGTGTTCTTTACACAAACCACATATGGATGAACCAATGTCATTGCATGTTTGTTCCTATCATGAACCACACATGGATCAACCAATGTCATTGCATGTGTGTTCCTGTCAAGAACCATATATGGATCCACCAGTGTTCATTGCATGTGTGTTCCTGTCATGAACCACACATGGATCAACCAGTGGTTATTTCCTGTTTGTTCTTTGCGCAGACCACATATGGATCCACTAGAGTCATTGCATGTGTGTTCTTTTCACAAACCACATATGGACCCACTAGAGTCATTACATGTGTGTTCTTATTCTAAAACCAGCACTAGAGTCATTGCATGTGTCTTCTTTTCACAAACCACATATGGATCCAAAAGTGTCATTGCATGTGTGTTCTTTTCACAAACCACTTATGGATCCACCAGTGTTCATTGCACGTGTGTTCTTTTCCACAAACCACATATGGATCCACCTGAGTCATTGCATGTGTGTTCTTTTCACAAACCACATATGGACCCACTTGAGTCATTGCATGTGTGTTCTTTCCACAAACCACACAGTGATTAACCAATGGCATTGCATGTGTGTTATGGTCAGAAACCACATATGGATCAACCAATGTTATTGTATGTGTGTTCCTATCATGAACCACACATGGAACCACTAGAGTCATTGCATGTGTGTTCTTTCCACAAACCACATATGGATCCACTAGAGTCATTGCATGTGTGTTCTTTTCACAAACCACGTATGGATCAACCAATGGCATTGCATGTGTGTTCTTTTCACAAATCACATATGGATCAACCAGTGTTCACTGCATGTATGTTCTTTCCACATTCCACTTATGGATCTACCAGTGTTCATTGCATGTGTGTTCTTTTCCACAAACCACATATGGATCCACTAGTGTCATTGCCTGTGTGTTCTTTTCACAAACCACATATGGACCCACTAGAGTCATTGCATGTGTGTTCTTATACTAAAATCAGCACTAGAGTCATTGCACGTGTGTTCTTTTCACAAACCACATATGGATCCACCAGTGTCATTACATATGTGTTCTTTCCACGAACCACATATGGATCCACCAGTGTTCATTGGATGTGTGTTCTTTCCACAAACCACACATGGACCCCCCTGAGTCATTGCATGTGTGTTCTTTTCACAAACCACATATGGACCCACTTGAGTCATTGCATGTGTGTTATTGTCACAAACCACATATGGATCAACCAATGTCATTGCATGCGTGTTCCACTCATGAACCATACATGGATCAACCAGTGGTCATTGCATGTGTGTTCTTTCCACAAACCACATATGGATCAACAAGTGTCATTGCACGTGTGTTCTTTTCACAAACCACATATGGATCCACCAGTGTCATTACATGTGTGTTCTTTCCACGAACCACATATGGTTCCACCAGTGTTCATTGCATGTGTGTTCTTTTCCACAAACCACATATGGATCCACTAGACTCATTTGATGTGTGTTCTTTTGACAAATCACATATGGACCCACTAGAGTCATTGCATGTGTGTTCTTATACTAAAACCAGCACTAGAGTCATTGCATGTGTGTTCTTTCCACAAACCACACATGGATAAATCAGTGTCATTGCATGTGTGTTCTTTCCACAAACCACATATGGATCAACCAGTGGTCATTGCATGTGTGTTCTTTCCACAAACCACACATGGATCCACTATAGTCATTGCATGTGTGTTGTTTTCACAAAAAGGCTCAAGGTTAGGCCAGATAGTGGAAACAATTTCCTCATTATCTTTGCATTATCTGTTGCATTTGTAGTTTATGTTGCCATGTCGTTGTTCGGCAGCTGAAATAAGTTGCTACTTCGTGGAGTGTAGCAGCCATCTTAGAACTTGTTTTTCAGCCCAGAAACTTATCATAAGTGTAATGCCAATAGGAGGGATTTATTAAGCGCCTATAAATAATTCATGTCTGTGGCACTAACACCCATCGATTTTCGAGACCCCTTAACCACTCAGCTATCACGATTGTTCAGATAGTAGTGGCACAGTCACAATTTCAGATTCAACTAGTGGCCTCGGCCAAATCCAATCCTAAAGTTGCGATACATTTTACTCTGAGTATAGGAGGAAGATTGTTTCGCCCGGCAAGTTCCACGCATACAGCTCCAGAGTTTAACCGAACTACATATATAGGTTCAAGTTCAATATATCATTAGGCTTCTACACTGCTAGCCTTCTTTCTCTGTTTGGGTGCCAACTTTGTTCCTCTTGCCTTCACGTCCACTGGCTTCTTCATCTCCTTCCTTCTTCCTCTTCCTGGCTGCCAATTTTCTTACCTTCACGTACCCTGCATCTCCGGGTCGAGGGAAGTCAGGCCAATCAGCACCAGAATCTTGTCCACCATCATCACTCCACTCATTTTGGTTTTCTTCCCGCAGCAAAATCACTGAGTCAGTTGTCTTGTTTATTACCTTGCGCTTCCTGTAAAAAAACCAGTACATGGATTAGTACGTTATATCTATAGACTATAACTATTTTTTTGTGGATGTACCATCTATACCTAGGTTTGGGAGCATTAAGGGGACAACCCGCTGCTCTATGGCCTATACGATGGCAGGTTTTGTCCTTCTTGGTTGCACAGAAAGCCGAACCTTTCTTCTCTAGAAAATTCTTAAACCTATTCACCTGAGGTCTTCCTATGCCCCTTTTTGTAACTGGCTGGTAAAGCTCGAAAGACAATTAGACTTGAGGCCACTGAGATGGGTCTGTACATGGCTCGACGGATCCAGCGTACGCAGCTCAGAACTTTTCCATAGAGTAGTAGTCTAACAAATACTGATCCAAATGTAGTAGAGTTCTTTTCTTCACCAAGAAGCCCAAGGCGTGGTCGCAAGGTTTCCCGGTATGCTGCCACTCTAAGCAGGTGCATTCTCGCAGCGGGATGTTCACAACATCCCTTTTGCCACTCTTGGACATATCGACCACCTCACAACTGCTGCTGGTTGACGGGAGAACCTTAAGATGAGCAAGTCCTCGGCTTCTCTTATGCAGTTGCTGGACAACTGGAGGTAGCATATGTCCTCTAAGTCTCCTACTGATCTCTCTCCTTATATTTAACAGCTCCATGATAACAGCTTCATGATCAACTGGTGCCTTTTTTCGTGCGACTCTTGGGCATCCTCTTCTCTGGCGTGGTCTCCTTGGTGACGTTCTTCTTCGGGGTGCTCTTTCTGGGGATGCTCTTCCTGCTCCTCTTTATGACGCTCCTCTGTAAGACTCTCCTCTGTTCGAAGCTATCCTCAGTCGCACCAGCCCTAGTGATGCCATGGATCAGGTCACGCATACCTTCTAAAAGTCCATCATCTCTATTGTCGAGTTCCAATTCCTCTCCAACCATTTGTAGTATCAAGTGGAAGTACACTTCACCTCTATAATGTTTCCTTGTAAACGGTACGACTAAATCCTTGGTATCATTCACTTCGGTAGGCTTTTTTCTCCTGTAACCAAAATATAACAAATGTGCTTCCTGGGAGGACCCCCACAACACCCTCACACCTAATGATGCCATCAGGACAGATAACTCTACCACTTCAGGATCATATCTACCAAGGATTACATCAAACTTGTCACAGAATTTTTCTGTGCCATCATCTAATTTTGCAGTATAATCCACGACATCGATACGAACAATTACTTTGCCATCATCAGGTTCTTCAGGATAGAAACCTCCGAGAGGTTCGAGAGGTGGAGCGGCACCATCAGACCCAGCCCCAATGCCACCGTCGCCATCACCGGCGTCATCGTTAGCTGGATCAACCTCGATGGAAGTACCAGGACCAGGAGCAAGGCGAGGGCCCTTAGCAGCGGGAGCTACATTACATGGTGGACAGGCAGGGCCCCTTCTAACGGCAACCACAATAGGATCATCTGCTGCCATGCCACATCGACAATCAGGAGCAGTTCCCACGACATCAGTGTTTCGAGTGCTAGCAGAGTCCAGACCATGAGCTGGCTCCAGACCAGTAGCTCGCTGAACCTGAGCACGGGTTCGAGGAGGACACAAGGCATCAATCTTTGCAACAACAGTGGGGCAACCTCCGGAAGCCTTAGTTTGCTCAACAGCGGCCAGATCAACAACAACATGAGGACGACCAGTACTAGTAGATACTAGAGCACGGGTTCACACAACTTGAGGACGGTTTCGAGTAGGAGCAGCACACAAGGCGGTGGTCTTGGCAACAACAGCGGGGCAGCCTCCGGAAGCCTTAGTTAGCTCAACAGCGGCATGGATTGGGTGAGCAGCAGCCGCAGCAACACGGGCATGGGGACGGGGACGACCAATACCAGTAGATTCCGAAGCAGAGTTTTCCACAACGGCAATACGGGGACTCCTACGAGGAGGTTACTTGACAGAAGCATGTCGCGGACGAGGAACCACATTTTTCTCAACAATAGCAGGGGTTCGAGTTAGACCTCACTGTCCAATAATAGCTGGGCGACTCCTAGTAGCAGGAGCTTCCTCATCCAGTATGTTACACATCAGCATAACCACATGAAGCCTAGCATGCTGTTTCATCAACCCAATTAGTTGACTGTCACATGCTATAGGAACCTTGAAGCCCCGTTCATCAACGATGATGAACCGCGCAGTCTGCACCGGCCTCATTTCAGCAAGTTCACGCACAACAGCAACCAAACCAGGGATAGTGCATAACTGCACATGCGCTACTTCCATCTTCAGATTCTGAGCTTGTTTCCACATGCTCTTCCCATCTGCTAATTTAATGTGCTAGCCACAGATGGTGACCAGAACCGTGTATTTGGGTTCAGCGGAGATCCTACTTGACAGAAAATTGGAGACAAAAGATAAGAATTGTTTGTCAGCGTCGTGCTAGCAAACAATTCTATGTTCGATATATCTCTGTAACGCCAATAGCCAGCTAGAAGTTATAGGTAGTGCGAATAGCAAAGAGAAGAGTAGCTCACCCGCAATTAGTCAGAAGTACTTCTTCCTCGGCAAATGGATCTACCATCCTTCGCGCTGCTCAGCTCGTCGATGGTAGAGGCTGGCTAGATCATTGCAACGGCTGGCACGGCATTCGGCATTAGAGCTCGGTAGTAGAGAGTAGGCGTAGCAACTTGGCGCCGGAAGTCAAATGCCCAAAGAGATCATTCTGGTTAGAGAGGGGATTTCGACTCCGTCGGTGCTAGGTTTCATGTGAAAGGAGGGAGGGAGTGGATTTGTGAATTTGGTCAATGCACCATGCTCCTTTAGTCTCTCGTTCCGCCTACGTGGTTGCCGCGTTGGCACTCACGTCACGGAAATATTACTGGCATGAGGATCCCGACCGTCTACTTCATGGGGCAGTTTCACGGAATGTTTAGATTTGGTAGGGGTGAGATGAGTTTGTATCGAAATGGCCCCTCTCGGTAGTTGGTGGCCCAACATTTCGAAACGCGGCAATTTCAGGCAACTTAGGTACCGCGGTGCACTCACCCGTGAACTTTGGTACCACAGGGTAGTGATACGTCCATAACGTATCTATAATTTTTGATGGTTTTATGCTAATAATATGCTTTCGATACTCCTGTTTATATAAAGTTTATGATTTATTTGGACTAACCTACTAATAGTTGCAAAAGTGCACAATGTTGTTGTTTTACACTTTGATGTGTACAAATTAGCAAGAATACAACTGGAAACCTTGTTGGAGTCAAATCGGGATTTTGCAGAAATATGTCTCAGAACTCTTATTGAAGATGATCACGTTTCGGGTCGAAGACGTCGTCAAACGAAAACTCTTCAACTACAAAGTTGTTGAAAATTTCGCGGCACACGTTCTGCACATAAAATTTAGCTGATTCTGAGTCCGGACAGGCATTTTAGGCCTGATTTACTGCAGCCCAAGATGGGGTGACGGAATCCGAGAAGCTATATAAAGGGAGGAAACATAATTTTCCCAAGGCACCTCCACCCACGAATTTGCAGCCACCAAAGCCACGTTTTTGCCTCTCCCATAGATCCCATCTCCATGGGGAAGGGCTCCCAAGAAGCCATGAAGAAAGGGTGCTAAGGGGCGGTGCTCTCCTGTGATACCGGCGGCGGGGAAGGAGTCCTCCGCGCTGCCGCCACCGGAGCCATCTCCATCGATCTCTACCACCATCTCCATCACCATTGCTGATTCCCATGATGAGGAGGGAGTAGTTCTCTCTCGAGGCTAAGGGTTCTACCGGTATCTATGTGTTCATCTCTCTCTATGCATGATCATATTGTGATCATGAGCTTTGTAATCAAGTAGATCTACCTTGCTACTCAAGTGCTTTATTAGATCTCTGCTCTCCCCGTGTGTGTGAAAGTGACAGCGTGCTCACCATGGTGGCACTTAGGCTAGAGATTACAAATACTTGTTATGAGTTATATTTGGAGTTGGATGTTTCTATGAAATTGTGGTGTTTGTTGAACTCATCTACTACTCAAGGTGACAGTGTGGGGTTTTCTAGATGGGAAAGGTTTACTTTGAGGAGTGTTGTTATAGCCCTACCAATGATTACAGTGTTCAACCGGAGAGTAGTTCAGAGTAGTATCATAAAGAGAAGATATTTATATGAGAGTGTTCACTAGTGAAAGTATGGTCCCTAGGCCTTGTTTCTAAGCACCGAAACACTGTTTTCTACTAGATCTGTTACATGTTTGCTTGCTTCCATCTTTATTTCAGTTTTACTTTAGTCTTTTCCACGCCATCAAGTTATCTTCTATCACCATTACCACTTGTATTTTACTATCTCTTCGCCGACCTAGTGCACCTATACACCTGACAAGTGTATTGGGTGTGTTGGGGACACAAGAGACTTCTTGTATCTTGATTGCAGGATTGCTTGAGAGGGAATACCTTTGACCACTTCCTCCCTGAGTTCGATAAACCTTGGGTGATCCACTTAAGCGAAAACTTGTTGCTGTTCTACAAACCTCTGCACTTGGAGGCCCAACAACTATCTACAAGAATAGAAGTGTGTAGACATCAAGCTATTTTCGTGCACCGTTGCCGGGGAGGTAAGGTAAAAGGTATTCACATCGGAGGATTAAAGAAGAAGAACCTTCCACGGCAAACGCCTATTTTCTGGTGTGAGTGCTGGAAGTTATTTCCTTTAGATTCTGCAATTTTGTCTTTTTGTTTCTTGTTTTCACTAGTTAGGCTTAATGGAAAACAACAACAAAATTAGAGAGCTTTTTAGTATTTTTCCTAAGTTAGAACTTGAATTGTCTGAAAAGAAAATTAAAAAACCCATGGAACTTTCTTTGCATGCTAATAGCAATGTTATTAGTATGAATCTTTTGAACACCTTTGTTGCTAATGCTATGGAAACGTCTAAGCTTGGGGAAGTTGGTTCTTATGAAAATGATCTCTTTAGTTCCCCAGTTTTAAGGAAGAAAATTTGCTCTGATGATACTTTATCTCCCATATGTGGTAATTCTAATGATACTTCTGATATTTTAAATCCACATATTGAAAGCATCCGTTTTAAAATACCTATAAAAATTATTGATTGTGTTATGGATAACTACTATTTTGGAGATGGAACTGTCCATCCTGGTGATCATTTGCTCTTTATACATGAATTATGCGGCTTGTTCAAGTGTGCAGGTATTACAACAGATCACGTCAAGAAGAAGTTATTCTGTTTTTCACTTAAGGGCAAAGCAAGGGAGTGGTATGAGCTACTAGATGATCCTCAGCATTTGGAGTGGAAGGAACTTGAATCTCTCTTTTACTCTAAATTTTATCCTCCTCATGAAATTCATAAAGATAGGAATTACATTTATAATTTTCATCCTCATGATGGAGAAAGTATCACCCAAGCATGGGGGAGATTGAAGTCACTAATGCTCAAAATGTCCCATTCATGAGCTCCCCCGTAATATTGTTATTAATAATTTCTATGCAAGGCTTTCAGGACATTACAAGGACTATCTAGATACTTATTTAGAGGGATCCTTCACAAGTAAGGAGGTCAAAGCTAAGTGGGATCTTCTTGAAACAATTCAAAGCAATACCGAAGATTAGGATAACAACAAAGGTAAAGAACCAGGTATAAACTATGAGTATGATTGCATTAAGTCTTTTGCTGAAACTGCTGATTTTCAAGAGCTTAGTGCTAAATATGGTCTTGATCCTCAAATTCTTATTGATAGTTTTAAAACCTTTGCTTCTCATAATAATGCTCCTAAAGAAAAGTGGGACATGTATCATGAGCCTTTTAAAGACACTTGCATGGAAAATGAAATTGTTGTTAATGATAGCAATAAACATGCTCAAACCTCTGAAAGCACTATTTCTTATAAGCATGTTAATTTTTGTGGGATACATAGACCTTGTGAGAGTAATCAAGTTGAAGAAGAATGTTGTATCACCCACAGGAATGAAAAAACTAGAATGTCGTATAGGGCTTTAAATGATCTTGGTAAAAAAGTTTGTGCCCTTTATCCTTTTATCTGTGAACTTTGCTTCGAAATGGGTCATTTCAATTTTCAATGCTCACACCATAATAATAGGCCTTCTAATCCAATGAGTACTGCAAGTTTGTATTGTGATGACATGATCACTCCTAATCAGCATGATGAACTTACATTATTTTTGGGGTGTGAAGAGTTATCAAGAAAAACCTCTTTGGTAGATATGGGTGCTTTTGATATGAATAGTGTCCTGCATGGTTGTCATCTTTATTGTATTGATAATTGCCACACAAATAATTACATACAAAATATTATAGAAGATGAGATTTTACCAAAATATGATAGGACTGATATGTGTTTTGATCTTATTAATGAAAAGAAGGAATCCTCCAAAGTTTCTTCTATTGTCTCTAACAATGAACCAGGGTATATGGAGAAGCTTCCTTTCAAGCCTCTCCCTCCTAAAGAGAAGAAGAGAAAGAAGAAAAGGAGGATTAAAAGGAGAGAGGATACTGTATTTGCCCCTAAGCATGTTGTTGCTATTATAGTTTTTGATGAGTCTGAACTCGATGATGTTCCTATGCCTATTACCTATAGTAGTGATCATGACTGGGAAAAGCACACTACTTTTGATATTGAAAATATCTTCGGTACCAATTTTGAAAATGATGATATTAATGATTGATGTACTATTAGTGTTATCAGTGTTCCTTCCAATGATGATATGTTTACAAATGAACACACCTTGGAAGATAACTATGCTATTGCTTATGATGATACTATACCTCCAATATATGATGATTGCAATGATGAATATGATATTTTCACACCACCTACTATTGAGGAGGAAATTAATTATGATTACAATATGCCTCCTATATTTAATGATTATGGTGATGAGAATAATAATGATAGCTATTCTGTTGAATTTGCTCCCACTACAATTAATAAAAATGACTATGTTTATGTGGGGAGTATTAATTCTTTTATGCATGTGGCTCATTATAAGAATGTTTTATGTGATAGTTATATTGTTAACTTTATTCATGATGCTACTGAAAGTTATTATGAGAGAGGGAAACATGGTTTTATGTGTCTCAACAATATTAAGTTTCCCCTCTTTATGTTGAAAATTTTGAACCTGCACTTGTTTTGCTTTCCTATGCTTGTTGCTTTGTGCTTTCATGACTTGTTTCTTTACAAGATTCCTATTCATAGGAAGTGGGTTAGACTTAAATGTGCTTTGAATTCGCTTCTTGATGCTCTCTTTTACTTAAATTCATATTTCTTATGTGAGCATCTTCTCAAACTATCAAGCCTAACTTAAAGGCGTTAAAGAAAAGTACTTATTGGGATATAACCAAAAAGTTTTAGATGAGTCTTGGAATTTATTACCTATGTAATAACCTCTCCTTATCCTTTTTATTTGCTTTTTGTGCCAAGAGTAACCTCTAATGAGAGAGAAGTAATGATTGGGAAAGTTGCTGTCCTGAAACAGATTTTTGTGCTTCACCGTAAAAATTCGTCAGAGAGCTTTGTATGTCGGATTGAGCTGTATTGTTTTGTGCTTCTGACCCAGGTTGTTAGCTAACTTGCGTTAGTTCAACACTTTTTGATTCGAGAAACATAAGGTCTTCGAAAAAAATCGTCTTTACCCGCTGGTCTGTTTTGATAGATTTCTGCCATTTTCTGCATTTGCTTCTTGTTGGTTCCTTCTTGAGTTCTTTTGGGGAATTGAGCTTTTTGAGGGAAGTGATACAGTAGCTAGTGTTCTAATGGAAGTTTATTTGGTGTTAGAACTGAACCTTAAGACTTATTTATCTTGAGTGCACTAATGTTGCTAATAGAGATTGTGTGAAGTTTTGTACGAAGGAAAAATTTCAGGTGTATGGAAGGAATGAGTAATGAGATGAAGGATGGACTAAAGCTCAAGCTTGGGGATGCCACGCGTGTCACCCCAAGAAATATCCAAAAAGTACAAGCGTCAAAGCATGGGGATGCCCAAGGCATCCCCTTCTTCATCAATAAAAATCTCAAGTTTCTTCCAAACGCTTCATTTTTATTGTTTTATGCACAATTGTGTTGTTCTTGGAGCG
Organism: Avena eriantha; assembly: GCA_910589775.1. Lineage (NCBI taxonomy): Eukaryota > Viridiplantae > Streptophyta > Magnoliopsida > Poales > Poaceae > Avena > Avena eriantha. The sequence goes on along the minus strand of OU342743.1, from coordinate 490,939,434 downwards.
TCTTCTTTTTCGTTTTTGTTTTGGTTTTTCGTTTGCTTGGTTTTCTTAGTTTTCTGAATAAATTGGTTGGAACCTCCTCTTTCATACATTGGTTTTCAAATAGTTTGGTTTGGATTGGAAAAGAGTAGGAAAGTTCATGCTTAAGTGGTAAAGAGAGTTTGTTTTTGACTGTGGCCTATGCTTTGTCATGCCATGCTTGAGATTGATTTGGCTTTAGGCTTAGTATTCTTTGCTGTAGCATGACATGTTATAAACAATTGAGATTTCTTAATGTGCCTTGGATGAATCATGCGTTGTTTTAGCATATTAAAGCATAGTATAGTGGTATTCTCCTTTGATGCTTTATTTGGGTTGACATGGCGCATGCTCACACCATGTTATGACTATCTCAAGTCACCATAGCCTTTATGATCCTTTAGTTTTCAACTTGTAGTATCACTTTATGCTTTGATCAATGATGTTTTGTCGCTCTGCATGATTATGACCATTATTTCTCTCTTAGTTTGTCGCTCCCAGTCTTTTGCTAGCCTCCACAACCAAGTATGAGTTCCACTCATGCATCCAACTCCCTAAACCAAGTTATTCCAAAGAGTCCACCATACCTACCTACTATCTTATGCTATTCCAAGTATATTCATGCTTCTGTTTACCTTCCAAATTAAACTTGTTATGAGAAAACTAGTGATTAAAGCTCTCACGAACTTGATGGCACACTTTACTTTTTTGCATCTAATAAACTTGAACCATTGGGTCCTTCTTTGTTGCATATATGCTTGCGCTTTATAAGTTGAAATTAGCAGAACAATGTTTCATGGGGAACGCTTTCAACATTGCACTTGTACTTTGTACCCCGTTGATATCATGTTCTTTTGCTTACGGATCCCGGCGGTGTGAAATAAAAGTGGAACTTGTAAGATCATGGAGTTTGTATGTGTGTTAGAGAAACGCCTGGGCCGCTAGCCTAAGCCATGCTTAATCATTGTGGAAACTTGCAGCATCACCATAATGAGCACTCTATGAAGCATTCTCAATAAAAACCTATGCAAATAGCAAATAAAAAGATCGCTGAGATGCTCATTGTCTGCTTGCCTTGTAATTTTGATTATGGGAAAGCTCCCGTATCATGTGCAAGGGGTACCCCGTTGGCGGTTCTTTATGATACACATGTATTTACAATGACAAGAGCTTACTCGTGACTAAAGTTGAGTAGCATGAGGATCGGTCTTCGTAAGTAAGGGGCATGAGATTTCGGTTTATAACTTGTCAAGAATATCCTCTTAGTTGTGTCACTTTAACCTTAATCACCTTCAAGATGCTTATGATAGGGGCAATGCGAGCTGAAAGCTATAAGTACCATAATTTTCGGAAGCTCTTTATGAGACTTGAATCCCTACTTCCTTTTACAAAGGCCTTTCTTCCACCATTATATTGAGTCTCCACCTTCTACCTTTATGCACCTACTTTGAGAGCATAGTGGCCATTCTTAGTTCTATATGCATTGTCCCAAGACTAGTTGATTGATGCATAACTTGATATTGCTTGTTTTAAACTATTTGTATCTAGTCACTCTTATGAACTTTGAAGGTGTCCTATGTATTTATATTTGCTACTCTATGAGGAACAAGCTAAATGCTATTATGCTATGTTTTCTTTATGTGAAACAAACAAACGTCTTGCAAAGCATTGTTATTCATGAATCTTTTGTTTGTGCCTTTCATGTTGCATGCACAGTTGCTATGTCTTATTGTTATAACTCTATTTTTCATGTTCATGATTAGAGTACCTTGATCCCAGCTATCAATGCTTTTACAATAATGATGATCAAGATTGTGTTGGTTGCATCTCACCTAAAAAATTATATTGTTTTTATCATTTACCTACTCGAGGACGAGCAGGAACTAAGCTTAGGGATGTTGATACGTCCATAACGTATCTATAATTTTTTGATGGTTTCTCTAATAATATGCGTTCGATACTCCTGTTTATATAAAGTTTATGATTTATTTGGACTAACCTACTAATAGTTGCAAAAGTGCACAATGTTCTTGTTTTACACTTTGATGTGTAGAAATTAGCAAGAATACAAGTGAAAACCTTGTTGGAGTCAAATTGGGATTTTGCAGAAATATGTCTCAGAACTCTTTTTAAAGATGATCACGTTTCGGATTGAAGACTTCGTCAAACGGAAAACTCTTCAACTACAAAGTTGTTGGAAATTTTGCGGAAAACGTTCTGGACATAACATTTAGCTGATTCCGAGTTCGGACGGGCATTTTAGGCCCGATTTACTGCAGCCCAAGATGGGGTGACGGGAATCCGACAAGCTATATAAAGGGAGGAAACCTAATTTTCCCAAGGCACCTCCACCCACGAATTTGCAGCCACCAAAGCCACGTTTTTGCCTCTCCCATAGATTCCATCTCCATGGGGAAGGGCTCCCAAGAAGCTATGAAGAAAGGGTGCTAAGGGGCGGTGCTCCCTTGTGATACCGGCGGCGGGGAAGGAGTCCTCCGTGCTGCCGCCGCCGGAGCCATCTCCATCGATCTCCACCACCATCTCCATCACCATTGCTGATTCCCATGATGAGGAGGGAGTAGTTCTATCTCGAGGCTAAGGGTTCTACCGGTAGCTATGTGTCCATCTCTCTCTCTATGCATGATCATATTGTGATCATGAGCTTTGTAATCAAGTAGATCTACCTTGCTACTCAAGTGCTTTATTAGATCTCTGCTCTCCCCATGTGTGTGAAAGTGACAACATGCTTATCATGGTGGCACTTAGGCTAGAGATTACAAATACTTGTTATGAGTTATATTTGGAGTTGGATGTTTCTATGAAATTGTGGTGTTTGTTGAACTCATCTAGTACTCCAGGTGATAGTGTGGGGTTTTCTAGATGGGAAAGGTTTACTTTGAGGAGTGCTGTTATAGCCCTACCAACGATTACAGTGTTCAACCGAAGAATAATTCAGAGTAGTATCATACAGAGAAGATATTTATATGAGAGTGTTCACTAGTAAAAGTATGGTCCCTAGGCCTTGTTTCTAAGCACTGAAACACCGTTTGCTACTAGATCTGTTACATGTTTGCTTGCTTCCATCTTTATTTCGGTTTTACTTTAGTCTTTTCCACGCCATCAAGTTATCTTCTATCACCATTACCACTTGTATTTTACTATCTTTTCGCCGAACTAGTGCACCTATACACCTGACAAGTGTATTGGGTGTGTTGGGGACACAAGAGACTTCTTGTATCTTGATTGCAGGATTGCTTGAGAGGGAATACCTTTGACCACTTCCTCCCTGAGTTCGATAAACCTTGGGTGATCCACTTAAGGGAAAACTTGCTGCGGTTCTACAAACCTCTGCACTTGGAGGCCCAACAACTGTCTACAAGAATAGAAGTGCGTAGACATCAGGTAGCAGTCCCCTTTCTAGGTACGGAGTATTTCCGGAGCCATTTCTGCAAAAAATAGGGTAGTAACATAAAGGTAGTAACATGAACTAGTAGGTTTCCCTGTGTGACCAGCCTAAGAGCATCTCTAGTGGTTAGTGTATCCGGTAGTCTAAGCCAAATATAGACCACCATGTACCAGAAAATGCCTCAGGTGGCTTATGTATCCGGTGGTCTAATATTTAGACATCCTCCAAATAGGGTACTCATTTTCCATATTTGGACAACTGAGTCACCATGTCTAAAGCAAAGTTGGTCGCTCGCGAGCTCGCTCCCGCACCAAATCTGAGCATTTGTTGTACTGATTTGCTACGTATATTGACTATTTGTGTGCAGATGGACAAATAGACTATCCACTAAAAAACTAAAGTCGTGTAAAAAGGAATCTTTTTACACCATTATCTATAAAGTGAAGATGTAGACTACCAAATTCAGACAAGCCACTAGAGATGCTCTAAGAGACTACCAAATTTAGACAAGCCACTAGAGATCAAGGAAAAAATACTAGCGTGCAACTTCATTTATCATGGCTTTTCTCCAGACAATATGAAATTATAGCGTGCTAGTAACATGCTATTTTACAAAAAATCTTTTTGTAAAAAATAAAAAATATAACAAGTATATCATGAATATAAAGGATTTCAGCATCTAATGAATTTCCTAGAGTAATACTTGTACATGCATACTCGATTATGGTGCTATCCAAGTTGGAGGATAACCTGCAGGGCTGAATCTAGGTACAACGCCAGGTGCTATAGGACGAGGCGGCGGCTTGACGCAATCACTTAAGTTTAACAATCAAATTTTCATTGTATGTTTGATTACTCGATACATTCATCATATGTTATCTTACTCCACACCCGCCAACAAAAAAACGTCCTATACTTGAAATAGCGCAAACGCTATGATGTTTTAGCGCGATATACCAAGCTATTAAAAAATAGCGCCATAGCGAGCAAAATCTTTAAAAAATATCCTGTACTCTCCAAATATGCTGATCACGCTAAATAGCGTGAAATAATGCGCTATTTTTTCCATGCTAGAGATGCTCTAAGCCTGGTCTGAGTGGTAAGTAACATGGAATAGTAATATGCATACATTATGCTAAAGACTATCAAAAGTAATTCCTTCGTCCAGAAATTACTTAGTTGGTTTTGTCTAGATTCGGATGTATTTAGATACATTTTAGTGTATAGATACATCCGAATCTAGAACAACCCAAGTAAGATATTTATGGACGGAGGAAGTAGTATTTTTTAGATGCTAAAATGGAAAAGAAGATCCAACTACTAGCAATGTTGGGATTTGAGAGTCTTGATCCAATGCTCAATATTCGGAGTTATTCGTACACTATATATAACTAGTAAATTGCACGTACCCTCTATGTGAGACTCGGATAATAGATATTTGACATATCATCACTATATAAAATTATAATAAGTAAAGCAGAAAAAATATAAATTTGATCAACATCTATAAAGTATGGTTTTATATTGGGTTCTTGTACTTCGTATATCATGTAGAAGTCAACGATTATAAGCTATCCAAAACTTGAAAAATTTGGCAACATGGTCTAGAGAAACGAGGGAGAAGATTCTAGAATGATGAAGAAGTGTGTTTTGAGTTTTGTGCATAGCATTCATTGTGACGAAGACTATCAATAGAATCTTCTAGATGCTAGAATGGAAAAGATGATCCAACAGCTGGAAATGTTGGGATTAGCGAGTCTTAATCCAATGGTCAATATTCAAAGTTATTTGTACACTATATAGTACTAGGGAATTGTAACAAAACATGTCCGCGTTTTCTAAAAATCGGGTGGTGGCACTTTATTTTTTTGACTAGGGTATGTCCCGAAGGAGTGAGATGCTTCAATAATTAAAACTGTTAGTGCATGTGTACATGTTACACCAAGGACCTTAAAAAGTGAAAATTGCATCCAAGTCCATACATTTAACACAAAGGACCCTACAATCAAGCAATTAAAATTAGTAGTCGGGTCCTGCTCCTCCATCACGGAGCTCAGCCATGATCTTCATAGTAGTACCAGTAAGCTGCATGTGCCTTGCACGTGAAACTCTCATAATATACAGAAGCATGACATGTCATCAATATATAACATAGTAATAGGTAAACCTTGAAATATCTATGAATGTGAAGCACGTTTCTGAAGTATGAGTGTATATTTGGTTCTTGCACTTTATATCATGTAGAAATAAAGGTTTATTAGCTACCTAATAATTGAAAATTCTAGAACCATGGTATAGAGAAACAATCGAGAAGATTCTACAATGATGGATAATTGTGTTTTGACGTTTTTCTACATATATCTTATCGTATCTTATCTTACCACTATATAGTGTACGAATAGCATTGAATATTGACCGTTGGATCAAGACTCGTGAATCCCAACATTTCCAGCTGTTGGATGTTCTTTTCCATTCTAGCATCTAAAAGATTTTATTGATAGTCTTCATCAAAATGAATTTTATGCAAAAAACTCAAAACACACTTCTCCATCATTCTAGAATCTTCTCCCTCGTTTCTCTAGACCATGTTACCAGAATTTTCAAGTTTTAGATAGCTAATAATCATTGACTTCTAAATGATATACAAAGTACAAGAACCAAATATACACCCATACTTTATAGATGTTGATCAAATTCATATTTTTTTATGCTTTACCTATTAAAATTTTATACAATGATAATATGTCAAACGTCTATTATCTAAGTCTCACGTGTTGATCAAAAGGGACATGCCACACACGCATATACTGTATGAAACCTGAACCCCCATTAGGAAACCTTTGCACAAGGGAGTGTAGGATCTCAAAGTTTAAGGCTGTGGTTAGGTTTTTATCTTAATTACTTTCTTGTAGTTGCAGATACTTGCAAGGGATATAATCAAAAGTATGTATTAGTCCTAGGAAGGTCAGTACATTAGCACAAGTTCACCCACACAACACTTATCCAACTAAAGAAGATTAATCAACTATACGAAGCGAAAGCACTTGACGATATTCCCATGTGTCCTCGAGAATGTTTGGTCATCTTAAGTAATACAACTGGCTTGTCCTTTGCTAAAGAAAGGATTGGGCCACTTGTTGCAATTATTATGATTGTCTTTTATTAACTCGCACTTTATTTATCTGCATTATCAAAAACCCCTAAAATCTATTAGTTAAGTATTTATAGAGAATTCCTGATCCAAGCCACTTTTCAACACCTTCTCCTCCTCGTTGGGTTTGACACTCTTATTTATTGAAAATACTGTGATACACGCCCTATACTTGTGGGTCATCATGGGTGTGGTAACTCACAGCCGAGGAATGGGCCGTGAGTTTAGAGCTCGACACTTTAGGTCCTGACGAGCTCAGGCCGTGGAGGGGCTCTGCCTCACAAGTCATCGCATCGATAAAAATTTGGTCAGGAACCGTGGGTGAGGTGATTGACAGCCGAAGAATAGGCCGTGAGTTCAGAGCTCGACACTTTAGGTCCTGGCGAGCTCAGGCCTCGGAGGAGTAGTGTCTCATGAGCCGTCAACTTGATAAAAATTTGGTTAGGAACCATGGGCGAGGTGACTCACTGCTGAGGAACGGGCCGTAAGTTCAGAGCTCGACACTTTAGGTCCCGACGAGCTCAGGCAATGGAGGGGTAGTGCGTCACGAGCCGTCACATCAATAAAAATTTGGTTAGGAACTGTGGGTGAGGTGAGTCACAGCCGAGGAACGGGTCGTGAGTTCAGAGGTCGACACTTTAGGTCCTGACGAGCTCAGGCCATGGAGGGGCAGTGCCTCATGAGCCGCCCCATATACCTTACCGGGAGAGGGTCGTAGGTCAAAAGCACATGCTGCTGGAGGTCCATACATGCGTCGTGTGAGGGTCTCAAGCACCAGGAACCGTGGGAAAGGTGACTTATGACCGGAACTAGTACGTAATTTCAGAGCTCGATTTAGGCCTCAATGTTTACGGGGAGTGACCCAACGATGAGCACCGTGCCTAGCCCCCGCTCGTGTTGCGCGTGTGAGGGAAACCTGGCGGAACAGTTTTTTTTGGAGAAATGCCTTTCCGAGGGAAAACCAAATATCAAAACTATTGGCTTAATGGGATCGGGGGTCCCTCACATTGCGCCTCAACATGTGGGCTAGGACCCACCAATCTGTGACCTAGCAAATGAGTATCTTGGCCGGGAAGGGCGTCGCGAAGATACGAGAACCATGTGCTCCAAGTAGGTATGGATCTGTAATGATGAGCCTATGGAGACTAAGTATCAGCTATGCTATAGGTGCCTATGGGTGATACAAACGCTACAAGATGCGCCTCGACCCGCCAACCAGGTGCAGGCAAGAAGGAAAGGACAACGACGAGCGCAAGGCGGTCTTGCCCCTCCCTCTAGGGGGTGCCCCCGAAGGAGGGAAAGGGCACTATCGGGGGTAGCAAGGCCGAGGAGCGGCCTCTACCATGCCCCAGAAGGACCATGGAGGCACCTGTTGGGTTTGCAGCATAGAAAACAAAAAAATTCCTATGATGGGAACTATTATACGCCAAGATCTATCTAATACATACAAGCAATGGGTGGTTATACATCCATTGAGAACATACCCTTAAAGATCAACAAAGCATTGTTAACGAAACTGATTTTGTGGTTGATGTAGTCGTACACATGCGGATCTCAAGATCATGATAAAGTCCTTCAGGTCCAGCAGTTCCAGCACCATCAGTTCCAACACCATCAAGTCCAGCACCACAAAGCAGCGGTGCATCCGTGATCGCTAACACGCCCGGTCCATCGAACAACCTCTTCCTCCTCACTCTAGTGATGCAGGCAAAGCAGCAAATCCTTTCCAGATAAAGCCACCGGAAACATGTATCTCGCTAATCCGAGACCATGGGGAATAAATAGAGGGACAAGAGAACCTTAATGAGGAGGTGGGGCAAGTGGAGAAGAGACATGGGGCTCCTTTTATAGGGGGTGGGGCACAGCCCCATGGCCATGGCTGGCCGGCCATGGTGGATGCCCCCACCTCTCCCTCATTCATGTAGCTGGAGCTTCGACTAAGCCCACTCACATAAGTTTCAACTCCACTCACTTGCATTTAATTTCCACTAAATTAAATGCATATTTTCTCTTTAAATAAAAACTTTTATTTATTTTATTCAGATTTTTGTTAATTAATTTAATTAACAAACATTCACATAAAACTACCTACAACATTTCAATATCACATGCAGAACCGGTTTTAGCAATTTCACCCGAAACAATTCCGGTTTCCATCGAAATGATTCCAGCACTTTCATAATCTTTATCTAAAACATATTTTATCCTAAATGGTGTCAGTATCTCATAAGTGTTTCACCCTACGATTCGCGAATAATGCAGACATGACCGAGACCTTTCTCCGATCAATAATCAACAGCGAGACCTGGAGATCCGTACTGACTCCCACACATTCAATGATGACTCTAGTGATCGTGTGAACCTTTAATGTCGTAACTAAATCCCTTTGTCTCGTGATATATTACATGTCCGATATTCGATCATCAGTATATCCATACCTAGTTTGATCTCGTTACCGACATGCACTCTTTTCTCATTCCCGTGATATAACATTCTAGTGATCACATCACTTGCTTACAAGCTATCTCAATGTGATATCACCGAGAGGGCCCTGAGTATATATATCCGTCATCGGGATGGAAAAATCCCACTCTTGATCCATGAGCCTCACATTAACACTTTCAGAGTACCCAAACCCACCTTTATAGTTTGGAGTAAACCTACACACTAAATGGTGTCTAGATACACTCCTTTCACAAAGCTAAAACATCTTATATTTTGAAATGGAGGGAGTAGTACACAATAGGCAGCAGGTACTGTTGGAGCTTAATTGAAACAAATAATAATGGCATAACTTGCAGAGGGAATGCAAAACCAACAAGTTCAATGACATAAAATTTGCGATGAATTACCTAAGAGAGGGAAGTTATTGTGGTTGCTTAGAACAACCAGATTGAAATTAAAATAGCATAAATTCTGAACTTGTAGAGCAGGGAATGTTAACCTACATGATCAGTGGCTTAAAACTACCAATGAACTCCAAAATTATATGTAGTCAGTATTGTAGCAACAGACAAAGCAAATGCACATTATGATGACATAACTTGTGAACTTGTAGAACATGTAGGAAGCTTCAGATGTTTAGTGAATTAACATTTGCCATGAACTGCATAATACCAATGAACTCTAATGATTTCAGTTTTGTACTACCAAAATTGTTTATGTATATTAAGTGTAATTGTTGGTCCAAGAAAAAACACGCATAACAACGACACCTTATACCTCGAAACAGAAGGAGTAGTTTAATGCCTGGATTTAACATAGACTACACCAAATTTATAAAGGGAGAGTGGGATATCAATTAAGCTAGTATTGAGGTAGGAATTTACCACCAATACAGAAATGCAGTTCACTGTCGCAGGCTTATACCTACTATATTGAAATGAACGAACAAGAAGATCTAGTTTACCTAGACCACGACGTCATTTACGCATACACGACATGTTTGCAGGTGACATCAAGGACACCAAGGGTGTCTGGTAGTGGTGAGTCGAGCGGAAGCAGATAGATCTCGGCGGTGTCTATGAAGCATATCTGTGGAGGTTGTTGATGGGTATAGCTTGCTTGACAAGATGCCTATGAAGGAGATCTGGTGTAGTGCACGGCGTCATCGGTGAAGCAGATCTGTTACAACGTATTATGGATTCGAGGTGCTGCACAAGAGTGTCGATGAAGCAGATCTGGTGTAGTGGACTGTTGTGTCCGTGAAGCAGATCTAATGCAGTGCACACTAGCGTAGGTGAAGCAGGTCAGGTGTTGTGGACTAGGGAGAGAGCAAAACTAACACGGTTGTATGGAAGAGGGTGTTAGCAAACTAGGTTCAGTAAGGTGGATGTTGGCTGATCTCGTAGACTGGTAAAGAGTATATGGTATCGAGGTATGGCGTGTAGGACGGCGAAGTGTGGTGGTGCAGGAGCCGAAGGTGGGATAGGGGGTTTGGGGTGGCGTGTGGGCGGGTGAAGTGCGGCGGTGATGTTCTGGTGTGGTGGTGCAGGAGTTGGAGGTGAGATAGGGATTGGGTGGCGTGTAGGCGGGCAAAGTGCGACGGAGATTATTATGGTGCAGTGGTGCAGGTTCTAGAGGTGCGAGGGGGTTGGGTGGCGTGTAGGCTAGCAAAGCGTTGCGGGGATGCTCCGGTGCGGTTGTGCAGGAGCCGGAGGTGAGAAAGGGGTTAGGGTTTTTCGGAGTGATATGAGGGAAATGGCGTAAGTGGAAGGTGGACTACCCAGCTTTAGAGCGGTGGGGACCCCCGGCCCCCATGGGGAGGGGCGAACCATACCCATGCCCTGACATTAGTAGATAGCCCATTGTCAGGTGTAGAAAACGAATTTCGTACGGCTATAACTTGGGGCATGTGACCACTCGAAATATTTTGGCGGAGGTGAGGTGGCAGAATTTGCCGCTCTGGGATTTTGAATTTGGCTATACAGTTCAAAAGATATAGAATAATAATATCCTATCATATCCTAGGAGTAGCTATAGTCCAATGACTAGAAAAAATAGTTTATTGTAATGTCCTAGCCTTTCTAGGGAGAATATCATTTTGCGGCCCGAAAGTTGGCGTGCCAAATACTCAAAGGGTCTTTTTCGGCATGAATTCAACTTTACATTTCAATACAAAATATCAGGCTAATGGCCGTCAAGTTGGGCCCCCCTGTTAGCTTTCGTCGTTATGTTGCTGCCATCGTGGCTGCCATGTAGGCTTGCAGCGTTGGTGCATGCATCCTTTACGTGTCTTCTTCTTCCTCCGGGGCGGAAATCTGTGGTCGCGGCCGTGGCCCGGAGCTAGGACTTGTACGAACCTGCTCGGCCCCATTCTCCTCCCCATCCCGAATCGGAGCTTGCCCTCACCATGGCCGCACCCACGGCATGGCGCGGGGACAGGAATTCATTCCCAGGTGAGATCTGTCACCATGCCGACCATGCTTGGTCCTGTTGGCCTCCTCGAAAATCCGAGCTCGCTGTCGCCGTGGTCGCACACGCACCAGCCATGGCGCCTTCCTATCCAAACCCCAAAGCCGAATCCACCTAGTTCGGCACAATGCCAACAAGGTGAAAATGCATAAAGCTCTATATCATGGCCATAGCATACTCTAACAATGTACACATATGTTGTTTACTGGATTTTCATTTGAAATTAATAGCTCCATGATGACGACACATAGAGAACCTAAATTCAATGACGATGATGACCATGTTCTGTACTTTGCATTGCATCAACAAGTCCTCGCTGACGAAGCAAGTTACCAAGAGAGTGGAGTTCATCAACCATTGCCAAAAAATATGTGAACAAATCAATGAGCGATTCAATGCAAATACACGCAGAAAAGCTAGATCCATGTCATCAATCATCAATAGGTGGCACATTATAGTGATACGTTCAAATGCGTACACCATGTATCATTTGCTTGAAGTGGTTGCTATCCTGAGCAAAAATGCCTTGTATGCACATTACCTTTGTATGTTCTATGTTGCAATTCTTTTGTTATGGGCGTGGAAAGAAAAGCTGGGCTTCACTGAATATTACGTAGTTAGGACTAACTTAGTCTTACACAAATAAGCACAACTTAGTCTTTACACAAATAAGCGTAACTAATGATAAAGATAAAGACAAATGGTTCATCGGATCTGCCAGTATGAGAAATAGGTCCCTGGAGCTGGTGGTATCGTCGGAACAAACCAGAATGCTGCGTTTGGCCGTCTGACATTCTCCATCAAATCGTATGACCCCACTAATGAGCCAATTGTAGGCCCCCTCCCCCCAACGTGGATTCGGCTCCAGGTCGGATCTGGACTGTCAACATGATAAGCGCGTGAGTGTGCAGCAAACACACAGTCTGCTATAAACACTAGAAGTGTTGGCACCTCAGCAACAACGCAAGCATGTTCTTCCTGGACTCCAGTAGTAGCCTTAGCAGGTATTTCGTCAGCTTCACCAGTAGCAGCCTCAGCAGGTATTTCGTCAGCTTCACTAGCAGCAGCATTAGCAAGTATTTCGTCAGCTTCACCAGCAGCAGCATCACCAAGTATTTCGTCAGCTTCACCAGGAACAGCAGCAGCTAGTTCTTCGTAAGCTCCACCACCACCAACACCACCAGCAGCAGCAGCATCTGGAGCCAGGGCTGCCTGAGCAATTACAGGTTCAACAGCTCTAGGGGCTCCGACAAAGAAAGGGTAGTTGATCCCAAGAAACACAGATTGTCCCTTCAGATTGTCGACTCTGCTCCAGACTTGCTCTACTAGGTCTTTGGATGGGCATGCGGACCTCGAAAAACGTTACACTGCATCGATGGGTATGAAGAAAGTTGTGTCCCCATATGTTCAATTGTATCACCAACGCTGTTTAGTGCTCCCCTGATATGAATCCACATGAGTTCATCATCATGTTCCGTGTCGCCTCCGAGAGGTGCCAGGAACTAGCGCCGTGTCCCAAGTTCAGCATCTGCGACTGCATCTTTGATGACCGGAGCTGGAATGCTGCGCGGGGCTGCGTGGGTACCTGCGTGTTACTTAGAGTCAGTAAGCAGAATTTTGAATGGGATTTTACATGCTATATGACACCATGACTCACCCCAAATGGACAGCTCCCAAACATGCACGTTGCCGCTAGGTTCAGTGACCGCATAAATGCGTTGCGGTTTGTACGAAGAGTAGCTGTAGGCGAAGACGGCGTCGACATACTTCTCCGGACGCAGGAAGTCGTCGCCCAAGACTGTCCATTCCTTGTCTTCTGGGCATCTAATGAATGTGATTACCTTGTCGAACACCGCTAAGAGGTCGTACTCCCAGGTCTTCCACGCCCCCTCCCACGGTCTATGTGGGAGTTGTACCTTCAGGAGGTCAAGTTCTGCCATGTTGAACCTGTAAGCGAATTTGGAAATGGGTGGCGACCACCCATTGTTGAATGCAGTAATGCCGACACCCTCCAAAGATGGCAATGTATGTCTCAATGATCTGTAGCCATTTTTAGAGTCCAAGTACTCCCATCCTATGATAAAAGGACCAGCCACTCGCCGTTGCCACCCACCTAGTTCTGGTCATCTTCCATTTCCGTCCCTTCTTCTTCCTTTATATTCACCACTACTGATTCTGACCACTTATCTAGCAGCATTAGTTTTGCATGTATATTCTGCAGAGTTTGTTGTCATTTGGTAAAATCACCTAGCATGGATTCCATTGCAAATACAATTTGACAACTGGACCTTCAGATTAAAGTACACAAAATATCGCCTAAATACGAGTGTCTCCTCAGATATCGCCTAAATTATGCCTGTGTCACTATGAAGACACCCAATATATGATGTAGTAGCAGAGCCCCTAGAACAAACTCCTGACGATGATCATAAGCAGCTCGAGGCATAACAGCCTTAAATCATCTAATCTGTTTGTTCTTATTTTAGGAAACAGAATATCACCTAACAGGCATTCCATTGCAAATCGGAATTGACAACTCGTCTATCACCTAAACTAAGACGATGTCACTACAAAAATACCAGAATATCAAGTACGAGCAGAGCTTCCGCTGTATAGAATAGTCTTAAATGGTTCGATTTGTTCAAACCGCGCGTGCACACAACACGTTCGACGAAAGGAACATAGGATTCCGATGAGAGTTCAGCGCATATGAATCAACGATATGACTGAACGAATAAGCTAGATACTGGAACTTATGTGGCCATCACGGTCGTTTGGCCATTTGCTGTTATCAGGGTAAAGAAGGCCTGGCGTGCCGAATGGTTGTTCGTTCATGTCCCGCATCATGAAGCGGTAGCCAGGGATGCAGTGAGCGAGGCAGCCGACAGAGATGATGTCCAACCCCGAGGCGATCCTGTGCACGTTCGCGGCATTGAGGTTCGGCCATCCCCAATCCTCGCGGTGGCGGTCGCCTTGGCCATCCGCGTCGTCGTCGCATGCCTTTCGCTTCTGCCTGTTGCTACCCCAAGCTTTACCCATAGCGGAAAAATGGAGTATGGAATCCGGTACATTAATGGAGGTGTTGTGATAAGGAGGCGGATGGATTCGAGAGGGAATGGAATCAGGGATGGGGGCAGTTGTTCGAGTGGGGAGTGAATCTACAAGGAACCGCCGCCGCAACCGGTTCTCGTCTGTGTGGAAGACAAGGAAGGGGGCGTAATTATTGAGGACGGGCACTGGAACCGTCTAGAGGAAGTGAAAAAATTAATCGTAAGAGAGTGAAATGTGCGGCCTGCCTGTCAGTGAGTGAAGGTGGACACGCGCAAACATGCCTACGTTTGACTTGGATCGTGCATGGCAAACCTCGATTCCACCGCATGCGAGTGGCGCAGAACAAATTTTAGGAAGCGCTAGTGTCGACGTGTAAAACCGCCGTTTTTCTCCACCTTCACCCTACTACGAACGGTCGTGGACCATTCCAGATATTGGTAAGGGCGGTCCCAATCTTTCACTTCTCCGTCTCATTTCCTCCTCTACGGCCTCATCGTCTTTCTCCTCCATGGCCTCATCCATTTCCTCCACCACCGCATCACCCTCTTCCTCCGTATCCTTTCCCTCTTGCCTGTAATCATGGACTCTCCGGACGTCCGAAACGACGGCAGGCAAGAAACTGTGCACTTCGACATAGAAGTACATGGCGGGAAGAAGATCGATGTCGTCTACACCACCGACCTTCGGACGGTGAGGAACACTCTGAATAATTACACGAGTTGGCTGTAGTTCGAAGAACATAGGTTCGTAGGTCTCGACCTCGAGTACAGCCGCGATCACTATAGGATCGCTGTGGTGCAACTCTCCATGAAGGGGCACGTCCTCGTATACCAGCCTTTTTTCCAGAAGGGGGCTGACGGGATCTAGTAGACTTTGCTGTCTTTTTGTTCCTGAACCGTCTGTTCGCAAAAGTTATTGCTATATTATTTGTTTGGATTCATTTTCATGCAGGTGGGGAAAAGCATTAGGGATCTGTTTCATGACTTTCTCGTGAACCAGCACATAACATTTACTAGTGTTGACATCACAAATGACACTAAACTGCTTGAAAGCCTGACTGTCAATATTAGAATCCCAAACGAGTGCAGAGTGGACATCTAGGAAATTTACTAGATCCCAAGGATGAAGGGCGGCAAGACTGGGATGGCCGCTCTTGCCTCCGAACTCATCGACCCGTGGTACGCTGACATGAAGGGAAAATTGCCGAGATGTTCGTGGAGGCGTTTAGGGCACGATTACTGGGAGGATAAGCCACTTTCTTAACCTAATCTAAAGTATGCTGCAATTGAACTCCTGAAGCATCGTGATTGACAACATGAACGAGGAGATCATGCTCTAGCTTCAGAGTGTCGTTCTTGATGTCGACGCTGGCAAAGTAGATCTCCCTCCTGTGTAGGAACTCGTGAAGCTCCGGCCATACAGATTAGGCCCTACATACGTGGTATAGGATGCAATGGTTGCGCATGGACAGCTCCAAAAGCGTCGTCCTCTTCCTATCTCCGGTATACTCGAGGTCAAGGCCGACGATCTTGTACCTGTCCATCGGCTCCTGTAGCCACCGCTCGTACATTGTGATGACCTTGGCGACCTCCGCTGACGCATTTCTGTCGATGACTGTCAGCTTGGTGGTGCCATGGGAGGTGAAAGTGTACTCGTCGGTGAAGTCGCTCCCGTCGCCGAACACGTCGTACACTGCGTCCATGGTAGCAGCTAATGCGGCGGCAGTGTCCTAGGGTCGGTAGCGGTGGCTAGGACTGGGCGTGGTGGCCGAGTGATCTGTTGCGGTGGTATGGCCCGGCAGAGGCGGTGCCTGTGGCAGCGTCGATGGTTCTTGCGGTGGCTACGGCGGCGGCAGAGGGCAGCAGAAGGAATGAGTTGGGGATTTTTGCACAGTGATGTGCTGAGGAGACGGAAGGCGATGCTTAAATTGCGTTTACCAATATTCCGGTCATACCCATGTGGAAGCAAGTTTGACTAGGCGAGCATAGTTGGTTTCCAATCCTAGCGATTAAATTCGACGTCCCTGCCGGTAGGCGATGGGACGGGTGTGCGACCTGGCTTTGGCGTGGCAGAGACCGGTCATGTAGACCATCGTCCCGTTGCCGATCCGCAGCGGCTGCATGGTGCTGACACGACGTAATCTGACAGGACAGAAGGAAGTGTACAGCTATTATTCCTAACAAGTTTAAGAAGTGTAAGCATAGACATGGACCTAGCATCCCTGCACCTTGGGGCAGCCACCCAGCTGATCAGGCTTACCGATTGCATAAAGCTTGTCCATAATTTGCCAAAATGAAGCTCGTTTGCCCATGCTTCTATAAGTTTCTCTATAGGCCACTTGTGTTAGCATGCACGATCAAGCAACTTTGCAACACACGTGTCGGTGGAAAAGCATTAGGTTTCAACGCACCACATAGTTTAAGGATTTAGAATAGCTACATTGTGGAGCTCTAGCCAAATTGCATGGTAAAGCCAAATTCAGATTTTTGTCAGATTTAGCTATAGCAACATTGTGTCTCGTTTGTCCTCACTTTTGCCGTCCCGATATGCCGAAGCCCTCACATGCGCTCGGAGGGGGTGCCATCTGGTCAAAGGCTTGGCCATTACGTGCGCCCTTACGCCTAAATTGGAAGTTTTTTTTGTTATTTGGTCTTTTTAAGAGTGCCTTTTCCCCTCTCTCGCTAACAATTATGTTTTTTTTGCCCAAAAAGGTAGGGAATCTAGAGCAGCTTCTCTCTTTATTCATTGTTCCTTTTGCCCTCGTTTTCCCCAATCTGGTGGCAAATCTAGAGTAGCAAAACAAACTAGCACCATAAATAAATTCAGTAAACAGAGCAGATGTAGATAAAGAAGCTAATATAGGATATATAGTACGGTACTTAACGAGGTTCGACAATTAGGCTGCTCAGCAGCAGCAGCTGATAGGTTCAACACATACAAGACAAAAGAAGCTGCTTTACAGCACCAGGTGCAATTGATCAGTGGTCCCTCGTGGCCTCTGCCAGGAGGGCATCCGCCTCCTTCCTCTGGTGCCTCCTCCACTTCTTGCTGCCCAACCCCTTGACCTTGGGTGCCGTGGGTCTGATTGGGGGCATGCGACCCTCCTTGATAGCCACCTTCTGGAGGTTGCGGAGGTGAAGACCGAGCGCCTGGTGCTTGGCCATGAAGCCATGGACGTTCACGGACTCGCCGCAGGTTCTCATGTCCTTGGCATGCTTCACGAGGGAGTTGAAGTCCATGGCACGGAGCCTCCTGGTGGGGCAGAAGGTGCACATGTACACGTCGCCGGCGAAGAAGTTGTTGTACTGGCCGGACTTTAGCCTCCTCAGCACATGACGAGTCTTGGTGTCCTTGGACTCGTCGTCGCTACAGAGGTTGCTGCTATCCTCCTGTTGGCAAAAAACAATAGAGTGAAATAAGGACATGATTGAGATACTTTGATTATCGGGATTGATTTTTTACATAAATTCACCGAATGAGATCTCCTGATTATTTCCCAAATCTCAAATCAAATCGAATAATGATCCCAACTACGAACAGGGGGTTTCATCGAAAATCGAGATCCAACACAAGAGGATTAACTACTGTAAAAATACGAACAGCCGAGCCCTAATAACATATGATCTAGCATCCAACGATGGGAACATGGAAAGAACAAGGGAAGGGAGAAAACCCTGGTTACCTCCAACCATGGGTCGGCGATGCTGGTTTCGTAGGGGTTCTCCTGCCTTATGTAGACAACCTCCTCGTAGGGGTCCCAGCCGAGCGGGATCTGTCCGAGACCGGTGGGGGCCTCCTCGCCGGCGGCTATGGCGGATGCGTGGACGGGGACGGGGTTTGTACGGGGATGGGAGGCTCCTCGCCGGCAGCATTGGAGGCGCTGATGGCCACCATGCCGTTCTTCTCCATCGCCGGCGTGGTTGGAGTTTTGTTGGGCGTTTGCAGAAGGTGATGGGATGGTGGAGACGGTTGAGTGAGCGAGTGCGTGATGAGTGGGAGTGGGGAGGCCTCTATTAAAGGATAAGGGAAGCGACGTTTCGTTGCACTACCGTGCACCACGTACGCTAATGCATCGTGCACGACCACACGTGTCCGCTACCGCCCCGTGCACCGCACACGCGTACCATGAGTCGCGTTTTTCCCCTTGTGTCTAACCCTGGCGATTCAGCTGTAGTCAGTTTTGCCCTCGAGCGTAATACTGGCGGTTTGGTTCCATTTTTAAATCATTTTCTATTTTATATTTGAATCCCTTTGTCACTCTTGCCCTTGGTTTTTAAGTTCTACTCAGTTTTGCCCTTGGTTTTTAAGTTCTACTCAGATTTGCCCTTGGTTCTTAAGTGCTACTCGATTTTCCCCTCTCTTTGTGTCCATCTCTCGCACCTGTGCTCATCTTCGTTGCTACGCTCTGATTGGTCGAGACAGTTGTCACACGGATCGTGCCCACCAACCGTTGATCCACTGTGATCTAGCGGACAGGATAACCCTTATATCTGTCGGGGGCACCCCTGTATCCATGCAAAACTAGAGTATGCCACCGGAACTTTAACTCCATAAACATATGAACTTGAATATATTTTGAAGGGTACGAAAATAGAAATCCCCATAGTTTAAGGGTCTAGATACAGTAAGAGAACTAAATATTATTAGTGGCCGGGCCAGCACAGTGACGGGTTGGTCGGCTAGAAGTTGCTGATTCCTAAGTAAGGGGACACTAGGCCGGTCTTGACATATTCCCTCAGGAATTTTCCATAAGCAGCGTGCTTAGCCTTGGTCGCTGACTTGTGTTTACTAGCCGGGCTTTTACCGATGCCAACCGCATGCGGAATCCAGCTGGCAATCCGTGGGTTGACTCATTTCTTACATAAAGGGCACCTGAGCTCCCCAGGTCGAGTGCGGAAAGGGATTATCCCGCTCTTGAGCTTCTTCATGACATGGCGGCTCTTGTTGTCCCTGTCTACTTGTCAGAGTCCATCTCCCTTGAATCCACCTGTAATGTATGGAATACAAACCAAAATGAGCAAAATAATAAATATATATTCCTTCCACCATTCCGAGTTACTTTCGATGCAATGACATGTCCATACAGGTTCAGCAGTTCATTATGGCCGTCTCCCCAGCTCGCTCCCAAATTAATGTGGTTTGTGTTCTTGATAACTTATTAATAAATAAATAATGTGGATTCATTCAGAACAGACTAGATCTCTCCATGTATCGGTTCGTACGTTGCCTCTAATCATTAGGACTAGATGTTTTTATGATGCCAGGATAGATTAAGCTCGAGCAGAAAATATGAAACATGTAGAAATAGATGTACCTCCAGGTACACGAGCGCAGCGTGTTCGTCGAACTCCACGCCCTCATCGGCACCTCTAAAGTCATCAGCACCGGCGACCACATGGTCCCCCAAGGGGTTGAACTGCATGTCCTCCTCGCCTTGTGCTGCGTGATGCTCCTCCAGATCTGCCGCATGAAGCACCACCCCGGCGGCGATGCCCGGATACTCACCCCCATGCACTGGTTTCATGGAGAAAGTTCGTGCAAGTACATTCAAGATTGTGGGGGTTTTGCTAGGTTGTGAATAGAGAGTAGTGGATGAGTGCGAATGGAGGACCCAATAGGCTGGGTTTTTAATGCGGGGACGTTTAGGCCTCCTTGAGGACCCCGGTAGGCAGCTCTTCCGGCTACCGCTTCCGCGTGGAAGGTTCGTGTGGTGGGGGCCTGTCGAAAGTGAGAGTGCAAGCGCGCTGCGTAGTAAAAATGGTATAGCCCGTGGGCCGTAGATGACTAGGTGCCGTGCAGTAGACTTGTAGCCTTTGCAGAATATATTAAACATGACAGGACCACTCGACGACATTTTCCATGGACGGCATCGTGTTCCTTCTTATAGAAGTCTCGTTGAGGGAGACGTCCTTGTTGTCTCGTGCTGTCCTGTGAAGGGCACGACGTGTGCAACGAGCCTTGTTGGATCACACAGGATCAACGTTTGGTGCGCCCGATCCGCATGACAACTGTGACAACCAATCAGGGCATAGCAGACAGAGTGGACACGGGTTTGGGCGTCTACGAAAGAGAGAGGGGGCAAAAACTGGGTAGTATCATAAAACCAAGGGCAAAGCTGAGTAGTATAAAAATGGAAAGTGGGTGTCTTTTACAATGAAATACATCGTGGCATACATCAAATTATGCCAAGATAGATCCACTAGAGTTCATTGCATGTGTGTTCTTTCCACAAACCACATATGTATCCACTAGAGTCATTGCATGTGTGTTCCTGTCATGAACCACATTTGGATCCACTAGTGTTCATTGCATGTGTGTTCTTTCCACAAACCACATATGTATCCACCAGCGTAATTGCCTGTGTGTTCTTTTCACAAACCACACATGGATCAACCAATGTCATTGCATTTGTGTTCTTTCCACAAACCACATATGGATCCACCAATGTCATTGCATGTGTGTTCTTTTCCACAAACCACATGGATCAACCAATGGCATTGCATGTGTGTTCTTTCCACAAACCACGTATGGATCCACCAATGTCATTGCATGTGTGTTCTTTTCCACAAACCACATGGATCAACCAATGGCATTGCATGTGTGTTCTTTTTACAAACCATATATGGATCCACTAGTGTCATTGCATGTGTGTTCTTTCCACAAACCACATATGGATCCACCAGAGTCATTGCATGTGTGTTCTTTCCACAAACGACACATGGATCAACTAGTGTCATTTCATGTGTGTTCTTTTCACAAACAACATATGGATCAACTTGAGTCATTGCATGTGTGTTCTTTCCACAAATAGAATATGGATCCACTAGAGTCATTGCATGCGTGTTCTTTCCACAAACCACATATGGACCCACTAGAGTCATTGCATGTGTATTCTTTTCACAAAACACACATATATCAACCAATGGCATTGCGTGTGTGTTCTTTCCACAAACCACATATATATCAACCAGTGTCATTTGATGTGTGTTATTTCCACAAACCACATATGGATCAACCAATGTCATTGCATGTGTGTTCCTGTCATGAACCACACATAGATAAACCAATGTCATTGCATGTGTGTTCCTATCAAGAACTACATATGGATCCACCAGTGTCCAATGCATGTGTGTTCCTGTCATGAACCACACATGGATCAACCAGTGGTTATTGCATGTGTGTTCTTTCCGCAGACCACATATGGATCCACTAGAGTCATTGCATGTCTGTTCTTTCCACAAACCACACATGGATTAACCAATGGCATTGCATGTGTGTTCTTTTCACAAACCACATATGGATCAACTAATGGCATTGCATGTGTGTTATTTTCACAAATCACATATGGATCCACCAGTGTTCACTACATGTGTGTTCTTTCCACAAACCACTTATGGATCCGCCAGTGTTCATTGCATGTGTGTTCTTTTCCACAAGCCACATACGGATCCACTAGAGTCATTGCATGTGTGTTGTTTTCACAAACCACATATGGATCCACTAGAGTCATTGCATGTGTGTTCTTATACAAAAACCAGCACTAGAGTCATTGCATGTGTGTTCTTTTCACAAACTACATATCGATCCACCAGTGTCATTGCATGTGTGTTCTTTCCACAAACCACATATGGATCCACCAGTGTTCATTGCATGTGTGTTCTTTCCACAAACCACGCATGGATCCCCCTGAGTCATTGCATGTGTGTTCTTTTCACAAACCACATATGGACCCACTTGAGTCATTGCATGTGTGTTCTTTCCACAAACCACACATGGATTAACCAATGGCATTGCATGTGTGTTATTGTCACAAACCACGTATGGATCAACCAATTTCATTGCATGTGTGTTCATGTCATGAACCAGACATGGATCAACCAATGGTCATTGCATGTGTGTTCTTTCCACAAACCACATATGGATCCACTAGAGTCATTGCATGTGTGTTCTTTTCACAAACCACATATGGATCAACCAATGGCATTGCATGTGTGTTCTTTTCACAAATCACATAAGGATCAACCAGTGTTCACTGCATGTGTGTTCTTTCCACAAACCACATATGGATCCACCAGTTTCATTGCATGTGTGTTCTTTCCACAAACCACTTATGGATCCACAAGTGTTCATTGCATGTGTGTTCTTTTCCACAAACCACATATGGGTCCACTAGAGTCATGGCATGTGTGTTCTTTTCACAAACCACATATGGACCCACTAGACTTATTGCATGTGTGTTTTTATACTAAAACCAGCACTAGAGTCATTACATGTATGTTCTTTTCAAAAACCACACATGGATCGACCAGTGTCATTGCATGTGTGATCTTTCCACGAACCACGTAAGGATCAACCAGTGGTCATTGCATGTGTGTTCTTTCCACAAACCACATATGGATCCACTAGAGTCATTGCATGTGTGTTCTTTTCACAAACCACATATGGACCCACTAGAGTCATTGCATGTGTGTTCTTTTCCCAAACCACACATGGATCAACCAGTGTCATTGCATGTGTGTTCTTTCCACAAACCACATATGGATCAACTAGTGGTCATTGCATGCGTGTTATTTCCACAAACCACATATGGATAAACCAATGGGATTGCATGTGTGTCCTTTCCACAAACCACACATGGATCTACCAGAGTCATTGCATGTGTGTTCTTTCCACAAACCATATATGGATCAACCAGTGTCATTGCACGTGTGTTCTTTCGACAAACCACATATGGATCAACCAATGTTATTGCATGTGTGTTCCTAGTTCCTATCATGAACCACCCATGGATTAACCAATGTCATTGCATGTGTGTTCCTGTCAAGAACCACATATGGATCCACCAGTGTTCATTGCATGTGAGTTCCTTTCATGAACAACACATGGATCAACCAGTGGTTATTGCATGTGTGTTCTTTCCGCAGACCACATATGGATCCACTAGAGTCATTGCACGTGTGTTCTTTTCACAAACCACATATGGACCCACTAGAGTCACTGCATGTGTGTTCTTATACTAAAACCAGCACTAGAGTCATTGCATGTGTGTTGTTTTCACAAACCACATATGGATCCACCAGTGTCATTGCATGTGTGTTATTTCCACAAACCACCTATTGATCCACCCGTGTTCATTGTATGTGTGTTCTTTTCGACAAACCACATATTGATCCACCTAAGTCATTGCATGTGTGTTCTTTTCACAAACCATAGATGGATTAACAAATGGCATTGCATGTGTGTTATTGTCACAAACCACACATGGATAAACCAATGTCATTGCAAGTGTGTTCCTATCATGAACCACACATGGACCCACTGGAGTCATTGCATGTATGTTATTTCCACAAACCACATATGGATCCACTAGAGTCATTGCATGTGTGTTCTTTTCCCAAACCACATATGGATCAACCAATGGCATTGCATGTGTGTTGTTTTCACAAATCACATATGGATCCACTAGTGTTCACTACATGTGTGTTCTTTCCACAAACCACTTATGGATCCACCAGTGTTCATTTCATGTGTATTCTTTTCCACAAACCACATATGGATCACTAGAGTCATTGCATGTGTGTTCTTTTCACAAACCACCTATGGACCCACTAGAGTCATTTCATGTGTGTTCTTATACAAAAACCAGCACTAGAGTTATTGCATGTGTGTTGTTTTCACAAACCACATATGGATCCACCAGTGAAATTGCATGTGTGTTCTTTCCACAAACCACATATGGATCCACCAGTGTTCACTGCATGTGTGTTCTTTCCACAAACCACACATGGATCCCCTTAATTCATGGCATGTGTGTTCATTTCAAAAACCACATATGGACCCACTTGTGTCATTGCATGTGTGTTCTTTGCACAAAACAAACATGGATTAACCAATGGCATTACATGTGTATTATTGTCACAAACCACGTATGGATCAACCAATGTCATTACATGTGTGTTCCTGTCATGAACCACACATGGATCCACCAGTGGTCATTGCATGTGTGTTCTTTCCAGAAACCACATATGGATCAACTAGAGTCATTACATGTGTTTTCTTTTCACAAACCACACATGGATTAACAAATTTCATTGCATGTGTGTTATTGTCACAAACCTCATATGGATCAACCAATGTCATTGCATGTGTGTTCGTATCATGAATCACACATGGACCCACTAGAGTCATTGCATGCGTGTTCTTTCCAAAAACCACATATGGATCCACTAGAGTCATTGCATGTGTGTTCTTTTCACAAATCACATATGGATCCACCAGTGTTCCCTACATGTGTGTTCTTTCCACAACCCACTTATGGATCCACTAGTGTTAATTGCATGTGTGTTCTTCTCCACAAACCACATATGGATCCACTAGAGTCATTGCATGTGTGTTCTTTTCACAAACCACCTATGGACCCACTAGAGTCATTGCATGTGTGTTCTTATACAAAAACCAGCACTAGAGTCATTGCCTGTGTGTTCTTTTCAAAAACCACATATGGATCCACCAGTGTCATTGCATGTGTGTTCTTTCCACAAACCACATATGGACCCACTATAATCATTTCATGTGTGTTCTTTTCGTAAACCACACATGGATTGACTTATTGCATTGCATGTGTGTTATTGTCACAAACCACATATGGATCAATCAATGTCATTGCATGTGTGTTCCTATCATGAACCACACATGGACCCACTAGAGTCATTGCATGTGTGTTCTTTCCACAAACCACATATGGATCCACTAGAGTCATTGCATGTGTGTTCTTTTCACAAACCACATATGGATCAACCAATGACATTGCATGTGTGTTCTTTTCACAAATCACATATGGATCCACGAGTGTTCACTACATGTGTGTTCTTTCAACAAACCACTTATGGATCCACCAGTGTTCATTGCATGTGTGTTCTTTTCACAAACCACCTATGGTCCCACTAGAGTCATTGCATGTGTGTTGTTATACAAAAACCAGCACTAGAGTCATTGCATGTGTGTTCTTTTCACAAACCACATATGGATCCACTAGTGTCATTGCATGTGTGTTCTTTCCACAAACCACATATGGATCCACCAGTGTTCATTGCATGTGTGTTCTTTCCAGAAACCACACATGGATCCCCTTGAGTCATTGCATGTGTGTTCTTTTCACAAACCACATATGGACCCACTTGCGTCATTGCATGTTTGTTCTTTCCACAAACCACACATGGATTAACCAAGGGCATTGCATGTGTGTTATTGTCACAAACCACGTATGGATCAACCAATGTCATTGCATGTGTGTTCCTGTCATGAACCACACATGGATCCACCAATGGTCATTGCATGTGTGTTCTTTCCACAAACCACATATGGATCCACTAGAGTCATTGCATGTGTTTTCTTTTCACAAACCACATATGGATCAACCAATGGCATTGCATGTGTCTTCTTTTCACAAATCACATAAGGATCAACTAGTGTTCACTGCATGTGTGTTCTTTCCACAAACCACATATGGATCCACCAGTGTCATTGCATGTGTGTTCTTTCCACAAACCACTTATGGATCCACCAGTGTTCATTGCATGTGTGTTCTTTTTGCAGAAACCACATATGGATCCACTAGAGTCATTGCATGTGTGTTCTTTTCACAAACCACATATGGACCCACTAGACTTATTGCATGTGTGTTTTTATACTAAAACCAGCACTAGAGTCATTACATGTATGTTCTTTTCAAAAACCACACATGGATCGACCAGTGTCATTCGATGTGTGATCTTTCCACGAACCACATAAGGATCAACCAGTGGTCATTGCATGTGTGTTCTTTCCACAAACCACATATGGATCCACTAGAGTCATTGCATGTGTGTTCTTTTCACAAACCACATATGGACCCACTAGAGTCATTGCACGTGTGTTCTTTTCCCAAACCACACATGGATCAACCACTGTCATTGCATGTGTGTTCTTTCCACGAACCACATATAGATTAACTAGTGGTCATTGCATGCGTGTTATTTCCACAAACCACATATGGATAAACCAATGGCATTGCATGTGTGTTCTTTCCACAAACCACACATGGATCTACCAGAGTCATTGCATGTGTGTTCTTTCCACAAACCACATATGGATCAACTAGTGTCATTGCACGTGTGTTCTTTCGACAAACCACATATGGATCAACCAATGTCATTGCATGTGTGTTCCTAGTTCCTATCATGAACCACACATGGATTAACCAATGTCATTGCATGTGTGTTCCTGTCAAGAACCACATATGGATCCACCAGTGTTCATTGCATGTGTGTTCCTTTCATGAACCACACATGGATCAACCAGTGGTTATTGCATGTGTGTTCTTTTCGCAGACCACATATGGATCCACTAGAGTCATTGCACGTGTGTTCTTTTCACAAACCACATATGGACCCACTAGAGTCATTACATGTGTGTTCTTATACTAAAACCAGCACTAGAGTCATTGCATGTGTGTTGTTTTCAGAAACCACATATGGATCCACCAGTGCCATTGCATGTGTGTTCTTTCCACAAACCACTTATTGATCCACCAGTGTTCATTGTATGTGTGTTCTTTTCCACAAACCACATATTGATCCACCTGAGTCATTGCATGTGTATTCTTTTCACAAACCACATATGGACCCACTTGAGTCATTGCATGTGTCTTCTTTCCACAAACCACAGATGGATTAACAAATGGCATTGCATGTGTGTTATTGTCACAACCCACACATGGATAAACCAATGTCATTGCAAGTGTGTTCCTATCATGAACCACACATGGACCCACTAGAGTCATTGCATGTGTGTTCTTTCCAAAAACCACATATGGATCCACTAGAGTCATTGCAGGTGTGTTCTTTTCACAAAACACATATGGATCGACCAATTACATTGCATGTGTGTTCTTTTCACAAATCACATATGGATCCACCAGTGTTCACTACATGTGTGTTCTTTCCACAACCCACTTATGGATCCACCAGTGTTCATTGCATGTGTGTTCTTTTCCACAAACCACATATGGATCCTTTAGAGTCATTGCGTGTGTGTTCTTTTCACAAACCACCTATGGACCCACTAGAGTCATTGCATGTGTGGTCTTATACAAAAACCAGCACTAGAGTCATTGCATGTGTGTTCTTTTCAAAAACCACATATGGATCCACCAGTGTCATTGCATGTGTGTTCTTTCAACAAACCACATATGGACCCACTATAGTCATTCCACGTGTGTTCTTTTCATAAACCACACATGGATTGACAAATTGCATTGCATGTGTGTTATTGTCACAAACCACATATGGATCAATCAATGTCATTGCATGTGTGTTCCTATCATGAACCACACATGGACCCACTAGAGTCATTGCATGTGTGTTCTTTCCACAAACCACATATGGATCCACTAGAGTCATTGCATGTGTGTTCTTTTCACAAACCACATATGGATCAACCAATGACATGGCATGTGTGTTCTTTTCACAAAGCACATATGGATCCACCAGTGTTCACTACATGTGTGTTCTTTCAACAAACCACTTATGGATCCACCAGTGTTCATTGCATGTGTGTTCTTTTCACAAACCACCTATGGACCAACTAGAGTCATTGCATGTGTGTTGTTATACAAAAACCAGCACTAGATTCATTGCATGTGTGTTCTTTTCACAAACCACATATGGATCCACCAGTGTCATTGCATGTGTGTTCTTTCCACAAACCACATATGGATCCACCAGTGTTCATTGCATGTGTGTTCTTTCCACAAACCACGAAAGATGGTCCTAAAGCAAGGAGCGACTTGATATTCATGGACATCCGGAAGGATCTTCACGGAGGATGCCCTACTCCTGATGATCAGGAAGATGACGATGATCATTAGTCGGAGGCGACACAACAAGGTCGTAGAAAGGGGAAAAAGCTCAAGAAGAACGAATATTACTGCCCCCTTCGTGCTTCACACTAAGCCAGGATGAGATCAAACAGTTTTTCAAGTGCCTTCTAGGAGTCAAATTTCCTTACGGCTACGCTGGCAAGATCAGCAGGTACCTAGATGAGGCTAAGCAGAGGTTTAGTGGGATGAAGTCTCACGACTGTGCCGTGCTAATGACGCAGATACTTCCGGTTGCACTACGAGGTATAATGGACGAGCATGTCCGAGAAACATTGTTTGGGCTCTGCAAGTTTTTCGACGTCGTCTCTCGAAAGTCAATTGGCGTGAAACAGCTCGGGAGGCTACAAGAGGAGATCGTGGTGATACTATGCGAGCTCAAGATCTACTTCCCACCCGCATTCTTCGACATTATGGTGCATCTGCTGGTCCATATCGTGGAGGATATCATCCAACTCGGGCCGATGTTCCTCTACAGCATGATGCAGTTCGAAAGGATGAACGAACACATCAAAGGATACGTTCGCAACAGGTCCTGTCCAGATGGAAGCATAGCCAAGGGCTTTCTGACCGAAGAGTGCATCTCTTTCTGCACGAATTATCTAGGCATCGAGAACCCTGTCGGTCTTCCCGTCAATAGGCACCTTGGCAAGCTGGATGGATCGGGTCACCGAGAGGGTCGTCGCGTACTGCATGCAGACTACGATTGTCGACGCGCAGACTTTGATAGAGCAAACCTAGTCGCACTACAACATTTAGAACTGGTCGATCCTTGGGTACAAAAGCACAAAAGGTCAATCGAGAAGAAGTATAGTGACCGGGGCATATAGAGGACGCAGGGAGAAATAATCAAAGAGCACAACTAAGATTTCACGCGTTGGTTTAGGCAGACGCTCCTAGATAATCCCTCGCAATCGCATTCTACGGAGGAAAACATCATATTCACCTTGTCGCAGGGACCCATGCACAACCTGGTGACCTATCAGGCTTATGATATCAACGGCTACACATTCTACACGGAGGAAAAGGACAACAAGTGTGACTATCAGAACTCAGGCGTAACATCGGAATTCTACACCGATGACAACGTGAAGGAAAGATTTTACGGAAGGATCGAGGAGATCTGGGAGCTCGACTACTGTGGAGAAAAGGTGCCGATGTTCCGTGTCAGATGGGCCAAGAGCGTCGAAAGAGAAGACCGGTATTTCACAACCATGTTAATACCCGAAGCAGCAAAATCCAAGGCCGTCGGTGCGCACGTCGCCGCGAAAAATGAACCGTGGGTACTAGCTAGCAAAGTGGACCAATGTTTTTTTATTACTGACCCGACAAAGCCTAGCC
Source organism: Avena eriantha (assembly GCA_910589775.1). Lineage (NCBI taxonomy): Eukaryota > Viridiplantae > Streptophyta > Magnoliopsida > Poales > Poaceae > Avena > Avena eriantha. Next base: position 490,909,641 of record OU342743.1, on the reverse strand, counting down.
GTGTTGTCGTGAGGAGAGGAAAAAGAAACATCATCGTAATGGATGGAGTCGCCAACGAGCAAGACTTTGACTAGGACGGTGATCCAAAGATTGAAGATGACGATGACTACGATGAAAAAACATACATCACAAGAAGAAAAAGGACAACCTTACCCAGAAAAGGTAGCCCGTTCGAGCGAAGAAACATAAAAGTGCCAGGGCTAAATTATTCAACCGCGACAAAGAAGGGAAAAAAGATTGTAAAACGCTAGCTCAAAAAAGATTGTATTGATGCATATGGATGGCATATTATTAATGGACACATTATTATTTAATGTCTTTCTACTTTGAATCACTTTTGTACCACTTTTGACGATATATATGTACCATTTTTGTATTATAAAACATATAACATATATTTTATATAGTTTACATAATTTTTGGGATATTTTTTAACATTTTAAAGTAGTTTTAAAATAAAAACAAATAAAGGGGGCACCAGGGTTCGAACCTGGGTGCTCCAGGTTTGTGAGCGTAAATAGCTAGGGCGGAACCAGTGGGATATGCAAGTGCTAGTGTCAACTAACGGGGCGGCAGCTATTTGTTTGACTTGTCACGACACTTAGCCGTAGCGCACCCTTACCTAGTGCGCTAGGGCTAAGTGCCGTGTCAAGTATGTGTTGCTCACGGTCACATCTCCCATCGTCTCCCATCTCTATCGCCAACTCCGCTCGATCTGCCGCATTCGCTCGCCCGCCGCCGCGTCCGTGGAGGAGGAGAGGAGGCCGCCGCGTCCGAGGAGGAGGAGAGGAGGCCGCCGCGTCCGTGGAGGAGGAGAGGAGGCCGCGGCGTCTGAGGAGGAGGAGAGGAGGCCGCCGCGCGTCCGTGGAGGAGCTCCGTCTGTGCTCTTCGTCATCGTCAGTGCGCTCTTCGTCGTCGTCGTCTTTGAGGTGAGCGTCCACTCTCCCCTCTCTGACCTAGAACATAGGGCTGCCTGCCGAGGGTTTCCTGACCTAGAACGCAAAATTTCAGTGATAGTGTTGGTGGTGATAGGTTTGATTCAGTGATAGTGTTGCTGACCAAGAACAAATTTAGGTTGCCAAATTTTTGCTGACCCAGAACAACACTATCACTGCCGAGGGTGTGTGTTTTCTTATTGGGAGGTTTCTTGTTTGGTTAAATTTGTAAAGTAATTGTGTATAAGCATAGGAGTGCAGCTCTGATGGATTGATATTTTTAATATGCATTTGAAAAGTACTGTTTTTGTCTGTCCCATTTATTTGTTAAAAGGCAGCACAAGAGATTTCTAATTGTATATAAGCAAGGAAAACTGGGAGCAAATGCAATGTTTCAGAGGCATATAACAGTAGCCTTAAGTGTAATTATAGCCACACAACAGTTCATGCTATACAATTGGGAAGTTGACCCAGGCATCATATAATAATTATATAATTGAATTGCATTCCTCAAATAACATTTTCCATGGATTAGTTATCAAATTATGCAATGTAGAAGTGTAGAATGATGACTGCTTCTCGGTTTGGATTTTTCTCTTCCATAAATAATACTACCAGTATAACGGATTAAGACGCTTGGCCTTGCAAAACTTTTAACATATCCCCATAGGGTCACAAGCTCACATTTAAAAAGTTGAAATATTCCAATTTTAATAGTCCCTTGCTATTATGGAAACCTACATACAAGTATATAGGACACTCATTGCAGAAATGGCAGAGTACATCAACTTGCTATGGAGTATTATCTAGTACATATGTGTATCTAACTAACTACCTGAACGGATCTGGTTGACAGAAAAACAAGATCTCTATGCACGATACCAGTACAAATGCTGCATAACTACCTACAGCAAACAAGGTACATAGTTCAAACATTCAGTTGAAGTAGCAGTGAAAAACTCTTCGCTTGTCAGATACATACTTGGTAAAAAAGATATCTGTAGTGGCAATCCTCCCAATGCCGTTTCAACAAGGAAAATGTATCTTCTACGATGAGATCACTGACACCATAGAATCTGCTGACTATCTATTGCTGATTTCTGCTCATTCTTACACCCATGTTGTAGTTATGTTATCACGACAGTTCATGTTGTACACTTGGACAGTCAAAGAGCGTCTGACCACAGCTCCCAAAGATGCTCTGGTAACGTAATTTTAGTTGTAAGACAAGCTTCATATTGTTAAATAATTGAATTGTATTCCTCAGATGATAGTGTTGCCAAATTGTATTCATATGTAGGTGCTTGTATGAAATGAGTCCCAATTTTCGCCGAAATGTTGATTAACTTCTGTTTCGGCAGAAATCGGGCACTCCTAGTTTAACAAAAATGAGCAATGGTCATGCCGGATTTTTCCGCGCACTTTACTAACCATTATTTGCCTTTTATTAGTGCAAACATGTGTGACAACGACGAGGCTGGATCTTCTCAGCGTATCAATGCTGAAGGAGAAGTGAGACCTCAAAAAAGACCCTTGTCATTCTGGGAGGAGGTCGAGCGGCTAGAAAGAATGACAGAGGGTGATGAAGAATAAAACCCTTCCGAGAGCGACGCCGATGAGATGGAAGACGCGGAGGAAGAAGAAGCGGCCGAAGGAACGGCGGATGATGAAACCACTGATGGCGGTGAGGGCACAACAAGTGGTAGTAATCCGCCTTAGAAGAAGAAGGAAAGGCGCCCGAACACGGTCGGCACCGTCAGAGAGGAAATTACCGAAGTGAGCCCAAAAGGGGTTCCTTTGGTGCCCGACCATGTAATCAAAGGGTACGGTGGGCAAGTGGCGTCTATCACCCGGACCACCATCTCGATCAACACCGAGAATCTATGGCATAAAGCTAATGGCCATTTGTGCACACTCCTCTTCGAGAAGCTGCACGCAAGATACAAGTTCCCCCTTTAGTATCGGAACACAGATTATCATGGGCATGAAGTAAATAAATCCGCCCTCACGAGGATGAGCACCGCACTGGCCAGCTGGAGAACCCGGATAAAGAAGAAGATATTTAAAGAAGAGAAAAGTCTCGAGGAGATCCAGAAGATTGACCCGCAGATCACCGAAGATCAATTCCAGGAGTTCAAGGCCAAGTGCACCTCCGAAGCAGCCAAGGCCTCGAGTAAGTGGGGAAAGGAATTGCAGGAGATGAATATAGGTCACCACCATCTTGGATCTGGTGGTTACAGAGCTGCGGAGCCCAAATGGGATAAGGAGGACGACGAGTATAGAGCTAAGGGGATACCTAACCCCTTTTCAAAATTTGAAAACAAGCAGCTTCGAAACTTCATCAGGGCTCGTTACCATGTGGACCCCAAAACCAAATAACTCACCGCGGAAACTAAGGTGAAGGACTTCGAGGTTCTTGGGGTAAGTAATTTAATTACCGTGGATCAAGTCGATTACATTATAATCGATCAAGTCGAATTTCTAAACGGTTCACGTTACTTCTTCTGCAGGACGAGGAAATTGCTAGTCAGGGATCCCATGGTTTCTCATCCCACGGGTCGACGGTGGCCACCCGGTGAGATAACCCTTTTAACAGGGCGATGAACCAGGCCATGAAAATCATGCCGGTTACAAAGAAGCCATCGTCGGCTGGCCGTCTGGACGGCTTCGGGGCTAAGAATTGGGTGGATCATTTTGGTCCACCCCCGAGGACGCGTGTGGAGGGAAGGAGCGACGAGGAAAACCGCGAGGTTCAGGAACTTAAGGAACAAGTGGCGCAGATCCCGCAGATCGTCCAAGACAACCTGGCAATCACCCTCACCTCCATCCTGCCTACCTTGGTGGAGTCAATAGCGAACTGGAGTGCGGGTGGTCGACAAGGGCCATGCCCGATTCCAAGCATGGTCAGTAGCCACTCAAACAATGCGGCGCCGATGATCCCGATGAATTATGTGTTCGTGACTACGCCCGCTAGCATGGCGGCGCCGGAAGCATTGGTGACTCCGCCCGCTAGCACGGCGGCGCCGGAAGCATTCGTGACTCCCCCTGCCATCACCGCGGCATCAGAGCTTAATGCAACCGATAGGGAGAATATATCGGCGGCCGGCACCGTGCCATCAAGCAGCCCCTCCGTCTATTGCACGCCCGTCGTCGTATGCGGTGCCTCGACATTAGCCGAGCCCGACACCATCACGGTAAACCAAATAGTTAACCGCCTTGCCATTTATTACTCTTATGGCATCTTTTTAATGCCATACATGTTGTTCGCAAACGGATGTTCCATGCACTCTCTTAAGCTTCGCGAACAACGAGTTGAGGGATGTTGCCAAGGGTACCATCATTCATCCCTTGCACCGCACGTTCCACTCAAAGCCGATGCCAGATAGCGTGCATAGGGTTAAAATTATCCGGGTGCTAAGGGGTTGCGATGACCTGGAATCTCCCATTCAACCCCCAGGAGCAGATGAAGAAGAGTCGGCTGTCCTCAGAAGTTGCTTCGGCTTATTCCTGCTATGGCCAAAGAGCATGATTCATTTGGGGATGGCCGGTGCCATCACCCCACAGACAACAACACTGTCTGTCGTGCCAGCGCCAAGCCATGGCAAGACCGCCACACCGTCACCTCCACGCGATTGTTCGGCTGGTCATATTGACATGACCATGGCGCATGATCCGAACGAGGATGACGAAGATTACTTCGATGATTTCATCAACACTAATCTTTTCCCCGGCGACCTAAACGAAGACCCAGCTGGTGGCCCCGCAGAGAAAGCCACTTGCAACAAACATCTCTTTGGTTCTCAGGAGACGCCTCCAGCTTGCACCTTCACCGAGCCAGCGGATACATCCAACCGGCCCTCTGGTCTAAGCCCTGATACACTACATAGGGCGATCGATGCTCAGATTGCGGTGCCTACCGACTTCCCAAAAGGCAAGAAGACCAGGAAAAGAAAATCTCGCAGCTCGAGCCAGCCGGTGGCGTCAACTGCGAATCCGATCAGGTTTCAGGACGGGCCACCAAGACCAAAGGGTATTATGTGGAGGATGCATGTGGCGGGTGAGCCCATGCTAACTAATAAATTGCTCAGGCTCGCCACCTCAAAAATGAGGAGTGTGCATGACGGTGTGCTGACGATAGAGAGACGCCTTCTTGCGGAGAAAGAACCCTCGCACCCGGTATTCGTGGTTAAGGTGCCACGGGGCTTGGGCTTCGTTAATAATGTCCGCGCGGATCTGTTCTTCCTACGGTTTGACAACATCTTCAATATGTTCCACCTGTATCCGCTACACTATACCATGGTACGCCTATTTTCTCTCAGCCTGGCCATTCAGATCAGTAGAGAGAACACCCCGGGCATCGCTATAGTGGACCCCTACTACATGCGTGATGGCTACTTGGGAAGCGCCATTGAACGGCGATTCGTGGCCTCGTACCTCCAAGGCATCTTGGTGGCGAACAA